>JAJQQW010000022.1:2328615-2923615 GCA_025583905.1 Ia io | reverse complement strand
AAAAGAGAAACATGCAAACTGACCGTACCTTGCCGAATCCGGTTTGGCTCAGTGGATAGAGCGTCGGCCAGCGGACTCAAGGGTTCCAGGTTCGATTCCGGTCAAGGGCATGTACCTTGGTTGTGGGCACATCCCCAGTAGGGGGTGTGCAAGAGGCATCTGATCGATGTTTCTCTCTCATCGATGTTTCTAACTCTCTATCCCTCTCTCTTCCTCTCTGTAAAAAGTCAATAAAATATATTTAAAAAATAAAAAAAATTGACTGTACCTTCGCTACGCCCACAGCCCATCAGAGCAAATATGCAAATTAACCCAAACAAAGATGGCGGTTAATTTGCATATGCAGGCGCTGAGCGGCCTGGGTCCCAGAAACATCCTCCGGACCCAGGCCACTCCTAGCCTGTAGGCCCGCGCTTAGGTCCTGAGCGGCAGGGGTCCCAGAACGCCCCCTGGCCACTCGGAGCCTATGGGTGAACAAATGCTCCCGCACCAAGCAAATGCTCCCGCACCAAGTGGCAGTCTGGGTCCACGCCCCCAGCCCGGCACCCATGACGGGGGGCTGGCTGCTGGCCTCTGGGGTGTGCCGAGACCCTGGCAGCCACCGTTGCGTGCGGTCCAGGGTCCCTGCATGCCCCCAGCCTGGCGCCCATGGTGGGGCTGGCTGCTGGCCTCAGGGGCGTTAGGCGACAGCATTGTTCCCGCCCTGCCCCCAGCAGCTTTCAGAGCTCCGGCACCAAGTGGCGGTTCGCGTCCACGCCCCCAGCCCAGCGCCCTCCACAGGGGGATGGCTGATGGCCTCTGGGGTATGCGGAGACCTCGGCAGCCACCACCGGGTGGCAGGGACACACCCCTAGCCCAGTGGACACAACCCAGGGGCTGCATGAGCTGCAGAGGATACACTTTTTTAAAAATATATATATTTTATTGATTTTTTTTACAGAGAAGAGGGGAGAGGGATAGACAGTTGGAAATATCAATAAGAGAAACATCGATTAGCTGCTTCCTGCGTGCTCCCAACTAGGGATGTGCCTCCAACCAAGGTACATGCCCTTAACAGAAATCAAACCTGGGACCCTTCAGCCTGCAGGCCCACGGTCTATTCACTGAGCCAAACCAGTTTGAGAGTAAATACCTTTTCTGACAGCTCATTGGCTAAGCTCCCTGTAGGCCGCCACTTGCAGTGTTCTTGGTAACTTGGGTAATAAGAATCCAAGAAGATGATCTAGGGTTTTTCCACCTCACTCCTGGAGGAAAAAAATGAAGGTCCGCTGCTGGATGGGCTAAGAAATGTCATATCCTGCCCTAGCTGGTTTTGCTCAGTGGTTAGAGCCTTGACTTGATGACTGCAGGGTCCAGGTTCGATTCTGATCAAGGGCATGTACCTAGGTTACAGGCTCCTCCCTGGCTGGGGCCCAGGTCAGGGCTCATGCAGGAGGCAACCAATCAAAGTGTCCCTCTCACATTGATGTTTCCCTCTGTCTCTCCCTCTCTCTTCCACACTCTCTAAAAATCAATGGAAACATATCCTCAGATGAGGATTAAAAAAAAAGAAGTGTCATATCCTATGAAAGATACATCTTGAAAATGCCTAAAGAAAGGTGTCATTTTTTCACAGTGAAGGGACTAGAGTCCGTGTTGATAAAAACACCTTGGTGGCTGAAGTGGCTAGCAGTGGCTGCAGCAGTGGGGTGATGGGGCTGGTGCCTTCCCTTGATCAGCCTGGTCGCCTGACATCCCTTGAGGGGTCCCAGATTGGAGATGCTGCAGGCTGGGCTGAGGGACAACCCCCCCCCCCCCGTGCACGAATTTCGTGCACCGGGCCTCTAGTCCTATCTAATAAAAGAGTATTATGCAAATTAACCATCACTCTGCTACACCACCAGCCACGCCCACCAGCCACACCCACCAGCCAATCAGGAGCGAGTATGCAAATAGCCCAACCAAGATGGCTGCGGTCACAGAGAGAGCAGGAGGAAGGCTTGGGTTGCCCCTGGTGATGGAGGAAGCCAAGCTTTCTGCACACCCTGGTGGGCCCAGGCCTCCACTCCAGGCTACAGAGTTTCAATTATAGAAGATAAATAAATTCCAACAGAAATGGCTGCGGCCACGGAGCAAGCAGGAGGCTTGGCTCCGCTCCAGGCTACAAAGTTTCAATTGTAGAAGATAAATAAATCCCAGAGACCATGGCCTACACTTGGGTCGCAGGGAGGCATGGCCGGCCTGCAAACCACCACAGGCCCCTCGCCCAGGCTGCCATATGCCCCAAGGGAACTCCCACCCTGATCCAGGACACACTTCAGGGCAAACCAGCTGGCCCCCACCCATGCACCAGGCCTCTATCCTATCTAATAAAAAAGTAATATGAAGATTGACCATCACTCCAACACACAAGATGGCTGCCCCCATGTGGTCAAAGATCCTGCCACCATGTGGACACAAGATAGCCACCACAAGATGGCCAGCAGGGGAGGGCAATTGGGAGGGACCAGGCCTGCAAGGGAGGGCAGTTGGAGGCGATCAAGCCTTCAGGGGAGGGCAGTTAGGGGTGACCAGGATGGCAGAGGAAGGAAGTTGGGGGCAAATAGGCTGGCAGGGGAACAGTTAGACATCAATCAGGCTGGCAGGGGAGTGGTTAGGGGGTGATCAGGCTGGCAGGCAGAAGCGGTTAGGGGCAATCAGGAAGGCAGGCAGGTGAGCAGTTGGGAGCCAGCAGCCCTGGATTGTGAGAGGGATGTCCGACTGCCCGTTTAGGCACGATCCCACCAGGGTTGGGCCTAAACGGGCAGTCAGACATCCCTTGAGGGGTCCCAGATTGGAGAGGGTGCAGGCTGGGCTGAGGGACACCCCCCCCCCATGCACGAATTTCGTGCACCAGGCCTCTAGTTAAGACATAATGAGATAACCAAAGAGCAATAGCAGGTTAGGGTTTTAGTCTCTGAGAGCCCTAATGTTCTCAGGGAACTACGATTAGATTTTCCCTGGGAAAAGGCCGATCAGCGGAGACCCACCTGAATTCTTGACTTTGAGCCCCTTGGTCTTAGTTGTGGTCTTGTGGCCCACCTTTGTACTAGTCCATAACTGCCAACAAGACCTACTCGTAGGGACAGAGTGCTGGAGTAGGGACAAGACACTGCGGACGTCCATGTGTAAGTCTGGTCTCCGCCTGGCTCTCCAGCTAACCAGATGTTGTCTGGGCTCCGCCTCCACCCTGTCATTTAGAGATTCCATTCTCAATAAGACAAGACTTCGTCTTGGTCTGAATGGGGAGTGACTGAAGCTAGTCCTTGAGGCTGTGCATAGCTGTGGCAATCCTGTAGGATGGAATTCTGTTGGTGGGTGGTTAATAAACATGAGGCCAAGAAAGGAATCAACATGACAGTTCTTTATTGGTGCTAAGGGTCTGACTCCATCTTCACTCTTGAGTCATCGCAGTACACAGCCATGGGGATTTAGAGAAGCCACGTTGCCCAAAATACTCATAGTGAACTGACCTTCCGCAGAGCTCCTGGCCCCCAAGCTCCAGCCTTGGGGAATGTGGCAGATTGAATGATCGGTCCTGTCCTTTGCGTCCCTACGTAGCACACCCCGCTGTTAAACAACACACCCTATAGGTCTCGTGTGTGCAGAGTGTGCTCCAGTGACCCTTCCCTTGGCCCGGCCATGTGACGTGCCTTGGCCAGTGGAATGAGGGTGGGAGTGGCTACATGTAAATCCCAAGCACAGGTCATGAAAGGTGTCACAGATTTCCACTTCAACGCTGGGAGCTTTTGTCCTCTGCCATGACAAAAACATGCCGAGGCATGCACGCCCCTCCAGCCT
This sequence comes from Ia io, assembly GCA_025583905.1. Classification (NCBI taxonomy): domain Eukaryota; kingdom Metazoa; phylum Chordata; class Mammalia; order Chiroptera; family Vespertilionidae; genus Ia; species Ia io. The sequence continues at coordinate 2,919,796 of JAJQQW010000022.1, read as the reverse complement.
GGGCTCCAGAATGAGACCTGTGCTGCGTGGCCATCCTGTGAACATGAGCTATTGAGTGCTGGGGTGGCCGGTTATGTGGCATTTTTGTGGCAATGGCTAATTGACACAGTGACAACAGCAACCTTGGACTTTGTGCTCTCAACAGTGGCCCCATAGGGATGCTCCGAGGCAGGGAAAGGAGACTTGCTATTTCGTGGTGGGAATCCTCAGACGTGTGGACAAGGAAATTATAGATTGGGGGGTGGGGGAGGAGAGGAAAACAAATGGGGAAGAGGTGTCACTGCTGACTGTATCTTTCTCTTCCCTGGGGTGCTGGCACCTCCGAGGAAGATGAAGACATGACCTTCACTTCAGTTATTTGCCAGTAAAGCCTCAGGATATAGCTGGCAGATATTGATAGAATGGGAGAGACACCCTGTTCTGCACAGCTCTTGGGAGGGCTCAAAGGGCTCTTGGAGAGGAGGTGTGTGGTTAGCGCACCTCAGAAGGTTAAGGAACACTTAGTGTCTCGCTAGGAAAGGAGAAAGAGAATTCTAATACTGAGTATAGACTAGCTACTGGAACAAACAGCCCCCCAAGTGTATAAAGGCTCAAACAATCAAACTCTTTTGTTCATGTAACAGTCCTTTGTGGGTGTTCCTGGTCTGCGGGTGACTCTCCTCCAGGCTGTTTGAGGGACCCAGGTTCCTTCCATCTTGTGACTCTGTAGTTGTCTTCATTCACCAGAGTGAAGGAGAGAGCAAAAGAGAAAAGGCACACCCCTTTCTTGGCCCCAAAGGGCCACACATTTCTTTGCCTACATGTCATTGGTTAGCATGAGTTACATGGCGGCACTTATGTGAGGAGGGCGGGGGAAGGTAGTGTGTCTGGGCAGCCACAGTCCAGTGACATCTCCGCACATTGCAAAGGGAAGCCTGGGTGTCTGTCTGTGCCACAGGGATGCTTTTTCTTTCAACACTTTCCATTGTAAAGTGGTGCAACTTTATTTTTCCACCCCCAATCAGAACAGCCAGGTGACAAGTCAGGAGATGAGAGTAGATAAACAGAAAGGCAGTTTATTTGAAATCAAAGCTTTCAGAAAATTGTGAATGCTGCTCAGTTGGTTGGAGCATCGTCCCATGCACCAGAAGGTTGTGGGTTCAATTCAAGGTTAGGGCACATACCTGAATTTTGGGTTCAATCCCCAATTGTGGTGTGTATGGGAGGCGACCAATCAATGTTTCTCTCTCTCTCTCTCTCCCGCCCCCCCCCCCCGTCTCTAAAAATCAATAAAACAACACACCATATCTCCAATTGAGAGTTTAACAGAAACAAACAAGTCAGCAGTGTACCAAGTGCATCCCACAGCGGACATTCAGTGCAGAAGTGAAAAGGGACAATAGGGAGGACCCAGACACAGTGAGCGTGAAAATACCTAACAACAGATGACCTCGATGGAAAGCTATATTCAACTTACAGCACTTTTATCTTAGTAACTATTTTATATATCTACTAGAGGCCCAGTGCACGGATTCATGCACCAATGGGGTCCCTCGGCCTGGCCTGTGGGGATCAGTGGACCTCTGTGCCACGCAGCCCGGCCTTACCCGCCAGCTCCTCGGGCTCCAGCCTGCTGTCTGCGTTGATCCTGCACAGCGTGAAGTAGTGCGTGAAGTTGCAGGCGGCCAGCGAGGAGCCTGAGCTCAGGCTGGGCAGTGCTCTCACTTATCCGGGCCACTGCACCTGCTGCCACCTCTTGGGTGCAATGGGGGAGTTTTCCGAGGGAGAGACTCACGCCTCCTTAGCTGCACTTGCCAACCATCAGCCCTGTGTCTGGCACCTGTCTGTCAGCTGAGCGGCGCTCCTTCTGTGAGAGCACACTGACCACCAGTTGGCAGCTCCTGCTTTGAGCTTCTGTCCCCTGGTGGTCAGTGCTCATCATAGCGACCAGTCACGTAGGCTTTTATATAGAGAGACTAGAGGCCCGATGCACGAAATTCATGCAAGAGTAGGCCTTCCTTCCCCCGGCTGCTGGCACCGGCTTCCCTCTGGCACCTGGACCCGGGCTTCCCTCCAGCCTGGCTTCATCCAGACAGACCGGTTTAATTAGCATATTACCCTTTTATTATTATAGATGCTGGAATTTTGCTACTTTTTTTGACATGTATCCATTATGGAAAATGTGTGAACGTGTCCTTAACAATAATTGCCTACTCAATTCCAGAGCCACCAAGAGAAAAGGCATCCTCTTTGAAGGAGGACGAGCATCCATTCCTGAGACGTGAACCAAACCAATCCAACCAAGAAACAAAAACCTTTCTGTAACTCCCTGGCACCTGCTCCCATGAGTGGCTCAGGTAGAGTGGCTCTTCCATGAGTGGCTTCGGCAGAGCTGGGGGCTGGGAGGCTTCCTGGAACAGGTGGGCTCAGCAAGACCTTGAGTGTTAAGTTCAACAGGTAGAAATGAGGGGAGGAGTTAATGAATATACCTTAGCCTGTCTTTCAAAGGCCGGAGATTTATAAACGGGATCAAAGGCTAGTGGACCCTGAGGGAGAAAGTAATGTCGGAGGACTCAAAGGATGTTTCCAGAGAAGCCTGAGAAAGAGGCCATTTGGTGTGATAATTGCGTTTATAATTCATGGAAATGTCAGAACATTTACAACCTGATGAAAGTTTAAAGATGCTGATTGTTAACTAATAAAAATAGCTAAGTGATGATATCACACAGCTGTGATCCATATTATATCCATTCGGATGACTGGGTTAATAAATGAAACCGTTATAAGTGGGGTAGATTCTGCTGGGGCTCATTAAAGCTTTATATCTGCAAACTCAGCCTTTCAAGTTCCAGGACAGGCACCCAGGAATGAAGCTTTTTCTGCGCCTCGCTCACGCCAGCTGGGTGGGCTGGTGTGGATCTGCCTCTCTAGGCCTTAGGAGCTGATGCGCTGGCTTGTGTGCCTTTGGAACCTACACACCACAGGCATCCCATTGGTTTACCCTCTGAACTAACATCTCTCCCAAGCTGGTTCTGTCCATAATGGCTAGAAAGTGGCATATTGGAACAGGCTGGATGGAGAAGCGATGCTAGAATCCAGCAGTCTTCTGTCAAGCCAGACACTGAAGAGATTTGCTGAATGAAAGAAATAATGCCACTCTCTTCACTAAAATGTCTTTGTTCTGGAAAAGGGAATTCTTTTTCACAAAGCATGTTCTGTTAATAGGCGTTGGGCTTATTATTGTTCTTCATCAAGAAGCAAGTACATATTTTTCAGTGCTTTGATTTAGAATAGGTAGATATCAATAGAGGTAACCTACAGCATCCTTTTGGAGCCTTCAATGATTGTAAGGGTAGAAAGGGGGCTGAGAACTAAGGACATTACTTAAAATAAGAGAGAAATGTTGCTATTTACTAGATGGCTAAAGGCCCAGATTTTTCACATCATTCAGGATAATTTAGGCAATTTATCAGTAAATAGCTAAGGGACAATGTGTTTTGTAAAAAGTATTACTCATTAGGGATAGCCTGTTAAGAATATGTTTAAATATTAATAGCAAATAACTATAGAATAAAACAAATCAAGCTAGAAAGGAAATAGAGCAATCTCCTAAATTTAAAAAACAAAACAAAACAAAAAAAAAAACCCACAAACTAAAGGAGCCACATAGACATGGAAGATCCATTACCAAATCCCCAAGGGCAGAAAAGTGGACTTAGAGGATTATAAAGGAAATTCTAAGAAGGAATGTCTTTTATATAAAAATACTTCATCGAATCGAATTCTGGGATCATTAACAAGAATACATTCACAGAGTCCAGGGGCTGACACTCTATCCACTGAGCTAAACCAGTTAGGGCTGTTCTGAAGCATTAAAAAAATTTTTTTTTAATTGTGTAATATATTACAGATACACAAATGTGCACAAACAGATACAGAGGTCCATAAACTGCTGTAAAAGGAAACCTCAAGTTGCTCCCATGCCGGTGGAGAAAAGGAGCACTGCCAGCTCCCAGAAGTCCTTGCGTACTCCTCTCCCATCACAACTGCTTTCGCTTCGAGGTGGCCACTGTCCTGTCCTTTTTGATAATCACACACATTTCTTTACAGTTTTACTTTCTAAAGGATCCTCCCGTAGCCCTGGCAGGTGTGGCTCAGTTGGTTGGGAGTCATCCTGTGCACCAAAAGGTTGCTGGTTCGATTCCCCGTTAGGGCACATGCGCGGGTTTTGGGGTTCAATTCTGCAGTGGGGGCATGCAGGAGGCAGCCCATTCACTCTCACATGTTTCTCTCTCTCCCTGCTCCCTTCCTCTCTCTCTGAAAATCAATAAAAATATTTTTAAATAATATTCACCAGTCATAATTGTTATAGTATGGAAATGGAGAAGGACTTTGATAGTTTCTTTTTGTGTGTATTTGTCCAATAGGCATGACAGTCAACTTGAATTTGTCAGACCGTTCACATTCGAAGTGTGAAACTCAGGAGTTCAAGTTGTAGGTTTATTCATTGTAGCAGCTAGAACGTCCCCAGTGGTCCCTACACCTGTCATCATCCTTGCTGGCTATTGAATAAGAACTCTCGGTGGCAGGAGGATTTGCTCTTTCATCAGCACTGGGATGCCACAAAATACTAACATGGGGCTGATGCACATTTGAAGTTTCACACCTAAAGAGACAGACGCTCTTCTCCATTTTCAGATTTTTTAATGTAGCAAAATAGAGTTTGGATGAATCAGGGGATGGAATTAATCTTATTTTGCAAAAGGCTTTTGTAAACTTTCCACATAGAAAGTCATTTTAAAACCGAGGCGTCCTGGAACTGAAGCTGGAATGTGGGGGCGGGGACGGGGGGGTGGAGGGCGGTGCTGATGTGGAATCAGTAGGGACCAGAAATAAAGGGTCAAGATAAAGGCCCTCATGCGATGGTGGCCGGGGTGAAGGCTGGCCCACCTTTAAATAATCTTGAAAATTTACCATTTGTGGAGGATAGTATGGTACTCCAGGAGGGAGATGCTGGGATAAAATGTGGAAATGTCTGTTATTATAGTTGTTAAGCGACAAAAATATAACCGATCAATCAAAAGGATTTCGCTCCTCTCTGCATTTTATTGGGCAGTTATCCCAGGCTAGGTAGGTAGTTTTAGGCATTTTGACTTACGTCCAGTTTGTGAGATATCACTTTTCCGTTTTTACCTATGAAGAAACCGAAACATAAAATTATTATATTTCTTTGGCTTATCCAAGGGACCAGAGCCTGTATGCGGCGGAGGCGGGACTTTGCTTTGGAACTTCATTCCAAAGCTTCTTTACACCAATATCTTCCTCGTGGAAATCCTCTACATACTCTTACGGGAGAGATTCTGAAGTGAGCGTTACAGTTTAGGGGAGACACCCAGAGATGGGTACAGATGAGTGGTTCTCGCTCAGCGGGGCCAGAAGCTGTCCCGGGAAGTCCACACCTTCACGTGGCAACGAGCACGGAAGCTGCAGGTGGGAGCCAGCGGGCCAGCACCCGGAGTTGCTGTGCTCAGAGATGGAACACATTGAAATCGTTGTTGAATCATGGTTTTTGGAACCATATTTTTTCAATCAATAGTTATTGGCAGTTTCATTAGTTTCATCGGACGCTGTTGACTTTTTAAATTGTGGAATGGCATGTTCAGACTTACATGGGAAGGAACCACTATTGTAAGTTATTCCCTATTAAGTGTGCTTATTACTTATTTATTTAAATGTCTTTATTTGATTAGGGAACTGGGTTAGGTGCTGGTAATGCCAGGAAGATTAAGGTTCACTCTCTCTTCCTGTGACTGCATAGGGTCCGCTGGCTGTTCCAGGTGTCACAGCCAGGGGGAGACAGTGTGCCAGGAGTTCCGGAGCCTCCTCTGAGGAAAGGGTTTTAACCCTGACACTTCCCTCTTTATTTAAATTAAGTTTATTAGCGTATAGTTTATTTTAAAAATGAATACATCTATTTTAAATGGACAGTTTCTTTTTTTATTTCAGAGAGGAAGGGAGAGGGAGAAATAGAAACATCAAACAGTGACCTCCTGGTTCATATGTTGACGCCCAACCACTGAGCCACACCAGCCAGTCACTATGTAGTTTGATGAGGTGGCGAAACGGCAGCAGGTGTTAGACCTCGGTTCAGTGACCTTGGTACTTGAGTTCTGGCTGAGAAAACATTCAGAGCCCAGACTTAAACTACAAGAGAAAGTTTATCTAGAAAGTCAGGTAAAAGAAGGGAGCCATAGAAGAAATGGGCCTAGGAAACGAGTTATAGAGACAAAAGAAGGGCCCTTTGAGCTTAGAAGAGAGATGAAAGAGGGAGGAAAGGTGCTGGCATGCTGAGAGAGCGAGAGCGAGAGCGAGAGCACACTGGAGAGGAAGGGGGGGGGGAGAGGGAGGGAGAGAGGGACAGGGAGAGGGAGAGAGAGGGAGACAACCCCAGGCGTCCCTGTCTGAAGAACTTTCTATCTGGAGGTCTCAGGGGAGGATCTCAGTAGAATATTCCTTCACTTTCCAGGTGTGCCCTCTCATGGTCTCCGCTGATTGGTCAGCACCAGGCAGGAGTCATTGGTGGATGCTGGTCCTGATGTTGCCATGGTGTCGTGCTCCCTCTGATTTTCCTGCTTCTCTGGGCTCGGAGCTGGAACACAGCCGAGGCCTAGGTGTCCTCTCCAGGGGCTAATACCGAGGCAGTGGTCCTGCAAGGGCTTGTCGTTTTGCCGGTTGCTGGGCACTGGGGCCTTTCCGCCCTGGTGAACCTCTACACCTGGCCTATTGTTCCTCCTCGGCTCAGGCCTCGCTGCCTCCTGCAGATCTATGTTGCTACTCCCTAGTCAAGATTTAAAATATTTCCATCAACCCTTCCCAGTGAACCTCCTCCCTCTCCCCACCATCATTTGAGGCCTACGCAATCACTGCTATGTAATCTTTCTGTTCTAGAACACCATGCACATTGTCAGCGAATGCTACAGACTTCCTTTAAGGCTGGAAGAGCACTGAGAGTTTGGGGAATTTGGGATCTGACATAGCAAGGGCCCAGCCATATAGAAGAGTACCTCAACTTATTTGTTCAGGAGCGGGGGCAGGGGGTGAAAAAACAGCAGCTCTGAAAACAATAACTGACGGAAGATCCGTAGGCTCCAGGATGTGGGACCGGGGACAGCTAGTCAACAAAGCACTGGGCTCTGGCTGCAAAACTCAACAGACATTTCAGTAAAGAGCTGAATTATCGGATGAAGTAGAATCTTGGGGGCAGACTGAACACCGTTGGGATCAAAAGTCAGGTTACCCTTGACACCCAGACACACCTCTTTAAACCCTACTTAATCGCCCAATAAGGTCCATGATGCTCTTATTTATAATAATTTTGAATGATTATTATAGAAATAAAACCACACGCTCATCTGCCCTAAATTGTAAGCTCCTTGCGAGCAGAGGCCACACCTTATGTACTTGTACCCAGGGCCAAGCACGCTGTCTGGAGAACGCCCACAACCAGAAATGTTGAAAGAATTCAAGCTTTAAACCAAGCATGTCAAACTCAGAGGCGAACACGGGCCAAATAAACCAGGCCTGCGGCCCGTGGGCGGCGAGTTTGACGTGCTTGCTTTAAACACACGGTAGCATTTTCTGATCATCCTTCTGTGCCAGCTTTTCCAAAATTACAAAAACCGAGATTTCACTGGCAGTAATTACATTCAGTGAGTTTAAGCTCAAATTGATTTTTAGCTTATTTATGAGAAGGCCCAGGAGCTAATGATCTGTAGTACCGTCCCTAGATTGAGGTGCTCCCTTTGTAGGTGGTGGAGGGTGGGAGGGGAGGACTCCGACAGCTGGTGAAACCCTCCCTAGATTGAGGTGCTCCCTTTGTAGGTGGTGGAGGGTGGGAGGGGAGGACTCCGACAGCTGGTGAAACCCTCCCTGGATTGAGGTGCTCCCTTTGTAGGTGGTGGAGGGTGGGAGGGGAGGACTCCGACAGCTGGTGAAACCCTCCCTGGATTGAGGTGCTCCCTTTGTAGGTGGTGGAGGGTGGGAGGGGAGGACTCCGACAGCTGGTGAAACCCTCCCTGGATTGAGGTGCTCCCTTTGTAGGTGGTGGAGGGTGGGAGGGGAGGACTCCGACAGCTGGTGAAACCCTCCCTGGATTGAGGTGCTCCCTTTGTAGGTGGTGGAGGGTGGGAGGGGAGGACTCCGACAGCTGGTGAAACCCTCCCTAGACTGAGGTGCTCCCTTTGTAGGTGGTGGAGGGTGGGAGGGGAGGACTCCGACAGCTGGTGAAACCCGTTCCTCGCCCCACTTCCTTGTCAGCTGCCCCTGAGCTATTCCTATCAAGTGCCGCCACCTGGGGAGGCTGTGGATTGCGGCCACACATGCACAGCAGGCCCCACCGCTGCCGGAGGGGGAAGGTCGATCAGGCCGGCCTCGCCCAGGAGGAGTGCGGCATGGCGGCAGTGGGAGGAATACGCCCGTCATGGTATAACCCCGGCGCCCGGGCGGCTCCCGGGCGGCTCCCGGGCGGCTGCTCCGGCTGCTCCCGCGGTTCGGTGACCCGGGCCACGCCGGCCGCAGCACCGCACGGAGGACCCAGAGCCGGGAGCGGCCCGCGCGGGACCTGGCCCCCCTCGGCCGCGTCCCCTCCAGACGCCCCGCCCGCGGGCTCTTCCGAGCCCCTTGGCCTCGCAGGGCTGTGCTCACGTCACCCCGACGTCACGTGACGTCACACCCGCCCCGAAGCGCCGGAGCCGCGAGGCCGGCAGTCCCCAGGCGCCCGGAGAAGCCGGAAAGTGCTTGTCACCCGCGGTCCGGTCCGCAGCCGCCTGACGTCACCAGCCTGACGTCACCAGCCTGACGTCACCAGCCCCCGTCACTCGCCCTGCAGGTCGTCACCTGGGCCGTGGCACCTCAGAGCACCCCCGGGAGAAGGTGGGTGCAGCACAGCAGGTGTGAGAGACCTCAGTCTGTTGCTCCAGCGGTTCGGTGCCGGTTGCTGTTGGCTCACAGCGCGGATGGCTGGGAAAAGCTACGGGCTCCCCTTGGGATAGGGACTTAGGCCAAGTCCACGTCATCACTGTGGGGAGAGGGGCCGCACTGAAAGAGCCCGTGGACCTGGGCGTGGCCTGTATCGCTCTAGCCTGCGGCCACCCGGTCACTCCGGCCCGCCCTGGAGGCCCGCCTGGGCGCCGGGCCTGGGGAGGTCACCGAGGCAGCGCTCGCCCCGGGAGGATGCAGGGATGACGTTCTGTCATCCCAGAAAGGTCTGAGTGCGCTCTGTCCGTCCCAGTTTCTGTCCTTACGGTTTGTTGTTACTCACCTGCCCTCCATTTGCCCTAAAAGTTCTACTTAAACGGGACGAATAGGGTTCATTTCGTAATCTGAATTTTGCAGCTTCAGCTACTAAAGGGACTTGGTGACCTTGTAAAACTGCCCCGTGGGTCAGAATTCTGCCACCGGGTGGCAGTGGTGAGCTCAATTTGCAGTGAAATCAAGTTTCTGGAAAGATTCCTACAACATCGCCTTGGCCTCCCACCTGCTGCCTCCCAGGTTTCTCTTTCCAGTTTGGAACAGATTCTCCAGTTTCACGATTCACAGACATCCCCATTCTTGGGGAAAAGGAAAATGCTTTTATCCAAAAAGTTGAATCGGACAATTCATATTCAGCACACCTACAGAGGTAATTTTTTCAGATATGTTTAAATAATCCTGTTCTGGTTTATGTTATATATGCTTATTTTAATGTTTAGACTCAGGAAGCTGTGTTTTATGAAGTTTTGAGCAAAGGACCTGTCTGTGTTTTGAAGGAATGAACAGAATAAAACTTTGCTGGAAAGCAAACATCCAAAGTAACCAGAAGGGGAGTTTTGAAGGCCGCCGAAATGGTCCAGGGCTATAAGTGAGGGCCAAGGGGGAAGTGTAGTAAGGACTGAGAAGTGGGGGACAAATGCGGGTGGAGAGAGAGGGTCAGCAGAGCCTGGCTTCCCTGAAGAGCCCAGATCCGTTGAGGGATGATGGGGGCAAGGCCCTGGCTCTTCAATTCGGCCCTTGCCCTCCCACTGTTCTCCTGGGAATTCAGTACCACGTGTCCAGTCCACCTTCCTGTGTTTGCGAGGCCGGGTGCAGATGTGTGGCAGGAAGTGGATGAGCATGGGGTCGGCCACGGAGGCAGAGGTTGGGCAGAGGTAGGATGCCTCGGGATTAGGAAGGTTCTTTCTGTGGTCAGGGAGGGATTGGTCTGTTTAAGGAGGGAGCCAGGTCACGCTTCCAGGTCATGTTCTGCCTGGGTCCCTGATGCTGAGAACAGAAGGCCTTGAATTACTTCCTGTGTGGGACTGGGCCAGGGGCTCGCCAGGTGATGGTTGTGGAGGGGATGGCGGTGCTTTCAGCTGTGGGACAGAGGGGACAATGACGTTTGGGGGAGCCGTGGGCACGCTTCCCAGCCCTTAGGCCTCTCAGTTGTTTAAAGTCTTCCTTCGTTAGGATCTCCTGTGCCATTAGTTTTCAGCCTGTTATCTTTATAAATCCCAGCATGTGGAGACACCAGTTAGTAGGTTACTGAAATAAATTTTGGATTTTACAACAAAGTAGAGATGGCATGTCCCAATTTTTGCAGAAAAACGGTAGGGGTATTGATTGCATGAAAACACCTCTCCCCGTGCTTTCTTCGTGTTTCTTGCGTGGCATCGTGTTTATCTGTCTGCCGAGTATCTGCCCCCGGAGTGTGTGGCTCCTCAGGGGCAGGCACTTGGTTTGCTTTTGTCCTGCTGTGTCCCCAGGGCCCTGGACAGTGCCTGGAGCTCTGCTGACAAATGAATAAATGAGCAAAATTGCATGAATGGAAAATCCTGCTAGCACCACGTTGAAATAGCAGCGCCTCCCGGGGTTCAGGTGGGGCCCTGTTTCGCCTGGTTTTGTCTGCTGATTAAGCAGCGCCTACACCAGCCCAGGGAGGGGTGTTGTGAGGTTGCCAGGACTGTCTGTGCTCTGAACTGTGTCTGGCAGGGGCCGGCCGCTGCACCTCCCACTTGAACTGCAATTAAGTGGGGCAACTGGGAGCCGGTGATCCTGTCACCAGGTGTCACTGCGTGACTGTGAGGCTGCCGTGGCGACACTGGGGCAGCGCGGTTACTGCTTGTCCAGGGTTGAGTGACAGTGCAGCGCGCGGTGCGACTCCAACCACAGGATGTGCTCCCGGTCCTGACCCTCCTCGCGGGGTGCCTGCGGCCAGCCAGCGCACAGCTCTGCTCTGTCACCTGGGACGCGCAGGGACAGTCAGCTGAAGGTCATTGTGTAGCGTGATCAGTTCCTGTTTCAAGTTGTCCCACGCTTATACGTGTCATTATTTTGAAACAGACTCCTGTGAAGATTCAGGGAAAACCACATGTCCAAATACTAAGCTGGTAACCAGTCTCCTTACTCGTTACCCCCTCGGCCCTGCGCCCGGCCAGTGGGAGATCTCCCGTCGGAGAGTGCCCGGCTCACTGGGTGCTGTTCCCCGTTGGGTGTTGTCTGAGAAGAAAGAGAAGGGAGGCTCCTCTGTGCCCCGGGAGAGGACCTGCTTGTCCAGGGCTCTCTCTGCTGTGGGCTTTCTCAGCATGAATGCAACTGTGTATGTGCGTACCTGGGGCTTCCATGGAGTCTGAAGGTCGTTCATCCAGAAGGACAGGTGTTAGAGCCTGCATCCAGCCCAGGCTCTTCCAGCACCCGGTCACCTCCTCACCTGCAGCGTGTGCGACACCTGGAGAACCCGCAGGGCAGTGCCAGGGCTCAGGCCACTGTGCCATGCCGGGCAGGTGCCTTCCTTCGGGACAGACAAGGTTCTTGAGGCCTCGCACCCACAGACTCTTCTCCAATAAAACTTTTCTTTCTACTCAGTCCAACACGTGTGTGGTTTCTAACTTTCATTAAAAAAGTCACCCCCCCAAAAAAAAAAAAGTCACCCAAGTGAATGTGTTGATGGGCACCTTCAGAGCTGTGACCCGGGAGGCATTGGATTCGGAAGGCGATGTTGACAATTTCTCCCCAAAGTGAACGTATGGAGTTTAACGGAGGCGAGAAGCATGGTCTTGGGGGTCTCTCAGGTGTGGCTTGTTTCCACTTTCAGGCACGTGACGTGAGTTCGGGGCCTCTGTTGCCCGGCCGTCTGAGCAGCGTTGTGTGAGCGTTTGTCCACGGTCAGGGTCTGCCTTGCTTTTCTGACCTCAGAGGGTTCTATTGTTAGGGAGACAGGAACCCCCGCAGCTAAATAACAGAGGCTGAGTTTTGGGGGGTCAAATAGTCAGTCAGTGGGAGGAGAAGGCATCTGGGGGCGTCTGGCACCCCAAAATCACACCTGTTCAATGTGGAGAGGCCGCTCTGGAGTCAGGCCAGGTGACCAGGTCAGCCAGCTGGAGGTGTTGGGTACCTGAGTATCAATCTAGTCTTTGTCTTAATATGCTAGTAAGGAGCTGCTTGTTGAATATAATTGCTTATTTCTGATATTGAAAATTTAGAGTCATTTATAAAATCATGGCACTTTTTTTTAAAATATATTTTATTGATTTTTTACAGAGAGGAAGAGAGAGGGATAGAGAGTTAGAAACATCGATCAGCTGCCTCTTGCACACCCCCTACTGGGGATGTGCCCGCAACCAAGGTACATGCCCTTGACCGGAATCGAACCTGGGACCCTTGAGTCCGCAGGCCGACGCTCTATCCACTGAGCCAAACCGGTTTCGGCGGCATTTTTTTTTTTTTTTTTTTTTTTTTAGTTGTTTCTTCAAAATAAAGGGGCTCTTTTCAAATGAACCTACAAGGAAAAGCATGTTTAGTTTCTAGTAAACAAAAGCCTAAAATATTTTTCCTTGTGACTTTTAATTTCTAGGCCATAAACAGCAACATTAAAAAACTTAAGTTAAAAAGTTTCAGCTTTCAGTCTGGATGAAACGTTGATAGAATTACTCAGAAGAAGGAAAGATAACATTGAAAATAAAATCAATAATAAAGCAAGATTTTATTTATAAATTCCTCTAAGGAGCTTTGTGAAACCAATTTAGGTATAATCTACATTGCAAATGCTTGCTTACAGCTTACCCAGGGTTCCTCTTTTTTAATTTTTTTTTTAATCCTCACCCGAGGATATTTTTCCATTGATTTTTAAAATATACATATTTTTATTTATTTCAGAGAGATATAGAAACATCAATGATGAGAGAGAAGTATGTTTGGCTGCCTCCTGCACGCCCTCTAATGGGAATCGAGCCCGCAACCCGGGCATGTGCCCTGACTGGGAATTGAACTGTGACCTCCTGGTTCATAGGCTGATGCTCAACCATGAGCCATGCTGGCTGGGCTCCATTGATTTTTAGAGAGAGTGAGAGGGAGAGAGACAAAGAGAAACATCGATGTGAGAGCAACACATTGATGGGTTGCTTCTGGCATGCTCCCCAGGGACAGAGCCTGCAACTGAGGTACATGCCCTTGACCAAAATCAAACCTGGGACCCTTCAGTTCGAGGGCCAACCCCCTTATCCATTGAGCCAAACTGCTAGGGCCATGTTCCCCTTAATGACAAGCTTTTTCACAGTGCAACTAGATGTATGAAGTCTACTTATTTTCAAAGAAAGAAATTCATTTGTAAAGTGTATCCAGATAACAATTTTCTATAGCAGTTACAGTAGTACTCAGTTATGAGCGTAGGTTATGACTTAAACATTTTAAAATACGATGGTCCAGGACTAGTGGAAGCGATTGCATGCTTTTTCTGTTTAATGTCCATCTATTTATTTCTGTTACCACAGTGACGAATGTATCTAAAGTAGGCCAAGCCAGCAGCCAGACATGCAAGGTCGACGGTGCCCTCTGTATCCAAGAGCAGCGAGGGAGAGCCGGTCTCACTCCTAATCCTGTCCTCAGAGGCTTGACCGTTCCCTCTCGCTGGGTCGGGATGGCTCTCTGGGCCCTGCCCACCTCCCCCTGGCCCCTGCAGCCAGTACTGGTGCAGGGTACACGGCCCAAAGAGAACCTCCACAGCCAGCTTTGGAGAAAGAGGACCAGCAGGTGTGGCAAATCAAACCCGTTTACTTGTTGGCGGAGTGTCGTCATGTATTTTAAAATGTTTAAGTCATAACCTACGCTCATAACTGAGGTTTGAGGACAGAGCTTTGTGTCATCCGAAAGCTGCAAGAACGTCTACTCAGAGGCAAATAAACAGGAGTAGAAGCTAAGGTAACCCACTCTGCACAATCCTATTAGAAACACGTGGCAATATGCCTGTCATCACAGGCACGAAATAGATGCTTAATGAACGAATTAGAAATATTCCATCTCTTCCTCTAAACATTGATGAGAATGGCACTTGAATACCTTCTCAACCAATGGTTTTTCCCGAGTTGCCACTTTTATAAAACTGATGATAATGGAGTAGGTTAATGGAAATGAATTGCGTTTATATAGACACACATACACACAGAATAAAGTCTTTGGAATCCTGACACAATGTGGCAAGGTAATTGTTGCATATTTTCTGTCTATATTCCTCTTTGCCACCAGAAGGCTGATGGACCTTGAGCTCTGGCAAGGGCCAAAGCTATGCACTGATTGTTTAGTCGAGACAATGGTGGCTCAAGCAATTTCCTGACCTAATATTCTCTAAGTAAATCTTTACTAATATTTACTGACCTTTAAGATAATCTATCTGCTACTGGAATTGCCTGCCTGACTAAGGGCAATATGTGTATCTAAAATTGAATAAAAGGTTGGGAGGGCCTGGGCACCAGTGAAGCCCTCCCACTAGAGTTGGGCTCTCAGCCTGGCCCCCTGTTTCCATATTTCTCATCTAGTCTCATCATTTGTGCGCGGCCCTTCTCCAGGTCCGAACCCAAGCCACGCAGGATATGATTATCACAACTTTCACAATAAATAACTCTCCCGAATTCCAAGTTAACAAATATGCTAAAAGAAAATCATGCATGCAATTTGCATTCCCCCCTGAATCTCTGCTTACCTAACTTTCTGCCGCTAATAAGTGATTTTGAACCCTGAGTGCCTTAGTGGCAACCTCAGCTCTCCATGTTTTGAAGTCTTATGTTTTATCTTGAAAACTGTGTGCATCTTGCTTTCTGTGCCCTGGTATTTTGCTAGTGTTAAAATATTTCAGATTACATTGAGTGGAGGAAAAATGGTGATGACTATGGATTCTGGTTTTAAAAAAAGACAGTCATTGATTAATATTAGCCTCGTCTCCGCCTCACTTCTTACCAAATTATCATTTGTCAGTAAAATCAATCTGCAAGTTAGATTTAGAATACATTTGTAGCAGAATTAGTCATCAGGGCACCTTACCCAAGTACTCATCCACATATTTGTTAATGACTGAGCTGTGGTCTTAACTCCACTTCCAGACATTCGTTAATCCATGCTCCAGAGAGGAGGAAGACAGGGGAAGGGCAAAGTTTTATGTTGGAGGAGCAGGACACTTTTTCTAGGCAAACATTAGCCTTCCCAGCAAGTCCATTCGGTGGTCTTCCCCTGACTCTTATTGGAGAAAAGTGGGTCACATGACCCGCCCCCCAACCAAAGAATCTTCTGTTGCAAAGATCAAGGTGCTCCTTGGCAATTCCAGGAGGGTGTGTGACAGATAGGTGGGACTTGAGCTTTGAAACTCAGAAGTTACAAGAGAAGAGATGGACACCTATGATTATTGAAAATTCAAGACACTCATATTTTTAAAGAGTACCACGAGCTAAACCAATGGAAAAATGATATAATCAGAAAAATGTGACATGGATAAAATATGGATAGATCTTGCCATGGCCAGGTGGCTCAGTTGGTTGGCGCATTGTTTCGTACACCAAAAGGTGATGGTTTCAATTACTAATCAGGGCACATACCTAGGTTGCGGGTTCAATCCCCAGTCAGGGCATGAATGGGAGGCAACCAATCAATGTTTCTCTCTTACATAAACATTTCTCTCTCTCTTCCTTCTTCTCTCTCTTTAAAAAAAAAAAATCAATAAAAAATGCATTGATCTTGCCCTAGCTGGTTTGGCTCAGGGGATAGAGCATTGGCCCTCGGATTGAAGGGTCCTGGGTTTGATTCCAGTCAAGGGCATGTACCTTGGTTGCAGGTTCCCTTGCCCTGGTCGGGGTGCATGCAGAAGCAACCAGTCACTGTGTTTCTCTCACATCGATGTTTCTCTCTGTCTCTCCCTTTCCCTTCTACTATCGCTAAAAATCAATGGGAAAATATCCCTAGGTGAGGATTAACAACAACAAAAGTATTGATTTTTATATTTTAAAAAAGTTCTTACAAACACAAAACTTATAACAATGGTTTTGTTGTCACTGCATTAATTAATTTTGTGAAGTGCAGCTCTAGTCATGTCACCCGTCTGCTTTCTTTTCTTCTCTCCTCACACCTTCATTTTGTTGAAAGAGTCAAGCACATTTGTGGGAATTTCCCTTTGCTAGGGCCCTTTGTTTAGAAACCTTTTATTTAGTGTGTATAGCTCACAGTCCCAGATGGTCCATCTCTATCTATTTGGAATTCATTATAGACATATTGCTCACCTCCAGTCCCCCTTTTTCTTCATCTTCTTCCATGTTGAAGTATCAGTTCTGACTTATCTGTTGAGGATATATCCTCAAATAATTTTCCTTATTACAGATGAACCATATCTTGTCAGAATTTAGGATTCTTAGGTTGAAGACATTTTCTCTCAAAATCTATAGATCCTATTCCACTGTGTCTGAGGTTCCAGCGTTGCAAATGTAAAGTCTGATGACAATCTAACTAGTTCCCCTTTGTAGATAATTTCTTCTTTCTGGTTGGAAGCATATTCATGGAATTCACCTAAGGGTATGTCCGTGTGAGTGTGTGTGTCTTTGTGTGTGTGTCCTTGTGTGTGTGTTTTCAATAATCCATCCTGGAAATTTTTTGTTATTTCTTTGAATACTGTCTCCTCCATCTGTTCCCAATGCTCTCAGCCCATCCAATAACCATTCTCTCTCCTTCCATCTATCTACTGTCATATTTAGGTCAGAAGTGTTTTTAAGCTTCAAAGAATATTTGTGCTGTACTTGAATCTCCTTAAGACCTTTCACATGTTTTTATGCAAATTGACTTCTCTTCTTCTGTTTTTCTAGGCCTACGTTCTAAGGCTCCGATTCTCCTCT
Source organism: Ia io (assembly GCA_025583905.1). Classification (NCBI taxonomy): domain Eukaryota; kingdom Metazoa; phylum Chordata; class Mammalia; order Chiroptera; family Vespertilionidae; genus Ia; species Ia io. The sequence continues at coordinate 2,902,661 of JAJQQW010000022.1, read as the reverse complement.
CTGGATGCACACTTCATTTATCTGAGGGTGTTTTTCTTCGATAGCTACCTGGAGTGCTGTGTTCTGCAGGTGGGAAAAGGTGACGTGGGCCACCTGTATGGGCCCAGGATATAGAAACAAGCAAGCAGCCCTTCACTTGTTGAGGTGCCTAGGGAAAGCCTTTCTGTCCCTGACTTTGGGGCATTTCCTGGCCTCAGGAAGGCTGAGCCTTCCCTCCCCAGTGCTGGCCACCCATTCTTCCTGAGGGCAGCTGTTGGCTTTCACCGAAGAGTTCCACACTGAGTCTTACCCAGGATCTGTTGACCTGGTCCTTACCTTGGAGATCCCTGACGCTGGTCTCCAGGCACTGGCCTGGCCCTGGGTGAGAAAGGCTTGCTTAGAGCGCAAACCCTTCATGGACTCCAGCTGTCTTTAGGCTCCGGTATTTGTCTGGCTCAGGGGATAAAGGCAGATAGAGCTGGGATTGGAGGGAGAGGGAGTCATACCCACATGCTGTTGACAGGAAATTCTTTTCTGCTTTTTGTTTACAGTCAAGGATTTTTGAAGAATAGACTGCAATGGTTATGAGATTGTGCTGGAGTGAACCTAAGAGAAGTTATTTCATCAAATCATTTTTATCCTTCCTAATTTATATCTCAAATTCAGGCCTCTCTGAGTTCCAGACCCACGTCAACTGCCTGCCCATTATTTATCTCCATCTAATTGTCTCCTTGGCATCTCACATGAGACATGACCTCAACAGAGCTCTCAGTTCTCACCACCACCTGCTTCTCCTCTGCCCTGCTGCCCTCCCATTGCCACCAGTGGCCCACTTGTCAACCCAGGTATTCTAGTGAAGAGCTAGGTGCTTTGATTTCTCTTTCTTTTATTCCCCTTCCACATTCAACCCTTCAGCAAGCAATAACGAAAAAATGCATAAATACAAAATAAAAAAAGTTTTATTTTCAAAGCCCACCCTGAATGTGACCACTGTGTCCTCACCACTCCCGCTGCACTAATGCACACCAATTAGGGAGCATTCCCTCTCACACGTGCACATAATTACACACATGGAGACTTCTTGTTCTCACCTGTGCTCAGGCTGCAGGCATAGTGTGCATGATTTTTTAGTATCTGTGAGCCTTAGATTGCTTACTCACTGGTTTATTTGCCCAGTTACTTATTGGTTCAGCACGTATTGACCCCCAACTACCGGCCAGGCACAGCGCCTGTTGCTGAGGCCACAGGAGCACGACGCAGCCCTTGGCCTCAGGCTCCCATCGGAAGGAGGGCAGACCAAGGCACCAGCTGTAACTGTGAAGGTTAAGACACATGCAAATTGTGCCTCCACCTCGCTGGACCACTCCTAGTGACGAGACCCCCTGCCTTTTCTTGTGGAAATGGCCATTTATTTCAGATGCTGTTTCCACTGTAGAAATACCCTCCTGTGTAAAACCTTCCATGAGCTGCTCAGGCATGGGAAAGCCCATCCTAAGACGGTGACTACCCAGTGCCTGCACAGATCTCTAGTATTGCACTGAGCACACCTTTTTATTATTTATAATCCTGCCTGCCTTGTTTTATTAAGTAATAAGCACCTGGCATGAGTGGAGACTCAGCTGACACCCAATAAATGCCTTGAGAACCAAACTTATGGAAGCAAATTCACTTCTAAACTTTCCTACTTTTTTGTACTTGCTAACATACTGGGACAGTAATATACCACACAACTATAATGAGATAAAATATATTAGTGACTGTTCCCACAAAGCAAAATATATGATGAGGCAAAGAAAACAGACTCACCTTTGAAAAGAAGGAAAATCAAGTTTAACTTCGGTTTCTCATTGAAAGTAGATTTATTGCTCCCTCTGTCTTCTTTAAAATAAAGCTATTCCACAGCAATTTAAAGACTTTTATAGATTATTGAATTCATTCATGTATAATCCTTTCCCATGACTCCTCCAATTTGGATTAAAAGAAATTGCCATGAGCCTTTTCGGGAAGGGACCGGGTATAATTCAATAGAATTTACAACACCCACAGGTACTGGTCTGCAGTGAATTTTAACACTAATCAGCACATTGTGAAAACCATTCAAACGAAATACTTTTCATTGACTGGAAAAAGTATGAAAATATTTTGGGAACTAAGTAATGTTGTTAATTCACTTTTCACAAGTAAAACATTTGTATCATGTCAGGATATTTTATGTTAAGAACATTTTAATGCATTTATGTTAAGAAAAATTTTAATGAAAATAATGTTTAGTTAATGCTTATAACTTTTATGATAAAACAAAATAGGCCATAGTTTACAAAAAGAAACATCACCGCGTTATTAATTACTAGAGGCCCAGTGCACAAAATTTGTACACTGGTAGGGTCCCTAGCGGCTGCCGGCTGCCGACCAGGGCCTCCCTTCCTTCTGCCCGGCCGATCCGATCCCTGGCCGAACTCCCGGAAGAACTCCAGTCGAGGGGACAATTTGCATACGATGCTTTTATTATATGGGATTGTATTGGAATGATGGAACCAGAGGTGATGAAACCTAACCCTCACCCTAGTCCTAGCCCTAGACCTAACACTAACCATAACCTAACCCCAACCCTAACGCTAGCCCTAACCTAGACCTAACAATAACCATAAACTAACCCTAACCCTAACCCTAGCCCTAGCCCTAGCCCTAGCCCTGACACTAACACTAACTCTCCAGGTGAATCCAATGTGTATCCAAGGACACAGATGCTAACCCTGACCCTAGCCCTAGCCGTAGCCCTAGTCCTAGCCCTAGCCCTAACCCTAACCCTTACCTTAACTCTCCAGGTTATTCCAATGTGCATCCAAGGACCCAGATGCTAACCCTAACCCTAGCCCTAGCCCTAGCCCTAGCCCTAACCCTAACCCTAACCCTAACCCTAACCCTAGCCCTAACCCTAACCCTAACCCTAACCCTAGTCCTAACCCTAGCCCTAGCCCTAGCCCTATAGATGCTTTGAAAGCAGCTGGTGTCCCAGCTAGACCTGGAGAGAGTCCTGGGTATAGGTCTGCATTTCATAGATGCGGACAATTCAATGCATGCCCCAGATTCCCAGGTTGCACAGTCATGAACTGGTGGGAACCTCACTTGCACCCCAAGACTGGCAGATGCTAGGACCTTTGCCAGTGGTTTCCACCTTTCAGGTGTTTGTGGCAGGTTTAGGACTGGAGCTTCTAGCAGTTTTCTTGAAAGGCTCAACCCCAGCCCTGGCCTGGGTGACAGTGCCCTTCTGAGCTGCTGGGTGTCCCTGGGCTGCCTACCTGTACCATGAGGCCTTGCAGCAGGATGGTGCTGCCTGACCGCAGGAGGCAGAGGGATCTTGTTCCACTGGACGCATCACCATTTTCCTTGCTGGCTTCCGTCGCCTGGTGCCTGTCCTTTCTGTGCACACCCAGAGGCTCAGTGCCGAGCTGATTCTCATGGCCCAACGGCACCACTGCACATTGACCAACATTGGAGAGAGCAGTAAAGGGTGGCAGCCAGGCTTCCTGCAGGGCAGCGGGCCTCCCGTCTGTCTCGGACAGGTAGCTTTTTTGGGGGGTGGCGGGGGGGGCACGTGGGAGAATGTCAAATTCTTCTTTATCCCAAAGTTAAACTCGTATTTAAGGTCTAATATGGAACTTCTTTTATCCTCTTTTAACATGTGCTAAGCTTAGATTTTATGTTTTCTATGCAGAAAATTTTAATATTAAAAAGGCATTTCTGCCAAGAGTTGGACTCAGGCTTGTGTGGGATGAGCCCTGGTTCTCCTTCGAGCTGGGCCACACCCACGGGCAGAGGGGGGAGGGCAAGCCCAGAAGTCTGGTTGGCACGTGATGCTTTGATCACGGTGTTACCTTTCTTTACTCTTCTCTCTCCGCCTTCAATGTATAAAGCACATTTCTTGCCTCCTAGTATTTTTAGCTGTTTGTTTTGGTTTTTTTTTTCAAGATATGTCCCACTTTTCTTAAAAAGTCTGACTTCGAAATTGTACCCTGTAGATATTTCTGCAGCGTACGTTATGATGAGGTAAGGCTTTGATTTCATTTGGATCGGAGAGAACTATCATTTTCTGAGCATGAACATTGTTAATAAGCACTTTGTAGGCATAACGTCCCTGAATGCTCACAACGGCCCAGTTACAAGAGGCACCGTGTCCAGGTCAGACACGGAAGGGGGAGAATGGTCTGGCCGGGGGGGGGAGCTGGAATGGAAACCGTGACTCTGCCTCCAAGGCCCTTCTCCTCGCTCAGGTTCAGCCCCTTTCATGACCGGCGGGCTGGCTCCTAGATCCTCCTCCTGTGGGGAGGGGTTCTGTGCCCTCTAATCTGGGGGGAGGGGGGGGTGCTGTGACCCTCATGACCAGCAGGACGCCGACAGTGGACGCGAGGCTCCTGAAGCGAGGGCATGAAGAGGAACGCAGCGTGGCGCTCACAGGACCCTCACTCCGAGGCCCGAGCTCCCAGGTGAGAGTCCACTCCTGCAGCCACCACACTATGAAGGCACTCGGGACACTCGGAGGGCCCGAGCGAGCGTGACCATGCACCCAGGTCTGCAGCTCCATCGCCTACGCTGAGGCCCAGGCTGCGTGAAGCAGACACTGTCATTTGTACAACGCCTTGTGTTTTTTCTTGAGTTCTGGACCTAGAACCTGGGAGTATTCAAATAATGGGTGTTTGCAGCTTCTGAGTTTGGGGTAATTTGTTACGTGGCTACAGGAACTAGAACAAGTGGCCACTGTATTTCGATTGAGTGACCCTCTGAGCAGAAGGCTCTTGGCAGCTGGTCTGGAACATCTGAGCTCTGGTTGGAACCACGGCAAAGGCGTGTCCTGTCTCAGCCACAAAAACACAGGGAGCAGGAGGCTACTTCTCAGGAAGGCGTGGCTCGTTCCAGGGAGCCTGCCCGTCTCTTGGGCTTAATGCCTACACAGTGAACAGAATGAAGAGGCTGCCCCAGCTAAAGCACTGTCTGCCCTTCACCAGGCCGCCTCCGATGGCTGGCTGCTTGGCTGCAGGGAATCCCCCAGAATGTCCTGTGTGTCCATTGAGGCTGCGGCAAGGGGAGGACATGAGACCTGCAGGGCCATGAATAAAAACTGCTTCTCCCTCTGCCATGCACAGAGCCTTTGTGGCCCCTGAGTCTGCAGACAGATTATTCTCTAACTAGAGGCCTGGTACACGAATTCGTGCACCACTGGGGTCCCTCAGCCTGGCCTGTGGGGTTGGGCCAAAACCGGCTCTCCAACATCCCTTGAGGGGTCCCGGATTGCGTGAGGGTGCAGGCCAGGCCGAGGGACCCCTCCGGTGCACGGTTGGGGCCTGAGAGGGACACGGGAGGTTGGCCACCTGGGGAGAGACTGTGGGAGGGCTCCACCAGACCTTCTTGCTCAGTCCTGATTGGCCCGAACCCAGCAGCAAGCTAACCTACCAGTCCAAGCATCTGCCCCTGGTGGTCAGTGCATGTCAAAAAGAGCGGTTGAGTGTCCTTAGCATATCATTAGCCTATTACGCTTTGATTGGTTGAATGGCCGACCGGATGACTGACACTTAGCATATTAGGCTTTTATTATATTGGATGATATGCTTAAGGCCCCACAGAGCCACCCTGCTGCACGGACAGAATTCCATCGCCACCCCTGCCCTGAATGGCAGGGAGTGGGCACGGGGGAGGTGGCTCTGCAAGTGCGTCTAGAGTGTCCAGTGTGGCCCATTTGTCTCTCAGTGCAAACCCACACCTCTGCCCAGAGACAAGTTTGGGAGCACCTGCAGGAGGGCTTGCAGCTGTGAGCGTGGTGGTCACTCAACGCGGGAGCGGCCATCTGCTCCCTTCTTCTCCGGCTGGGGATGCAGCCCCACTGGCTGTCCTTCCTTTGTGGCTTTTCCAAATGCTGCCCCTCAGCCACCCACCCAGCCAGCCTTGATCCTGGTCCTACTATGCATTGCTACCCATCAGCCCTGGAGGTTCAGGGATTAACCCGTTATAGTCCACACCCTGGAGGACCCGAGGCTCTAGCTGGGAGACATAAGCACTAACCACAGGCCTGTCTGAGCAGGAGTAACAGAGATCCTTTCCAAGAATGGGCGTGGCACGAAAAGAGGAGAATTATGACTTCATGGAGGGGGCGGAGAAGGTTTCTCAAAGGGGAGGCGTTCCCTGAGCTGAGTTTCTAAGAATCAGCTGGGCTTTATCACCCAGGTAAGAGGCAGGGCGGCGGGGGAATCTGCGTGGGCACAGGCCCCGACGTGAGCGGCTGGGGAGGGCAGGGAACTGGCTCCAGGTGTCCCAGGCCACCCCGGGGGCAGGATGGAGGGGAGGGTGCCCGGATGGCAGGTGCAGCGCTCTGCAGCTCACAGGGCTCTTTGTGCTGGAGACAGCGCTGGAGGCGTCCGGGCGGAGCTGGCCAGCCAGCACTGCAGAAGGTGAGCCCACCTGAAGGCGAGGACCTGCCCGGACAGACGCTCCAGGGGAGGCTGGCGTAGGAGGGGAGATGGATGGCGTGACTGCTGGAGCTGACTGGCGGGCCTCTGGGTAGCAGCCGGCTCCGTGGTGTTGCCCCCTCCTTCCAGCCTCTGGACACGCAGGACAATGGGGCCACCGTGTGGTTGCCTGGGCACCGAGACAACGTCAAAGCACTTCCGTACGCATCACTCTCAAATTCTGCCCACACTCTCCGAGAATGAGGAACACGGGGACAAATCCCAGCGCAGAGGCAAGAATCTGCTGCTAGAACAACCCTGTGGCCAGCTCGAGCCTCACGCCTTGCTCAGGAGCACCACCCTGTCTCCTCAGCTGGAAGCTGGGGCGGTGCCAGCCTTGGGGAGCCGTGTGTGCTGAGCAGGTGATGCCAGTGGGGCCGGGCCTGCGACGGGCACTGTGAACCAGCAGCGCTGGGGGGGGAAGGTCTGCCGCCCCCCACGCTGCCCTCCCTACTGCCATGCGCTGGTTCTGGGGTTTGTATCTCTTGGTCTTGGAGAGAAAACGAAAACTAAGGCATGTGGTGAGAGCGAGAGGAAGGAAGGCAGGCAAGGAGAGGGAACCTCAGCCAGAGTCAGGTTTTGCAAACTGTTGCTCTGAGTGTGTGAGGTGCTGGCTGCATCCCCCTGCAAGCGTTCACGCGGTCAGGTCTGGCGGCGCTGTGAGAACCTGGGCAACTGTCCGGTGTAAACGTGGAACACGGAACAGAGGAGCGGAGGGCAAGCCCAGGTGCACGGGCCTGTGTTAGACCCAGTGGTCGGCAAACCCATTAGTCAGCAGAGCCAAATACCAACAGTACAACGACTGAAATTTCTTTTGAGAGCCAAATTTTTTAAACTTAAACTTTTCTAACGCCACTTCTTCAAAATAGACTGGCCCAGGCCGTGGTATTTTGTGGAAGAGCCACACTCAAGGGGCCAAAGAGCCGCATGTGGCTCGCGAGCCGCAGTTTGTCGACCACGGTGTTAGACACAGTGAAATTGCTTTATCCATCAAAAAGGTCCATGAGAAGTGAGGGGAGCGGAGCTTTTGTTTGTTGGCAGGGTAGGCAGTCTGGTTTTCCGGAGGACTGGTGGAAGGGAACCGTGTTTACCACCAAAAAGAGGGTCTGTGGAGACACTGCTGTAGCCAGAGGTGAAACACAGCTGTTTCATCGCCGCAGAAAAGGCCGGCTGCCTTCGGCACTCTTACAACTTCAGGTCAGCACAGCAGGCCCAGGATTCCATGGCCGTGGCTTATTCCTCAGGGCATCAGGGGTAGATGTCCTTGTATTTCAAACGGACAGCTTTTTGGACACGGCTTCCAGATATTCTGGACATTCTTTCAAATAGTGACAGAATAAAGAGCAAGATGTAGCAATCTTTTCTCAACATCATTTGTATCAAAATTCTTGCACCAATTTTAAGAAAAGGGCGCTGTAAGCTTGACTGTAAAATACTTGCTACAAGACAGAAAGGACACAACTATTGCTTTCCTTTATTCCAAGAAAATAATCTTGAACAGGAAAAAGCTCCATGTGCAAAGATACTTACACCTGCATTATTTGTGATAGAAGAAAACAGAATAATTGCATGTAGATATGGCAGGCTTTATACGGCTCTTAAAACCATACAGTATTGATGGAAAGGCTGAGAAAATGTTTACAATATAATGTTTTGAAAAGTGTCAAATGAAGGAAAGTATATGTATATAGAGTTCTGTCCATGTAAAAATGTATATTTATGTAGACAAAGTGTGATGGGAACATGAAGAAATGGAAACCATTGCTGTGTCAGTGTACCTGTCAGTATAAACTAGGTTATGCTGCAGTAACAAACAATCCCTGTCTACCAGTGACTCACACAGAAGCTCATGCTATGTGATCAGGCTACAGGGGCCCAGGCTGGAAGGTTTCATCTTCACACCTGCTTCTTCAATGATCTCAGCCTCTGGGGGGAGGAAAGATGTGGTTGGCACTGTCTTTTTTTTCCTATTTTAATTTTTCCATCACCATTTATCCCCCCATACCCTCCTCCACCTCCCTCCCCCACCTCTCAAAATCACTACACTGTTGTTGTTCATGTCTATGAGTTCTCTCTCTTTTTTTTCCCGTTTTGCTCAATCCCTCCACCCCTCCTCACCACCCCCCCCCAAACACTGCTTGCATCAGAGCTGTCTGCCTGCTCTCTATCTATGAGTCTGCCTCTATTTGCTTGGCAGCTCAGTTTGTTCATTAGATTCCATATATGAGTGAAATCACGTGGCTCGTGTCTTTCTCTAATTGGCTTATTTCACTTAGCATAATGCTCTCCAGGTCCATCCTTGCTGTTGCAAAGGGTAAATTTTTCTTCTTTTTCATGACTGGGGAGTATTCCACCATGTAAATGTACAGGCACTATGTCTTAAAGATTCTGCCCTGGAGTCAAACTTGTCACTTCTACTTGCTTTCTATTGGCCAAAGCAAGTCACATGGCCATGCCTGCTTTCAAAGGGGCAAGGAAGCTCAATCCAGAAACTGGGAGTTGGTGATCTGTACCACACTAATCATTCACAGAGAGGCTTTTAATATAAAATTCTCCAAAATGGGTATTCTTCTACTCAAACATTTTAAATTGATTGAGATGACAAACATTTTCATGTGAGAAAACAGTTTGATTGAAAAATACTTCTGGCTTCACATCCTTGTCATATGCAATTGGTGAAGGGTGCGGGAGGAATACACTACTACAAGACATTCTGTTTAAATATGTATCAGTGCTGTTAGGAAAATGCCTCTTTTGCTTATGTACAATGGAACGATGTGCTTGCTTCAGCAAGCAACCAGCAGTGAAGCAAATGCATGCCACACTAGCAGAGTTCTTTAATGCTCCAGTCTGTAAATTGCTGAAAAATATCTGTTGAAAATGAATGGGCCGTAGAGCGAAGAACGCCAGCTTTGGTACCAGGTAGGTTCAAACACTGACTCACCATTTACTATATAATCTTGGGCTATCTGCCTTGGCTCCATCTTGCCACACACAGAGCATGAGTGGCCACTGATACCAGGTGGTCACAAACACAGAGAGGGCAGGGCAGCGCAGAGCAGCCTCATGGAGCTGTCTCAGCAGTGAGAACAGTTAGATCAGCCCTGGCTGGCGCTGCTCGCTCAGTGGTTAGAGCATCAGCCCACACACCCAAGGGCCTCAGGTTCAATTCCCAGTTAAGAGCACATACCTGGATGCAGGTTTGATCCCTGGCCCATGGTTGGGGAGACTGTAGGAGGCAACCAATCGATGTGTCTCACTCACATTGATCACATCAATGTTTCTCTCTTCTCTCTCTCCTCTCTCTCTCTCTCTCTCTCTCTGCCCCCCTTCCATTCTCTCTAAAAATCAATGAAAAAAATACCCTCAGGTGAGGATTGAAAACAACAAAAAAGAACAGTTAGAACCTGTTGCTTTGGCCAACTAGCTCTACGTATCTGTCCATAACAGAGCGAGATTGGAAAGCTTATCTGCTCCCCGTAGCGCATGGCTGGTTATTGCGGTGCAGTGCTCAGAGGGCCTGTCCCAGAGGGGACTGCACCCTATAGAGATGGGTGCGATGGGCTGTCCTATGTACTCAGTGCTGTCCATACACATGGTACCCCACAAATATTAGTGCTATGACTATTTTTTTAAATATATTTTTATTGATTTCAGAGAGGAGGGAAGAGAGAGAGACAGAAACATGAATGATGAGAGAGAATCATCGATCGGCTGCCTCCTGCACACCCCACACTGGGGATCGAGCTGGCAACCCAGGTATGTGCCCTGACTGGGAGTCAAAACGTGACCTCCTGGTTCATAGGTCGATGCTCAACTACTGAGCCACGCTGGCCAGGCTAGCTATTTTTTACAAGGAAACTTCTGGGCCAGTGTTTGGGAGGGATTTGAGTGGCATACACAGGATGGGATCTCCACGGGAAGTTGGGAGTTTCTCTGTAAAGGTTAAATTGAGCCCCCAGGCTCCAGACTGATCCATCAGGGTTAGTGTCCACAGTAACCGGATCCCTCCTGTCCTGTGGAGCCACTGACTGGAAGTGAGTCCTGGGGAACAGAAACGTTGGGAGGGGAATGAACCCCTTGTTATTTTTCATTTTCTGGCGCCATCTCCCGAGGGGCTTAGTCGCCTCCGCAGGCAGCTCCGTGGCAGGCTGTGCTGGGACGGGCCTCATTGGCCTAAGTTTTGGGAGGCCGAGTGCATGTGCAGCGGGTAAATGCTAGGAGCCACAGTGACCAAGGTGGGTCCCGTCTGTCTCCACAGTGAGCTTTGTTCCCGACAGGAGGACATAGCAGAATATCTCTCTAATTCTTATTTACGCGCTGAGTCTGCCACTTCCCCTGGCAGTCAAAAGGGGATCAAATCAGAGATAGTCAGACAAACACTCCTCCTCTTTCTTCCTCTAGTGAGCGGGTGGGGACATAGGTTTCCCCAAAGAATCCAGGTCTTGTGTGAAGATGTGCGTGGGACTACTTACCCGATCTTTGCTGCGGCTCTGCCAGTCGGACTACAAAACGATCCTAAACACCAAATGTGGTGGACAGGCCCCCGACAGTCTCCGCGGACACGACGCTGGTGGTAACTTGCTCTGCAGTTGCTCCCTGTGTCTCTGGGGCCATTAACATACCTGTTACATCTCAGCAGCTCACAGCACCCTGAAAATAGGGACTTCGTGGCCCTAACTGTTCAGAGAATATCGCTTAGCAGTGACATCACATAAGCCTCATTTCGAATCTCTCCAATCATGGGGGCCAGGAGGCCGGCGTGAAGGATGTGTGTGTGGAGGCAGGATGTGAGTCTAAGATCTTGGGTTCCTAACTTCCCCTGCTATGGGGCGGCCACGTCTCTGTTCCCAACCAGCAGAGTCCAGATACGAGAGCCCTTTCCTTGTCCCTGGGACCGTGCCATCCAGAACGAACCCTCGGTGTGGACAAGTGAACGGTAGGGGAGGCAGCGCGGGCGGTGAAGAGGGGGATTTCTTGGTGTCCTGTTTCCTCTGGGCTGTGTCCTCCCTAGGAAGTGACGGGGACAGAAGCAAGGGAAGCAGCTACGGCTGGTGGCAAAACCCACAGAACATTAAGAGTCCTGGTACCTGGTTAGCCCTTCACAGTTTCTAAGTCACTTTCATGTGCTGCGTGGGATTCTCAAAAACTGCGCAAGAGGCGCAGCTGGAGATTCCCCTGCTTTCCAGCGGAGGAAACTCTAGCCCAACGGAGAGAAGTGACTGCCCACGGACACCTCTCCCCTGAGAAGAGGCGCCAGGGCAGACTTGGGCTTCCTCATGTTTCAGCCAGTTCCTGCCACTGCCCCCAGCCCCCAGTCTCCTCCAGGACTGCCCCCCAATCTCTTCCAGGACTGTCTCCCAGTCTCCTCCAGAACTGCCCCCCAGTCTCCTCCAGGACTGTCCCCCAGTCTCCTCCAGGACTGTCCCCCAGTCTCCTCTAGGACTGTCTCCCAGTCTCCTCCAGAACTGCCCCCCAGTCTCCTCCAGGACTGCCCCCCAGTCTCCTCCAGAACTGCCCCCAGTCTCCTCCAGGACTGTCCCCTAGTCTCCTCCAGGAATGCCCCCCCCCAGTCTCCTCCAGGACTGTCCCCCCAGTCTCCTCTAGGACTGTCCCCCCAGTCTCCTCCAGGACTGCCCCCCAGTCTCCTCTAGGACTGCCCCCCAGTCTCCTCCAAAACTGTCCCCTCCAAGTATCCTCCAGGACTACCTCCCAAGTCCTCCAGGTTCCAGCAAAGAATTCTGCTTCCAACAGTGGCTTCAACAATACCTGCGTGGGAGACCCAGGTACTTCCCCTCCAGGAATGAAATTCCAAAGACCAAGCAGTTTCTTCAGGGTCCCAGCTGCCCGGCTGCATCGGAAGAGGACAGCAGAGGCGGGCGCTTGGCGGGGACTCAGTGGTGGGCGGTCAGGCTCCTTGGGCAAGTGGTCAGGATGCTTGGGCAGGGATCCTGCAGCTCCCATGGCACCTGATGTTTCCCCAAATCTGATGCGTTTGAGACCATGACTCTCTAACAAGTCTCTTTTTCTTCTTTTTTCTTTAAAGAATGTAATTTTGAGCTCTGCTAGGAATGTGCTCTGGCGGCTTAGTCATTTTCAAAGTGACCTTCTCAGGCTTCTGACGGCTGCGCTCCTGAAACCCAATCGGGTCAGAGAGTCTCCAGCTACGTCCTCGGTTCTGAGCATCACATCAGAGCAGCTTCGGCCGGGCTCGCGGAGCCGGAGGGGGCAGACCTGCTCCTGGCCTCACACTTGGATCCTTCAAAATATGCTGAGAAGCTTCCTTTTAGGGATAAACTTTTTAGAAATCAATTTTTGAGACAGTCAGTGCCATTGGTCACATCCACGAAGATCATGCACATGGAAGCGTGGGCGGGGCCCCTCCAGCCGTGGGTGCAGGACCACGGCAGAACCTGCGTGTCCACGCAAGGTCCCTGCAGAGGGGACTGGAGCCACTGACACCGGCTGGCACGTGCCTGTCATTACTGTTAAATGAGAGCTAGGAGTCGGGAAGCAGAAGTCTTGGCGACAGGGAGGCAGAGTGTGGCCGGTTCTGCGGGGACAGGACAGCTAGGAGGGTTGGGGCCGTGGGAGGGAGGGCAGAGGGCCCACCCCTCGGAGCATCTCCCGGGCACTCCCAGGGCCTCTCCTCCGAATCCCAGCCCAGCCTCCTGCGCATGTGGCTCACCCACATGCTGTCGTCACCAACACCATCCACACCCTCTCGCTCTCAATGTGGATGGAAATAAATGGCTGCTCCCGAGTCAGCTTTGTTAGCATGTTTGGGAAGCCGGGGGGCGCTCTTAGCCTGTTTGCATATGTCAGTGGCAGCACCACACTGAGCTCTGGGCTCAGTGCTGGGGCCTAGGGAAACGCAGGTGGGCCGCGGGCCGGAGACCTTGGAACAAAGCGCTGAGCTCAGGGACCACGGAGTCCTGCCCGGCACTGTCTCTCCCTCTGCTCCTCATGCTCACACGTGACAGTGGCACTGACGAGTGAAGCAGCGCCAGCCGGTGCCCACTGTTCTAAACACCTGCTTTTGGCCATTATCACACCCTGTTTGGGGGCTCATCCTAAAACCTAAAATTAATCATATTTTCTACTGAATAAGGACCTGGCCTAGCTAAAGATGGCCCACAGAGGTGCCCCAAATTGGAGAAAGGAGGCGGGGCATTTACCCACCTCTGAGCAGCCACTGGCACAGTCTGCGCTCCTGGGTAACCCTGGGCCGAGGGCACGTCTGCGAGGGGGGCTGGGAGCTGCACCTCGACATTGCCCCAGAATCCATGCCGAGGCCTCGGTGCCCGCCAACGCCATGAGGACCGCACAGGGACGAGGTGAAGAGGTGTTCAGGGAGGAGGATGCTCAGTCTCCCTCAGCCCCCTAATCTGCAGCAAACAAGGCTTCATCTCTGAACACAGCGTCCAAACAGCCCCGGAAATGTGGCCCAGCGCGTGGCCTGTGTGACGCGTGGCCTGGATGACGCGTGGAGAAGCCGGCTCCTGGCCCCTCCGTCTCAGTCCTCACGCTCCCGCACTTACGTCTTTCCCGGAAGGAGCAAAGGGCGGGCTTTCTTCCTTACAGCATTTTTCCAGAGTTTGGCTGTCAGTGTTTCCTTCACAGGGGGGTGCATGATCATCGTCCTGCCTCCCCCACTGTCAACACCACAAAGGATGAGGCCCTGCCAAGCCTGTATCGGACGGGGAGCCTGTTGCCGGCCAGCGAGGCTGTTAACGGGGAACTCAGGATCTTAGATATACACTGGGGGTCTCGAAATGGATCCAAAGCGGTCAGTTCTGGACAAGGTTTTCCCAGCAGCCCTGACTGGTGGGGTGATTGATGGTCAGACTTTGGGAGATGCTGGAAGCTCCGGCATCCACCAGGCACTAGAGGGCGCCACCGCCTTGAGGAACTGAGTGGCTCCAGGGAGTGTTGTCTCTCAAGCTCGCCTTGACGCCCCAGGAAAGGGAAGACCCGAGAGTGGAAAGTCTCGCAGCAGAACTGGACGCTGGGCCATCGGCACCGATGCAGCCGCACTGTCAGATGAACGACTTCAGAACATCGACAGATGGGGATCTATGCCATTGTGCTTTTTTCCTTTAGATTTTTTTTTTTAATCCTCACCCAAGGAGTGAGGATATTTTTTCCATTGATTTTCAGAGAAAGTAGAAGGGTGGGGGGAAGAAGAGAGAAAGAGAAACATTGATGTTTTGCTCTGTGGATCGGCTGCCTCCTACATGCCCCACACTGTGGATTGAGCCCAAAACCTGGGCATGTGCCCTGACTGGGAATTAAACTGTGACCTCCTGTCTCATAGGTTAAAGCTTAACCACTGAGCAACACGAGCCAGGCTACGCTTTTTTAACAATAATAGAGCTACCTATTTACATACTATTTATTATCCTCCAGGCACTGTTACAAGTACTTCATCTGCATTAGCATACTTAGTCCTCCCAGCAGCCCTAAATAGGTTATCCTAAATTTACAAATAAGGAGAGAGAGGCAGAGAGGTTAAGAGATTTGTCCAAGATCACAGTTAGTAAGTGGAAGGGCAGGATTCAAATCTAGGATCCCCATGGAGAGCTGATACACAGCGTGGTGATTATAGTCAACAGACAACAATAATCTATAATTATAAAAGCATAATATGCTAATTAGACCAGAGGTCCTTCCGGATGACCTTCCGGTTGAAGCCCGGGCTGTGAGGGAAGCCTGGGTCCTGGGTGCCAGAGGGAAGCCGGTGCTGGCAGCTGGGGGAAGGAAGGTTTACTCTTGCACGAATTTCATGCATTGGGCCTCTAGTACAATTATAATTAGCATATGATTAACAATTATGATTAATAAATAATTTATGTAATATAATATAATCCACATATAATATATAATGGTTATACAATTACAAACTTCAAAGTTGCTAAGAGACCAGCTTTAATTGTTCCCACCATAAAGAAGAAATGATAATTATGTGGCATGATAGAGGTTAATCATATTTTAATATGTAAATGTATCACATCAACACATTGTATACATTAAACTCACACAATGGTGTATGTCGGAGTCCTTATAAACATTTTATACTATGAGTTTAATTCCCTTACAGATTTGGATACATAATCCTAAATCTTCTCGGGGCTGAAACAGACTTCCTCACCAATAATTCGGTCACCCAACACCTTGGAAGATGCCTTCTCAGTTGGTGTGGTTGAAAGATGGTCTCTGAGACATCGGGGTCCCAGGCCACTCATGGAGCCTGCATCCCCAGCTGTTTCCTCACTTGACTGGTTTTGTTTAATTGGCCCTCAGGATATTCATATGCATTTCTGACTAAGTTCTTCTTATCTCTTAAGCCATAATACTCTTACCATCGGAAAGAGATAATCAAATGAGTTAATCAACTGGTACCCACTAGAGGTCGGGCTCTCATGTCTCAGTGGTCCATAAACTCACCACCTCCCAGGCCATTCCATGTGCAGTGACCAGCAACCTCTCTCTTATTCCCACCGCTCTATCCCAGGTCCAGCCTCAGTGAAGCGCATGAGAAACTGGGGTAGGAAGCAACAGGAGGGAATAGGAGAGGAAATGAAACCCCGGGCTGGTGGATTAAGCCGTTGCTGCACTCAGGAAGCCATTCACACCATCCGGAAAGCCCGAACAATGTTTCTGTAATGAGAGGAGCTTGTCACACTGCAATAGTCTTTCTGCAAAGACTTTGATTTAAGGCTGGTATCAGAGCATGGACCACGTTAAAATACAATTACAAAGGAAACGAATTTCACTAGAGAATTGCAGGGAGCAGCTTGGAGCTGAGGAGGCTGCTGAGAGCTGAGAGGCGCTGGCAGGGAGGAAGGGGAGAAGGAACAGTGTGAGCTGGGAGAAGCCCCCTGTCCCTCTGGTCCACACGGAAGGAAGATGGAGATGCCCACTTCAGGGAGAGTGCGAGATTCCCGACCCCTGCGCGGTCTGGGAGAGCGACCACCAGAATCGCTGCAATGCTGTGCCTCCCCACCACCTCCTGTTCAGCACACACCTGCGTCTCTCTTCATGGACCCCATTTCCTGTGGAAAACGACATTTCTGGGGAATTTGGGTAAAAGGATTGGACATCTGGGGGCTGAAATCCCAGCTGTACCATTTACTATCCGTGTGACCGTGTCGGTCCCAGTAATTTATTAGCACATCATAAACCTTTTTCTGAATCTTAGGTTCTGTCTGTGGTAAAGAGGTACCTGGCATATAGCAGGGACTCCATATACAAGACGAGGCTGATTATCACTCGGTTCCAAATGGGTAGATTAATCAGTGGTCTCAAATGTGAGGGTGCTTGTAACCAGGGGGTGCAAGGTGCCTCATGGGGGCATGAGAAGGAAATATTAGAATTTCTATTAATGTGTATTTTAAACAAATATATACTTTTATTGATTGCAGGGAAAAAGAGAGAGGAAGAGAGATAGAAACAACAATGAGAAAGGGGCCTTGTGGGTGAGAGAGTAAAACTGAGGTGGGTGACTGTGGTTTGGGAAACTGGGTTTTATGAGGGGATGCATGGTAGCCCTGGCTGGGCACCGAGGTAGAATGAGAAAAGAGTGAGTGGGGGAATTTAGTAAGATGCAGTGTGGGGGTGAGGTGGGTAATGGCTGTGAGGCTAATCCATCAACCCCATAATAGAGACTGAGGAGGGGACAAGGGTCCCAGTGAATTCGGAGGGCAGAATAAGTGGCCACGTGTCGATTAAAAAGGAGATAGGCTTACTGCCACCACAGTCATTTCCCGAAGCTCTGTCCTGGTGATGTAAGCCTATGGGGCCCTGTCGGGGCCTGGGCAGCTTCTTCGGTGGCCAGTCCCAGGAGGTCTGGGAGCTCCAAACCGGATCCAGAGGGCGGCCTTGCTGAGGTCTGACCCGGAGGGGCCAGACTGAAGCCTGATTTCCAGTGGCCTTCCCTCCTGCACCTTGGGCAGGGCCCAGGCGGGGGTCTCGGGTTTGGGCAGGACTTGGCCTGTGTCCTTCCTTGTTGCATTTGAAGCATGGGCCCAGAGGAGGCTTAGTCCCTGACTTACCTGCGGTTGGAGGACCGGCACTTCGTTTGGGGTTCATGAGAGAGGTGTCTGGGAGCTGGAAGGCCTCCTTCTGGGCCTCAGCCTTGGCCTGATCTCACCTTTGTTTTTTAATTTGGGTCTCCTCGTCTCTGTTATTAATGACCTTAAAGGTCAGGTTAACGAGGTCTTTTTAAGGGGTTTGTGGACCTGTGTCTATTTTCGAAGTTTGCGGCGTATGTCGGTGGCTGGTTAGGGTATAAAATGGGTGTTCAGAAGAAGGCTCCCACTGGGGAGGTGGGGTCTAAGGTGATCAATGTCTGTAAGGCCTCCATGCGGCGGGAGAGGAGGAGAGCTGGGATTTTGTCAGGGCCCTGAGTGATGTCATTAAGTTTGTCAAATTCCTTAGGAAAGGTGATCAGGTCGGTGGAAAAAGATGTGAGATGCCTCTCAATCTGTGAAAGGTTGGACATAGCAAGTGCCAGGCGGGAAAGGCTGTTTTGGAGCTTGCATTCTTGGGAGTTGGACTCTCAGGAGCCGGGGAGAAGGTGGTTGCTGTTTAGAAAGGTCTGTGTTTTGGGAAGATGAGGGAGGGGATGGAGGTTGGCGGTCTGCCGGGTCAAAAGTAGATTCAGAATCAGAAGTGTTAGGGGTAAGATGTTTTATGTGAAGGAGAAGGATCTGATGGTAGAACAGGTCTGAGAGAGAGGATGGGACTGAAGCGTGGAAAAGGCCTGGTCGTACGGAATCTCTGACCATTTTCCATCGTGGTGACAGCTATTATCTAAATTGCTCAGTGTGTTCAAATGGAAAGCGCTGTTTTCAGGCCGTTGAGACTTGTTATCTAGTTAATGTTGTGGCCAAACAGTGTTACAAAAAACATGAGGTGGTTGGGCATGATCTCCCCTGTGAGTGTGCAGAGGGAGTGGGCGTGGCCCACGAGAGAGGAAGAGTGAGTGACAGACCACAAATCCAAAGGGGACTGTTTAGGGCAGGCGTCCCCACTGCTAAACAAATCAGCATGAGAAACGAGAGGTGACCCTCTGGACTGGGCACCCCAATCCAGAAGGACCCAAAGCCAAACGGCTGAGGAGTCTCCTGGCCTAGTGCTAGGACTTCCGAGACGAGAGACTTCGAGAAGTCAGTGAGAGAGTGGGCAGAAGACCTGGGACGAGGGGAACTGTGGAATGTCACTCACCTAGAGAAGACTGGCCGGTGTGGGATGGAGGGTCAGCAATGGAGGAGACTCCTGGTCAGTCTCCTCCTTGGCTCCCTTGGGGGTGGCGGGGAGGGACCTCCTAAGGGTGGGAGGCCTGACTGAGGCCAGCAATCGAGTCACCCGAGTAGGATTCGGAGGTAAGCCCAGGACAAGCTGCCGCTGCCTACTGCTCTCCAAGTAGCAAACTCGAGGTGACCGAAGCCTTGGGGTGACCGAAGCAGGATGGCTCCCCATCCCCGTGGAACCCTCCCAGGTTTCGGCACCAAATGTTAGGTCACCGAAGGAGAAACACACAAGGCCAGAATAGTGAGGGATCACGTTATTCGATCATCTGCACACCAGGTGGCTGAGCCTGGATGGCTCCAGCCCCCAGTGACGGGCGTCAGCGGCTTTTAAAGGACTTTTGCCGGGCTTTTTCTGGGCGGAGACTTCTTTGTGCCTATCCGGAGGGGGGATAATGGAGTGTGGTTCGCAGCAAATGAAATGTGGTCTCAGCAAAGGGAATGTCCATAGTGAAATGACCTGAAAAGCCAGTTCCCCAGGGGAAGGGTATCAATTCAATTATTTGATCAGACCTAACAGATACCTTAAGGAGACCCAAGCGAGACTCAACTTAAAATTTGTAAGCATGAACTTGAGTGCCTCTGTCCACTGCTCCTCTGTGTTCAGGTGGGTTCTGAGAGAGTGGAACTCACCTCATCCCAGGTCTTCCCTCAGGCCTGCTCCACGAGGATCCTGCAGGGAATATAGAGACGCGGCTCGCCCTTCTCGATCTCCTCCTGGAACTGCTGCATGCAGTCCAGGAAGGCCACCATGGCCTGGTCAAACTTGCTGTCCCAGAGAGAGCTCTTCCCGCCGGTGCAGAGCAAGGGCAGGTCCAGGGGATCCTCTGTCAGTGACTGCAGGTAGGAGTGGTCTCCGCGGGGGATGAGCTGGTACCTCTGAAACTGCAGACCCACTGTGTGAGCCAGGCCCACAAGCAGCAAGGCTGCCTGCCCCCAGGCTGCGGTGATCTCCCCCCAGCTCACAGGGACAGTGGGGACGCAGCCCGGCCTGAAGCTATTGATGATGGCCAGGGGGCCGTCACAGCCGATCTCAAACGTGGCCTTGAAGGCGTTGGTTCTCTTCAGCCAGGCCAGCTGGGTCTGGGCGTAATGCAGCCGGTCGCTCCACAGCTTGTCCTGCAGTTCCAGTTGTTGCCACTGCAGTTCACCGAGGTCCCCGTGGCACGGCCATTCCTGCTGCTCCAGCGTCTCCGTCTCTGCCTGGGCTGCCTCCAGGGCCACAGCTGCCCTGTCTCGGTTCTTCTCCACCTCCTCCAGCTCCTGGACCAGGCTCGCTTCCTCCAGCGCCACGACCTTCAGCTCCTGCTGCAGTGTCTCCCTCGAGTCCTCACCTAATCCATCCCTGGTCTCCAAACAGTGTTGGTAGTTCTGACTGTCAGACTGAGATCCTGAGCTGGCTGTCCTGCTGCTCCAAGAGACTGTCAGCACAGGCCTCACACAGGGGTCTGGTCCAGCTCTTCACTGGATAGGACGTCACAAAGGCCCCTCGTGGCCCTCTGGATGCTGCTGAGGGTCCTCCCAGAGGCCAGCTTCCCGAGCAGGGTGAAGTTGCTGGGACCGTCCCCGGACAGCTCGCCATCACCAGGGATGGCCCAGCCAGAGGCACTACCCCGCAGCTCGTCAAGGTCTGTCTCCACCCTGGAGGCAGAGCCTTCCTCCTGGAGTGCCTCCGGGGTCCCCCTGAGCTGAGGGGAAGTTCAAAGCTGCAGGTTGTTGGCTGAGGTCAAGGCCAGAGGTCTCCGAGGACCGAGTCAGCTTCAGGGGCCGGCGCAGAAATGGCAGATGAAGCGGATGAGGACAAAGTGGAGGTGTTGACTTTCACCGTTGACTCTAAGTTTCCTCTGGCTCCCGTGTTACTTCCCCATTTATACTTGGTAAGGGCCCTTAGGGGAGGGAGTTTTAAAATGCATATCTCATATCTCACTATCCCGCCTCAAACCTGACCCTCCTTAGATACCAGCAAGTGATTCTTTCTTAAAGGAAAAGCCAATCATCTCACTTTCTTGTACATTTAAAAAATATTTTTATTGATTTCAGAGAGAAGAAGGGAGAAGATATAGATAGAAACATCAATGATGAGGTGGATCATTGATCAGCTGCCCCCAGCACACTCCCTCCTGGGGATCGAGCCCGAAACCCGGGCACTCTAACATTTGTAAGGTATATCTTAGGAGTAACCTTTCTACACTTGATTTTAGCCTAAAGGCCAAGAATTGAGAATAACCTTCCTAAAACAAAAATCTGATCATGGTGCTTCCCTCCTTAAAACATTTAATGCACTTATCTTACCTTAAGATAAGGCCTTAACCTCTTAACCCCATACCAAGGCCTCTGCCCACCTTTCCAGGTTCTTCTCTCCTATTTCTTTCTTCCTTTCTTTCCCTCTCCTTCCTCCCTCCCTCCCTCCTTCCCCCCTCCCTCCCTCCCTCTTTCTTTCTCTTTCTTTCTTCCTTTCTTTCTTCCTTCTTTCTTTCTTTCTTCCTTTCTTTCTTTCTTTCTTTCTTTCTTTCTTTCTTTCTTTCTTTCTTTCTTTCTTTCTTTCTTTCTTTCTTCCTTCCTTCCTTCCTTCCTTCCTTCCTTCCTTCCTCCCTCCTTCCCTCCCCTCCCTCCCTCCCTCCCTCCCCCCTCCCTCCCTCCCTCCCTCCCTCCCTCCCTCCTCCCTCCCTCCCTCCCTTCCTTCCTTCCTTCCTTCCTTCCTTCCTTCCTTCCTTCCTTCCTTCCTTCCTTCTTTCTTTTTCTTTCTTTCTTTTTTCTTTTCTTTCTTTCTTTCTTTCTTTCTTTCTTTCTTTCTTCTTTCTTTCTTTCTTTCTTCTCTCTCTCTCTCTCTCTCTTCTCTTTCTTTCTTTCTTTCTTTCTTTCTTTCTTTCTTTCTTTCTTTCTTTCTTTCTTTCTTTCTTTCTTTCTTTCTTTCTTTCAACTTTTAAACTCCCTAGACACCTTCCCCCTGATAGAATGGGACACTGAGGCATGGAGGTGGGGTGTGTGTGGCAAGGGTCATGGTATATAGTAGGTGGCCAAGGTGGCCCTGAGCTGGGGGTTGTGCCTCAGCTGGAGGGCAGGTGTGGCCTGGGTTAGGGAGCCAGGGTCAGGGGGGAGGTCAGCTCAGGCAGGGCAGGCACGGAGAATGTGAGCGTCTCAGCCTGGAAGCTGGCAATGCCCTTCTGCTAGCAGACAGCCTCATTGATGAACACGGGGTACACAGTGGACTCCCCTCCCAGAGCACATCCTCAGTGCTGAACCTCTGGAAGGCAGAGTACCGGCCCCAGCGGCTGGAAGTCTCGGTCTCTGGTTGAAGAGCTGGGTGGAGTCCAGCGCTGCGGCCACCAAGGCCCTCAACCTGGTGGAAAGGTCCGCCCTCAGCACTCCCTGAGGCGGGGGCCCAGCTCCGGGACCGGGACCTGGAGGGAACAGGTCAGGCAGGTGTTCCAGACCCTTGGGCACTCCAGACCCCAGGCCCCTGACCGCCCATCCTCTCTCTCCCCGTTTCTTGCCACCCTCACCCATGGGCTCCTCTGTGTTCCTGAAAATGAATTTTCTTTCTTTCTTTCTTTCTTTCTTTCTTTCTTTCTTTCTTTCTTTCTTTCTTTCTTTCTTTCTTTCTTTCTTTCTTTCTTTCTTTTTCTTTCCTTCCTTCCTTCCTTCCTTCCTTCCTTCCTTCCTTCCTTCCTTCCTTTCTTTCTTTCTTTCTTTCTTTCTTTCTTTCTTTCTTTCTTTCTTTCTTTCTTTCTTTCTTTCTTTCTTTCTTTTTTTCTTTTTTATTGATTTTTAGAGAGAGAGGAAGGGAGAGGGAGAGAGAAACATCAATGTGAGAGCAAAACATTGACTTCTGTCAACCACCCAGTTAAGCACACTAACAAGCCAGAACTTTTAACCTGCAGTTATTGACCGGGTGGAGCAGAGCATAACATAAACACAGCAGACCCAGCCGTTATGGCTCTGTGGTTGAACGTTGACCTAGGAACCAGAAGGTCACAGTTCGATTCCTGGTCAAGGCACATGCCAGGGTTGTGGACTTGATCCAGAGTGTGAGGCGTGCAGGAGGCAGCTGATCAATGAATCTCTCTCATCAGTGATCTCTCTCTCCCTCCCTCTCCCTTCCTCTCTGAAATCAATAAAAATATATTTTGAAAAACAAAACAAAAATTTAAAAATTTTAAAAAACAATGAGAGAGAATCATTGATCCACTGCCTCCTGCACGCCCCCTCCTGGGGATCAAGCCTGCAATTGGGGCATGTGCCCTTGACTGGAATCAAACCCGGGACCCTTTAGTCCATAAGCCTATAGTCTATCCACTGAGCCAAACCAGCTAGTGCTATCAATGTGTACCTTTTACCTAAAAAAATAAAGACAAAATTAACCTTATTCATATTTATCTGATAGATTAACAGTAGTTAACCTATCTGCTAATCTAGGCTTAGCACACATAGTAAGCACTATAGATGGGTTTGCTGTAATTGTATGATTGTATGTGTCTTTGTGGAACAGAGTTGTGTATATGTGTGCGTGTTTGGTGAGCACTCAAAATTATTTTTAATTATAGAGATGTACAATAAAACATTTTGAGACCAATGTCTAAGCAATTTGTGCTCCAGGGGAATAAGGTGAGAAAAAGAGAGTGGGTGGGGGGAGGATGGGAAGAGCAAAAGGATGGAAAGAGGTGAGGTCTCCATGGGACTGGGGTGTCCACAGATGGAAGGCGCTGCTCACAGGAATGCTCTTCGCTCACTGGCCAGCGCTCCCCAAGTGTGATCTCAACGGGCAGGAGCCAGCACCGTGTCCTCCTCCTCTGCAGGTGGCCTGGGACTCCTGTGCCCTCTGAACCCTGAGTAGCAGTGCTCTCCTGTGGGCAGGGGCCATCTCCCAGGTCGCACTTCCTGTCCAGCTGGGGGTGGTGGCCATGGGGCAGTTGAAGTGTGGCTCAGCCCCAGGAGGATGAGGCCTTCACTGGTGTCTGATGGGATCTCAGACTCACCAGGAGGGCCTCACAGATCCAAAATTTCTCCTCAATCAGACCAGTTCCCACCGAAACCTACAGTCTCGTCTTAACCATTTCAGCCCACCTCTCTCTTGGGCCCAGCTTAGTCCCCAGTGTCCTGCCTTCCCCAGACCCTCGCTTCTCCAGCCAGGCATTTGGTACATGGCACCCGGCCAGCCTGGGGCCGTAGGCCTGCTGGGGCGTTCTAACTGCTTGGGGCGGGTAAAATACTCTGCCTACAAGTTCAGTTAGTCTTCACCTGATGGGAAACACTCGGCCACCAAGCTCCTAGAACTCCCGTGTGATCTTGTGTTAACTGCTCCTGGAAAGAAAACAAAGCTACTGGTCCTGCCGTGGCCAGTGTGGCTCAGCGGTTAGAGTGTAGGCCCGCGCACTG
The DNA here is from genome assembly GCA_025583905.1 of Ia io. Taxonomy (NCBI): domain Eukaryota; kingdom Metazoa; phylum Chordata; class Mammalia; order Chiroptera; family Vespertilionidae; genus Ia; species Ia io. The sequence goes on along the minus strand of JAJQQW010000022.1, from coordinate 2,878,498 downwards.
AAGGGTCCTGGATTGCAGGGTCAATCTCCAGTCCCGGCTGGGGCAGATGCAGGAGGCAACCAATCCATGTGCCTCTCTCACATTGATGCTTCTCTCTCCTTCTCTCTCTTTCTCACTCTCTCTCTTCCCCTTCCTCCCTCCCTCCCTTCCACTCTCTCTAAAAATCAATGGAAAAAATATCCTCAGGTGAGGATTAAGTAAATAAATCAGTGAAGCCACGGTCCCAAAGAACTGACTCTTCCCTGTGCCCTGGCCCTACTTGGGCTGCAGACACCTGGTGTCCCATGGCCTGCCCTGGGAATACCCTACCCTGCTCTGAGCCTGCTCTGAGCTCTCCAGATCCGGGTCAGGTCGCCCTCAGCTCCTCTCGCCCAGCAGAGTGTGGCCCGCCTCCTGACTGGGATGGTGACTTTTTCATCTTTACAGGCCCAGTAGCCAGCACAGTGCGTGTCACCCGGGCCCCCCAAAATGTTTGTAAAATGAATGAAAACAGTCCCCCTACATGAGAGGAGGCTCCTGGGTCATCCCACAGGGCAATTGCTGCCGTCTGGGCTTCTCTCGTCAACGCGGCTGCTGGCAGGGCAGCTGACCCTGGGTCCCAGGCGCACCACAAAGGATCCAAGCTCTCCTAGTCACAGGTGTCTGCTCCATGTGACAACTCCTTTCGGCGGGCTTGTTTCTCCCACCACCCAGGGTGGTAATGTGGCCGAGAGGGAAGCGTGCTGACGGCTGTCGGCAAGCGAAGTCGCCTGTCTCCAGGGAGACCATGCAGTGCAGGCGACAGCGTATAATTAGTCAACAACTAAGCTCGCTTTCCAAAGATGAGAGAAGAGAAAGGAAGAGGGAGGGGTGGCCTTAAGATGAGCAACAGGAGCCCGGCCCGTTGGAAAGGTGTTTGTGTCCTCTCGGCCTCCGGCCTGTCCAGGAGCCAAATCGAGGACCCCACACTCTGCTCCGCAAGGGGGAGCCCAGGGGCCTCTGGGCGGCCAGCTCACCACCGCACCACCCACGCTGCGTGGAAAGTATACTCTGAACATGAAGGCAAGGCTGAAGGTGGAACAGCCCGGTACTGACGTTCCCACCTGTGGTTCGGTCTCCCCGTGGCAGTCTGCTTATGAAGCCAGCACTTGCACTGACGGCCTCCCTCCCAGACGATGTCTCTCACAGACCATGGCCCTCCAGACCATGGCCCTCCAGACCATGTCCCGCCCCGACACATATCCCTCCCAGGCCATATCCCTCCAGACCATGTCCCTCCAGACCATGTCCCGCCCCGACACATATCCCTCCCAGGCCATATCCCTCCAGACCATGTCCCTCCAGACCATGTCCCTCCCAGACACAAATCCCTCCCAGGCCATATCCCTCCAGACCATGTCCCTCCCAGACACATAACCCTCCCAGACCATGTCCCTCCCAGACCATGACCCTCCCAGACCATGTCCCTCCAGACACATATCCCTCCCAGACCATGACCCTCCCAGACCATGTCCCTCCAGACCATGTCCCTCCAGACCATGTACCTCCCAGACACATATCCCTCCCAGATCATGTCCCTCCAGACCATGTCCCTCCAGACCATGTCCCTCCCAGACCATGTACCTCCCAGACACATATCCCTCCAAGACCATGTCCCTCCAGACCATGTCCCTCCAGACCATGTCCCTCCAGACCATGTCCCTCCCAGACCATGTCCCTCCTAGACACATGTCCCTCCAGACCATGTCCCTCCAGACCATGTCCCTCCCAGACCATGTCCCTCCCAGACCATGTCCCTCCAGACCATGTCCCTCCAGACCATGTCCCTCCCAGACCATGTCCCTCCCAGACACATGTCCCTCCCAGACCATGTCCCTCCAGACCATGTCCCTCCAGACCATGTCCCGCCCCGACACATATCCCTCCCAGGCCATATCCCTCCAGACCATGTCCCTCCAGACCATGTCCCTCCCAGACACAAATCCCTCCCAGGCCATATCCCTCCAGACCATGTCCCTCCCAGACACATATCCCTCCCAGACCATGACCCTCCCAGACCATGTCACTCCAGACCATGTCCCTCAGACCATGTCCCTCCCAGACCATGTCCCTCCAGACACATATCCCTCCCAGACCATGACCCTCCCAGACCATGTCCCTCCAGACCATGTCCCTCCAGACCATGTACCTCCCAGACACATATCCCTCCCAGATCATGTCCCTCCAGACCATGTCCCTCCAGACCATGTCCCTCCCAGACCATGTACCTCCCAGACACATATCCCTCCAAGACCATGTCCCTCCAGACCATGTCCCTCCAGACCATGTCCCTCCAGACCATGTCCCTCCCAGACCATGTCCCTCCTAGACACATGTCCCTCCAGACCATGTCCCTCCAGACCATGTCCCTCCCAGACCATGTCCCTCCCAGACCATGTCCCTCCAGACCATGTCCCTCCAGACCATGTCCCTCCAGACCATGTCCCTCCAGACCATGTCCCTCCAGACCATGTCCCTCCCAGACCATGTCCCTCCTAGACACATGTCCCTCCAGACCATGTCCCTCCAGACCATGTCCCTCCCAGACCATGTCCCCTCCCAGACCATGTCCCTCCAGACCATGTCCCTCCAGACCATGTCCCTCCCAGACCATGTCCCTCCCAGACACATGTCCCTCCCAGACCATGTCCCTCCAGACCATGTCCCTCCAGACCATGTCCCGCCCCGACACATATCCCTCCCAGGCCATATCCCTCCAGACCATGTCCCTCCAGACCATGTCCCTCCCAGACACAAATCCCTCCCAGGCCATATCCCTCCAGACCATGTCCCTCCCAGACACATATCCCTCCCAGACCATGACCCTCCCAGACCATGTCACTCCAGACCATGTCCCTCAGACCATGTCCCTCCCAGACCATGTCCCTCCAGACACATATCCCTCCCAGACCATGACCCTCCCAGACCATGTCCCTCCAGACCATGTCCCTCCAGACCATGTCCCTCCCAGACACATATCCCTCCCAGATCATGTCCCTCCAGACCATGTCCCTCCAGACCATGTCCCTCCCAGACCATGTACCTCCCAGACACATATCCCTCCAAGACCATGTCCCTCCAGACCATGTCCCTCCAGACCATGTCCCTCCCAGACCATGTCCCTCCAGACCATGTCCCTCCCAGACCATGTCCCTCCCAGACCATGTCCCTCCAGACCATGTCCCTCCCCAGACCATGTCCCTCCCAGATCATGTCCCTCCCAGGCCACGTCTGCTCTTCTCTGCCTCGGCCCTGCTCAGCTCCCCTCCCTCTGGCTGCGTTGGCTGTGGCCACCGTCAGCAGCTGGAGACCAGAGGATGGAGGACAGAGTCCCCTCCTGCCCCACCTGCTTCAGCAGTAAGTCCCAGGCAGGGGTGGCTGTGGCTGGGCTACAGGAAGGGTCTCTCTCCTGCCCCTGAGTCCTGAGGGGGTGCCTTCCTCCCACTATGGCTAATCTCTGGGTGCCTAGTACATTTTGCCTGTAGCTTTAACCCTGCCCACTCCTCTCTAAACAGCCTTTTCATTCAAATTTCTTAAATTGGGCCTTCTGAGCTGAAGGCCCTCCCACCTGCTAGCGCAGATCGGAAGGCCGAGCGTTTCTTTTCCACGTCCCGTCCCGCTGTGGGGTTTGCATGGTCAGCAACCTGTTTCCAACCCCACCAGCAGGAAGTCTTGTCCCCCAAGGATGCTGTGAGCTGGGCAGCGGGCCCTCATCCCCGCTGTGCGGACGGGAAAACCAAGACCCAAAGGACAGCTGCTCTTTTCGCCCAGTCACGTGGGCAGCTGCCACTTCACAAGTCACTGGAAAAACGGTACCTCGGTCCACTGAAACCAGAAAACTTAAATGGTTTCTGTCCTCTTTGCTCCCAAAGTTCCCGAGGGGGGTGGGGACGGACCCGAAGCACAGAGGAGAGAGGGGCCTGCGGTGGAGCCGGAGCCGGCGTCCTCTCCATCTCAGCAGGCTGCGGGAGGATAGTGTCTGGAATGACCACTTTTCCCAATGGCTCTGAAACAATGGTCCGAGGGGAGGGGGCAGAGCCTGGAGGGAAGAAAGGAAGGTGTGACTTAGTGTGCTCAGCCGGGGAAGGGGAACTTCTACACTTAGGAAAAGGCAGTCGGGTTTTAGCCAATGTAAAGCATTCTTCTGAGATTTATGATGATAAGTTGAAGTCCACCAAGTGGAGTGTGTGTGTTTTCCTCCCTCCCTCCATCCCTCCCTCCTTTCCTTCCTCTTTTTCTCCCTTTCCTTCTTTCCTTCCCTCCCTCCCCCTTTCCCTCCCTCCCTCCCTCTCTCCTTTCCCTCCCTCCATCCCTCCCTCCTTCTTTCCCTCCCTCCCTCCCTCCCTCCTTCTTTCCCTCTCTCTCCCTTCCTTCTTTCCCTCCCTCCCTCCTTTCTTCCATCCCTCCATCCCTCCCTCCCTCCCGCCCTCCTTCCCTCCCTCCTTTCTTCCCTGCCTCCTTCCCTCCCTCCCTCTTTCCCTTCCTCCCTCCCTCCTGCCCTCCCTTCTAACAAATGCCCAGCTTCTCTGGTGTGGGCACAGAGGAAATGGATGGGCTGGTTCGTAACCAGGTTGGAACTTGGCCAGCTGGTTACCACGGGGGATGGGGAGAGAAGGTAAGCATATTTTTTAAAGACTGATTGCAGTGCTGGAACCTGGAATTCAGGTGAAGAGGAAATGAGTACCCAGAGAAGGGAGGGACAGCGGGAAAACTGGTAGAGCCAGTGGGTCGGTGCTCTTATGGGGTCAAAGGTAACGCTTGAGTGACTCAGCTGGGAGGGTAGAGCTTTGTGTTGGGCGTCCTTGCTGTCCGCAAGCTCTTGTTCTGGCTGTAGCCTGGCATTCAGCGCCGTCTCGGCATGTAGCCAGCAGTGCAGGTGAAGTTTGCAAAAGTACATGAACTGTCAGAGTCTGCAGAAGCCAAAATGTGGAGGGGAAGATTTTGTCTCTGCTGTCCATTTCCTGGTTGTGGGGAAATCCACTCAAAGTGGGCTCAGTTTGGGGAACCATTCCTTCCACAGAGGAGGTGCTCCCACTCCAGGAGAATCGCTCACACAGCAGAAGTCCTTCAAAGAGGGGCTTCGAGGCCTGAGGTGTCCCAGCTCCCTCCTGGAGAGTCTCCTGGCCTAACATGGGGCAGGAGCAAAAAAATTAAAAAGAAAAAATATAGGGCAGAAGTAGAATCTTTAAAAGCACTTAAAAAAAAAAGGAGTGTGCTAAAAGGCTAATGTGGGGATTTGCATGGCACATCTAATTACTAAAATTCTGCGGCATTCCAAGAAATATATATTTTCTCGCCAATCTGAACAAAAAATAGGTATAATTTTATTTCATTCACACTGGATAGATATGGCGTTTTTTATTGACTTTTAGAGAGAGAGGGATGGAGAGAGGGACAGAGGGAGGGAGGGAGAGAGAGAGAGAGAGAGAGAGAGAGAGAACATTGATCAGGGGGCTCCCTTACTCGCCCAGACCAGGATCAAACCTGCAGTTGGTATATGAGATGATGCTCTACCCAACTGAGCCACCGGTCCAAGGCCAGCCTTTTCTTGCTCAGAGTTCTCATGAGACAATGTCAACGCACTTGGAAACTATCAGATAATACGAGATTACCAAGTGCTCACAGTGCCCTAGATGGGTGATTAAATGAAGCGGTGAGCCCTGTGTGCGCACGGAGAAGCCTCTGCACGCCCAGACTGTTCCCCGCATCAAGTCCTTGGTTGTGAGGGATGCCTCCTCGATTCCCTCCCAGCTGCGCACTTTCTACGCGAAGTGAAGTGGGCGTCGATGGCGATGCCTGGCGAGGAGCGGGCTGTTTCATTTCGGCACCATCAATGGCTCAGTGAGGAAACGGCACTCACTTCAGGGCGCAAGCACCTCCTATGAAAACTGCCTCTCTTTTCACCAGCCCCCGGATGGTGATGTGTGAGACACCCGACGTGGATGGACACCGCCATTCTTGCCTTGGTCTCTGGCCCCTTCCCATCCCTCTGGATATTTCCGTGTGAGACTCTGGATCTGGCTCCGCAGCACCCTCACCCACTGGCACTGTCTATAACTAGGCAAACCCACGAATGGATCTGACTCAGTCCCTCCGACCTCAGTCAAGAAACATTAATTGAGAAGGATGATGGGGATTTATTTTCATGTGTGTTTGGCAAACCCAAAAATAAATTTAATAACTGTTACTATTAAGTTCAAGGTTTACTAGCAGTGGTAGTAACCACGACTTTCTGTACAACTTCATGTCATCCCAGGACTACACAAGACTCATACAAATCGGAAGTACGAGCCTCCCACACAAGCCACGCCTCTCCCATTGAGGAGAGTGCTTCCCCCGGAGCCCAGCTGACGGCCAGGTCTCATCATCCCGGGAGGCAGGACGTAGTGCTGGAGGGCACCTTGGTCCACAGCGGGAGGCCTGGCCTCACCTCAAGGCTGCCACTGCCCGCTCCACGGCCGGCCCCCAGTCGTGTGTCCTCCAGGCCTCCTCTCCATTATTTGCAGTGTGACTTCTGAGGTGACCTTACAAGCCTCCTCCATCCTGACGTTCTGTTCGATTTCAGGCACATGCCCCGGTCAGAGTCGCTGAGCCTTGCTCTTCTGTCACTGGGTACCTGCTGGCCCTTTCCCTTCCCGTCACACTCGACGTGGGTCCCGGAGGTCATCCTGAAGGGGGTCCAGCTGCTTTTGAGGCCTCCTCCACAGAGGCGCCTCAGGGAACGATAGTAACTCTGGCAGAGCCGGCACCTGCCAAACCGTCTCTTTCCATTTCTAACAACCAGGAGACCTGCATGTTCCTGCTGAGCTTTCTCTGCATTCGCTACGGCGGATCCCTCTAACGCCAGGAACCCATCCCGCAGCGAGGAAGACTCTGGAATCGTCCTGCCATCATTTTCAGAGAAAAGCTCAATCCCACAGACTGCCCGCCTTCGGTAGCAGGAGGGCGGGCAGCGCTGAGCCACACAGGATGGGAGCAGACACGCCTAACCTTTTCCATCTCATGGCACACGAACTACTAAAACTCGGCGGCACACCAAAAATGTATGTTTTGCCAATCTGACCAAAAAATCTAGGTATCATTTTTATTCATTCACACAAGACGGCAATTGTTGTGTTGGCTGTTGTCATTTTTTTATCTAACAATCTAAGGGAAGGAGGTTGGTGCCCTGACTAAATAGCCAGTATTGTATCTTTTTAAATTTCTCCTGCCACACCGGGTGGGAATCGCCGGTCTAAGGTCCCTACCTGGTTAGGCGCGTGGCATGGAGGTCTGTCCACCCTCCCTCCCTTCTGCTTCCGCGCGTCTGAATTCCAAGCACAACGAGGAGATGTGGGAGCATCAGACACCGCAGGCTCGACACCTTTATCCAGCATCTGTTAGGAGGCTGGCGCCCCATGTCATGTAGGGGACGGCATGGAAAAGCGATCGATGCAAGCGATCGGGGCCAAGGGCCGGGAAGACTGACAGGCAGGCTCCCGCAGCGACCCACCCTGGGCTGTTCTGACTTTGTGTGCTCGAGCAGTGGGGAGAGCGTCTAGTCTGAGGGCCCGGGAACTGGCTGTGAGTCACAGCGCGGAGATGCTGTTCAATAAGCAGGAACGGGCTCAGCGAGGCCTGCGTTCTGACACCGGCACATCTGAGCGGGCTCACTCCTCCGCTCGTCCCCAATTGTGACTTGTGACTCAGCTGTCGCCCCGGTGAGGTCAGGTTTGGATCCATCCCTTGTATCTTTCCACCACCAGCAACAAAGTATATGGAGAGAGAGAGAGAGAGAGAGAGAGAGAGAGAGAGAGAGAGAGAGAGAGAGAGAATGAGTTTGATTTGGAATCTTAGGAGAGCACTAGTGGGTTTGGGATGCTATCATTCCAGAAGGCATTTGCTTAAAAGACATGGAGATAGAAAAATGGAGCATGAAACGGAAATCAAAAGAGATGCCTGGGGACGACGGGGGCAGTGGCAGCTGACACGCATGCAGTGCGTGGCTCGTGGCCGCAGAGCCCGGGCCTGCAGACGACTGGAACCACCAGGTGCTGAGCCGGACGCGGAACCCGCTGCCTGGCTCTGAGCCCAGTCCTTCCCCAGAGCCTCTGGCCACGGAAGAATGGAGAGCGGGTGTGTCCTGCGTCTGCGGGACCAGGACGCAGCCCTCACATGAGACCTCCAACCTCGATGGGAACATCTTCCTGTCCAGGGGAGCAGGTGGAGGGCACCGGGGCCCGCCCTCACGGCTGCCCAGGTTGGGAGGTGGGATGTGGGGTCCCATGCAGGACCCGCAGTGCTGGGGCTTGGGGACTCTGCCTGGCGCTCTGGCTGCGCGGGAGACGCCACATTCCGTCTGTGTCTGTGTCCCTCCCTGTCCCGGTGCGACTCATCCTGCAGCTCCGGAGGCATCGTCCTCTGGTCCTGAGGAGATAAGAGATCGGAAACCGCGTGCCAAGCTGCAGGGAAGCGAGCAGGAGGGCGGGAAGAAATAGAAGGAAATGTGAAGTTTGGGACTAACAGTTGTTGTGGTGGCTGGTTTTTACTTCTCCTTATAGTTCTCTGAATTTTCCAAATTATCAAAATAAAAATGCTCTTCTTTCATAGCTAGACAAAATATAACAAATTTACAATGAAAATGAAAAAACACATACATTTAGAAATTTTAAAATTCCAATAATAGATTTTTTTAGGAAAATGCAGAAAATGATTGTGTCAGTCCTCTTCTAGTAGGATTCCGTTCTTGTCATCGGGCACGCCTTTCTCCCGTGCCGTGAATGAAAACCAGCAAGCAAACGTCAAGATAAATGTTAAACTGCCAGCAACGGGGAGCCGGGGGCTGACATACACAGCAGTCGCCTTAGGAATACGGAGGGAGGCCGCCCACCCGCGGAGCTAATGCGCCAGGCCGAGGTGACTTCACCCCAAGGCGGTGGAGCCCGGCTGGCTGCACCCCGCACCCTCAGGAGCCGCACAGCCAGGAGAGCACCAGGCAGAGAGGCAGTGACAGCCAGACAGGGGAGGCGAGACTCCCTCATTCCTCTCAGCGGGAGGCTGCTCGCGCCTGGTCTCAGGCTCTTTCCAGAGAGACCCAACTCCTCAGGAGCCCAGCCAGGGTCCTGGAGGACAGAGACCTGGGTGATTGGGCCCCAGGCCAGCAGACCTGGGGAGGGTGACGTCATGGGTCGTAAGATCATGGAGAGTTGTCACGAGCCGTGCATTAGGCAGGACTCCTCACGCCCTCCTCCTCACGGGGCCACCTGGGGACCTTGGTGTTCAGATGCTGTTTCTGTAGACGGACCCCAGGCTGCTTCCATCCACCGAGGATCACACAGGAGAGCCAGGTACGGGCGGCACCCACCTCACGTGGCAGGTGCACTTCTTCCCGAGGAGGGGGCAGGTGTGGACACTGCTCTACTCTACGGTTTTTGTGGTTTAGTTGGAGGGGTGGCCCATGAACCGGCAAAGGCCGGAAGGCTGCTGTTATGTTGAAAGAAGGTGGTGAAGTAGGTATTTACTCGCTAAGGAGATTCTAGCAGTTGGCTGGAGTTGGGTGGAAATAGCCTGTGGAGACTTACAGGAAGTTCGCATGGAGCTGGGAATGAGAGCAATGAGGCACCTGGGGTGATAGAAAGGAGGGACAAATTGAGGAAGCATCTAAGTAATTCTTCTTCCCGTCTCTAAAATTAAGGTTAAAACAACACTTTCCAGGGCTCTTGTGAGGATTAAATGAGATGATGTCCAGTCAGTTCTCTATATCTGTGGGTTTCACATCTGCGGGAATTCAACCAACTGCACATCAAAAGTATATATATACTAGAGACCCAGTGCATGAAATACGTGCACAGGTAAGGTCCCCAGGCCTGGCCGGAGATCAGGGCCGATCTGTTGGGCAACTGGTGGGGCAATCGGGAGGCCCCCCACTGGCACCCGCCTTGGCTGGCCTGGCGCCGCCCACTCACCAGCCCCGCCCCCCGCCATTGCCACTGGTCGGGGCCTGCGGACTGGGGGCAGCTCCTGTGTTGAGCGTCTGCCCCCTGGTGGTCAGTGCACGTCATAGCGACTGGTCATTCTGCTGGTTGTTCCAATGTTTGGTCAATTTGCATATTAGACTTTTATTATATAGGATATTTTTTAATTCTAGAAAGTTCCACAAAGCAAAACTTGATCTGGCATGTTCCCAGTGTGATGTGGAGTCCATACAAATGGAGTGTGGGCATGCCCTGCTGTAGGCTCTGGGTAAGTACAGGTTCCATGCAGACACTGTGCCACTTAAACAAGGGACTTGAGCATCTGCGGTCCAGTATCTCAGGGTCCTGGAAACAACCCCCCGCAGATACCAAGGACGGCTTGGTTACAACCTGAGCACAGTGTCTTACACACAGTACTCACGCTTGATTTTTCATCCCTTCCTGCTGTTGTTTAATTCGGAGTGCACACATACAAAAGTCATTCATTGCCATATCCTTACTAATAAAAGGCTAAGTAATCGTCACGCCCTCAAGTGTGATGCCCTCATGCTGTCACAAGATGGCTGTGTGCACAGCCATTGAATGCCTAATATAAACTCACACGATCCTGTAAAGTACATATCCTCTCTCTCCCTCCCAGCAGACTCCCCTCCCCACTGGGAACTACTCTTAGCAGTTTGTGGATCTGCCCAGAGTTTCTTTATGCAGGTACAACCAAATACAAACACATGTTCTCGTTCCCCTTTCTTACGCAAATGGAATGCACGATGTGCTCTGTTCCACACTCGAGTTTTTCACCTTCTTCTTGTCATATAAGTAACTAGAGAAACTTTTCTCTGCTTTACAGCTGAATAGCATTCTACTGCATGGGTGTCCCAGTTTATCAGTCCCTGCTGACGGGCACTTGGGCTTCTTATTATAAACACTAGTGGCCCGGTGCATGAATTCATGCACATTGAAAGGGAGTTAGTTAGAAGAAATATATATATATATATTTTAAATTACTTTATTGATTAAGGTATCACATATTTGTCATCAACCCCCCCCCCCTCAGAAGAAATATTTTAATATCACTATTTGCCAAGTCCTGGGTGCAGGTATCCAGCTCCCTCCTCCCTCCTGTCAGAGCCTGTGACAGTTCCCATGGGGACACAGCACCAAAGCCAGCGCCCCAGGGGACACGGGGCTGGTGAGGGGGATGAGAGTGGTGGCCTGGCTCTAAGAAAACCACCCTGGGCCTCTCTGGGTTCCCCCATGAAAAGGGCCAGAGGCGACGGGGCTGAATGCGGAGCCAGAGGCGGCAATGGTGGCAGAAGTTGTCATGGCTGGCTCTTTGCCTGTCATGGCGGCGGGACTGCGGCAAACAGCAGAACATGCCTTGGTGGGACTGTCTCTATCAAAGGAGCTGGGTAGGGGCTGATTTAGAACGTGGCTGCCTGGCTACCAGGGTTCCACGTTCTGTTGGGCTCCATCGTCAGGAAGTGAGGTCACTGCTCTTGTCAGGAAATGAAACCACTGTTCTTGTGTGGGGAGACGCTCAGGGTAGGGGACCAGGCAGTGATCAGGGAGGTTTTCTGTCATGTTCATACCCCAGGTCAAGGCTGGGGGATGGACGTGGAGTGTGGGCAGCTCCCACTACCCCAGGTTTATCCTGACACTGGAGCTTAATCTCATTTCCCCTGGGTGGAGGTGGAGTGGGGGTCGTGCCCTTTGCCCTGATGTTTAGCCTGCCGGGCCGGCGCCGCAGGGCCGCAGGACTCCCCTGAGTCCCGGAGTCCCAGAGTCCTGCAGCCCCGCAGGGCGACTCTCCAGAGTCCGCCCCATGGCTGGCGCCCTGTGGGAATCCCCAGATGCACCTCCTGGTCAACTTCCCTCCAGCGCCCTTGCACACACAGTGTCAAGCCCAGCCCCACCCACCTGCGCACGCCTGCTGTGCACACAGCCATCTTGTGACGGCATGAGGGCATCACACTTGAGGGCGTGACGACTACTTAGCCTTTTATTAGTAAGGATATGGCAATGAATGACTTTTGTACGTGTGCACTCCGATCTGCGGGTTACATTCCCGCAAGTGGAATAGATGCCTGTGCAGCTGTGCAAACCGTACAGACTCTGCCATGGAAAGGTGGGTGCGCTGCCTGCTCGCTTGTCAGCCTGCGCCCGCAGCCCTGCCTCCACCTGCGCCCGCAGCCCTGCCTCCCACCTCTGCCTGCAGCCCTGCCTCCTGCACGTGCTGGTGAACTCAGTGGTTGCGGCCACCTTCACCACCACTCAGTTCCTTTACTAAGAAGGCCTGGTTCCGAGCTTCTGCTTGTGGTATGGCCGTTTGTCTGTTCAGGATCCTAGCACTGTTTCTGTTATTGTGGCTGTGGGATGCACGTGGCTGTCTGAGGGGCTGGCTGCTCCCCTCTCCTTGTTTTCTGGATGTTTCTTGCTATCCTGGCTTGTTTATTTTTCCGCACAAACTTTAGAATCCGCTTGCCCAATTCCAGGGAAGGACAAAGGGAAGGCCTGTGTTATATGCTTTGATCAGATCGAATTAAACGTGTCCACGAGGGAGAACTGGCCTCTCTCTGGTGCTCAGACTTCCTGTGCAGGAACATGGCGCGTCCCTCTGTGTGCTGAGTCCTCCATGTGCTGAGTCCCTCCGTGTGCTGAGTCCTCCTTGTGCTGAGTCCCTCCGTGTTTTGAGTCCCTCCGTGTGCTGAGTCCCTTCATGCTGTATGTGTCCTCACAGAGCATATTTCACAGAGTCGTTGGCAAGTGAGAAGCAGGAGAACAAAGGCCAGCAAGTTATGATGGCGAAGAGCAGGCAGACTAGCCCATGGGGAAGGGAAGGACCATAACTCTGAGTGCTGGCAACGTGGCAGAGGTGGGACTGGATGAGGGCGGGAGGAGGCGAGAAGGAAGCCGTTAGTGTTGGGCTCAGGTGAGAACCATGCCCTCACAGTAAGACCTGCCCGTTGGACTGTTCTGTCCCTGAGGGGTGCAGGCAAAGCACGTGGCTGGTGTAGGCCTCCTGGAAAGGTCTCAACAAATGTTAGAAATGTGAACACTGACGAGGATGGACGAGAAGGAGAAACGAATGCTCTGACCTATGAAATAGTTTTGCCCAAGTTGTTACAGATCCATAACTCAAAGGTAGATCAACCGACTGAAGCTCACGCGGTGCACTGCCCTCCCCCTCCCCTCTCCCCTCCCCCTCCCCCTTGTCCTGACTGTGGTCTCTCTGCTTCCCTGTGCTTTATGCTCCAGGCTGGTTGTCACCTGGAGTCAGGTCACCATCACTCCAGGCTTGCACCCTCACACCAAGCTCTTCTGCTCAGCTCCAGTGAGAAGGCTCCAGGGAAAGTCCGGAGAGCCAGGCCAGTGCCACCTCCTCGTGGGCATGGCCAGAGGGCGGGCGGTGACGGCAGCCTCACAGGAATCACAGGGTGGAGGGCGAGGGCGGAAGAGCGGCTGCCCAGCTGAGAGTTCAAAGCAGCATCATTGACAACAGCCAACAAGGGGAACAACCAGATTGCGTGGGTGCCGGATGCCGGTGTGGTGGACCTGGCAATGCAATACTCTTCACCGGTAGGAGGAGCAGTGCCTCACCGACGCCACGCCAGGCGCAGCCTCAGGCTCTACCGGGGAGAGTGCAGGCACAGGCCTCCTATCGTGCGACGCCGAGGACACGGCCCTTCCCGAGAAGCTGCGTCTCCGGAGATAAAGAGTAGATGAAGCTTGGCCTTGGCTGAAGCAATAGAACATGCACGGCGGCCATGTCGTTTCTTCGGCTCGATGGGAACGTTTCACACTTAGACGGTGGCCAGCCACACGACACTGAAAATTATCTGAGATCATGTAGAATCCAGCTCCCACTGCCGGCCAGACAGCTGGCTCAGTCCCGTGGGGGAGCGCGTGCAGGTGCCGGGAAAGGCGCTCGGAGGGCTTCCCGGAGGCGGCGTGCTATTCTGGGAAGAGTCACCATTACTCGGCAGCCAGGCAGCGAAGCAGAGGAGCCACTGCACTTGCTGGGACGAAGGGCTGATTCGCTGAGTCGACCAAACTCCTGGGCCTCCCGGTGCCCAAAGGAGTCACAGGAGTAAGGCTGAGGGCTCAGTGTGAGTGAGGGGTGGTTTGGGGGGTTGTTAGCAGCATGGAGGAGGCTCCAGGTGTGGCCTGGCTGGAGACTCCCGAATCCATGGGATGCAAACTAGAAGGGCCCCGGGGAGCGTGGCCGGTTCTCCGGTCAGGGCCTGCCTGCCTGCGGGACATCACAGGAGCAGGGAGAGGCAGCTCCCTGGCCCTCCCCAGGTTTGAGTGAGTGGGCCTGGACTGGCCCCTGGAATCTGTATTTCTACATGCGCCCTGGCTCTCTCATGGACAACCAGGTTTGGGAAATGTGGGTCTCGTCTAACCTCGCCTGTTGCAAAGGAGACTGCTGGCTGCAGGCGCCATGACTCGGGTACAGTGGCCCAGAGACTAAGAGGCAGCTGTCTGACCAAACTATCACCCCTAGCCAAGGCCTCCGCGTAAAAGCCCCCCGCCCCGCCCCCGCGTTCCCAGCGAAGAAGGCCAAGTGGTGGACCAATAGGGGAATGGTGGCTCGGCACAGCCAGCACTGAGTCTGAGGCCCGGCTCTGACCGCATTTCGACGCTCACAAGCAAAGAGCCAGAGGAGAGAGGCCAGCTCCGCCACCCGCAGGGGCAGGAATTCCTCCTGCGACTCCTTTCCACCCTCCCGTCCCGAATGGGTTCTCCTTGCTCTTCACCCACCACTGCTGCTTGTCGGTGCAAATAAGGGGAAACTTTGTTGTTGCCATGGTTATACCATCACAAGAAGCTGCTGTCAAGTGTGAGCTGGTCTGAGATGCTGGCTCTGCCTGGGGAAACGAGGAGGCTGTGGTGGCAGGGCGGCCGGCACGGGTCATCAGGCTGCACAGAACAGGGTGTTCTCCAGCACACCTGCCCCGAGACGGTGGCCCCGGCCCGGCCTGAGTGGGCGTGAGGACAGCTCTCCCTTGTCCGCACATGTAGCCACGAGGCCTCAGAGAGGCTGTGACGTGACCATGGCCTCTGGTGGCTGCCCGCTGGCCTTTACTCTGGGTGCAGGGCTGACGTCTCAGGGTCTGGGTCATGGAGGAAGGCTGGTCCGATGGAAGCACTGAGGTCCTTCCTTCGCTTTTATTTTATTTTTTTTCCCGCGCTTGAATGATGTGTCCTTCCTGCTCTGAAACCTCAGCCTGCCCTTCCAGGCAGGATGGATAGATAGCTCTTGAACTCTAATCCCGTGTTCCAGGCACGACCTCGAGGCAGCCTCGTCCTTCAGCCACTTCTGTGTCACAGCCTTGGGCTCTAGGTGAGCGAGTGAGCGAGTGACCGAATGACCGTCCTCTGCGAGGCCTGTGAACTCCTCAAGGGCAGTGGTCCTGCGTGTGCCTCTCCCTCGTGCCGACACATGAGGACTCATGTGTGCTTCTTATGGTTCAGCGGTTACTTGTTGTTGTTAATCCTCACCGAGGATACAATTTTCCATTGATTTTATTTTAGAGGAAGTAGAAGGGAGAGGGAGAGACAGGGAATGAGAAACATCGATGTGAGAGAGACACACTGATTGGTTGCCCCCTGCTCATGCCCGACGGGGGCCAGGGATTGAACCTGCAACCAAGGTACAGGTATACGCCCTTGACCGGAATCGAGCAAAGGCCTTAAAGGAGTCGGGAGTGTAAGGAGAGCACATAGAGGCTGCTCCTCTTTGAACCGGACGCTTAAGACCTCCGTCAATTCCATGTCTACACCATGTTCATCCGCACCTGTGTCTCCTCCTACACCCTCATCTGAATCTACATTAACCGTGGGCTGCTGTGGACATGCAGCCCGGCAGGGGTGTGGGCATGGTGAGTGTTCAGAAATCAGCACGCGGGGGCCCAAATCCACAGCCCAACAGCGGGCCCCTAACTCCGGTGGGCAGGAGCAGAATATGGCCATCCCTGTCCGGTCGTCCCCAAGTTGCAGCGATGTTCATAAACCTTCTAGAATTCAACATGCGGAGGGTTAAGGAACTCCTGTCCTGAAGTGCCCCCTCCCTCTCTGCCCAGAAAGTCCTATGTCCCCGAAGGACCTACTTCCATTCCAGTCTCCACGTTCCCTGAATCCTTGTCTGGGCCTCAAGCACTTCTCCTTTGACATGGGCTTGGCTCAGATTGCATCGGACTGCATGTCACCTGTACGCCTTCCTGTTGTTTCTTTTCCTGCCTAATTGTCTGGCATGTGCAGCTTTTAACTTGTAAGTCACACTGTCCTTCCTTAAAGGCAGACCTTGTTTTGGGCGCCTACGCCTGTGCTTCATTGTGATGGCGAGTTCGGGACCCGGATTGCAGACTCCCGGGTCTTTCCCAGCTCAGCTGAATCAGCAGCTGCAGGTGCAGGGCCCTGAGCTCCATCATTTACATCAGCTGTTCGGAGCTTAGGATGTCGACTGAAGTCACTAACAGCTGCTCTAAGCAGCTAACTGAAGTCTCTAACAGCTTTAAGATTCCCCTTCCTTTCTCTGCACCATCATTGCACTAAGCCAGGCCCCTACCACCCAGAACTCCTGCACGCACTCACACCTTTAAAAAAGTGTAATCTCTGCCCTAGCCGGGTGGCTCAGTGGATAGAGCATCGGCCTGTGGACCAAAGGGTGCCGGGATCGATGCTGGTCAAGGGCATGTACCTTGGTTGCAGACTCCTTCCTGATCGGGGTGCGTGCAGGAGGCAACCAAGGGATGTGTTTCTTTCACATTGATGTTTCTCTCTGTCTTTCCCTCTCTCTTCCACTCTCCCTAAAAATCAGTGGGAAAATATCCTCGGGTGAGGAAATAAATAAATTAATTCTGATGAAGGGAAGCAGGAGCAGGAGGATAGAAAAGACCTATATGGCCTTATAAACAAAGTCTCTGATAGTGAGGGATTAAACAGCCGCTTGTACTCAGCTAAGAACCTGCTGCATCGGGAAAAGCTTGCCGAGGAAGATAGGATGGAAGAAAGATATGGGAGGGATTGGGAGAATAATAAGGCTTTTTATGTCAGAGAAAAGAGTGGTGCAGACATAAGTCCACTGACAAATGGGAGGCGTATTAGATAAGCGATTAGCCCAAAGGTATCCACGCTGAGCTTTACTCACAAAGAAAGACAGACGAGGAGCCGCAGGCAATTAAGAGCTACTGCGATATGATCAGAAAGCCGTGGGGCCGCGCTGCCAGGAAGGGGAGGGCCTGGCAGCTGGATGCGGGCAATTAGCAGGGCCCTGTTGCCAGAGCCCAGGGAGTCGGTAATGAACCTGGCCTGTCAGGGCTGACTCATCAGAGGGACCAGTACGGTGGGCCCTAGGGTGGGAGGAGTGAGTGCTGCACAACTCCAAGTCTCTCAAGAGGTCCCAGGAAACCTGTGGGCTGTGCCAAGAAATCATAGCATCTGGCTGGACCCGTGTGCACGCTAAGTTCAGCTTTATGTACATGCTGTGTGGATGCAGCGAGCAGATGCAACCGGAAGCAAGGCTGGTCGGCTTAAATCCGTTCATAAAGAAAGAAATCAGCAGGACCAAGCGCGCCAGGCCTGAGTGGCATGTTCCTATCACTGGACTAGCATGGGAACAAGCCGGACCTTTACCAGAACTCAGGGGCTGGGTCGCCTTTGCTGTTGCTATTACTGGTGTTACGGAAAACAGCGGCATCTGACTTACCACCTACCACGCGCCAGGCACTGGCTAAGCATTCTACAGGTAATAAGCTCGTTTAACCCTCAGAACATCCTGATGATTAAGTTTGTTCTCATTTTACAGGGAAGAAAAACGAAAGCTCCCAGTGGTTAACCAATGACTTCCACTCACATCACTGCAGAGGGACAGCCCTTCTCTGCCGGCCCCTGAGCTCGCCTCCCTCGCGGCAGTCACAGGGAGCCCTGCTGTGGGCACCTTGGCCCTGACAGCCTTGGTTTTCCTCATGCCTGTCATGTGGTGGGGGTGGGTGTCACTAGGAGTCCTTGAATAGTAGGTGGAGGCACCTATGGTAGAAAGAACAAAGGCTTAGAATTTGAAGAGAGCGGAGTTTAAATCTGTGCCTAACTCATAGGGCTCCTGTAGAATTTAGTGAGATGCTAGCTTTGATATTCTAATCTATTATTTTATTCTAATGGTATACTGACCAGTAATTACATGAAAACCAAAATACAAAATGGTAACTCACAGGATAAAAACTCTTTTGAATTAATGTAATAAGTTAAATTTACTGCAAAATTAATAGTTTCTAAATGTGTTATCCAGTGCTGTCCAGTGAGATGCTATAATAATTTTTAAAGAGGGTGCTCTTCTGTAATTTAGAAAAGTTATAAAGGTTTTATTTCCTTAAGTCCCTCAAAATTGAATTCTGAATCTAATAGCTGATTCCAGAGTCTCTGAGAATAATAAAGATTATCTTCTAAAGAGAATTTGTTTTCAATGAACTATAATACCATGTTACCCAATCTCTTCCAATAAATAGTGTGTGTGCATGTAATAGAAATATTTTGGGGAAATTTATACCATTTTGCCTGAAGACAATGATCTTTCTTTTTTAGCTGCAGTGGACATTTATCTTTGTAACTTCTTCGCTGTGCCAATTTTAAATCCTCAATCAGCCCTCATTCACTTTAAGAGGGCCGACTGCGTGACAAATTGAATTGTAGGACTTTCTGGATGGCCTTCATCAGACTTGATTTGGTCAAAATCAGTCTTCCCCTTAATCAGCTTTTGCAGGATCCTTGGGAGGAGACAAACAGAAATTGCCAGATGGCTGAATCAGAACAAAACCCGAACTTCATTCTCCCACCGGAAATGGGCAAATGAGGGAGTGTGGTGGCAGCCAAGACTACCATTGCCGAGGCCGGGATCTCTTCGTGATACCAGGTGATCTGAGAGAAAGATGGTGGCCTCTGGGATTTCCGAGCACACACCGTACAGAAGGTCTAAGATTCAGGACTCAAGTGCTCTGATGCGTCATCACATCTGACGCTCAGACAACCCCTGAGGGGAGGGGTGACTGCCCCTCACTCCACCACCTCTGGGGAGATTCCACAGCTACGCACACCAGCGCAGCGAGGTCAGGGCTGATGTCAGGACAGATGTCAGGGCTGATGTCAGGATGTCAGGACAGATGTCAGGACAGATGTCAGGGCTGATGTCAGGGCATGTCAGGACTGATGTCAGGGCTGATGTCAGGACAGATGTCAGGGCTGATGTCAGGGCTGATGTCAGGACAGATGTCAGGGCTGGTGTCAGGACAGGTGTCAGGGCTGATGTCAGGGCTGATGTCAGGGCTGATGTCAGGGCTGGTGTCAGGACAGGTGTCAGGGTCAGGAGGTGTCAGGGGATGGCAGGGATGTATCAGGACAGATGTGTCATCAGGACTGGTGTCAGGACAGGTGTCAGGGCTGATGTCAGGGCTGATGTCAGGACAGATGTCAGGGCTGGTGTCAGGACAGGTGTCAGGGCTGATGTCAGGGCTGATATCAGGACAGATGTCAGGGTTGATATCAGGACTCATGTCAGGACAGATATCAGGGCTGATGTCAGGACAGGTGTCAGAGCTGATGTCAGGGCTGATATCAGGGCTGATGTCAGGGCTGATATCAGGGCTGATGTCAGGGCTGATGTCAGGGCTGATGTCAGGACAGATGTCAGGGCTGATGTCAGGGCTGATGTCAGGGCTAATGTCAGGGCTGATGTCAGGGCTAATGTCAGAACAGATGTCAGGGCTGATGTTAGGGCTGATGTCAGGGCTGATGTCAGGACAGATGTCAGGGCTGATGTCAGGGCAGATGTCAGGGCTGATGTCAGGACAGATGTCAGGGCTGATGTCAGGGCTGATGTCAGGGCTAATGTCAGGGCTGATGTCAGGGCTAATGTCAGGACAGATATCAGGGCTGATGTTAGGGCTGATGTCAGGACAGATGTCAGGGCTGATGTCAGGACAGATGTCAGGGCTGGTGTCAGGACAGATGTCAGGACAGATGTCAGGGCTGATGTCAGGGCTGATATCAGGACTCATGTCAGGACAGATATCAGGACTCATGTCAGGACAGATATCAGGGCTGATGTCAGGGCTGGTGTCAGGACAGATATCAGGGCTGGTGTCAGGACAGATGTCAGGGCTGATGTCAGGACAGATGTCAGGGCTGATGTCAGGGCAGATGTCAGGATACATGTCAGGGCCGATGTCAGGAACAGCCCACGGTCTGGGTAGGACCTGCCCTGCTTGAGGCTATGCACAATCTGTGCCACAGGAACAGACTTTGCTTGGATGGTGCCGTCTTATTTCTTCTTAAGAAATCTTGGAAAAGCAAACAAGAAAGAGAATTTCTCCCTCTTTGCTGCAATTAGGAGCCATCTGTCACCTGAACCACAATAGAGAGGAAGTCCCCAAGTTACCGTAAAGGTCTCCCGAGGAGCGTGCGGGCTGTGAGGGGCCCATGGCATTAGGATTCAGGCAAACCTAGCAGAGAAGGGTTCCTAAAGCAGGGACACCATGAGGGCCAGACCACAGGTGGTGCGAGGTTTTCCCATAGATCCTTTTTGGTCCAAACCCTGCGGACGCGGATGGTGGGGCTCTGGGAGGGGAGTCACACAGACAGCGATGTCTGCGAGCCTGCAGGGTGGCAGGGGAAAGACACACTGTAAACTGGGGCCAGGCCGCTGTGCCCACCTCCTTGGCTGGGGAATGAAGGGAGGTGCGTGCCGGGGGAACGATCCTATCACAGGGGGTCCCAGCCGCCTGGAGAGCTCGGCCCCTCCCAGACATAAGCCTTCTGCAAGGCAGCTCCGGACGGCTCAGCTAATCCAACAGTTATTGACGTAGAGACATACGTGCCCGGCCATAAAGCAAGTATAAGATAAAGTACAAAAGCCATAGGAAAAGCCAGAGCAGGTGAAGAGCCACGCCCCAGAAAGCCACTGTGATAGAGCAGGTGGACTATCTGACCAACGGCATCGCAACTGAAAAGAGATAATGAAGCCGCCACCTTCGTAGAAACGGGTCTGCAGAGCAGAGATAAGAGTTCCGAGAAGACACGGCAAAGGCATCAAAAGTGGACAGGAGCTGGCTGGGGAAAGGGCGAACATGTCACAGACACAAAACGCAAGCGGGAAGCCCCACAAACGGAACAAACCACACTGGAAACATAGCAAGACATGAAGGACGGACAGAGAAACAGCAAACAAATGGGCTGAAGATTTAAAAAATGGAATCAAAGAAAAATACTTAAGGAGGATTAGAGAGTGTGTGTGGGGGTGGGGCGGAGGGAGAAGGAGAGATACACACAGGGAGGAGATGTGACCAAGCATTTCACATCCTGACAAAACCCATCCAAACACAAAAGGAGCAGGAAAGGCTGTTATGGACCCGCTGGCTCTCAGAGCGCTTCCCACCAGGCCTTCTTGAAGCGCGTGAGCCCAACGTCCCCCAGGTGAACGTGGAAGGTGATGTGATGCGGGAGGAGCGACTGGAAACATGGAAGAACACCAACACCGCCGAGAACCGGCGCAGAGCGAGAGAAAGCAGCAGCAGGTCCCCCACTTTGTCCAGGCCCCCACAGGCAGCCGCTCCCTCCGAGGTTAAAGCCTCCGGGTTGTGGGAACTTGCTCTTTGTACCCTCGGCTGATCGCTGCTTCATGCAAAGCCCTGCTCTCGCTCAGGAGCAGGTGTGTTTCTGGTCACTTCGCACACGTGTGTCTGAAACGGTGTTGGCTGAAGGCTAACTGCTGCCACCGGAGTTTCCAGTTGACTTGCCAGGTGGTGACAGTTCTCTCTGGAACCTTCCATGCGATGCTCACAGTCTGCAGCTTTTCTCCTTTCCAGAAACACGTGCGTTAGAGGCTGCCAGCCGGCAGGACAGGGCCCTGAGCTGGGGAGCCTGGACCCTCACGCAGCACTCTCAGAAGTGTCCCTCTTCCCTGGTCCCCAGCCATCCTCCTGCCTGAGACGTGCAGCAGCCACACGCCCGGCACTGTCCCTGCCCAGCAGCCCCGGAACCCAATGGAAATGGAGTAAACCTGCAGCGTGGGCACGGCCCAGCCAGGAGGGCTCCCTCGGACAGGATCCTCACTGGGCCTCACCTTCACGGGGCTGTGAGGGAAGAGATTTTTCTAACAGTCTCAGAGTTGACGTGTAACCGGCTACCCCACGTGCCAAGTCCCAGTGGCACAGGAGTCCCCTTCTGACCCAGGAGAGGTGGCACCCCTGCCCCCTGCTGTCACTTCAGGGTCAGGGCACCCGCTCTGGCGCTGGGATTTCTCCCGTACAGAGAGGGTCTAATACTCTCTGAGCACTTCCTCCTGGCTTAGCGGGGTTCCCTCCAGGCGTTACCTTGTTTAAGCCTCTTATTTCTCAGAAGGGGAAGTAACAGTCCTCTGCCGATGAGGACACTGAGGCTCAGAGAGATGAAGAAATGGAGAGAACTCGCCGCAGGTGCGAGAGGACAGGAAAGTGTGAAGGACTGGATGTGCCGGGCAGTTCAGGACGCGAGTTCAGGGGCTGCTCCCGAGGAGGATGCTCGTCGATGAGGAAGGAGAGGAGGGGCCGGGGCCGGAGAAGCAGGGAAACCAGAGGGTCATCCACCAGTCGTGTGGAGTCTGAGGCAGGGTTGGGGTGGGTCCTGGGAAATGCAGGGGTGTGGGGGGCCTTTGTGGCCGGCCGCTCCTGGGACACAAAGGGTGGGGGTGTCCTCACTGTTGCAACTTTCTGGGAGCATAAAGCTCAGAAAGAGTCACCGTTGTCAGTCCCCCACTTTGTTCAGACGAATGCCACTCACTGCTGGACAACCCAGAGGCGATCAGGCGCCTCCTGGGAGGGCGAGGCGGGTGAGGAGCGGTCTGCCAGGGGCTCTGTTAGTGCTGCTCCCACTAAGCAGGTGGTGGCACAGGCGAGCTGTTTTAGGGCAGACTCCTGAAAGAGGGGTGCCTGAGATGCCAAAGAAATATTAGCATGAAGGCCGTGGGTGCTCTCGCCCTGCTGTCCACTATCTCCGTTACCTCTCGTAAAGCAGCGTATGTCCGACACTTCACCGGTGGTGCGGACACAGCTGGTCTCGGACAGTGCTGGCCGGCGCGGCCCGCTGCCGGGTTTATACTGAGTCGTTGGGTTCCGCTGATGGGGCTTCTTCGGCTCGCAGGGGCGCGGGCAGCTGCAGGGTACCCCAGGGTCCTGATGATGGACCGGGGCGGGCAGAGTCAGCTCTCGGGGACACCAAGTCAGGTGGGAGGGAGAAAAACGGAAAAGTTTGTTTGGAGGCTAGGAAAGAAAAGTAAAAAGATGTTACAATGTGGCAAAGAGTGATCATTTGATCAAAGTCATAGGATCCAGTCCATGTTGGCAGTTTTTCTGGGAGGGTAGGGCGCAGCCAGGAAGTGTCTACAGAAAGGGGGAACTAGCACGGTTAGGGGTTACCTCCTGTTTTCACAGGGAAAGAGCCGATCAGAGTTCGTGCAAGAACAAGGCAGCTGGCAGGGAATCGGTTTCTGTGCTAAACAAGATGAAATTCAACCCCAAAAAGTTGAGACAAACTCATGTATGAATATAACCCCATTTCAACTTTATATAATAGCTATTATATTATACATAATTTATAACAATTCTGCTAAATACAAATTTACATTTTTCATAATGTTAAACATTAAGTAGAAGTAACGCTAGCATATTTGACAAATGGACCTACATCTGTTTAGGAAATTCAAGTCGAATAAACATGTTGTTTTTATTGTACTGAATGCCTCCAGCTCAGAGAAAACATTGCTGCTTTTATTATACCGAATTATTAAACTAGTCTTGGTGCCAAAGATCGACCTAGATTATGTGAGCTTGAATTATTAAAGCATGCCTGTTGGTTTATATGACAATGCCTTCTTTTCACACGGAGACTCCTGAGGTCTGTTTCTGAGTTTCTGGGAATCTCAGGACCGCGTCGTTTACAGCAGCACCTGCTTTCCCCTGGGCCCCTCAGAACAGAGCTCTTGGCAGGAGCTTACAGTCCAAGGTGGAAACGCACTCAGAAGTAGGGAAATGTTACAACGCACGATGAGAGTGAAGGCCTCTATGAGTTAGACATACAGACACACGCAGGGCACCTTCCAGCTCCCCATCTGAATACAACATGCACCAGTCCCTGTTGGCCAGCCGTCTCCTTCCCAGTGGGCACAGATTCTTAAGTGACGTGAAGTCAGACAAATGGAGAAAAGACTTGCAGATCTGATCCCGTGGCATTTTTCACCCGACAGAGGAGAGGGACCTCATGACAAGACGGCCATTCAGTTCCAGTGACCTTCTCGCAGAGCGCCCATGTGTGATGAGGAGCCGGAGTCAGAGAGTTCTCAGAGAGAATCACCACCAAGTTCTCACGAGCTTCCAACCGGGCCTGTGCCCACCGCGTCCCAGTCAGGGGTCAGGAAGGGAGCACAGGGAGCGCTGAGAGGCGTGAGGACATAGATGGAGAGGATTGCAAGGTGAGGTCCAGTCTCTGAGTCACCGAAACTGTGAAAGACAACATGCACCAGACAACTAGGGATAAGGTTTTATTCAGCCCGGCCGACGTGGCTCAGTGGTTAAACGTCGACCTATGTACTAGGAGGTCAGGTTCGATTCCCGGTCGGGGCACATGCCCAGGTTGCAGGCTCGATCCCCAGTGTGGGGCGTTCAGGAGGCAGCCAATCAATGATTCTCTCTCATCATTGATGTTTCTATCTCTCTATCCCTCTCCCTTCTTCTCTGAAATCAATAAACTGTGTGTGTGTGTGTGTGTGTGTGTGTGTGTGTGTGTGTGTGTAGGGGTCCAATGCACGAACTTGTGCACCTTGAAAGGAACTGTGGGCTGCAAAGCTGCAGTAGGCACAGGGGCGGATCTCTGCTCATCCTCCATGACCCCACCCAGCCCCTCCCACCGTGGCCCCCAGTCCCCTGTCTGCAGGCAGCCGCACTGCTGCTGCTGCCGCTCCCACATGCTGATGGTGCCGACCCCGCTCGTACCCGCTGATGGTGCAGAGCAATTGGGACCAGTGCCAGCAGCAGGTGCAAGCTGCAGCTGCTGCCCCGATTGCCCCTCTGGAGCAGGGGGAGGTGGAGAAGTCCTGAGGGGCGATCAGGGCCAGCAGCCGCCACTCGCAACTGCTGAAGGAGCTGAGTGATTGGGACCGGTGCCGGGCACCAGCAGCAGGTGTAAGCGGAGGCTTTGGCACTGGCTGCAGGTGCAAGCAGAGCTGGCACTGGCAGTGGGTGTGAGCGGCAGCTCCAGCACCAACAGCGGGTGTGAGCCAGACCGGCACTAGCAGCAGGTGCAAGCACCAGGTGGGACCATGGCAAACGGGAGCAAAGAATTTTCAGTAACCACCAAAGGCTTGCCCGATGACAGAAAATGACAGTGACTGGCACCCCGCCTTGGTCTGGAGCCCCTGCTCACCTGCTCCATCATCCTGCCATAGCCAACACCTGCCATGTTCTGCACATGCCCCTTGGTGGTCAGCGCACATGATAGCCACTGATTGTTCAGTTGTCCCGTTGTTCTGCCATTCAGTCTATTTGTATATTAGCCTTTTATTATATAGGATCTACACTAATAAAAGAGAGAGATGCAAATTGACTGTACCTCTGTGATGCCCCCAGCCAATCAGGAGTGAGTATGCAAATTAACCCAACAAAGATGGTGGGTTAATTTGCATACGCAGGCACCCAGCAGCCTGGGTCCCAGGAACACCCTCGGGACCCAGGCCGCTCAGAGCCTGTAGGCCCACATGTAGGCCCTGAGTGGCTGGGGTTCCAGAATGCCCCTGGCCACTCCTGGCCTACAGGCTTTGGTGCTGAGTGGCTGGGGGTGGGGTGGCAGAGGCTTGAGCAGGGCCAGAGCAGAGCTGGCACAGGCTAGATCGGAGCCAGGGGGCCCTGTCCACACCAAGGCAGAGTCTTGATCAGAGCCGGGGGCCCCTGCCCAAGCCACAGTGGAGGCTTGAGCAGGCCTGGAGACAGGGGGTGTGCCAGCCTCGGCTTGCCAGCAGTCCTGCCTCTGCACGTGAGCTGCAGAGAAAACACCTTTTCTGACCGCTCATTGGCTAAGCTCCCAGTTTGCCACTCACAGCGTTCTTGATAACTTGGGTAATAAGAATCCAAGAAGGTGATCTAGGGTTTTTCCACCTCACTCCTGGAGGAAAAAATGAAGGTCCGCTGCTGGAGGGCTAAGAAATGTCATAACCTGCCCTAGCCAGTTTGGCTCAGTAGATAATGCCTTGACCTGCCGACCACAGGGTCCGGGTTCGATTCTGATCAAGGGCATGTACCTAGGTTGAACGCTCCCTCCTGGCCGGGGCCCAGGTCAGGGCTCATACAGGAGGCAACCAATCAAAGTGTCCCTCTCACTTTGATGTTTCTCTTTGTCTTTCCCTCTTTCTTCCACACTCTCTAAAAATCAATGGAAACATATCCTCTGGTGAGGATAAAAAAGAAAGAAAGAAATGTCATATCCTATGAAAGAGACATCTTGAAAATGCCTAAAGAAAGTTGTCATTTTTTCATGGTGAAGGGACTGGAGTCTGTGTTGATGAAAACACCTTGGTGGCTGCGGTGGCTGGCAGTGGCTGCAGCAGCGGGGTGATGGGGCTGGCACCTTTCCCTGATCAGTCCAGTCGCCTCCCGCAGAGGGAGGCCAGACTGCAGCTTAGCTAAGCTGTCAGTAGGACATCCCCTGAGGGCTCCCAGTCTACGAGAGGGGTCAGACTGGGCTGAGGCCCCACCCCCCAGTGCACGAATCTCGTGCACCGAGCCCCTAGTATGTGTGTGTGTGTGTGTGTGTGTGTGTGTGTGTGTGTGTGTGTGTGTGTGTGTGTGTATCCAATTCTTTTTTTTTTTAAAAGATTTTATTCAGGCTACTGAATTGGAAGAACACTCACTAATGAGGAACGTCTCGGGTAAGGAAGGGGACCGGGGGTTTAATAGAGACAGGTAACAAGGGCACTATTCTGAGTCCTATGGGAGTCAAGAGGAAGGATGGAGGCAGGTCTTACCTCAGAACGTGCAAGGCCAGGGGGTCCTTTGTGTCAGCCGCTCCTGGAGTACAGGGCGCAGGTCGAGTCCAACATTGTCCAAAGCTTTGTTCCTTTAAAGGTGAAATGTTTCCAGTCCTTTTCCTTCCATCCTCTAGCCTCCCAGTCATGGTCCTGGTTCCGGGCAGATAGAGGTGATTAATGAATGCGTGTTGAGCTAACTTTAATCAACACTACGATGGAGACCCTCCTGCAAGGCAGGCCTGGGGAGGAAAGAAGCACCCTCAGGGGAGAGGGGCAGGGGGAGGGGGAGGGGAAGGGCCGGCTGTGAATGTCAGCAGGCATAGACCTCGATTGGAGGGGAGACTTCGCAAGGCTCACACCCGTCTCTGCCACTGGAAACGTTAGTGACTTTTCAGACCCCTTTTTTCATCTCTGCAATGGGAGCACACTCGCATCCTTTATAGACTGGAACCTGCAGTGATGCAGTAACAATACAGCTATTGCCACACACTGGGCTCAGCATTCCCCTCTGCCCTCCCCAGCCCCACCCTGGCCCAGAGCGCTCTCATTACGACTCAGCTCCAGCTCCATCTCAGGTCCTGGGACCACCTCTCACACCCGCTGCCAGCTCTGTCTGAGCCAGGAGCATATATAACTCACCTTAGAATCCCCTTTGCACGCTGAGCACAGTAAGCGCCCGGCGAATGCCAGCCTCTGCATCAGATCGTCACAGGCTGAGCAGCTATAACGAAGAGCCCCGAACAGAAAGTGCCCGGAATGAGCAAAAGTGTATTTCTTTGTCACAAACTGGCCGTGCAGGTAGCTGTCCGGGCTGATGGGGATGGCTCCATGGGACGGTTCAGGGACCAGCTTCCTGCTCTCTGTGGCTTGGCCTTAAGACAGACTCCGAGGGTGGGGTCGGCAAGCTGCAGTCCATGGAGACCACCTGTGCTTTTAAAGTCAATCTTCATGCACACACAGCCGAGCCCACGTGTGACATGTTGTCGGGGCTGCTTCTGCTTTGCCCCTGCAGAGCTGGAGCATTCGTGCAGCGGCACATGGTCCAGCACCCACCGTCTCCTCCTTCCCGAGGCCGCCCCTGCCCTTGGGCCATCCCCATCTGCGAGGTGAGGCTATGGGGTGGGGTGGGGGATAGAAGGTGGAGGTTTAGAACAAATGCTTTTGTTTCATTAGAGGCGATCCGACACTGCAGGTCTCATTGCCCTTCTCCTTCGGGGCCACGCCCAGCTGACAGGAGGCGGGGAAAGGTACCCCCAGCTGGACAGCAGGGGCCTGGCTCAAACCCAGCGCTCAGTCACCGAGACGGAACTGCGAGCCACGCACCTGGCTGAGGGCCAGAATCTAGACACACAAAGGACCCTCAGACCTCCACCACTCACTGGTGACGGTCCCCAGAGGGAGCAATCCAATGAGCGAACGGGCAAGAGACCGGAGCAGGCGCTTTCCTGAAGAGGATGCACAGCAACAATAAGCAACAGCGAAAAGGTGCTCCCGGCCATTCGCCGGCAGGACACACAGATTGAACCCGAGGAGGCGTCGCTCTAACCTCTGAGAACGGGAACGGCTAGAACAAAAACAGTGGCCACGCCCGTGCTGGTGAGGATGCGGAGAAGCCGGATTCCTCACACATCCCTGTGGGGACATAAATGGCCCTCGCCATTCGGCAGTTTCTTGTGAAACTAAACGTGCAGTCACCACGTGACCTGGCGATTGCCCGCCTGAGCATTCATCCCAGAGAAATGAAAACGTGCGTTCACCCAAAAACCCGTGCAGGGTCCACGGCCCCAAACTGGAAACAACGAGGTCTTGGTCAGTGGGTGAAGGGGTCTGCACACGGCTGTGCCTCACGCGGAACACGGCTCAACACCAACAAGTGAATTGTAACTCAGATGTGTCTCAAGGGAATTATGCTGAATGGAAAGCAGCCAGTCCCAGAATGTGACATAGTGCGGGATTCCATCTATAGAACATCGCTGAAATGCCAGGGTTCTCAAAATGGAAGAGGTCGGTGGTCCCAGGGATTAGGGCCAGAGGTGGGGGTGAGGAGAGAAGGGGACAGAGTGGCGAGGGGGTGGGGGTGAGAAGGGGACGAGGGGGGGTGAGGAGAGAAGGGGACAGGGGCGGGTTATGAAAGGGGGACAGAGGGATCCTGTGACAGGGAGTGTCCTGCCCCCTGGCCATGTGGTGAGTCCACAAACCTGCACTGACGATAAAATTGCACAGAAGGAATTCCAAGCACGAAAGCATGCAAGTGAAACTCTGGAAATTTGCAAAGAGAAAGGAGGCGGGAGGGGAGGAACGCGGGGGCTGTTAGCATCTCTGCCACCGTGGTGTGCGCGGTCTGATGCCCATTTAAGAGACAGAGGAATAATCTTACCCGCTGACCTGTGTCTGCCCCTTCTATCGATTCGCTGTGTGGAAGGAGAAGGCTGGCCGGGGCGGTCCAGCAGGAGACAAATGAGAGCCGTCAGGTTTCTCTGCGGCGCAACAGGGGATGTTCTCACCCGCAAGAGCTCCCCGCGGACCGTTAGAGAACTGGAGAGAGACTCCCTTTCCTCAGGTGACATAGTAAGCCGAGCACTTGAGGGCTCCAAGGGCACCCCCAGGGCTGCTCTCCTCTCGGGGGGGGGGGGGGGGGACGGGGGCTGGTGCCTGGGTGGGTGAAGTCGCAGGAGGGATTGTTGCATGCGGCAGACAGAGACTCTTGTCATCTCCTGTGCTCTCCGAGGCAGCGGGAATCGCCAACTATGTGTGGTGAGGACAGAACCCAACTCTACAGGCCCGACAGACAGACGGGAAAGGCACCTGGTGCTCCAAACCCGAGCCACCCGCGCTGCCCAGAAAGGCTCGTCCGCCTGCCCGCGTGCGGGCCCTGAACACTGTGTGCTGTTGTCTTTTCACTTCCACGTGGCATGAGGGGGGAGCTCCTGCCCACGCATCCTGCAGGGGCCTGGCAGCAGCGGCTACTGGACGCCTGAGCTGGGGCCTCAGGGACAGGCTCTGAGGCCTTGAGCGGCACTGTCTCCTGCTCTGTGGCCTCTTTCCAAATGCGCTGCTCACGGCACCACGCCTCTGGGGAGCCAGATTAAGGAGCCCCCTCCCTCAGCCAGGACTCCCTCGAGTGGACCTGAGAAGAGGACCCCGACCCCAGAGCCCACACAGGGGCCTGTCCCCTGCTCCCAGAGCCCACACAGGGGCCTGGCTCCTGGTCCCAGAGCCCACACAGGGCCTGGGTCCTGCTCCCAGAGCCCACACAGGGCCTGTCTCCTGGTCCCAGAGCCCACACAGGGCCTGGGTCCTGCTCCTAGAGCCCACACAGAGGCATGTCTCCTGGTCCCAGAGCCCACACAGGGCCTGTCCCCTGCTCCCAGAGCCCACACAGGGCCTGTCCCCTGCTCCCAGAGCCCACACAGGGCCTGTCTCCTGGTCCCAGAGCCCACACAGGGCCTGCCCCTGCTCCCAGAGCCCACATAGGGCCTGTCTCCTGGTCCCAGAGCCCACACAGGGCCTGTCCCCTGCTCCCAGAGCCCACACAGGGCCTGTCTCCTGGTCCCAGAGCCCACACAGGGCCTGGGTCCTGCTCCCAGAGCCCACACAGGGCCTGTCTCCTGGTCCCAGAGCCCACACAGGGCCTGGCTCCTGGTTCCAGAGCCAACACAGGGCCTGTCCCCTGCTCCCAGAGCCCACACAGGGGCCTGGCTCCTGGTCCCAGAGCCCACACAGGGCCTGGGTCCTGCTCCCAGAGCCCACACAGGGCCTGTCCCCTGCTCCCAGAGCCCACACAGGGCCTGTCTCCTGGTCCCAGAGCCCACACAGGGCCTGCCCCTGCTCCCAGAGCCCACATAGGGCCTGTCTCCTGGTCCCAGAGCCCACACAGGGCCTGTCCCCTGCTCCCAGAGCCCACACAGGGCCTGTCTCCTGGTCCCAGAGCCCACACAGGGCCTGGGTCCTGCTCCCAGAGCCCACACAGGGCCTGTCTCCTGGTCCCAGAGCCCACACAGGGCCTGGCTCCTGGTTCCAGAGCCAACACAGGGCCTGTCCCCTGCTCCCAGAGCCCACACAGGGCCTGGGTCCTGCTCCCAGAGCCCACACAGGGGCCTGGCTCCTGGTCCGGCCTCGAGGTCTGTTCCATCCATGCTGCCGTGAATGTTCAATGGACACCCGCTGTGAGGCAGGTCGGTAAGGACGGGACTAGGCTGGGGTTAAATCCCGCCGTGACCCTGAGAGCCCCATGTCACAGATGGCCTGACCGTCCTGTCACCAGGGCCTGCGAGAGCCTGAGAGCCGCTGGTCAGTGCGGACCTTGTGGGCAGGGTGGGCCCAGCCGAGCTGCGGCTTTTGTCACCGAGACGGCCTTCAGGGGCGTAGCTGCGCATCCTCTGTGGGGTCGACCACGACGTCCAAGTCAGGGTTTTAACGTTCATTTGCGCGAGAACCACCGAGGGCTGGGTACAGCGCAGCCCCTGGCCCGGGAGCTCCGGGTGGCCCGAGCATCCCGTTTCTCACATTCCACAGGCTGGTGCTGGCTGGGACCGCTCACCTGTCCCCCCGAAGCCCTCCCTCGATGCCTGTCCTCGCTCTTAGCTGTGCCGGCTGCCACGTCGGCTGAGCTGGCACTCGGGGTGCTGGTGAGTCAGCGAGCCCTTTAGACACGGAAACTCACCCGAGAAGAATCTGGGAATGACCTTCCAGTTACCGAACTCTGAACCCAGAGGCATCAGGAGGAAAGGAAGAAAAAGGAGGTCGTGGCCAGGTGTCCCCGGGTCTTGTGGGGGTGCGCAGCCTGGGAGGGTCTGCAGGAGGAGCCCAGGTGTGTGTGGGTGGGGGGACTGACCCCACTGCAGCAGTTTGCTACGGCTGCGCAGCTACCTTCCTGCGTTCAGTAGCTCACATCAACACGCACTGCTCATCTGTGGTTTCTGTGGACAGAAGGCTGCACGCAGCTGAGCTGGGCTCTCTGCCCCAGAGGCTGACATGCAGGCCGGCTGCATTCCTCTCTGGAGCCTGCGATCCTCCCCCAAACTCACCTCCCTGCTGGGGTTCCCCCCAAACTCACCACCCCTGCTGGGGTCCTCCACAAACTCACCTCCCTGCTGGGGTCCTCCACAAACTCACCTCCCTGCTGGGGTCCTCCCCCAACTCATCACCCCTGCTGGGGTCCTCCCCAAACTCACCACCCTGCTGGGGTCCTCCCCCAACTCACCACCCCTGCTGGGGTCCTCCCCAAACTCACCTCCCTGCTGAGGTCCTCCCCAAACTCACCTCCCTGCTAGGGTCCTCTCCAAACTCACCTGCCCTGCTGGCCTGACTCAGACCTGGTAAATCTGACTGCAGACGTCTGGCCTGCAGAATATTCCAGAACAAGTTCATGTTGTCTTAAGCCTCCAAGTTTGTGGTCATTTGTTAGAGCAGCGATAGAAAACCAACACGAACTCCTCGTAGGCGTCCTCAGAGCCTCTCCTATTTCTGCGGGGGCACCGACCACAGCTTCTAAGTCTGTCTTCCCCCCAAGACTGTGAACGTCTCAGGTGTAGGGTTTATGCCGTTGATCTTCGCATTCTCCGAGCCCCACCAGGTAGACTGTCGGTAATTGAAGAACGAAAGAAATGGAGGGAATGAGTCAAAACAAAAACAGTGTCCCACTGGGCACCTCTCCACCATGTTTTCACCCCATCAGCCTCGGCTCATCCCTTTCTACAAGTTTTGAAACCTCTTTTGGACCCATGACACTCCAAGCACCCCACACGCTTATGGGGGAGACCGGAGCTGAGGGGGGGGGGGGAGAACCTGGCCGAGAAGATGCTCTGCTCTCCCCTGGTCACCATGCTCACAAGGAACCCAGATGATAGAGCCCATTGCCAGCTGTGTCCTGGGACCAATCACCCCAGTTGGGAGCCACTGGTCTTGAGGGCTGCTCTAGTCAGGCTGTGCAAAGTTTGCATGAAAAAAGAAATAGAGGAAGGTATAAACAAGCAGAAGAATATTCTGTGTGAGGGCCCACATCCTCAGGCTGCTGATCTGGTGCCCTGCGCAGCTGGCGCTGGCGAGGCCGGACGGCCAGCTCCTCTGGCCCAGGCCCAGGGCAGCCTGGTCATGTCACCAGACCACCCCCTCCAAAGGATTATTACACAGATCTTTCCGCAGTGACATTCAAGCCTGGGGACAGTCCCTCAGCTGCTCCTGAATTTTCCTCCACCTCCCTCAGCAGCACATGGACTGCGCACTTCTCAGGCAGCCCTGGTGTGGCCAGGGACCCGCCTCTCAGAGTCCGCCTGCCTTGTGTCCTGGATGCTGACTCATCTGCCCACTCTCACGGCAGCTGACTGCAGACCTCAGTCCTGCTCCTATCAGCGTGGGATTCAGGACGCAGACCTGCCAGGTCCGCCAGGCAGTTAGACAGACTTTCCAGAGTCCGGTCCTGGGCATGTTCCGTGTGCTTGATTATAAGCATTATTTCATATCGTTAATATTGAGACAGTGGGAAGGCAATTTTTTTTTTTTTTTTGGTGTTGCCTTTCTTTAAAGATGAAGCAGGCCCAGATGTGACAAACCTACAGTGAACATCACACTCAATGGGCAAAAACTAAAACCATTTCCTCTAAGATTAGGAACAAGACAGGGATGTCCACTTTTACCACTCTTATTCAACATAGTACTGGAAGTCCTAACCACAGAGAACAGACACTAAGAAGAAACAAGGGGGCTTGCCTGGGGTCGGAATGGCTGGGCGGGGGAGGGTGTCAATTGGGGGAAAAGGAGACATATGTAAAACTTTAGACAATAAAAAAACAAGAAGAAATAAAAGTCATCCAAATTGAAAAGGAGAAAGTAAAACTCTCATTATTCACAGATGACATGATATTGTACATAGAAAACCCTAAAGACTCCACCAAAAAACTACTAGATTTAATAAATGAATTTGGCCATGTAGCAGGATGAAAAACCAACACCCAAAAATCAATGGCTTTTCTATACACCAATAATGAATTCTAAGAAAGAGAAACTAAACAAACAATCCCATTTACCATTGCAAAAAAAAATTAAGATATTTAATAGACTTAACCAAGGAGGTAAAAGATTTGTGCTTGGAAAACTATAGAAACTTGAAAAAAGAAATAGAAGAAGGTACAAACAAGTGGAAGAATATTCCGTGTTCATGGATTGGTAGAATCCACATCATTAAAATGTCCATACTACTCAAGGCAATTTAGAGATTCAATGCAATTTCTATTAAAATACCAACAGCATATTTCACAGATCTACAACAAATACTCCAAAAATTTATATGGAACCAAAAAAAGATCTCAAATAGCTGCAGCAATCTTGAGAAAGAAGAACAAAGTTGGAGGGACCACAATACCAGATATCAAGTTATACTGCAAAGCTACCGTAATCAAAACTGTCTGGTACTGGCACAAGAATAGGCATATCTATCAATGAAACAGAAAAGATACCCCAGAAATCGATCCAAACCATTACACTCAATTAATATTTGACAAAGGAGGCAAGAGCATACAGTGGAGTCAAGAGAGTCTCTTTAATAAATGGTGCTGGGAAAAGTAGACAGATACATACAAAAAAATAAAACTAGACCACCAACTTACACCATACACAAGAATAAACTCAAAATGGATAAAAGACCTAAGTCGGGAAACCATAAAAATCCTAGAAGAAACCAGAGGCAACAAAATCTCATACATCTCTCATAGTAACATGTTTACGGATACATCTCCTAGGACAGAGGAAACTAAGGAGAAAATAAACAAATGGCACTACATCAAAATAAAAAGCTTCTGCACAGCAAAAGAAACCATCAACAAAATGAAAAGGGAGCCCATTGTATGGAAGAACATATTTGGCAACAATACATCTGATAAAGGGATAATATCCAAAATATATAAGGAACTCATACAACTTAACAAAAGGAAGACAAACAACCCAATTAAAAAATGGGCAAAGGACCTACTATTAAGTAGACACTTCTCCAAAGTGGACATACAGATGGCCAGAGACATGAAAAAATGCTCAAAGTCACTGATCATCAAAGAGATGCAAATTAAAATGACAATGAGGTACACACCTGTCAGAATGGCTGCCACCAATAAACCAACAAATGACAAGTGCTGGAGACAAGGGAACCCTAGTACACAGCTGGTGGGAATGCAGACTGGTGTAGTCATTATGGAAATAGTATGGAGTTTCCTCAGAAAATTAAATATGGAACTGCCATTTGACCCAGTGATCCTACTTCTAGGACTATATCCTAAGAAACCCGAAACACCAATCAGAGAGAATGTATACACCCCTATGTTCATAGCAGCACAATCTACAATAGCTAAGATCTGGAAACAGCCCAAGTGCCCATCAGTAGATGAGTGGATAAAAAAGCTGTGGTACATTTATACCATGGAATACTATGCAGCAGTAAAAAGAAGAATCTCTTACCCTTTGAGACAGCATGGAGGGACCTGAAGAGTACTATGCTAAGTGAAATAAGTTAGTCAAAGAAAGATCACATGATCTCACTCATATGTGGAATCTAATTAACAAATTGATGAACGGAATGGATCCAAAGACTTGGAAGCATGGAACAGAGTGCAGAATCTCAGAGGGAAGGCGGGGAAGGGCAGGTGAGTGGGAGGTAATCAACCAAAGCCCCTGTATGTATAACTCATGGACGCAGACAATGGGGTGGTGAGGGCCTGGGATGGGGGGCGGGGTTGGGCTGGAGAGGGTGGATGGGGGAAAAAAGATTAATAAAAAAAAGATGAAGCAAGCCCAAATGAGGTGAGCCATGGAATTAACGGAGAAAGGCATCCCGGAGGGCTTGGTCCAGATGGGCCTCCCAGGCAAGGCGGCACGCCCTGCAGAAAGACGCCGGGCTGAAGGAAACTAGAGCTTGGCAACCAAATGGATCGGAGCCATTCCTGGGCCGACAGAAGGGGGCAGTCAGCTGGGCAGTAGCTAAAGACATGAGGAAACTGAGCAAAGGCCTCAGAATTTAGGAGCCAAAGCAGAGGGTGTGAGATGCCCGGCTGATTTTCAGGGCAGAAGTTACTCCCATGCAAGGTTCAACAGTTTGCAGAGCAGTTCTCTGTTCCCCACAGATACTCAGCGAAGGTACCCTGGCAGTTCTCTTAGAGTCTGCCTTTTACCCCGTGGGGCACAGGGTGTTCCATAGCGTTAACTGAACCGTGATGCGAGCATGGACAGCTGTTACTTAGCAGATGAGAAACTGAGGCTTAGACTTGCTCTCAGGCCAAGGGGCAAAGCCAGGACCAACTCAAACTCTGGCCTGAGAGCTCCGAGTCCGTCAGCACAAATGGGGAACAGCTCCATTCTGGCTCCCCCTTCAAATTACGCCAGCCTCCATCATTGGGATGGAGCTAATAGCAAGTCATAAAATTAGCATATTTCACCTTCCAGTTTTCTCCTTTCCCAGGAAGCCACGGTCACAGGTTAAAAAGAAGCTAGGTGATAGACAGTGGAATGGATGGTCAGGGATGGGTTTCCCCGGGAGACTCACCGATACACAAAACTAGATCAAGATACCCACGTTCTAACTTAACGAGCTTCGAGGTCAGCACCCGCCGAATCTGGTCCCAGGCAGCATCAGCCCACGATGCTCTGTGGGAGGCAGCCACTGTGTGGGGCGAGAAGGGCCACCCCGCAGGACGGAGGTCTGAGCTGGATCCTGTTCCTGCCACTTCCAAGCAACGTGGCCTTCGGCAAGCCCGAGCCTTTGTCAGCCCGTTTCCTTAACTTTAAAACATCCGCCCCGGTCCTGGGGTGCGTGCTTCATGAGAGCGGGATTTCTGTCTCCCTGTGCCCGCACAGAGTAAGTGCTCCATGGACACCCGTGAACACGAAGGGATGTGTGTCCTCACAAGTGCTATCATAATACGAAGGGGCAGAAGGTCATAATTTTCACACAAATGGGATGTGAGGTCTAGCTACACAGCTGTCTTTCTCCGGCTCATCTCACCTAGCATACGTCCTCCAGGTCCATCCACGTAGTCACAAAAGGCAGGATGGCCTGTGTCTCGGGCTGAGTGGTAGTTCACTGTCTATGCACACATGTCACCTCTTCTCTATCTGTTCGTCGTAGGTCCTTCTCCTCCCTCGGCGGCTCCGAATAAGGCTGCAGTGAGCACCTCTGGAAGTGAAACAACCCGCATCTCCATGCAGCGCGGACCTGGAGCTAGTGCTCCCGCTGCAGCAACCGCGTTCTCCGACACCTAGATGAGCCGGGAAGCAGCTCCTCCCGAACCGCCAGGCGGGAGCCCAGCCAGGCCTCCACCTCGATTCCCGCCTCCTGCGCCCCCACTCCTGCCTACGCTGGGAGATGATAAATGGGTGTGTTGGGTTTTTTTGTTGAATTTATTGGGGTGACCGGGTTAACAAAGCTATAAGGTGTACAATTCAGGTGTACAATTCTAACACATCACCTGTATATCGTACATCGTAAGTCCAGTCTCCTTCCATCACCACGTGTCCCGGTGTTTTAAGCTGCTAAGCTTGGGATCACTGGATACGACACAATAAGAACTGGTAAACCAGGGAGCTGTCTATCACGGGGATCGGGGCTCTGACGTATGTGTAACGGAGAGATTTCTGCCTGGGGCTCAGCCCCACCTCGAGGAACCTGGCTTCTCTCGGCTCCCCAGCAGGGGAGGTGGTCGGGTATCGTGTAGGCTGTGGGGACGTCCCCCTGCGTGGGCAGGTCTGGGTTCAGCGACTGCTCTGGTTTCCTGTTGAGCGTCAGGGGCAGTGAGCAATGGCTGCTTCCACCGAGTTAGTGAATGCCACCAAAGCGGAGGCCAAAGCACACTGGCGTGAAATACAGCGTTTCCAGGGGCAGCGCGGGGGCTGGGGAGCCGGTCCGCAGCCGCAGCGCCTCTCTCTGCTGGTTCTGGGTGCCCAGGGGGTTCAGTTCACCCCTTTGTCCGTCCCTGGCCCTTCCCACCTGCGACCTGGGGGCCTGTTTTCGCCCAACAAAGCGCTGACAAGGGCGGGGGCTGGTTACAGTCACTGTGCAGGGACCCCAGCGCCCTGTGGGGCTTCTCCCCTCAGGTGGCTTTGGAAACGAAGGCGCCTGGGCACAGCCGCGCCCGGTTCGCTCAGGAACCAGCTTAAAGGCAGCACCTGGTCCCGGGAGCCCCGGAAGCAGCGGGAGGCAGGCCTGGAGGGGGCAGACGGGAGCCCGGCTACCCATGCGGTGAATTCCGGCTCTACCACGTACTAGCTGTGTGTCCTTAGATATGGCTTCAACCTCTCTGAGCCTCAACTTCCTCACCTGTAGGATGGGCATAGTATTAGACTGAAATAGGATAAATGAAGACCTCCCTCCCTACTCGGGGGCTGTACCAGGCGAGACCGAGTCCTCTCTGGATCTAGTGCTGTTCCTTTTCCTGAAGGAAGAGCGGGAGTTGGGGGTGGGGGAGGGCGGAGGGAGAAAGCTGATCAGCAGGAGGATGCACACAGCCCAGCTGTGACAACGACCTGCACAGCTGGGACCCGCACAGCTGGGACCCTCACCCAGTCTCTTAGTTCCCCCACACACATCCCTAAAGTCCAGTCTCCGAAATGAATGACCACGTAACCCAGAGACACACCCAGCCCAGGATCCCAGCCCACTTCCTTCCAGCATGTTTGGGACAATGATGTTCTAGCAGAGTCAGGGGGTCTGGGTGTCCCTCCAGGGGAAGGGCCTAGGACAGGCCCTGCTCCACCAGATTAGGCCGAGTGTTTGAATGGGGATCCACTCATTTCCTCTTTGGGTCCTGATCCCACGCTTGGCCTGGGGCGGGTCCGCCAGGTCGCTGTGAGCACACACTCAGTGCCATTCTCTCTCTGCCGTGCTTTCATCCCTGGCTCTTATTGCTGGCTCTCTCCGACATCAACATGCGCAGGTCCTTGTCTAATGTCTGCCGCCCCTCCCACCAGAATGTCAGTCCCAGGAGGCAGGGACTTTGCTTGCTCACAGCTGCACCGTGGTACCTGGAGGCGACAGAGGTGGACAGACTAGGGTCAAGGGCATGGGCTCCGGAACCAGGTGGTTGAGATTCCAATATGGATCTGCAAACTACTAGCTTGTGGACCTGGACAATCATTTAGCCGCTTAGTGCCTCCATTTTCTCACCCAAAAAACTAGGGTTCTAGACCCTCCTTCAAAAGTTATCCCAAGGATGAAGCAGCCAATACATGCATAGTTCCTAGAAAGATGCCAGGCACACCGTAGTATTCAGTAAATGTTAGGTAATAATAGTGATAATAACAACAACAGCAATAATAATGGGCTCTGGAATATTGGAATGGATCGGTATGGTTGAATGAGTGAAAAGTATTCACAAAGCTCTGAGACCATGCCAGGCCTGAATAAGTGATGAGCATGCGCTGCTGTGTCTCACCGCGGTTCTCAGGTGGCGAGAGGCTGACCTGCGGCGATGGCAGGTGTCTGGGGTAAGCACCCCATCGCAGCTGATTTCAGCTCCAGCCGGACCCCTGACCGCAGGGCCGGGCAGAGGGCGTGCGGCTCTCCGTTAGAGAGTGTTTCTACCACGCAGAGGCAATAAACAATACAATCTTGAGAACATCGGTGATGGTAAAATAATTAGGAAGAGGTGAGTTTTAAGAACGTATTTCCTTACCTGAATACAGTTTAAGTGTAACTTTGTATAATGCGATTTTTACAATTGCTGGGTTTCAATCTCAGGAACAGGCTCTCAAGTTCTCTGGAAATTTAACAGTTGGCTCTTCTGAGCCGTGCAAGCTCCTCCAGCCCCGGCAGCCGCGTGCAGGGGGCTGTTCCTACCACTGCCGGGGCCTATCCCCTCCCCCACAGAGAGAGAATGGCACTCCTGTGTGCTCACAGCGACCTGGCGGACCCGCCCCAGGCCAAGCGTGGGATCAGGGCCCAGAGAGGAAATGAGTGGACCCCCATTCACACACTCGGCCCAATCTGGTGGAGCAGGGCCAGTCCTAGGCCCTTCCCCTGGAGGGACACCCAGACCCCCTGACTGCTAGAACGTCATTGTCCCAAACATGCTGGAGGGAAGTGGGCCGGGAGCCTGGGCTGGGTGTGTCCCTGGGTTACGTGGTCATTCATTTCGGAGACTGGACTTTAGGGATGTGTGTGGGGGAACTAAGAGGCCAGGTGAGGGTCCCAGCTGTGAGGGTCCCAGCTGTGCAGGTCGTTGTCACAGCTGGGCTGTGTGCGTCCTCCAGCTGGTCAGCCTTCTCCCTCCCCCTCTTCCTTCAGGAAAAGGGAAAGCACTAGATCCAGAGAGGACTTGGTCTCGTCTGGGACAGCCCCCGAGTCACCTGCTCGGTCCCCGGGCGCCCCTGGGATGTGTGGCCACACGCCCAGCTGGGATCCCGTCTCCACGGAAGGAAAGCGGGTCCCGGTCACAGTGGTCAGAAGGCAAGTGCTGTGATGGGTCTGCTGTCTCAGGCCTGGCTCCCCATTTTCTGTGCGACCTTAGTTAACCAGTGCGTGCCTCAGTTTCCTCACCCCCACATGTGGGCAGTCACCATCTCTGATTCCCTGGCCGGTCGGGACAATAACACAGGGGGTGCTTATAACTGGGTGTGGCTTGTAGCAAGGACTCAGAATTGCTGCAGTTTTAAAGATTCTTATTTCATGTCTTTTTTACCTTATTGATTTCTCTAATTCTTGGGGTATTGGTTTTACTGTGTCCTGCCTCAAATCCCCGCCTCTCAAGGAATTCATTTCTTCGTGCGGCCTGAAAGGTTTTACTCTCAGCTCCCGGCAGCAGGGGATTCCTGTGGTGTCCTATGCACAGGGTGTGGGTTCACCCTGGAGGGGTCCAGCGGAGGCCTCTGCTGGGACCCCAATATGTTACTGGTTGGAGCACTTTTCTCTTCCATTTCTCAAACTGGCATCCCGCACTGCACAGGAGGGTAGAACTGGACTGGATCCCCGTCCCGCACTCCTCATGCCTGCGCAGGATCCTGACTTCTCTAAGGACGTGGTTTCCGCGCGGTAAACAGATGGCAGAGCCGACCCCCGGAGCGCTGGTCTCCCTTCAAGGAAAGGACAGCCCTTTGAGGTTTCCAGTTGGTAGCAGGAGGTTCCTTTCAACTCCCCACCTTCCTCAGGCCCGAGGTCTCATTTCCTGCTCCCAGAGGGGCAACACCTGCCAGGTCCGGAAGGCCTTCAGCTGGGTTCCCCCATCCCCCTTCAGGCCCCCCAGCATCCTCCCACCCACCACCCAGGCTTCCTGCTCCTCTTCTTTCCTGGCGCCTGAGAATGCTCTTCTCTTTCTTTCACGCGTTAAGCGCATGTCCGTCACCGGTGACTGACACTACAGGGACGTCTTCGGTCACTGGTGAAATCGGGTATCGGTGAGATCGGATATCGTGGCTAAACGGAAAGGAAGACAAAATGGCTTGGCGCTTACCGTGTTACGTACAGAACTCAGCTATACATTGGAACACCGGTTTTAATCCTTCACCAGTCACTCCGGTGCTGACAGTGCTCCGGAGGGGCCAGCTGCGCCCGCCCTGCCTAACAGACGGGGCCCTGCGCTGGTGGGAGAGATATTATGTTGAAGCGTGGGGTGAGATATGAGAAGGAAAAGGAGTCTGACCCCCCACGCCCACGGGGGTCCTGCAGGGAGACCACCCACCCGTGGGCCGGCACAAAGATTCCAAAATCGGGGTCCTCCCGCCCGCCCAGTCTGAGCCTGATGGGCCGAGCAGCCCCCACGGAAGTGTGCTCAGTGAACCCCTCTGTGTGAAGGCCCAGCTCCACAGGAAGTGGGACCAGGAGAGAAAGGAAGAAAGAGAGGAAAGGTCTGGGGGTTGAAGGCAGAGGGGTCAGAGGCAGTGACCAAGGGGCGCCGAGTGGCCTGCCCAGCACAAGACGGGGACACCCTCCAGGATGGGCTCCCCCCTCGGGGGCTCCAGGGTTCAGCACCCCCGCTTGTGCTTGCCGGGAGTCCTCCCCCAGTGCCACGCGCTGGACAGGGACGAGGGAACACCCTGCTACAGTGTCATTTTCCGTGTGCACTTTACACTCACTAGTGTGTCAGTGTCAGGCGTGCAGCACAGAGGTTGCACAGTTATACAGCGGACAGTGAGTGCCCCACAGGTCCAGCCCCCTGGCAGCACCGGGGTTCCCAGCGCTGCTGGCGTGTTCCCGGTGCTGTGGCTCCTGCTACACTGGTGTGGACAGCCCCAGCCACAGCGGCCACGCCGCCTGCCACAAGCACAAAGCACGGCGTGAAGGCGTGATGGACAGCAACCCTGTGCCGTGGTGTTTTCTGTTTTATCTTACTGATCGCCTCCCATTGAACACCTCCCACCGGGGAAAAGTGGAGGGAGAGAAACAAGTCTATATTTTTACAGAGTTGTACCCTTTCTCTCTGCGCGTCCTTCCTGTGTGTGACTTTACAAGACTGAACATTAAAATCCCCGGCGGACATGTTTGCACTTGCCTCACTTCACAAACTGCCGAGTGAGCCTTTAAGAACATGAGCCGCCACTTGCTTACGTGCATCTAAATAAAGCAAACTCCGGAGCAGTCCCTCCCAGGACGACCACGCCCGAGGCCAGCCCCCCGCCTTCTCCCTCGGAGTTAGGGGGACTAAGTGCCAGTGGCCTCAGAACAGCTTTGTTCGGTCTCTATTTCAATCCAAAAAGGTTCTAAAATTCTAGCATGAAGTTCAAAGCACCTCACTTCACACTCGAGAATTTTAAAAAGTAGGAAATGCTGCGCAGTTATGCGATCCACTTAATTTATTGTTATTTTCATTTTACAATTTGAGAAATGGAAACTCAAAAGTTTTCACTCTGATATTAAACGCTGGCCAGCGTGCATGTCATAAATGAGTAAACTGAGGCTCAGAGAGAGGAAATGGCGCGCCGCGGCCACACGCACAGTGAGTGGAGAGGCTGGGCCTGCGCCCAGCCAAACCTGAGGGTCGTCGCGGGGAGCTAATTCAGCCGTAAGTCAAAGGCCACCTCCAGGGACCACGTGCATTTACGGGCCCGTTTATCTCGAACCAAGCCCGTAACTGTGACTTCTCAAATGTTAGCGGATAAACAGGAACAGAGACGCGTTCTCCCATCCACCACTGCAAACCACCCCAAGCCCCAGTGCAAGCAGCTGCTGCCCTCCCTCCCGCCACGTGCCGGACTCTGGCCCAGGGGTTTTGTTTTGTGACTGAGGGAGCCAGGTTCTGGCCAGCGGTGGCACCTGTGTGCCTTGCAGGCCAAAGTGACCTGGGACACACAGAACTCACTTCCCCGCCCCTCCCAGGAGGGGAGCCGTCCATGGGCCAGTGCTAAGTGCTGTTTATGCACCAGCCTGTGCCAAACACTGGGAGAACCAGAGGTCAGGGAGAACCTGGGGAAGATGCCTAGAGAAATGATGAGCCCTCACATTTGTCTTTAAAGCATTGCTTGCCCTGGCCAGCTACCTCAGTGGTTAGAGCCCCGGCCTGCGGACCAAAGGGCGGCAGGCTGGATTCCAGGTCAGGAGCACAGGGGGCATGCGGGAGCAACAAATCTGTGTGTGTCTCTCATATTGATGTTTCTCTCTGTCTCCTCCTCCCTCCCTCCCACTCTCTTTTAGAAATCAATGGAAAAAATATCTTCGGATGAGGACTCAAAAAAAAAAAAAGCGACGCTCACTGTTCACTTGGGGAGAGGAGATAACTGGAAGGACATATCACAAGACAAAGGCGCCAAAGGGTGCGTGTGGTGGGCGGGGTGGCCAAGGTCGCGCACAGGGTGAGGGCAGAGAAGCGGTGCTGGGGCAGCGTGTCGGACCAGGTGTGATGAAAGTGGCGGAGAATGGCTGTCCTCTGGCTCTGAGGCTGCTCCTCCCGGGAGGCCCAGCCAACGGTTTCCTCCAGAGGGTGTTTCCAGAGGACAGACAGTGACACTCGCCGTAGGTGGGATACACGGAGGACAGTCCGCCGAAGGTCACCACTCTTTTTTTCTTGTTGCTAATCCTCACCCAGGATTATTTCCATTGATTTTCAGAGAGTGGAAAGGAGGGAGGGACAATGAAAACAATATTTCCTGTGTTTTCCCAGTTTCCAAATACTTACTCAGAATGGAAGCTTACCAGTCTCGTGGCCTCTCTAAGGTCAGCAAGAGCACCTATGAAGATCGAGCAGAGTTTACCTGGAAACTGTACGTGGAGAGTGGGGGTCCTCCTCCCCGCGTGGGCAGCCAGTGTCCGCCCCCTGCACAGGCCGCGTCCGCCCTCGGACATCAGTTCCTGTCACCGGGCCCCACAGGGGACACCTGGTTTGTCTGTAGAATTCTCAGGGACACTCTCAGAAATAAAAAGCAATAAAATCCAGATAACCAATTATGCCAAAGCTTTCCAGGGCACAGCGGGCAAAGGCCCTTGAGCAGATCTGCCACCTGCCACGTGTAAAGAATAGCTCCGTCATACCACCAGCCCCACTTCCTGCCGGGCACACCTATTCCGGTGACCGGATTCCGAGCGAATATGCGTTCCTGTCAATGCGGTAGAATGGAACAGCGGCGATGACTTTGTTATTCTGAAAATCGCTAAATTTTCCAGATCAGCTCGGTTCCCTGGGCCTAGGAAGAAAGCTCACGGGCTGAGTGCCCGCGTCCGCTGGCTGGGAGCCAGGTACGGAGAGCAGGTGAGGTAAATTGCATTGTTGTTTTGGTTTGGATCTGAGAGGCAAACATCTAATTTGGGAGCAAATAAATGGAGTCTGTGCCCGAATAAGCTTTTAAAGTAGGATTCACTCCACGGCAGCCTGAACAT
Source organism: Ia io (assembly GCA_025583905.1). Lineage (NCBI taxonomy): Eukaryota > Metazoa > Chordata > Mammalia > Chiroptera > Vespertilionidae > Ia > Ia io. The sequence continues at coordinate 2,833,707 of JAJQQW010000022.1, read as the reverse complement.
TAGTACGAAACACCAGCAAAACCCTGCCCATACTTCTTAGGCTACAAAAGCAGCCCACCCCGAGGGGACCTACCTGCAGCAGACACTGCTCTGGGTTTAGGAAAGTGCAGATGTGGGCTTCGGGCAGGGAGGCAGCTTACACGATTAAGACTTGAATGAGGATAAACAGAATCTAAACGTACAGCACAGTGTGAGCCTAAATAGAAGCAGCTAACCCTCACTGAGTGCTTGCTATGTGCTTGACCCTGTTCCGGTACTTAATAACAACAAATACTCCCAGCTCATCCGGTTTTCATCTGTGTCTGGCTTCTTTCACTCAGCACAGCACCCTCTAGCTCCATCGATGCTGTTGCAAATGGCAAGTTTTCAACCTTGTTTATGGCTGAGTCATATCCCGTTGTACATATGCACCTCATCTTCGTCCATCCTCCAGGCTCCCATTCTAATGTCTCATGGTCCTTACGGCGTGCGGTGTGCGGTGTGAAGTGTGCGGTGTGCAATGTGCGGTGTGCAGTGTGCGGTGTGCAGTGTGCGGTGTGCAATGTGCGGTGTGCGGTGTGCGGTGTGAGGAGTGCTGTGTGTGCGGTGTGCGGTGTGAGTTGTGCAGTGTGAGGTATGCGGAGTGCTGTGTGAGGTGTGCTGTGTGTGCGGTGTGCGGAGTGCGGTGTGCAGTGTGAGGTGTGCGGTGTGAGGTGTGCGGTGTGCAGTGTGAAGTGTGCGGTGTGCAATGTGCGGTGTGCAGTGTGCGGTGTGCAGTGTGCGGTGTGCGGTGTGCAGTGTGCTGTGTGAGGTGTGCTGTGTGTGCGGTGTGCGGTGTGAGTTGTGCGGTGTGAGGTATGCGGAGTGCTGTGTGAGGTGTGCTGTGTGTGCGGTGTGCGGAGTGCGGTGTGCAGTGTGAGGTGTGCGGTGTGAGGTGTGCGGTGTGCAGTGTGAAGTGTGCGGTGTGCAATGTGCGGTGTGCAGTGTGCGGTGTGCAGGTGTGCAGTGTGTGTGCGGTGTGCAGTGTGCTGTGTGAGGTGTGCTGTGTGTGCGGTGTGCAGTGTGAGTTGTGCGGTGTGAGGTATGCGGTGTGCGGTGTGTGTGCTCTGTGAGGTGTGCTGTGTGTGCGGATTGCAGTGTGCGGTGTGAGGTGTGCGGTGTGAGTTGTGCAGTGTGTGGTGTGAGGTGTGCGGTGTGCGGTGTGCAGTGTGCGATGTGAGGTGTGCAGTGTGCGGTGTGAGGTGTGCGATGTGCGGTGTGCGGTGTGCAATGTGTGGTGTGTAGTGTGCAATGTGCGGTGTGCGGTGTGTGGTGTGCGGTGTGTGGTGTGAGGTGTGTGGTGTGAGGTCTGCGTTGTGTGGTGTGCGGTGTGCAATGTGTGGTGTGTAGTGTGCAATGTGCGGTGTGCGGTGTGTGGTGTGCGGTGTGCAGTGTGAGGTGTGCGGTGTGAAGTGTGCAGTGTGTGTTGTGAGGTGTGCGTTGTGAGGTGTGTGGTGTGAGGTGTGCGGTGTGCAATGTGCAGTGTGAGGTGTGCGGTGTGAGTTGTGCAGTGTGTGGTGTGTGGTATGAGGTGTGCGGTGTGCAGAGTGCGTTACACACACCGCACATTGCACACTGTACATGGCACACCGCACAGCGCACACCATACACCGTACACTGCACACCACACACCTCACACCGTGTGGTGTGTGGTATGAGGTGTGCGGTGTGCTGTGTGCGGTGTAAGGGGTAAGATGTGAGGTATGCAGTGTGCGGTGTGAGGTGTGCGGTGTGTGGTGTGAGGTGTGCGGTGTGAGGTGTGCGGTGTTCGGTGTGCGGTGTGCGGTGTGCGGTGTGCGGTGTGAGGTGTGAGGTGTGAGGTGTGAGGTGTGAGGTGTGCGGTGTGCGGTGTGCGGTGTGAGGTGTGCGGTGTGAGGTGTGCGGTGTGAGGTGTGAGGTGTGAGGTGTGAGGTGTGAGGTGTGCGATGTGAGGTGTGAGGTGTGCGGTGTGCGGTGTGAGGTGTGCGGTGTGTGGTGTGAGGTGTGTGGTGTGAGGTGTGAGGTGTGCGATGTGAGGTGTGCAGTGTGAGGTGTGCGGTGTGAGGTGTGCGGTGTGTGGTGTGCGGTGTGAGGTGTGCGGTGTGCGGTGTGAGGTGTGCGGTGTGCGGTGTGCGGTGTGAGGTGTGCGGTGTGAGGTGTGCGGTGTGCGGTGTGAGGTGTGCGGTGTGCGGTGTGCGGTGTGCGGTGTGCGGTGTGTGTGCGGTGTGAGGTGTGCGGTGTGAGGTGTGCGGTGTGCGGTGTGCGGTGTGAAGGTGTGCGGTGTGCGGTGTGAGGTGTGAGGTGTGTGGTGTGCAGTGTGCGGTGTGAGGTGTGCGGTGTGAGGTGTGCGGTGTCCGGTGTGAGGTGTGAGGTGTGCGGTGTGCGGTTTGCGGTGTGCGGTGTGCGGTGTGCGGTGTGAGGTGTGCGGTGTGAGGTGTGCGGTGAGCGGTGTGAGGTGTGCGGTGTGAGGTGTGCGGTGAGCGGTGTGCGGTGTGCGGTGTGAGGTGTGCGGTGAGCGGTGTGCGGTGTGTGGTGTGAGGTGTGTGGTGTGAGCTGTGCAGGTTGAGGTGTGCAGTGAGCGGTGTGCGGTGTGCGGTGTGAGGTGTGCGGTGTGAGGTGTGCGGTGTGCGGTGTGCGGTGTGCGGTGTGCGGTGTGAGGTGTGCGGTGTGAGGTGTGCGGTGTGCGGTGTGCGGTGTGAGGTGTGCGGCGCTGCAGGGCACAGCACCCCTGACCTCCACCCCGGGTTTGGAGACGGTGAGTCAGCGTGTGCTGCCAGGAGGGCTGGTGTCTCCTCGGGGTGACTGTGAGGGGGTGTGTCTGAGAGTCTGCACTGGGGCTGCAGGCACTCTGTCTCCCTGCGGTTGGCCAACGAGAGCCTGGCCCCGGCTCCCCTCCTTCCTGCTGGGCTGGCGACAGGAGGGTCGGGGAAGAAGAGGGGGGTCTCTCCCAAACCTCCAGGAGCAGCCCCCAGTGAGGAGGGGACAGAGAAAGCAGGCTTTTCACCGGGAGGGGCCCAGCAGTGTCGGGCCAGAACAGAGGGAGCAGGCGGGGGGGGGGCTGGCACCTCAGGTCCCGAGAAACAGCAGCCAGGGTGAGGGCCAGGCAGGCCCGGCGCCAGGGCAGGCCTGTGTGGAGCCAGTGCTCACGGCAGGCCCCTCTCCTGAGTCCCCGGAGCCCCAGTCTCTGCCGACGGCCAGCGCCTGGAGCTGCCCTGCGGCTCCCTGCCGGCAGTCCAGCCGCTGGAGGAAACACCGAGCATCAGAGGTGGTCTTGCCAGAGTCGGAAGCCAGTTTGGGAGTGGGGGCCGGTGGGTTCTGACACGCAGGTGCACTGTACGATGGGTAGCAATTCTGTCAGCAAACATTTATCAAATACCTGCTGATGCCCTCGGACCGGCACGCGGCACAAGGATCGAGTCAAGCCTTCGGCAGAGCATCGCGGACCGGGTACAAGAACACACACTGACGAGTCGGGCTGCCCTCGGCACCTGCTGGACAGGAGCTGGAACACAGGCCTCAGAACAGCCCAGGCATTTGTTTGCTCCAACAGAGGCTGGAAAGGTCACTGGGGTCATTGATTCCAACAGTCAATTGGTTCTGCACACGCATGGTCAAATCCAGCGTGGTCACAGCTTGAGTTCCGATCCAGCATCAAACCTGATTTCAGCCCTTCCCGGAGTGGCCTCCACAGGGCGAGGCAGCAGGTCAGGTGATGGCCTCCCTGGCCGGCTACAGGACACGCACACAGGTGGCTTCTTTGTCACCTCGTCGTACTCCCCTAGTTCTCAGGCATCCGAGACAAATGAAGCACCGGGCCTGCCTCCGTCTTGTTCCGAATGGACTGATTTTGGACTTCCTCTCCAGCGGCGGTTTGCAGCGTTGCTGAAGGCAGTGGAACCCTTTTAGCAAAATAAACCTCCCCTGCTACTCTAATATGTTAAAGTGTAAACAGGGCTCTCTGAGCCTGTCCTTCCCCCACATGCCCAGCCGCCGGGGAACCTCGGAATCTCGGGACACAGATGCTCCAAGATGTCTGCAGCACCAGTGTTTGCCTCGGAGGCAGAGCCTGCAAAGTGCCCTTCAATACCCCGTGGCCCTTCTTTCGTGGTCACGTAATTCTAATGACGGTGGGAATGAAGCCAGCTCCAAGGCAGCATTCTCCAGCCGTCTTGCTGTTAGGTAAGGCCAGTGCTGTGACAAAAGTCTGGCCAGTGATGTGTAGCTGGCAGTGTCATATGAGACTCCCAGGCAGGCTCCTTACAATGGAGAGCTGTACCTTTTCTATCCTGTTCTTCCTCATTCCTGCTGGCTGGAATATGGGCATGATGGCTGGAGCGCCAGCAGCCATGTTGGAACATTAGGTGACTTTGAAGTCGGAAGCTATGCTTTAGAGATGGTGGGGCAGAAAAGAAGACAGAGCCTGGTCTGAATGACTTCGTGGCATTGTGCAACCAGTTCTGCGTTGCTGTCTCAGGACTGTGGTGTGGGAAAATAAGTCCTGTGTATCTAGTGCAATGTTGTTTAGGCTTCTGTATAATTTGCAGCTACATCAAGTCCTAACTGATACAGAACCTGTCTGCAGTTAACTTTTCTAGCACAAACTTCCACTATGGCTCTCTTCTTATGTATATTTGGAAGAATTACAGAGAACTAGATAGGATAAGGCCATACAGCCATATATGTGTGGACCATATTTATTATAAAACTAGAGGCCCAGTGCATAAAATTTGTGCACTTGGGGGGTCCCTCAACCTGGCCTGCGCCCTCTCACAGTCCAGGAGCCCTCGGGGATGTCCGACTGCTGGCGTAGGCCCGCTCCCCACCTGAAGTCACACAGCTGGTTAGTTGAAGAGCAACAAATGAAAGGGGAATTAAAGTGTAAGCTAACGAGTGGGTCCATCAGAGGGTCTTTGAGTTACTTTATAATAAAGACCATTTAAGCAGCGTGGCAGGACCTTAGAAGATTTGACTTGCAGTCTCCTTCGAGATCTGAACATGAGGCAAGGGGGCTCTGGAATCAGACGGGCGTGAGACAAGTCCTTGCTCTTTCCTTTCCAAAGTGGGGTCTTGGGTGAAATACTTCAGATTCCCTGAGCCTCAGGCTGCCTCGCACAGTGAGGGGTGAGTGCATGACAAAGCATGTGAAGTCACAGCACAAAATGCCGGTATGAGGTCGGTAGCAAGTCAAACCTGTGACCCAGGCCAGGAAATGAGAGGAGTGAGGTCAGAGGCAACCCGCTTGTTTTCAGAAGGATTTGAAAGTCTCCTTGGCAATCTGCCACAGAATAGAAGAGTGTTACTGTGATTCCGTGCACACCAGCTGTGCCAGGCGAGCAGACACCTCGCTGGGTCCTCCCTTTGCTCAGCTGCGAAGGGGACTGGCAGTGACTTCCACACACGGCCACTGGAAGAAGAGTGGTCCCTGCCCCAGCCCCCACGCTCGTGGTCATTTTTAGACTTCGCCTTCGCTTACCCTGGCCCTTTCTTAATTTTTCCAAACTGAGTGAGGAAGCACCTTCCTACTTTCTTAGTTTTCTCAGTTTACGCTGTCACTCGGGTTTCTTTCATATTGTGGAAATTAATACCAACAGTTATGATCAGGAGCTCTATCCCTAATAAAGGCAAAGAATTGGACCTGGAGCCCAGCTGGTGTTGCTCAGTGGTTGAGCATTGACCTACGAACCAGGAGGTCACGATTCGATTGTCTCTGGGTGGCAGACTCAATCCTCAGTAGGGGGCATACAGGAGGCAGCTGATCAATGATTCTCATCATTAATGTTTCTCTCTCTCTCTCTCTCTCTCTTCCCTCTTCCTCTCTGAAATCAACAAAAAATATATACATTTTAAAAGAATTGGGATTGGGTGATAGAGAAAAAGACTGGCAAGCACACAACCACGGTAGTTTTTAAAGGAAATGTGATGAATTCTAAAATCCCAGAATTCAGTGGGAGATGACATCAAGATTTAAAGCATCTGTGTATGAACAGAGTGAAAAGGCAATGCGTGGAACAGGAGATGATATTTGCAAGTCACATATCTGATAAGAGATTAATATCCAGAGTGTGTAAAGAAGTCCTAAGACTGAAAGCAATAAAAGTAACCTGGGCAAAGGACGGAAATAGACATCTCTCCAAAGAAGACATACACATGGTCTATAAGAGTCTGAGAGATGCTCAACATCACCAATTATTTGGGAAACACAAGTCAAAACTATAATGAGCCATCACCTCGCACCCATTAGGATGGCTAGTATTAAAAACAAAACAAAACAGAAAATAACAATTGTTGGTGAGAACGTGGACAAGTTGGAAACTTTGTGCACTGTTGGTGGGCATACAAAATAGTGCAGCCACTATGGAAAACAATCTGGTTGTTCCTCAAAAATTAAACATGGAACTACCATATGATCCAGCAATTCTGCTTGTGAATATAGAGCCAAAAGAATTGAAGTCAGGTCTCAAAGAGATATTTGCACACTCATATTCAAATCAGCAATATTCACAACAATTAAAAGGTGAAAGCAACCGAAGTGTCCATTGACAGATGATGGGTAAAGAGAATGTGCTCTATATGCAATGGAATAGTATTCGGCCATAAAAAGGAAGGACATTCTGACACACGCTACAATGTGGGTGAACCTTGAGGACATTGTGCTGAGTGATATAATCCAATCACAAAAATGGAAGTTCTGGATGTTTTAATTATATAAAGCCCCTGGAGTAGCCATATTCACATAAACACAAAGTAGAATGGTGGTTGCCTGGGCTGGAGAGGTGAGAATGGGAGTTGTTTGATGGGGATGGGGTTTCTGTTTTGCAAGATAGAAAAGTTCTGGGGCTCTGGCTGGTTTGGCTCAGTGGATAGAGCGTCTGCCTGCGGACTCAAGGGTCCCAGGTTCGATTCCGGTCAAGGGCATGTACCTTGGTTGCGGGCACATCCCCAGTAGGGGGTGTGCAGGAGGCAGCTGATTGATGTTTCTCTCTCATCCATGTTTCTAACTCTCTATCCCTCTCCCTTCCTCTCTGTAAAAAATCAATAAAATATATTTAAAAGAAAAAAAAAAAGAAAAGTTCTGGGGCTGGTTTCACAACAGTGTGAATGTACTTAACACCACTAAACTGTATCTCAGAAATGGTGAGGTAGTGAAGTTTATGTTATGCATATTTTACTACAATAAAAAAAAAACTGTTGGGAGTGTAGCAGCGGGTTATAAAAAAGACAGCATGCAGAGTGGGGTGAAGGGGGTGCAGCGACTAGGTGGAGGGCAGAGATGCATTTGGAAATGATGTCCGTAAAAGTTGTGCTCCAAATTAAATTGGCCCATTTATGAACGCGCTCATGTAGCTGGAATCCGCAGGACGAAAATGCTCATAATCAGGGATAAATGAGGACTGGGTCTGGTTGCAAGCGGAAGCCCCCCTGGGGCCTGTCACAGGCGGGGCCAGAGCTGGCCTTGTTTAACAGCCTCATTAATGACCCAGAAGAGGATGGAATTAGCCACTGCTAATGACATTTGCAAAGAAACATGGGCCATGCCCTGGGCTTGGCCATAATGGCATGAGCATGGCTGGGATGCAGAGGCTTTCCACTCGGCGGTTAAATGGATTAAAACCAATGACTTCCTGGGATAAGTCATTCCAGTTCCAGTTCTCATCTCCAGAGCAGGAGGCAAATTCTGAAATGCGGGGCTGTTCATGAGACCAGACTGACCAGGGTCAGTGGAGGAGGGGTGCTCTTCGGAGCACAGCCCCGCCTTTGGCATTCACCCTGCGGTGGGAGACCATGGAATCCAAACGTTAAAACGTTACAAGCAAGGAGACGGCGAGGAGGCAGGAGGCTGTGTCTCCCATGGAGGGAAGTCTAGCAAAAGCCCACTAAGCTGCCATGTACCGCGTTTGGCACAGATGTTTCACCCTGTCCCCCATTTAGCTCCTGCCAGTGGCTTCCCAGGGCCCTGCCTCCCCACCACTGCCCTTCCCACCCACGTCATGGTTATCGGCTACTCTGCACATTCAGCCCTTCCCCTCTGAGTTGCCATTCGGTCCCCAGCCACTGTGCTGGGCTCAGGGATGGACAGAGGACTCAAGCCGTGCCAATCACTCCTAAGAGGTTGGCTGCCCCGATTGGACTCCAGCCTGGACCGTTTGATCAGAGTGGCCCGTGTCTGCTTCAACCAGTAACTGTGACAACTCGGACCAGTGCCCAGCCTTCCCGGTTGGCTTTTCTCTGTGAATCGGGGACTATAACTCTGGCCCAGATACCATCAGCGGAGACTCAGGGAAAGAAAAAGCATTCAGCCACCGGAAGTGTTTGCAGCTCACTGGAGTGAAGGTGCCCTGAACTATAATCCTCTCAAGCAGCCACCCCCCCCCACCCCCACCCCCACTGAAAGCCGATTGTTTTAGAGCAGTGGTCGGCAAACCGCGGCTCTTGAGCCACATGCGGCTCTTTGGCCCCTTGAGTGTGGCTCTTCCACAAAATACCACGGCCTGGGCGAGTCTATTTTGAAGAAGTGGCATTAGAAGAAGTTTAAGTTTAAAAAATTGGGCTCTCAAAAGAAATTTCAATCGTTATGCTGTTGATATTTGGCTCTGTGGACTAATGAGTTTGCCGACCACTGTTTAGAGCAATGGGATTAATGGGTGGCATTTTTCAGTGTTTACAGCTTTCTCATTGTTGATGGCCTCAAGGCCCTTTAGAAGGAAACGTTTCAAAGCTGAAAACTAAAAGGGTCATCACAGTGTGAGATGAACTTCAAAGCCAACATGCTTCTGTAATGATGACCTCATCAACGCACCTGGGACATCCAGGGTCTGCCCCAGGTGGTTCTGCTCATCAGGAAGGGGCTTCCCTGTCCAAACCTACCAGTTTCCTCTGTCCTCCGTGGGACCTGGTGCTTGATTCAGGAAACCGATTAGATTGTAATCTCCATTAGGGAACCAAACTCAGCTGTCCCGCCACCTGACACACCCTGATCTCCCAGCACAGGCAGCCCCAGTCGCTGGATGAATGACTGAACTGCAGGGTGTCCCAGAATCCACGCACTCGCCTACCAGCGAGACCTCACAGAACCACTTCCTCAGGCAACACCGGGGAAGGGTTCAGTGGGCCCAAGCGCACTTTTTCTAGGGGGGATTATGTAATAGTTCTAAAATTCTGAGTTTTACCTTCTGCAGACTGACTTCTTTCTGCCTCATTCTATTTTTTCTTGAGGGTCTGTACACGTGGGACAGGCTGAGACAGAAAGCTGGTGTGCGGTATCATGATTCAGGTCGGGACTCCAGGTTACAAGTGACAAAAATATATGCTCACAGGCTCACATAATAGAAAAGTGCAGGACGAGGCGATCTTCAGGCGTGACTGAACCCCCATACGCAAACCGTGCCCGCAGGAGGCGGTCTCCCTGCTCCTGGCTCCCCTTTCCTCTGTGCTGGCTTCATTCCTCAGCGGGGCTCTCCTTTGTTGGTGACAAAAAGACCAGACACTCTAGGCTTGAAGTTCTCCCATCTGCAACCCAAGAGGAAAAAAGAGAGCTTCTCTTTCCCAATAGTTCCTGCTAGGGTTGCCTCTCATTGGTCCAGCTTGGGATCACGTGCCCCTCCCTGAACCAATCACTGGGGTTATAATTGTGCAAGGCCAGCCCTGGAGCCAAGGGCATGAGATCCACTCTACTGCAACAGGCAGAGAAGGAGGAGAGAAGGGGTAGCCCCCCAATCAGGTGCTGTTACCAAAGAGAGTTGGTGGATGCTCAGAAGACTGGACTGGCAGGTGTCAGCTTCCATCTGTTGGGAATGAGGGGGGTAGGGCCGCTCCTGATGGGCTGTCAGAACGGGATGAAGGCTTTTGCCTCTCCTGATGCTGTGTGTGCCCTAATGATGACAGATGAGACCCAGCGCCAGGAGCAGCTGCAGAAAGCAGCCAGCAGGACTGGCAGCGGAAGCCAAGCGGCCGTCCGCTTACAAAGAGCTCCCCTAGTCTGTTACTCCGTGAAATGCCCAAACTGACTCAGGCACTTCTCAGGTTGTAAACTTGCTCAGCAGATGTATGCAAAACTATGTTAAGCAGGAGGAAATTGAGGGAGAAAAATCAAGGCTACAGCTTCCTGCCTAAGCTCAGCCCCACAGGTAACGGTCAGTTAGGCTCAGGGGTTTGACAGCAGCTCATAGGCAGAAATAAGCCAACGGGCAGAGAGGGTTGATGCCAATAGAACCAAAACCCTGCCAATAGGGCCCTGCCAGTGATGACTGAGTGGCCACCCTCTCTGTGGCATGTGTGGGAATTGGGGAATAGGTTCTTGTTTGTTCCTCCCTCTCTCTCCAGCTCTTTATCACACCCAGCATTCCTTTATCTAGACCTGCCTGTGGAAGATGAGATGTGTTTTTAATAATAATAAAACTCTTGTATCTGTAGATCTCATTGAACTTGATAAAATGGCCCACTGGAGTCTGCCCACAGCCGTTGAAGGTAAGCAGGACAAATATTCTCCCCAGTAACTACCGTGCGTCTGGCTTGAAGTCGGCCTCGAATAAAGCAGGCAGGACCCAGATGGTGGAGCGTAGGGAGCGCTGGTTCTGGGGTCAGGCACAGTCAGGGGGAGCCACCTGGTCAGAGCAGAATCACCCTGAGAACTCAGTCCCTGGGGTCCCGAGCCAGCTCTGCACACTGCCAAGGCATTCAGTACACTGGGCTTGAAGAGCGTCTCCCAGCCCAGGGACAGGCATCCTGCAGAGAGGACGGAAGAGAAGCAATCAGGCAGGAAACCTGAATAGGTGTTTTCATAGGTAATTGCGCTGTTGTTAAGAATTCTTCATTTCTCCTTGAAATGACTATCCCTTAGTCCCCGATCTTCGATCTCCAATCTCCGTAGACCAGCAGTCAGCCTGCCTGCCTGCGAATCTAGAGGGAAGAGGCGGGCCCTGCACGGGGGAGGCCACCTCGATGCGCTCAGGGAATCTTTCTCAGGGCTGAGAGCATAGTAAATATCTTCAGGAAGTGGCTCTTTGTTGAGTAAGAAAAGCATCGGCTTTTTCTGAGAATTCTTTTTTTCTCTAAGTCCTTGAACGTCTTAAAATGTTTCAATTTCTTATTTTATAAAAACAAAAAGGTTTGTATATGTGTCTTCAAGTGTTTTAATACTTCATTGATGGTTTGGTTAGGTATGGGATTCTAGATAAAATATCATACTATCTCAGAATTTTGAAAACATCCCTCAAGTAGCTGTTGCCCATCATGGCTGTGGGCGGGTGTTTGGGTTGCCTCGCTTTATGCTGAGGAATAGGGTTGCCATGTTTAGTAAGTGAAAATACAGACTGCCCAAATAAATTTGCATTTCAGATAAGCAAGGAAATATTTGGGACGTACTTATTCTAAAATCTTATCCACTGTTTATTCAAAGGTCACTGGATGTATTTTATCTGTTAACCCTACTGGGAAATTTTTAGGATATTCTTTTTCTCCTTAATGTTCTGAAGTTTTACAGTATTTCCAGTTGTGAGTCCTGAAGACACACACACCCATCGAACCACTGTCTTAGTGCCAGCTGAGCCTCAAGGGGGCGGGAATGGTTCTCGCTGACAGGGGAACAGGTGAGAACAGGGGAGTCACCGAGGCCTCCAGGCCCCAGCCCTCGGGGCCTGGGTTTGAGGAACTGCGGGGTGAGGGGGGTGAGGGGGGAAAGGGGAAGGGGAAGTTTCATCAACCTCAGAGTCTGAAAATCTTTAGAGAAAGCAATGGTCGGAGCAAAGGCCTGGGAGACTACAGTCTATTCCATATGGGGACCGGTCGGCTAGCTGAGTCACCTGGTCACCCGGCCAGCATGTCACACAAACATCACAGAACCCCCTAGGAAAGGGCTGGCGTTCAGGCCGAAGCGCGTCCATTGGTCAGAGATGATTCTGGACCATCCTGTACTGCTGCTCTGTGAACATGGCGGAGACCCTCGGTGTGGAGAAGAGGGTTTGCGTGCGAGACGCATATTTCCTGGGGTTGTCTCTAAGCCAGCCAGCCCGAAAGTAAGTGAAGAGGCTGAGAGATAAGAAGTAATCACTTTGGAAGGTTGTGGTAAAATCAGGCAACATAGAAACAGGTCGGAGAAACCAGGAGAGCTGCAGAGTCCCGAGAGAGGAGATTTTTAAAAATGACCTTGAAATCATCCGGCCAGCCCCTCCCCTGACAGGTGGCAATACCCAGCGGAGACAGAGGGAGAGACTTGCCCAGAATCACAGAGGCGGACGAGCCAGCTCTGGGGCCCAGTCCGGGTGGCTCCTCCCACAACGCCGCTGCTGCTGTGGGCCTATTTAATCATCCTGCCAGCCTCCGAGGAGGATACACCTTCCCTGTGATGATCTGACTCAGCTCCGGGCAGCAGCTTCACCAAATGCCCCATGAAAATGCCATCAACTCCAGAAGGGGGCGGGGATTTCAGGGGCCTTGGAAAAAACGTTCCCCCAACCAAAAATATTGCCTGCACCCACCTGCCTGTGTGCCAGAATCTCCCCTTGACAGTGTGTGTTGCCATGCAAATGACGACCTTGGATCTTTGTAGAGACTCCTTAACAAAGAAGAGGGTCTTGATGGTATAGGTGACACAGGACAAGTGCGTTTTGATTGGACAGGGGTGGAGTGATTGGACAGCGATCTGAAATGTATCAGGACCCACTGGGCCCCCATGCGGCAGGTGCTGCGTCACCCTCATCCTTCCACAGCAGAACAAAGCTGCAGATTGCTTTATGGCCTCATCCTTTTCCTGCCATCAGACTCACTTTGGGTGTCGGATGTCACAGTGAGATGTATAAGTAGACCTAGTTTCCTTGATTACTTGAATAATTCACATTTTGTAGCTGCATATGGGATGTTTTCGGCAGAACAATGTCCCTTCACCTGGCAATTCTGATTTCAGCATCAAGAATGGCTCTGTTTGGAGTCAAACTTGAAAATGTATTTCCCACACAGGAAGGTCGCGTGCCTTTTTCTCTTTGTGGCCAAAAGTTTCAAAAGATGAAGATGGAAAGGTCCCCACTGGTTTTTGTCAAAGAAGAGATCATTTGAACCAGAGCAAGTGCAATAGAGCAACAGAAGCCAAGGACAGATGGCCATGCCTTTGTTAAGAAGTGGATTCAGTCCAGCTACTGTGGTTTAGTGGTTGAGCGTTGACCTATGAACCAGGAGGTCGCGGTTTGATTCCCAGTCAGGGCACAAGCATGGGTTGCGGGCTCAATCCCAAGCAGGAGGCATGAAGGAGGCAGGCAGGAGGTAGCCGATCAATCGGTTCTCTCTCATTGATGTTTCTATCTCTTCCTCTCTGAAATAAATAAAAATATATTTTTAAAAAAGAAGTGAATGCAGGTGGAAAAGTGGGGGAAGTTCATGTAGACAACCTTGACTGACCTAAAAGAGAAAATCTTTTGTTGAGATGGGTGGTTGGTTGCCATGTGGTTGGTTTTAAAGCTGGGAGAGACTTCAGCATCTCTATTATCCCGGGGAAATGAGTCAGGACTTCAGCTTCTTCATCTAAATTTTGCAGAAATGCTAAAACCACCTCAGCCAGAGTCTGTCCAAGGTCACCTGGTCAGTTGGCCAACGCGTGAAATCCGGGTCCTTCAACAGCCCGTTCTCTTGGGCATACAATGTCTCTCCTTTGGGCAAACGTCTTTGGTTTTCCATGGCTCATGGAAGGACATAGGGGCCATTTCTGTGCTAATATGTTTGGAAAGAGCTGGAAGGTCCTCAGGGGCACGGCATGGGTAAGGGAAAGAAGTACTTAAGTGAACACCTTCCATTTGCCAGGCACTAGGCTAAGCACTTTACCTGAAAGTTATTCAACCCTCCCAGCAACTAGATGAAGCAGATAAAGTCATCATGTTATTTCACAGATAAAGAGATTAAGTAACTTCCCCGAGATCACACAGCTAGCAAGAGCCAAGTCAGAGAGCCAAGACTTTGACCTCTGGCCACACTCTGTCTCACAGGAGTGCACACGGATGCTGGTCTAATACCACAAATAAGTTAATAATGTGTTAAAAATATTATTTGGTATATAACAGACCATTAAAAAAGACATCACCCATCAGTTATAAAAGGGGAACCACTGGTTTGGAGAAGAAGGTCAGCCAGGTGGGGCTTGTTGATAATTTTGGGCGAGGGCCACGCCTTCTTTATACTTGCATCCCCAGGACCCAATTTCTCACCCCTCATGTTTTCTCCAGGCACAATCCTGTTTATTGTCTTATTTTATTGTATGACTTTCAGAACAGCCCTGTGAGACAGCCAAGGCCAAGGAAACCATTTCCATGTTCGCATAGGGACATTTCCGTGCACACACACACACACACACACACACACACACACACACACATCGGGGAGGGAAGAAGCAGAGCCTGGACAGCTCAGTGGCCCAGTTTGCTGCAGGGCTGCCAGGACCTACGGGAAGAGATTCGGCAGCCCGCTGCTGTTTTTAGCAAGTAACACCTGGTGTCCGGGGCAGAGAGAATAAACCCCTTCCATCAAAATGCCAGAACATAGGTCCTTGAGCTGCTTTATCAGAGAACCAAGTGAAAGGATTCATAACTAACAACCAAGGAAACTATTTCCAAGTGGAACACATTCTTTAAAAAGTAAATGCCGCCGGTTTGACAGCTGCTAGACATTCCCCCTCCAGGGGCCTGCAGGACGTCTGCGGCATCACCGGGCCATTGGGGGCATGGTGATTTGCAATGAGCGTTAGGAATAGAAGAGTAAACACAAGGTGGTCCCACACACTCTTGGTACATAGCAGACCATTAAAAAAGACATGCCCACCAGTTATAAGAAGGAATCACTGCTTTGGAGAAGAAAGGTCAGCCAGGTGGGGCTTGTTGATCGTTCGGGGCAAGGGCCACGCCTTCTTCGCCCTTGCAGCCGCAGGACCCAGCTCAGTGCCTGGCACAGATCCGCCCCAGAGATTCTAATGATGGTGAACTTCAGCCAGGATGCAATGATGACCATGGCTGCAATGTGCTCCAGTTCTCAAAAACCAGCGAGCCTTGCTTCCGAAGGCCGTGTAGTTGGACAGAGGGGAAACTGACCGACAGCAAACAGCTCTGGCCCTCGCTCCAGGGAACGGCCTCCGCTTGTCACTTGCATGCCTCGGAGCCTTCTGACTGTGAGGGAAGCAATTCCATTATTGGTGGGTGAGGTTCTAGAACAACCTACAAATTCCAGTACCAGAATGTAGGAAAGGAGTAGCTCAGTGGCTTTATAGAGCCACGTTCCCATTAGCATTAGTTGTACTTGGCACAACTCACTTGGAGCCCTAATCTGAGAAGGTGGTGAGAGAGGCCTTCTCTTGCTGGGGTCCCAGATTAAGATTCGGGGCTCCTTCCTGAGCCCCTCTCTACTCTGTCTTACCTTCCATCACCTGTGCCCACTATTTACCCTGCTCTGCACCCCAAGGAAACCTGCTTCTCCACCTGTTTCTCGAACCTCAGTGGTGGCACCACGATCTGCCCAGTGATTCAAGCCTGACACTTTGGAATCACCCTCCCTCCACGTCGCTCCCGTACATTCATCTGCAGCCACCACACGTCTAACAGGGACAGCGTCCACCTTGGCTACGTCGAGAGTCAGGACGGCATCTTGCTGGACTTCCGCACGCTGTTCCTGGGCTCCAGGGGGAAGCAGCGGTGACTGCAGAGGGCCTTCTTGGATTTCTATGCATATAACGTGTAACTGAATTCATAGCTTGGTGAGTGGACTTAGGGGAGCACAGCATTGAGGTAACAGATGAGGCTCGAGAAGTGGATCAACGCCCCCCAGAAGGCACACTTGTTCTTCAGGACCTTGGAGAGAAGCAGCAAAGGCTGCAGACCTGGAAGGAGGGGGAGCTGCCAGAGGAGGGCTGTAAACCATGCCCGTTGCTGGAGGGAAGTTGGGGGCAGTCGTGTTCCTTTCGGACCCTTGGACACTGGGAGTCCATGCCTGCTTCTGGGCTCTTTACCAGTGTTTCCCCGACGGGACCCCCTGCCCGCGTCTTTGCGTTGTCGCTGGCTTCTCATCTCTCAGTCCCCACCAGGTGGCCTGTCCCGGTTGTGTAGCCCACCCTGCACTGACTTTTCTCCATAGTGACCATCACCGCCTGACACGATTGGTATTCATTTGCTCACGTGACGCAGGTCTCCCCGGCCTTCAGCGGAGGTGAGGTCCCAGGAGAATAACCCGTGTCTGTGAAGGTCACTGTCACCCCTCAGGGCTCAAAGCCTCTCTGACGCCTGGAGGGCTCTCCCTGCTCTTGGACAGACGAGCGAAGGCAATAGGACCAGGAGGAGGGCAGGCGTGAGGGTGGACCTTAGCAGATCGGTGAGGACCTCGGACCGGACAGTTTGAACTAATACCCGATCCTGACTCAGGTTTGGAGAAATAGGATTCCAGACGCACGGACAGGTTTGTGTCCTCGTGACCCCCGCGGGAAAGGCGCCGACACACTCGCAGTGTCACTGCCAGCACGGCCCTTTCGTTCTAAAAGAGCGGGTGCAATTGGAGCCAGCAGACGCCAGTGGCCCCTTCCTCGGATCTCCATGAGCGCAGCGCGGCTCCTGCTCCTGCCCTCGGCAGGGGCTTGGACCTTCCGTGCGTCACGCGGAGGCTGGCCAGGCGCATCCTTGATGGGCACTGACTCCCCGGGGTCAGTGAGGAAGCTGCTGCCCTGCGCCCGCACATACAGGAGGCTTAGGAAACGAGCGCGCGCCCGAGGTGGAGGACGGGGGGCGGGGTCCTGCCAGCCCCACCAGCGGAGAAGGCACACACCAGGGTGACGGGCCCCTGCCTGCCCAGGGTTTGACTCTGGTAAACAGATTTCATCGGGCCCACACAGTGGTTTTACATTTTTTAAACTAATCACCAGCATTTCAAATATCAGATTTCACATAAAATAAAAATGCAGAAGTTCTAGAAATACTCGCCCTTGAATTCCCACACAACAAAACCCCCTGACCTGGAGTAGCAGCTGTCCTCTCTCAGTGAGATTAGTAGCCGCGAGGCTGTCATGGCCCCAGCACTCCTGTGACATGGCCCCCAGCTCTCCTGTGACACGGCCCCCAGCACTCCTGTGACACGGACCCCAGCACTCCTGTGACATGGGCCCCAGCACTCCTGTGACATGGCCCCCAGCACTCCTGTGACATGGCCCCCAGCACTCCTGTGACATGGACCCCAGCACTCCTGTGACATGGACCCCAGCACTCCTGTGACACGGGCCCCAGCACTCCTGTGACATGGACCCCAGCACTCCTGTGACACGGGCTCTGGGCCAGTATTGCCTTACATGCAGGGCCCTTGGGGACATTTGAGGTTGAGGTCCCCACTATGAAAGCGATGGATCAGGTGATTCTAAGAACTGACAGATGGGGATGGTTGGGAAGAAAAAGAACCTAGAAGGAATCTCAGTGTTTATTCCACCCCTCACCCCCTCCAGCTACACATCTTGGGTACGTTGCTGCAGGCATGAAACTTGTATGTTAAAGGTTAGTTGTGGGGATGTTGTACACTGTTTCACAATGTCACCTTAGAAGAGGGCCTGAGCAAGTGTGTGTCTGTGTGTAGTGCGCACGCATGCATACCTGTGTGCACATAGCAGACACTCAAGAATATTTAATGAGTAAATGACAGGAAGGTTCAAGACACTTAGCACAATGCTAAACCCTGAAAATGATGATGAGCTCCCGGGGCACCCCTTACGGTTTCTGAGTCCACTGTACTTCTCTTTTTCTCTCCCCCCACCCACTCCCTGTTTCAGCCAAGACTGAGAATCCAGATGTAATTAAAACCCAGTAATTAATTAATTATAAACAGGGCTGACCGATCCATCATCCATTAGTCCATTTACATTAGTGCGATGTGGTTCGATGGTGCACTCATTACCCTGGCGCAGCGGGGACCACTTGGGTTGGAGACGCGGGTTCTGGCCCTTCTCTGTCATCTGGCTCTCTGGCCCAAGTTTGCTCATCCATGGAATTGTATGTTCTCCAGGCCCTTCTCTGCTTTATGTCTCTGTTTCTGTGAACAGCAAAGACACATGGGAGGTAAAAAGCGGGAGCTCAGAGCCCGCAGAGTCCAGCAAGGAAAGACCAAGAAGAGATTTGCTTTTCCCGGGAATTACGGCGAGGAGGCCTCCGAGGCGGGCGCCGCAGTCCACGGAGGGACGAGCGTGGGACGTGCGGTCACCAGCAGGACGAGGAGGAGAGGAAGACAGACACGGGAGGGCGTCTGCCTGGAGGCGGAGAGACTTCTAAAGCAACAATGGGAGAAGTGCTGCGAACCAGGTCACTGAGAAAAGGAACAACTGGACGGAACTCTTGCTGAAGCGATCAGAAGACAGCGGCGGAGGCTCAGTAGTGACAAGAATACCCGCGAAGGGGCAAAAACAGGGTCCCCAGGTAACCGAGGGCAGCGGCCGCCCGCTCAGACGTCAAGTGGGAAACAGCGCCCAGTTCAGCACGTTCTCACCACAGCCAGAGGGAGACCTGTCACAGTTGCTGGTTTAAATTATATTGTTTAAGCTCGAGCATGCTTTGCTTCTTCAAAATAGAACATCTGAGTAACTTTTCCTTTTTAAAAGGACTCACTGCAGGCATAATTTGAACAGAACCCTCTCACCTTTGAAATAAAAACAAAATATTTCTCTTGGCAAAGCTCGATGAGTATCATTAAATCTCAACAGGAACGCAAGTGGTGAGTGTCAGGTGGTTACCTTAAAAACAAGTTTCTCAGGAAAGACAATTTTAGTATTTTTGCTGGCACATGATGGTAATAAAAGAGCAGACCAAGTTTCAGTTGGTTTTATCATTTAAAGCAGTTTAACTAATATGTGCCAATGATAATTGAAAATAAAATTAAAACAACTTAAAGAATTCTCTATAGAAAATGCACCCACTTACCACCTGCAGTGGGGCGGCCCATTCCCACGGTCCTGTCCCTGGTCTGCCCGGTGGGGCTTGAAGCCCACAAGCAGCAGCATCGCAATGTGGCCTGAACTGCCTCAGTTTTCCCGCTGTGACTGCCACAGGCCAGGATGGAGAGGCGCGGATGGGGACAAGCCTGCTTCTGCATAGATGGCACGACCACGTGGGACTATTTGACCAGCAGAGAGATCTAAGAACTTGCCCGAGTACTGAGTTACTGAGTTGCTGCAGGGGACAGACTGCTGGGACTCACTAATGTCTGTCTTCTCTCCGTCCGCGGCCCATGGGTGGGCCACGTTCCCAGGCTCCTTGCATCTCGGCGGGACCAGGGACGGGTTCTGGCGAATGGAACGAGGGAGGAAATGATTGTTGCCACGTCCAGCCCTGGCCCTAAGTCCCAGCAGGTGCTCCACACCTCTCCCCCCTGTCTCCTGGCTGGATGCAGGGGCCCCTGGAGGGCTCGGAGGAGACACTGGATAGAAAGAGCCTGGGCCCAGCGTCGCCATAGATACATACAAACTCGATCAAGAGCAAGCGCGCCTGCTGGAGGACAGCCGCCACGGGAACAGACACGCCGTCCTGCTGGGCCACTGTGGCCAGCCAGGCCAGCCAGCCCTGCAGGTGAGCACAGGTGGATGAGCCCCAAATCTGTAAGGTGTAGATGGGCTGTGACCTGGGAGAGAGGTACCCTCTGTGTACAGTGTGAAGCCACTGAGACTGGGGTGTGTACAGTGTGAAGCCACCGAGACTGGGGTGCTCTTATAGCACTTGCTCCTCACGGGCACAGTGTCAAGGTGGAAACCGAGGTCAGCTCGACCCCAAAGCCTGCGCTCCCAGAGGACACAGCACACGATTGGTAAGAGATCCCAGCTCCTGGCCCAGGTAACCCAATGACACGGGCCAGACAGACAACTGTC
Organism: Ia io; assembly: GCA_025583905.1. NCBI lineage: Eukaryota > Metazoa > Chordata > Mammalia > Chiroptera > Vespertilionidae > Ia > Ia io. The sequence goes on along the minus strand of JAJQQW010000022.1, from coordinate 2,813,861 downwards.
CCTAGAACCAGCACACATGATCTCACTAACATGCTAGACTCGAGAAGAACCCTCAAGGAAATAGCTGCGTCAGTTAGCTTTTGCTGCAATGCAAGCCACTTCAGCACCAAGTGGCTTACAGCAACAACAGCGAGAGAGAGAGAGAGAGAGAGAGAGAGAGAGAGAGAGAGAGAGAGACATGGTTTTAGCTCACAAGTTTGAGTCTGCCATCTGGGGCTCCCGCCACTGAAGGGCTCCCGCAGCCTGGGCCAGACAGGCACACACAGGCCTGGGGTCAGCAGAGCCGGCTGGCAGCTGGCTCGTCGAAGAGGGCTCAGCGGGGTGGCTGGTCCCTGCTCCACGTGGTGTCTCCTCCTCCAGCAGGCTCGCCCGAGCTGGATCATTTGGTGACAGCGGCAGAGGTTTCAAGGACAAGCCTGATGGACAAACACCTCCAGCTGCTCCCTTTGGCCAAATCAAGACACGTGGCTGTGCTGAGAGTCATCACGGGGGGCTGGGGGGAGGAGGGTCGGGGGCTGCCCACTGTTTGGACACAGAAGGTAGGACCTCCTGTAGTCATTACTACATTACCCCCAGTGTCCAGGGGTCACTGTGTGGGCATCACAGCACAGAGCAAGGGGTCCCGGACTTGAAGGCTCCAGAAGTCATTCCTTCCTGCCTCTGACCACGCCTCCAGCCATCCGATCTACGGGGCAACGGCAGAGCTGGCTTATGGGAGTTTATTGGAAACCACGCTTGGGAGGAAACGGCCGAGCCGTTCCCGTGGCTGGCGAGGCAGAGCTGCGGAGGCAGAGAGCTGTCTCCATCTGACAGAAGCGTGGCTCTGCTGGGTGTGAGGAATCTTCCCGCACGAGGTGAGTCATGGTAGGAACAGAGCGCCGGGCCTCCCTCTGCTCCTCAGGGTGGCGCGTGTGACCCAATGCCGGGAAGGCACCCCCCTCCCTGAGGGGGAGGCACCGACGGGGCAAGAAGAGGCCGCCCCTGGGGACGCTGCCCAGCCGCTCTCTGCTCCGGTCCCCTCGGTCTTGATCTCTATGTCCCAGGTGGGCTCTCCGTGACTTGCTCTTGTTTCTATAAAAATGCCTCCCCCTTGGCAACATCTCAGCTGAGCTGAGCATGAGCAAAATAGCTCATGAGAAAAAGCACGGCTTGTCTGCCCTGCCGGTGACGGAAGGCCAGGGCAATAGTGAGTTGTTATGAGTGGAATCGTGTGCCCTCAAAATTCTGATGTTGAAGTTCTAGACCTCGGACCTCGGAAGGTGAGCTTATTGGGGAATATGGGGTCTTTGCAGCTGTAATTAGTTAAGATGGGGTCATACTGGACACGCACCCAGAAAGAGGGCCTTAGGATGGTCAAGGCAGAGACGGGCCGTGCTGCAGGAGCCGGGGAGCACCAAGGATTGCATCAAAGCGCCAGAGCCGGGAGGGAGGCAGGAGCCAGCCCGGCACCTGAGCCTGGCCTCCTGGCCTCCGGAGCCGCGAGACAGTGCTTTTCGGTTGTTTAAGCCACTCTGACTGTGGTCCTTGTTACAGCAGCCACAGGAAGCTAGTACCTACGTCATGGGCCATCTCACACTCCTTTGCTTTTTCACTCCTGGCCCCTAAGACTGTTGGTCCCCATTCCAGGTGAGAAGACTGAGGCTGAGCCAGCATGGACCCAAAGCAGATGGAAGCCAGGCCGCTGCCCCACCCATGCATTTTCCTTTACACAGTGCTCCTGGCAGGGCGGTGCCAAGGTCACGGCAAGGCTGGAGCAGCAGTTCAATAGCAGCTGCACCCTCACCGTGCAATAGATCGGCTTCTGAAAGAATTAGTTCTTCATCGATTCCTTATCGACCCAATGATGTTTTAGCTGCTGCCAGTGAGTTTCCTATTTAAAGGAGCCTCCTGGGAGACCCTGGGTGTAGCAGAGGGTCTTGTGGACTGTGAAAGATCCCTCAAAATTCATCTGCTTTGCAAGTTTAATTTGTTTTCGCATGAGCGGTTTCTGCAAGAGCAGCTGCCTGCTGTCCCGCCCGGGTGGAGCTCAGTTCCCGCTGTGGTTAATGACAGCAATGAAGGGCACCCACCGGCAGCACTGCCTTTAAATACACGTGGTGTCTGGGACGGCTTCCCCCCATTTCAAGCCATTGAACATCTTAACTTAAAACCATTGCTTGGCCCTAGCTGGTTTGGCTCAGTAGATAGAGCGTCGGCCTGTGGACTGAAGGGTCCCAGGTTCGATTCCCAGTCAGGGCACATGCCTGAGTTGCAGGCTTGCTCCTCAGTGGGGGGCATGCAGGAGGCAGCCGATCAATGATTCTCTCTCATCATTGATGTTTCTATCCCTCCCTCCCTCTCCCTTCCTCTCTGAAATCAATAAAAAACATATTAAAAAACAACACTATTGCTTGGATAGAAAAAAAGAAAAACACATTTTGTTTAACGCCAATATTTAGCTATGATTACTCCCTCACTCTTAGTGGGCTTTGTGTTAATTGACGCTCCAGGCACCTTGGTGTGCGTGAATTAGCAGCTGCTTCATTTGCTGTTGAAGGGCTGCCTTTAGGCTGCCCCTTGGGGCATGCAGACGGCCCCCTCAGAGGGCGGGCAGTGGCCTCAGTGGCTACAATCTTACTACTTTAACAACAGCCTCTATTTGGGAATGCAAGCTGCCAATGTTTTAGGTTAGCTTCAAAGTTTTCTCCCACATTGCTTTTGTTATTATTTAACTAGTTAATTTCACAAGCATCAACTGAGCATCTACTCAGCCCCCCCCCCCCGGCACTGTCCTTGGTCCTGAAATGCCGAGCTGAAGAGGATTTGGGCCCTACCCAGCATTCCGGGGTGTGGTGGGGAGGTACACGTGGGAGTCAGTAATGACGACACTGTGGTAAGTGCTGTGTTAGGAGGACAGACAAAGGAACTTGGGAAGCGCAGAATAAGAAGTGTGACAATTTGCTGGAAGTGGCAGAAACCATTTCCCGAAGTTGGTGGCATTCTCACTAAATCTTGAAGGATGAGTAGGAGTGTGCCAAATGCATAATGTGACAAAGGACCTTTTGAGAAGAGAGAGAAGTGCACACTGAAGACACAGCGATGAGAGCCTGGTGTTTGGAGACTCGTGGGTGGCTAGACACAGGAGATGAGGGAATCGCAGGAAGTGAGCTTCAGACAGATTTCTGGGGCTAGATCAAGGCAGCTTGGGCATTCTGTACAAGCACTAGGAAGCACTGAGGGCTTACCCTGGAGGAAGGGGCTGATTGAATCTGGTGGCATGGGCAATGGATGAAGGTTTAAGTGAGGGACGCAGCAGTGCTGTTGGGGAGCAGGCAATGACATGAGTAACAATAATAAGGTCCAATTCTAAATGTGTAGCACTGGGAGTTGAGAGAGAGGACAGGCCTAGGATGACTGCACACCCCTGGCTTATGCATCCAGGTAAACTAACCAAATCTGGTGATGCCGGCAGAAGAGCATTCATTCAGAGAGCAGACATTGCAAGGAAGCTCCCAGAAGTGAGATGAGTGCTCACTCCTTCAAAGGTGGTCTGGGGCCTGCTCACCACCCGGGTCCAGAAAGTCGACCTCAGTCACAGACCAATGATTTTCCTTTGCAGCCACACGGACGGGAAGTGTTGGCCCTTCGCCGCTACCATGGCCAGGTTTTTCATCAGGTTTCAGTTACACACGGCAGAACTACCTCTGTCTACATTAAGCAGAAAAAGAATTTATTACAAAATATTGGATGACTCAGAAAATCTCCAGCGAGGCCAAAAGAACAGGCGAGGAGGCAACATGACCAGGGACAAACCTGGACCACACGGTGGGTGGCCTCTGCGTAGACCCCACTGCATGGAGGGACAGCACACAGCTCACACCCCTGAAGCCCCAAACTCCACCCTCGCTGCCCCCAGTAGCCAAGTGCCCTGTAGCCTCCCTCATCGGAAAGAGGGGTAGGCCTCCCTGCTTCTGACACTGCCGGTTTCCTAATGGAAGTCTCCCCGCAGCATCTCCGATAGTCAGACCAGATCTGTGGGTACATCCACCTGCTAGGAAGGCTGGGAATGGGGGTGCCCAGCCCTCCCCTTGGGGAGGGGAGGCTTGTAGTGAAGAAAATGCCTCAAACATGGGAAGGTTTTAGAACACGTGATGAGAAAACAGACATTAGCTTCGGCGGGTTGCTGATGAAGGAAGAAGCTAGAGCTACATGACCGCCTCCTCCTGGGGCTGGTGAACCACTGTTTTGTAGACATTACAGTATTTTACTTTGCGCGATGGCTCTTTCCCCAGACTGGAGAATGCCTGTGGCAGGTGAGGGGCTGTGTTCAGTTTTGCGCCATATAGTTGGTGTCATGGTCCTGGGAGAAGCTCAGTGAATGTGTCTGTCTCTAAGCCCACAGCAGCACAGCCCTCTCTCTCTGTCTATTCGCTCAGTGAGCACTTACTATGTGCCTGCTGGGCACCTGACCTGAACTGGTCATTGTAGCTGATTCAGGAGACGTGCTGGGCACACATGTGCTCACACTCTGCAGTAAGCAGGGCCTCCTATGCCAAGTGCCCAGAGATGATGCCTGGTGTTTGTCATCACTGTGATCATCCACTGTCCCTGTAGGAGGATCACGCTTTGCCCTGATCACAACCTGCCAGGGAGGCGAGAGCTTCCCTTGGCCAGGCCCCCTGGCTGACCTCTGTGGTGGTGGTGTCTACAGGCTCTGCCTCAATAAAAAGAAAGCGGGAGGGAAACGGTGCCTCGTTCCACAGAGATTAGGAAGGGATCTTGTAGGCCGTTTCAGCAGACTCTTTGAAGTGAGGATTCTAGGCCTGCGGGGGAGGCTTAACCTCTCTTCCCATCTGTCTTTCCCCAGAGGACGGTCATCCGGGATGCTGCCATCGAGGCCACTCGTTCCCCTGCAGCTCAGGGAGCTGCCGGCTCATTCCTCCTCCCAGCAGAGATCCAGCTACTGCAGGAGAGAAAGTCATTTATCAGCACTGAGCCAAGGCACTCGTCTGACCCCAGGGGGCAGGAGTGAGGCCCTGGGTGATGCCTTCAGTTCTCAGGCTGCGTTCCTGTGTTGAGAGGTTCGGAGGCCCCAGGGGCTCAGGCCTGTTTCCCTGGAAACACAGGCAGAAATAATCTTCAAGGAAGCCAGGCAAATCCACTGTGACCAGGGGCCAGCCCAACCCTGCTGCTGACATCAGCACCTCTCAGTGGACGGGACTGTGGCTTCCAAAAGGAAGGGTGAGGTCACTGCCCAGCACCCAGGGCCCATGGGCCCGTGACTTGCTCTGGCAGAGCTTCCGGGAAGGTCTGGGGTGGACGGACGTCTGCTCTGAGGCAGGGTGGAGCGGATCACACAGATTTGGAGCTAGTTGGGTTTAGTCTCTTGTTCCTACCCTGTCTAGGTGTCCTTCCTCGAGGGGTCGGGGCCATGGACCACACCATTCTTTTGGATTTGAAGTCTCTTCAAAAGCCAGGTCTTTAAGCAATCTCATCTTACGTCCTTTTGTGTCTATAGCTTCCAACCAGGATGGGGCAACAGTGGCTGAAGTTTCTCAAAACAGCTGAAACATTGAACAGTGTGTGGGACTGCAGGCTCAGACATTGGACAGCAGACAGTAAGGGAAGAGACAAACGTCATGGGTTACCTTACAGGACAACAGGGACTTTACAGATGTGATTAAACTCAGGATCTGAGGTGCAGCAATCATCTGGCAAGAGTCCTTCTCAGTGAGAGAGGGAGGCAGAAGCGTGGGAATGAGAGAGATTGGGGGAACCACACTGCTGGCTGAACGTGGAAGGAGGGGCCGTGAGCCAAGGAGTGCAGGCAGCTTCTAGCAGCCGGAAACGGTAGGAAGTCAGCCTTGCCTACACTTGGATGTTCGCTCCGTAAGATTCACTTTGGACTTTTGACCTTCAGAACTGTAAGATAAAAAATGTGGTGTTCGTTTTTCAGCAGCAATAGGAAAGTAATACAGAGAGGAAACACGTCCAACTCATTCTGTGAAGCCCACGCTATCTTGATACCAAAAGCAGACCATGAATATAAACCCTACCTAGAAGATAAAAATCTACAAAGAGGCTAATTCATCATGACAAACGGGGCTTCACCGGAATATTACTGTGGTCTAACACGCCATGATTTTCCAGCCTGCCCAGATTTCTTTAATGGACCTGGGCTCCAGCCGCCAATCCCGTGTCATCTTCCATCGTCCCGTTCTACCTGTACCTCAGGATTTATCTGCACCAGCCTTCTCTCCACTCCCTGCACCAGCCTTCTCTCCACTCCCTGCACCAGCCTTCTCTCCACTCCCTGCACCAGCCTTCTCTCCTCTCCCTGCATCAGCATCAGCCTTCTCTCCACTCCCTGCATCAGCCTTCTCTCCTCTCCCTGCATCAGCATCAGCCTTCTCTCCACTCCCTGCACCAGCCTTCTCTCCACTCCCTGCACCAGCCTTCTCTCCTCTCCCTGCATCAGCATCAGCCTTCTCTCCACTCCCTGCATCAGCCTTCTCTCCTCTCCCTGCACCAGCTTTCTCTCCACTCCCTGCATCAGCCTTCTCTCCACTCCCTCTCTCTCCACTCCCTGCACCAGCTTTCTCTCCACTCCCTGCTCAGCATCAGCCTTCTCTCCTCTCCCTGCATCAGCCTTCTCTCCACTCCCTGCATCAGCCTTCTCTCTACTCCCTGCACCAGCCTTCTCTCCACTCCCTGCACCAGCCTTCTCTCCACTCCCTGCACCAGCCTTCTCTCCACTCCCTGCACCAGCCTTCTCTCCACTCCCTGCATCAGCATCAGCCTTCTCTCTCCCTGCATCAGCATCAGCCTTCTCTCCACTCCCTGCATCAGCCTTCTCTCCACTCCCTGCATCAGCCTTCTCTCTACTCCCTGCACCAGCCTTCTCTCCTCTCCCTGCACCAGCTTTCTCTCCACTCCCTGCATCAGCCTTCTCTCCACTCCCTGCACCAGCCTTCTCTCCACTCCCTGCACCAGCCTTCTCTCCACTCCCTGCATCAGCATCAGCCTTCTCTCCTCTCCCTGCATCAGCCTTCTCTCCACTCCCTGCATCAGCCTTCTCTCTACTCCCTGCACCAGCCTTCTCTCCACTCCCTGCACCAGCCTTCTCTCCACTCCCTGCACCAGCCTTCTCTCCACTCCCTGCACCAGCCTTCTCTCCACTCCCTGCATCAGCATCAGCCTTCCCTCCTCTCCCTGCATCAGCCTTCTCTCCTCTCCCTGCATCAGCCTTCTCTCTACTCCCTGCACCAGCCTTCTCTCCTCTCCCTGCATCAGCCTTCTCTCCACTCCCTGCACCAGCCTTCTCTCCACTCCCTGCACCAGCCTTCTCTCCTCTCCCTGCATCAGCCTTCTCTCCACTCCCTGCATCAGCCTTCTCTCCACTCCCTGCACCAGCCTTCTCTCCACTCCCTGCATCAGCCTTCTCTCCAATCCCTGCACCAGCCTTCTCTCCACTCCCTGCGTGCATGAAGGGCCTCTCATGCTCATGAGATTCTTCTGGGAGCCCTGTCCTCATGTGCCTCCTCGCTGGGATCACTCATTCATTCTTCACGTCTCATCTTCTGCCCCAAGCAGTTTATCAAGGTGTTTCCCAAAACTAACCAGGAAGAAATACGGAGATAGCCAGGAAGGTAATCTTGTCAAATTACAAGCACAGACAAGGAAACTGAGGCTCTAAGCCTTGTGTGACCTGCCCACACTAGGGAGTTGGTATCACTTCCCTTCCTGTTAACTAAAAGACAGGAAGTCTTCAAGACATAACTTTCCAGTAAAGCCCCCGAGGGCAGGTGTGGGCCTATTTTAAGATATAATCAATTGTGCTTCGAGCGTTTTGGAGACACAGACTGCCCTCCCCCATCCAGCTCTTGGCCTCCCCCACCCAGCTCCGTGGGGGCTTGTGAAATGAAACTGAGATGTGTGGCCTGCCGGATGCTGTCTTCTGTGGATGCAGGGCTGTGGGTGCTGCCTCCTTGCCTCAGGAAGTGTAAACACTAATGCTTCCACTGTGTGCGAGGCTTACTGAGCAATACAGATAAAATTAGCTTCTATTCCAGTAAAACAGCAGCCCATCTAAAGAGACGCCGGTTTTCTCCTTCCCTCTAGCATGGGTTTCTTCCGATACCGCTCACTCCCATTATGACAATGAGATTTGGACTTACGTTCTATTCATAAATAATAGCGTCCAGTAGTAATAGAAATCAGTACTTATTCCCATGGTCAGTGCTCACGAAGACTTCTGCCCTCGTGTGGTGTTGCTCAGCCTGGACTGAGGCCCAGGTGGGATTTGGTGCATGAACACAGCACACATATAGTCCCTGGGACCCCCACAGCTCCTCACACCTCCTGTTGCACCTCCAGGCACAGCATGGACGGCAGGCCAGGAAGGTGGGAGCCAGAGCTCACCTACAGGTCCCAACACTGGTGCTGAGAAATGCGTCTAGTCCCATGGGCACAGCACTGTGTGGGGAAGGGAAGGCCTGGCCTGGGCGTCAGAGCCTCAGGTGGTGACAATGTGTCCTGGCAGGGGGCAGAGCGGGCGGGCCCAGGAGCCGGGAAGGCAGGCAGCATCAGGGAAGCCTGTGAGCAGGCAGCAGGGACAGCCACCGCAACGTGGGGGATCTCTCGCCCACCCAGGGTGCGATAGGGCCTCAGCTCTACAAGGACTGAGATCCTGGACAGGTTAGCAAGACGAGGTCCCCAACTCATCCCACGAGTATTTTGTGAATGACCACTGTGAGGAGGCATTATTTGATGGCTGGAGAAACAGCAATGAAAAAGACAAACCTAGCTCCTACCCCCATGGAGCTTATAACCTAGCAAGGAAGAGAGAGCATGATGAACTCATCACAGAAATGAAATGACTAATTAGTTACTAAAATGGTGAGCGCTGTGGGGAGGAGGGACCAGGGGCTCCAAGAGTGCCCCTAGCGAGCCCCGCTGGGTCTGGGAGCCACAAGCTTTGCTGACCGCACTGGCTGAGTTGGCTTACGGAAGACATCGGTGCTTCAATGGCTGACGAAGTGATCACGTGCCTAGTCTATTCCCGGGACTGTGCTGAGCATCCGGGACACACGAATGGACAAAAAGACAAGACCCTGCCCTGCGGAGCTTACGGGTTTGTCGACATGAACGTGAAGAGCACACGCGGTAACAACCGGGCAATGCTAAGCACCTCTCCCACACTTGAGTGGGAGGCCGGGCGCGAGGCACAGGTAGGCAGGGTCTAGAGCACAACGTCTTTTTCACCACACGGAGCACGAGATGACAGGAGCCCGCATGTTACCTCCTCTGTCTCCACATGGCAGCTGCTCTGCCTGTGAATGAATGAATGAGTGAATGAATGAGTGGGTGTTGACCCGCCTGTGAACAATAAATGTGTTTGAGGAAGTTGATTCTCAGTCTGTTTATAAGGAAGAATTGGGACAAGGAGAAGGAATCGCAGCATCTAGCTCAGCGGTGGCCATGTAGGTTTGCGTGTTCATTTATTTACAAATTAGATACGTCAGTCCCACAATGCTGATCTGTTCATTAATAAAACATTCATACAGAGAGGCATTTTAACAGGAAGAGCTGAAAGTGGAAATTCCATTATTTCCTTCCTCTGCCCCAGTGAAGACCATTTTGGAAAGCAGTGCTCTGCCTCGACGTGTTGGATGGGAGTGCAAAGATGGAAGAGCCTTCGGCCAAAGACAGATGGCCAGGGGGGACCTGGCCTGCGGGAAGGAGGTGTCCACTCATTGAGATGGAGTGGATGACAGATATCCAGACGGAAACATCTAGTGGGCAGGTGGACTGCGGGCCTGGAGTTGAGGGCAAATGTTGGGGCTAAAGGGACAAACTTAGAAGCCAGGACAGAAAATAATTGTTAAAACCTATAACCCAAGTAAATGGCCTGAGGGAGACCAGGTAGGAAGGAGAGGCCCCTGGGAACACTACCGTGGGGGAGAGGGGAAGTGAGAGGGGCCCGGCAGCTAGGAGAACCGGGATTTACAGAATCGTAGGTGCAAACCCTACACATAAGGACTGAGAAAAGGATTCAGTGTGTCAGACTGCCCAGGTGACCGTCAGCAGGACAGGTGAGGGACCAGAGCATGCTTCTTCAGTCTGCAGCCTAATGCAACGCGAGGCTGGTGGGAAAAGCTCGACAAAGACTGGCTGCTTGAAGCTGCCGTGTCTTGGGCCGAAATGCCTTCTGCAAAGCAGAAGTCGTTGCCGGGGTGCACCCACACTGACTTTCCTGGCCTGGCCTGGAAGAGAAAGGGTAACTCTGACTTGCAGTGGTGGTAGGAAAAGCTCACAACCGTGGTTTCTTTAGCCCTGAGCTCTTGGGCCAGAAAGACTTATTTCACCTCCTGCCCGTCTTCAGACCATCTGAGCAGGACGGAACTCTGCCTCCATTCTTAACAGCTCTGCAGGCAACTCCTCAACAGCTTTTGTCGTCTGCCCTGCAATTTCCGAAAACCCTTGCCAAGGTCAACTGGAAAACAGGCCCTTGTGACCCAGAGTTTCTGAAAAGCTCACTTGATGAGTAATGAGCCAATCAACAGGAGAATGAAGTCGGAGATGGCCTGCTTCTGGAAAGACCAAGCGTGGGGTCGTGGGAGGCCGAATGAGTGGCCTGTGAGGGGCGAGCCTAGCCTCCGGGGCGCGCTCCCGGGCGCTGGCTCGGAAACTGAGGGACTCTGTCCTGCACGGAGACATCAAACGCATGAAGCACAAAGGAGCGCCTGTGCTGTGCCCCGAGAATAAACTCAGGCGAAGTTACTCACAAGGAAGGATTGTCATCAAGATCTTGTCATTGAAGCGTTCCCATTTCTCGGTGCCCAGAACAGATAACCCTGGAGAGGGCGCAGCGGACTCCAAGACAAAGGGCATCTTAACCGCAGGAGGCGTGTTAGGGAGAGGGAGAGGACAAGGAGGCACTGTGCCGAAAGCACTGGGGTCAAAACACAGGCTTGCTGTAGGTAAAGAGACGGAGCTCAGAGTTAAGTTGTGGGTAATATTATTTTCTCATATTTTCAAAAATTAATTGGAGTCATTCAAACATTTATTTATTTATTTATTTAAATTCTCACCCGAGGATATTTTCCCATTGATTTTTAGAGAAAGCCAAAGGGAGGAGGAGAGACAGAGAGAAATATCGATGAGAGAGAAACACATTGATTGGTTGCCTCCTGCATGTGCCCCAACCAAGGTCTGGGCTGGGGAAGAGCCTGCCACCAAGGTACGTGTCCTTGACCGGAATCGAACCCAGGACCCTTCAGTCCTCAGGCTGACACTCTATCCACTGAGCCAAACTGGCTAGGGCCAAACATTTATTGATTCACTCCTAGGCACCAGGCACTAGGCTGGACAATAGGACCTCACGACACATATCCTTGGAGAGTGAACTGCCTACTGAGGGGGTCAAGTGTGACCCCACCACTGTGGACAGCATGGAAGGGGCTATAGAGGCAGGTCCAGGACACTATGAGGGGGTGGGGAGACGTCCAGCCAAGAGAGGAAGACAAGCTACAGGAGCGGCGCCGAGACATGGCTGCACCTGGGAGTCCTCTCTGAGCTCTAGGCGGAGGCACGCTGGCATTTGCAGAGCGAATATTCGTGGGTGAAAGCAGCCCCCATCGAGTAACCCGAAAGGTCTCTGCCTTGGTTTAATTTGCTAAGACACAACTCTGAATGGCCTGCCAGGAGCCAGAGTGCACGGCCAGCCACTGAGCTAGTGACGCCCACCACCTGGCAGCCCTGTCCCAGCACAGGGTAGCTTCTCAGCGACGTCCGTGGAGTAATTCTCAGGCTGGTTTGACTGTTTTTCTTTGCAGAGTCAGGGAGCTACGGAGTTAATAAGGTACAGATGTCATAAAGTAAGGAGTTTATTTTAACAGCAACATTTATTTAAGTGGTTTTAGAAATTACCTTGGCCCTATAGGTTATAAAACCATTAAAGAGCCCCTTACATTTTTTTCAGTTACACTCTACTGCTTTTTATAGTGGAAACTATATGTCATGGTGACTTTCATGGTTTTGGAGACTTGTGAAGGTCAGGGGTGAAGCCTTTGAGAATGTCAAGGGTTCAAGTGCATGAATAATGAGTTACATTTTATTGGCACTCTACTGTTAGAGCATGGTCTCGATTTAAGTTTGAAAAAAAAGATTTCTTTTCCTTTATATGATTTTCCTATAATTTGGGGAAGGGAACCGTGGTTGCACCCTGTTTATGAAGGCTTAGGCTGTGCTACCAGACGACAAAGGTAACACGCACAAAGTTGCACACTGACAAGTAACTCACATCAACAAAGATAACTAAATCCCCCCATTTGAATGCTTTTCTCTTGGTCTATTTCCTGGAATCTAATAACCTCTGAAATGCGAACTCTGGCCCCAGCACAAAACACCCTCCAAGTTCCTCAAACTTAACACAATAGCACACCTCCTCGCCAGCTTCCCTCCTGTCTCCTAGTCTTGACCATCAGGATCGCATGAGTTTATCTGCTGAAGCTGGACAATTCAGAGTTGGCCAGACTCTTCCCCCAACATCTCCCATCAGTTACCAAATAAATAGATTTTACCTCTTAAGTGCAGCCGGGCCTCTCCAGCCCAGGGTGCTGCCCTTGCTCAGGGCCAGGTCACCTGTCGTCACAACATCCCGACACACTGCCTGTAGCTCCCGTTGGTCTAGTCTCCACATTGACAAAGTAAATTTTCTCAAAATGCAAACCTTGCATCCATTGGCTCCCACAGGTGGTCAAGATGTGGGATCTGATGCCTGTGGCCTACACATCACACCTTGACTGTGACCGTTTCTCTTCACACCTCCAGCATTTTGCATTTGCCCAACTCTTGCCCCCACCGTCCTCTCACCCTTCTCTTCTTTGTGAGCCTCTGTCAGTATCTTGAGGATCCGCTCTGAGTGTCACTACTTCAAGACAGCCTTGTGTAACTCTGTGGCTCCCCGGTCCGGGTCCCACAGGGTTGGGTACCCACCACTATTAAAGCGCGGGTCACAATGTACAGGGACAGCTTGTTAACCGGGGTGTCTCTGGCGATCCCTGGGCTGTGGTCGCCTCTGAGCCCTGGTGCTTTGCACATGCACGGCTCCCAGGCAGGCAGTGTTGGCTGGACTAACGATGGAGATCTGGGCTACCTCGTAAAGTGAGAGAAGCATGTTATCAAAGGGCCAAACTACTTTTTTTTTTTGTTAATTATAAAGTGAATCAAGGTGCCAGCAAAGTTAAAACAAGGATGAAGAGTGCTTAGATCTCAACCAATTTTTAAATTACTCACCACAACGGTTCTAGCTACAGACGAACTTTAGGTAGCCTCCTGCGGCCTGTTAGAGTATTTCACACGTGGGCACCGGCAAATGCCCCATAATTATAGGAAATACAGAAAAGCTACTAGTTTTGAAAATATAAACATAAAAAGATGCCCAGGAACAGCATTTGCTAAATATTTTTTTCTGCACATTTGACCGCAATATCAGACACAAGATGTGGTCATACTGAATGCAATGTCCAGTGGCGGGGGAGGAGGGTTACAGGGAGGCCCTTCTAGCTTCTCATTCATTCACACACACAACTGTGGTCGCCACCATGTGCAGAGACAACGCAGGGTCCCTGAGATTCCAGGCTTCCTAGGGGGAGATGGATACAAACCACACAGGGAATCCTGGGCAGTTACTGCTTAAATCCAGCCCTGTTCCAACATGTGCTGGTTCCCCTGTCCTCGGCCGTCACAGGTTACCTGGGGTGACCTCAATCCAGCTAGGTGGTCGCGCGGGGCACAGCCGTCGCTAGGACGCAGCCACGTCCACAGTGCGGCGTCCACATGCGGCGTTTGGGTATGCGCGCTGCGGTTGCTGAAAGAGCATGTTCTCAGAAGGAAAAGACTTGCGTGAAGGCGGGCAGGAAGTAGACGCTGAGCTCCGGCTCCAACCGAAACTGCTGGGATCTTGGACTGGGCGTTAGGTACCCTCCCTCCATGCCCAGGCGGGAAGAAAACTCCCAGGCAAATGCAGGGAAGACCCTCGGCCCGCTGCCCTTAGCACCTCTGCCGGAGCCTCGACCTCAGCGTCTACAAGGAGGGGTACGGGGGCGCTCCATTACAAGAAAGAACCCCCTCAGCTACAGCTGCTCTCCTAACCCTCTCTGCCTCCAACGTGCACTGAGGGTTCCCACCCTGAATCCTGACAGCGCTGCGCCCCTCTCCGCCCCCGCCCCCACCCCCACCCACCCACCCAATCCCGCCGGCCTGTTCCCCAGGCCCCCTCCCACTTTGCCTGGGCCGGGTCCCCGCCCCCACGACCACCACCGCCCATCCCCCGCCCGGCCAAGTCGTCTAGCCGTCCCCACCCCCCCGCGCCCACCCAGCCCCCATCCAGCCGGGTCCCCAAACCCCCGCGCCCACCCAGCCCCCATCCAGCCGGGTCCCGTCCCCACGCCCCGCCCACCCCGGCACCGCCCACTGCAGCCCCGCCCTGCCAGGCCCGGCCCACGTGTCGGGCCTCGCCGGGCGCCCCAGGCCCTTTAAACACCCCCACCCTACACAGCACCCCCCCACACCCGGACGGCAGCCGGAGAGGGACAAAACTCGTGGCGCACAGCCAGTTTCCTCCGCGATCAGGTCCCGGCTGCCCGGCCCACCGGCCCTCCGCCCGGGTCACCGCCCCCTGGCGTCCCCAGCCCTGCGGGAGAGCTGACGCGGCCGCTGCGGGCGGGGCCGGGAGGAGCGCAAGTCCTCCGCCTCCTCCGCCGCCGCCGGCCGCCCGCCGCTGGGTGCGCTGCTCGCGGGGGGCGGCCGCGGTGCAGAGGTTCATGCAGCGGTGGCGGCGGCGGTGGCGGCAGAAGAACCGGGCTCCATGCGGCCGCCGCCGCCTCTCCGGCGAGGGGCGGCGGGCTCCGGCCCAAGGTGGGCGCCCCTCCTCGCAGCACCGCTCCCTTCCCTGCCCTCCGCGCGGGCGCTGGAGCCGGTGGGGGCGCCCATCCCCGCCTAGGAGCGCACGCTCCGCGCGCCCTGCCGGAGAGAGGGGCGGGCGTGGCGGGGGCGGGGGCGGGCCGCCGGGACCCCGCGCGGCGGCAGGAGGAGGGGGCTTCCCCGGAGGATGGCCGGCGGCGGCGCCCTGCTCCTAGGCGCGAGCTGAGCCGCCCTGGGCGCGGGAGGCGCGTTGCCAAGCCGGCGTAACGGGCGCCCCCGGCTGCCCGCGCGGCCCCCGTGCCCCGCGCCGCGCAGGCCGGGCGGCAGGATGGGCTGCATCCAGAGCATCACCTGCAAGGCGCGGATCAGGCGCGAGAACATCGTGGTGTACGATGTGTGCGCCACCATCGACCAGTGCCCCACGCGTATCGAGGAGACCTCGCCCATCGTCCTGCGCTACAAGACCCCCTACTTCAAAGCCTCGGCCCGCGTGGTCATGCCCCCCATCCCCCGCCACGAGACCTGGGTGGTGGGCTGGATCCAGGCGTGCAACCAGATGGAGTTCTTCAACACCTACAGCGACCTGGGCATGTAAGCGACCGGCTGTGCGGGACGGGAGCGGGTCTCCCTCCGGCCCCGTCTCTGCTCCCACCCCGACCTCCTCCCAGCTCCTTCTCTCTGCTCTCCCCATCCTCTGTCTAAACCTTCCTCCCGCCTCCTCTCCCCCCTCCCCCCTCCCTGCGCTTTTGTTTCAGTGACTGGGCGGGCGTAGGGAGGCTCCTCGCGAAGCAGTTTCTCCTGGTTTGCGTCTGACTCCCCGCGAGCGCGAGGAGACGGTGCGGGGCGGAGAGAACGCGGCAAGGAGTGTTCGAGAGATAGGTGGGGGTGGCTGGCCAGTGCCCTGGGAGTTTCGGGGCGTCGTCTGTGGTTTGGGGGCTTTCCAGGAAGAGTTTAGGGGGACCTGTGGAAAGAGGAGTGGAGCGCGGGGGCGCATGGGCTGTGCCGCGCGTCCTTTGGCGAAGCAGGTCCCGGGCGTCCGAGCGGGAATGGGTGCTTCTGCCCATGCTCCTTTGACTGTTGAAATCTAGCCCTTGTCCCCTGGGCCAGGAAGCCTGGAGGCATTTCCATCTGGAATCGCAAACCCGGCAGAACCGCCCGTCTGGCTGGGCGCCCTCTGGATGAGTTCTGGGCGGCGGGAGCAGAGGCACCGGGTGCGTCGGGCCGAGCAGCGCTGGTGGCCTGTGCGAGTGGCTCTGGCAGGTTCGCCCGCTGTGCGTTTTGTGCTCCACGGTCTTAACTTACTCCAGAACTTTCCTAATTGCGGCGCTGGGAGGGCTCGTACCGCCGAATCTGGGAGCTCTCCAACTCCTTTCAGCAGCGCCGCTCGGCGTGTGCCGGGTGCGGCGGCCAGGTGGAGACCCAGCCGCCTTGGCCACCAGGGGCGGACCCGCAGGCTGGTGCGGTAGCGTCTAGGGCTCTCTTATTTACTAAATTTTCATAATTCCCCGCCAGCCTCCTTTCAGAAGCAGACTCTGAGCGGATGGCAGCTACAGTGGCTGAAAGGGTTGGGCCTGCGTTTTTCCTGCTGTTCCAGGGCAGGTCCAGGGCACCCTAATTAGCTTGCAGCCTATAGGGAACCCCTTTTCTGGAAGTCAGCCTCATTTCGTTTATTAATCCAAAACTCTAGAATCCCCAGGTTCATCCAGCGAGTGTGGATATGGGTCAAGGCGCCTTCCGCAGCAGCTTGCAGGCTCCCTACTGCAGGGGTGCTAAAAGGAATGCTGACAGGTCACTTCGTCCTCCCCTGAGAGAGTTTGCACTTTTCAAGCACAAAAGCTCAGGGCAGGAGAAAGCTGTTTCTGCTGAAGGTGTGGGAGAGCGGCCCTCATGCCTCCACACCGTGTTCTCCTCCTTCCCAGGGGTGGCTGGGTCTGAGGAATGGGGGACATGTTATTTTGGGTGAATCACACATTTAAAAACAGACACACCCTCAAAAGAATGATTATATTTGAATATATGTGTCACTTCATGCTGTTTTTTTGTTTGTTTTTGTTTTATTTTGTTTTTTAGAAACCTGTTTTTTCCAACCAAGTCAGAGAAAGGCCCAGACTCGTGCTCCCTCCTGCCTCCCGGCCAGGCCCTGAGGGCGGTGTAACCTTGATGGGGGGGGGGGGGCGGGGAGTGATCACAACCTGGGTCCCCTGTAGAAGAGGCCAGCGGGACAGAACAGAAACAGCCTCGGGGTTCCCAGGACCACACACCCAGGACTCTTAGTTACTTTGATCTCTTTTAATAAGCAAACCAAAGGCAAATACATAAAGAATTCTCCCAAAAAGAAAATGTATCCAACCTCAGGAGAAGTGGAGGTGAGATGTAAACAGAGGTGGGAGTTGAACGTCCTGGACTCCGTGGGAGGGTGTGTCCATGCTGGAACAGACATTGATGGGCGTGGGTTGGTGCCAGCGCTGAGGCTGAGGGGCCGGGATTCCCTGACCCGCCTTGCGGAGTTCTCACCTTCGGGAGTGGGGAAAGCTTTTGCCTTTGAACTGCTACTTTCAGTATTTTAAGATTGTTGGTTTTCAAGTTGTTGATGCAGGGGAGCAAGGACAGTCCCCAAGAAGTCATAAAGCCTATTATGATGGATCTGTGTCCAGATTCCGCCCCTTTGTGGCTGCAGTAATTGCTCTGTTTAAGGCCACTTTAGAGCCCAGATTTGATTGAACCAATTTCCACAAAATGCTGATGCCCAAAAACTTGGCCAGTGTCAACTTTTTAATGGGAGCTCATATGACATGAGTCGCTGCAGTCTGCTGGGTTTTTTGTCCACTTCAGCCGGCACCTCGAGTGGAAAAAACCCGGCACCCGTGTGCAACCAGTGCGCTTGTTATCACACGAAGCATGATAGGATGAGAGGACTGGGGTTAGAAAGCTGCCTTTTCAATATTTGAAAAGTTGAGGAAATCCACAACTCAAAACAGCAAGAAAACTCTGTTTGTGGCTTAATAGAAAACGTGAACTTTTGTGGTTTAAATTTTCAACGTTTCCAAGAATAGGGTTCTGAAATAGCTGATGATCATGATGGTCGGAGCTTCACTTGAACTTGAAGTCAAGTGATGGAACTGGCTCAGCTGCTGCTGTGGGCGGGATGGGGAGCACTCGTGCGCCCAGTTGTCTCGCTATCCCTGCTGCTGCAGCCGTGGTGATGCGGGTCTCATCCGTCAGGGAGGAGGGGCCGCTGCTTTTCTCAACCCACCCGTCAGTAAGCCCGTGTTTCCGAGGGCCTCCGACGTTCTGGAATATGTGGGCAGCTTCCCTCCTCCTCGGTGTGAGAGGTGGGGGGATGCTGGAGCACCTGGGGCACCGGGCAGGGTTCTCTGGAGGTGTAAGGACTGGACTGGACTTGAATGGACGAGATTCCACTGGGCAAGGAGGATTGGTTCTGAAGGGAAAACAGCAAATGCAAGGGAGCGGGTAGGGCTGGAGTGGAGCTTTCAAGTGGAGACTGTGGGAGAGGGGGCCCTAAAGGGGGGCTGGGGTGTGTTGGGGAAGTCCCCGGACAGTGTGGTCTGGAAAAGACCAGGTCGAGGTCGGAGTATCAGGTGGGCCTCCATGCCTTCAGACCTCTCAGGCACACGGGGGCTTTTCAGTAAGACATGAGACCTTTATGATGGGGGTTTTGGATCATAGAGTCCAACCCAAGAGCTTCCCTGAGGGAGGTTTGAACCAGAAATGGGGTCCTATGTCAAGGATGGAGGAGGGGAAGCTGAGGCCGATGGGGAGCCCATGTGCATCGTCTTCTCAAGCTGGAAGGGAACGAACTCTCCGATCAGCCCAGGCTGATGATGTGGAGGATGCTGGCCTGGGTGGAACTTTAGGAGTCAGGAGGTCCTAGCTCACTCCCCTCCTTCAGCTCTGCCTGTCTCTCTAGTCTTCCCTTAGAGCCAACGTCATTGAAGATCTGACTGTACCCCTCCCTCTGTCACCTGCTCCTTCCACCCAGGCAGGTTTCCATTCATTCCAAAACGGCTCTCACTCAGTTCGTCTGTGATGTCCATGTTACGCTCACCTTCTCAGCATCATTCCCCGTGGCTGACGGCTTCCTTGCCTCGCTCACTGCCTTCGTCGAGCTGCTGTGATGTTTGTCCAGCTTCCCCTCTATCTCTCTTACCTGAAAAGTCAGTTCATCAGGACTCTGCTCGCTCTACATGCTCCCTGGGAGATTTCTTTCTTTTTCTTTTTTTTAATTGATTTCAGAGGAAGGGAGAAGGAGAGAGAGATAGAAACATCAATGATGAGAGAGAATCATTGATCAGCTGCCTCCTGTATGCCCCCTACTGGCAACCGGAGTATATGCCCTTGACCAGAATCAAACCCAGGACCCTTCAGTCCACAGGCTGACGCTGTATCCACTGAGCCAAACCAGCTAGGGCTACTCCCTGGAAGATTTCATGCATCCCAGTGCCACCAATGCTCTCCACGGGAAGCAGTCACCTGCAGCTTAGGTGTGTGTGTGTCCACCCCAAATTTCCCCTTGGCCGTCGGGGTGGCATCTCAAGCTTTGCGAATTCAAACCTGAACCCTTGACCTATACTGCAGTGCCCACCCCGAATCCACATCAGTGTCAGCCTAGATATTCCCCCACACCTCGGGTCCATGCTCCAGTTCTGCTGACGTCTCCAGGGCAGCTCTATCCGGCCACACTCCCTAAGGCCACCGGGATAGCTCTGTCTGGCCACACTCCCTATGGCCACTGGATAGCTCTGTCTGGCCACACTCCCTATGGCCACTGGATAGCTCTGTCCGGCCACACTCCCTATGGCCACCGGATAGCTCTGTCCAGCCACATTCCCTATGGCCACCCGATAGCTCTGTCTGGCCACACTCCCTATGGCCACCGGATAGCTCTGTCCAGCCACACTCCCTGCGGCCACCAGATAGCTCTGTCTGGCCACACTCCCTAAGGCCACCCCTTCTATCTTAGGACACATCGCCATCACTGTCCTGGCTCCGACAGAGGCTTTCTAACCAAACTCCCCTCCTCCAGGTCCTTCCCCACACAGCAGCCTGAGTGATGTTTTGAAGATGTAAGTGCTACCACTTTTTTTGCTTACGCCCTTTAATGACTTCCATGCAATTGGGTAAACTTTGAGGATGTCTCCCACTCTCTGAATTTCTGTCCCCAAGCCAGGCCAGCCTTTTCCCATTTCTTCAAAGGGACCAGCTTGTTCCCAACCCAGAACTCTTCATGGGCTGCCCTGTCTGAAATGCTCTTCTTGCCCACCCTCTTCTAGCAAATCCCAGTTCCCCCTCGGGGTCTCAACGGCTCACTCTGCAGAGAGCCCCTGCCTTCCCCTTTAGGGCGGTCCTTTCCCTCCACCGTGTGCGATCCATGTAGTGAGAGGATTGTGCGCTGGTTTCCTCTGCCTCGGCTCCTGCAACGTCAGTCCGTTTTATTCTCGAAGAACGAACAGTGCTGGGCCCGCAGCACAGGGTCAAGAAGCATCTGATGAAGATAAATAAATGAGCCGTTTGTCTGACCTCAAACAGCCTTTCTTCTCCCCGGAACCGTGTCTCTCCTCGTGGTAGCTTTTCATCTGAAACCTGAGGCCGACCCCACACGCGCTGGGGCTCTGGACACTCCCGCCGCCGCTCAGCACGCGGACAGTTTCCGTCACGGTGCTTTGTGCCATTTTGTTCCGCGTTGCCTCCTCGGCACAGGCTTCCTCTGCCGTGTCCTCTGTCCCTGTGGGCCCCTGTGCAGCAGGAGCTGGGAATTGTGTTCAGCAAACACCGCGGCCACTCTAAGTCCCCAAGGAGACATGACAGAGAGCCTGCCGTTGTCCTGCTCCGCCCGCATGACCCACTCGGGCCTGAGCCAGGACAGTGGACGTGAGACTGTGGCCATTGCTGAGATGCCCGCCCTGCCCAGCCATCAGTGCCCCAAAGCCAACCTCCCGTGTTCCCAGCTGCCTGGGCATGCAGTGTGGCCATGGGTGGGTCCTTTGCTGCCCACCGAGATGCCTCCTGCGGGCATTTTGCTCTTGAGACCCAGCTTGGCCTCTGTCCAGGGAGCCTGATGGGTGTCGAGGCCACTTGTGCCCACACCCGTCCCCCCAATCCCACTCCGTTCCCAGCCAGGGGCTCCTGATCAGGAAGTAGCCAGAGCTGCTCCTCACCAGAAACACTGGGGGCCCTTGGTCTAGAGCCACAGATAGGGCACAGGGTCCTGTCCCCAAGGAAGTCCTGAGTGCCCTTGACAACTGGCCTGACCTTGGGCCTGTAATCTCTCCATCTCCCAGGAAGGAGGCGGGAGGGGTGCAGATCTTATCAGAGCATTAGCTGACTGCAGATAAAACACAACTCTGAGTCCCGAGGCGGGGAGGGGGGACGATGACAAATGATGGAGAAAGAACTCAGGGGTTCAGGGGAGAAATCAATGGGGAGTTAGAAAGGACACGGTTTGGAGGGCCTGGGAGGCTAAGATCGCTGCACAGTGCTGGTGGGACGTGGAAGCAGGGGCAGAGGCGTGTGGGCCGCAGGGTGTCTGTGACCTTCCCGTCGCAGCGAGGTCATTGCTGTCCAGACCGACCTGCAAATGCTTCACGAAGTTCCAGGTCAAGAAAGAGGGCACCTGAGTGAGGAAATGCAGGGCCTGGTGAGGAAGTCAGGGCCTCAGGAACCCCTCTCCCTTCCCCCCCTCACCCCCTCCCTCCCGCTTGCATGGCCCATCTGGCCCTCCCTGCGGCCCTGTGAGCTGGATGCTGTGATTCTTCCCCTGTTATTGATCGGAGACTGAGGCTGGGGAGGTCAGAGGATTTGCCGGAGGCCACACGTCCAGTGATTGGCTGAGCTGGGATGCCTCTGGCCCCTTGTCCTGCCTGGCCCAGCTGTGACGGGACAGGTTAGCATTCCGTTCGTGTCAGGACACAGACCTCCTGGTTAAGGTTCCTGCCATCAGCTTTTCCTTGGCGTTTGGGGAGACGCTCAGCTTTGTCCTCAGGATTCAAGTAGGCGATCCTGCCACTCTCTCAGCCACGCACTTAGGTCCCCTGGCGAGAAAAGTTGCCACTGACAACAGAGGGCACTAGTTCCGTCGTGCGAACACGAACCACAGGAAGTGGCTGTGATCTGTGACTGGCTGTGATGAGACCAGAGGGAACCTGCAGTTAGCAGTCACGGAGCAGTGTGGTGGCCACTCAGAGGCAGGGCCCGCAGGTGCCAGGGCCCTGGGAGGGCTGGAGTCCCCACACCCACGCAAAGAGGCCGCAGTGCGGATGTCCCCACCAGGACAGAGCCTTGGGTGAATCCCGTCTTGCCCACCCAAATCACTGAGCTGTTGGGGGTTGCGATGGGTTCGTAAAGAGGGGTGTGCGTGTGCAGGTGTAGGGACTGTGTTCAGAGTCGGGGAGGTCCCGCCACGGGAAGGGGAACAAATGACATTACAGGTGATGTGCGGGACGGCTCATGGCGAGGTGGGGTGCCTCAGCTCAGGGACCCACACTGGCCGCCTGGGCTCCTCCAGGAGCTGCCCTGTGGCCTCATGTCAGCCCGAGGGGCAGCCCCGGGCCCCGCAGGCAGTCGCCCGGCCCCTCAGTGCGGCCTTGGGAGTTGCTCATCCCTCCGCTCAGCGCTCGGGAGGAGAGGGGCCCCTGGGAGGACCTGGCTCTCCCCCCCAGCTCCCGGGACACACCTGTGGCTCAGGATTCTCGCCCTGTGAGACCTGATGGCCGGGGGACCCTGCCGCTCAGGCGCTGGGAAGCCGGCCAGCTGGTCGTGCTGACGGTGTCCGTTGAAGACACAGCCGCCGGCTCCCAGCTCAGGGACGTGAGTCCCAGTGCCAGCGCTGTGACCTTTGCAGGTCCCTGAACAAGTCAGTGCCTCGCGTGCCTGCACAGGAATGGGCAGTAAGGTCTGTGCTGTTTCCTTCAGGAACCAAGGGAGGCGCCGCTGTGGAGGGCTCTCCTGACTGGAGTGCTGTGCACGTGCTAGAGGGCGACAGTGCCACCAGGGGGCGACGCGGGGTCAGCCTGAGGGAACCGGCGGGTGTGGTGGGCACAGAAGGACCAGACTCGGAGCCAGAGGGCACAGGGACGGCTGTCTTCTGTCTCCGCGTACTCGAGTGGGTGGTGGCTCCGCGTCCCAGCAGAAGCCACCCTCCAGGCCGGCTCCGAGTCGTGGTTCTGGGCGCAGTGAGAGCGTGGAAACCATGCGGTCCGTGCCCGGGAGTGTGGGGTCGGTTCCCAGCCTGGTGGACAGATGAGACCGGCACCACAAATAATTTGTGTCTGAAACTCTTTCTAATATATTCTTTATGATATATTTTTTATAATACGTATATTCACAATTTTGTCCCTTTATAAGAGGACTTCCCATAATTAACCTCACAATAATCATGAAACCTATTTTAAGCAACTGTTTTTCCCGTTTTAGATGAAATAACATGCTCAAGGTCACTGGCAGGTACTGGTCGAATCAGACCTGGCGTCCAGGCCCCCCGCCTCCTGCCCTAGTGCCCTCCTGTGCCAAGTGCACGGTCAGCCAGCCAGGACAGGAGCTGTGTACATTGAGCCCCTCCGGGTGGGTCAGCGCCCAGAGGCCTCTGAAGACAAGAGAGGGTAGATGAGAACATGGAAATGTGTTCAACAAAAGCAGAGAGAAATTTCAGGCTGTCAGGTTAAAACAAAATAAATCAGGCCTGTGCCACTCGTGGGGTGACTGACAGCCTGCCCCGGCTCCCTCTCCCGGGGCCTGGCCTTTCCACGCTGGCTCGTGGGCCGAGCTGGGCAGCCGCGCAGAGGCTGTCAGGGCCTGACTAACGGGAGGCAACAAATCAGCCTCGTCAGCACGCTGTGCAGGTCCTGGAGGGGCAGGCGGGGGGTGGGGGGACGCCTGGGCACGCATGGTGGTGGGAACACAGGCAACACCAGAAACAAGCCGTGAGGTGTTGCTTTGCCTTGAGGGGTGGGGAGGTGTCAGGATCCAGGATGTGGGGGTGTGAGACTTGAAGGCATTCAGACGAGCTCTCCTGAGAGAAGGAGGCTGCTGCCTCATCTTCCTCCTCCTAAGAGACCAGGTGGAGCCTCCATTAAAGTGGCGCCCCCCCAACCCCCAGCCTTCGGGGCTCAAGACCAGATTCTCTGAGTGACTCCAATATTGGAGAGTCTGTTTCAAACTTGCATGAACAGCCTTTACGTTTTAAGGAAGGATGGCGATGTGCGTGCCCCAAAAGGAAACCCCGACTCCTGTGGGAGACGGCTGCTTGGCCTTCAGGGTCCAGAGCCTCTTTTGCTAGAAATTTGCCAACTGTCTCCCCAAAGGCCACGGGCCCCTCAGTGACAATCGTGACAATCGCAGCAGCATTTGCTGGGCACCTGCTAGCGCTAACCACTTCCCAGCCGCTGCCTGCGGAGCTGGTGCCCGTCCCGTCCCGAGTAAATATGGTGAGACTGAGGCCGACGGAGGGGGCAGCTTGCCCACGTTTACCCAGCTAGTAAGTGACGGGCCGGGGTTTGAAACCAGCATTCTGGGGACTCCTATGAGGTTTCCCTGCCTCGTGGCAGGGGAGTGAATGAACGCTTGCTTTGTCCTCTCGAGGAGGCCTGGGAAACGGGAGTGCAGTCCCCCTCACCTCCCAGCTGGTTTGCTTGGCTGGTCAGAACATGATGGCACTGAGCAAGGGTCATGGGTCAGACCCAGGGACCATCCTAGCACCCGGATCAGCACTCTACCCTTCCAGTGACCTCGAAAGTGGCTGCTACCAGATCCCAGTCACCCCAGAATCTAGATTAGAGAGCAGCTGGAAAATGCGCCTGGGGGCAGCAGACTCACCCCGACTTGGGGGTTTGGGGTGGTGCCGGAAGTCATCCAGCCCAACTGCTGGTTTTATAGATGGGGGTGCTGAAGCCCAGAGAGGGCGGTGACCCACCAGTGAGGAGCAGGACAGGGCGCTGGCCCAGGCCCCCTGACGTCATAGCCAGTGATCACTGCCGGCCGGCAACCCGGCTGCACGGGGCCGGCCGGGAGCCAGCGGCTCGGTCCTGGGCCACGGTTGGGGCCCCTGGCTGTAAAGCAGTAAGCAGGCACCCCACCCTGTTTGGTGAGGGTCCAAATCTGTGGGCAGAGGTGGCTGCCTGCGCAGGGCGCAGCCTCCAGACCCCAAGGGATGTCTCCACAGTTGCCGGGAGCAACAAGACCAGCCTGTTCCCAGTGTCCGCAGGCCACAGGCCGTGGTTTGCAAGTGAAAAAGGAGAGGGTCTCCCCAGAGAGGCCCGTCACAGATGGCAGGAAACGGGAGGGCTTAACAGCCGGAGGGAGGAGGATGTGTGGACAAACGGGCTCACTCTGGGTCCCCAACACCCAGAGTCTCTTTCCTCCCCCTTTGCCCCCCAGCCCAGGTGCTGTGCCGTACGTGGCCCCGGTTCCTGCCCACAGACGGGCCAGGCCGCTCCATGCCCCTGGCAGCTCGGGCAGAAACAGGAGCCAAGTGTGTCAAAGTGACAGATTGTGAGGGGCCAGCCCTCCCGGGCAGCAGGCTGAGCGGCGGCCCCGGGGGACGGGACAGACTGGGCTTCTGGGAGGGGCAGCCTCGCAGCCGGGGATTATTTCTGTCGTGGTGTTCAGTTGGGTTTCTCTCCATTTTTTTCTTTTATTTTTTGTGAACTTGAGGCATTTTAGCAGAGAGTGGGACCTGACTGCCACGTCTGCTTCCCCTGCAGGAGGGGTGGGGGGACCCGGAGTGCGGCGGGCCGGCGCAGTTTGCTGTGCCCTGGCTGGATTGGGGGGAGGGGGTCCCCACCAACAGCTAATCGGCAGACCCGCTGGGATCTTCAAAGGACTGAGTTTATTTTAAAACAAGTCTGTGTGTGTAAATAACAACTCAATTCAATGAATTTGGGTTCTTTATGAAAGCCTCTCAAGTTTCTGAGAAACACGCTTCGGAATGGAACAGTCTCCAGGAGTGGCCGGCCTGGCCGGCACGGTGTGGGGCGGGGAAGGTGGGAGCAGCGCTGTCGCTGTCGGCTGGGCCTCGGCTCCAGGTGGCCGAGGAGCTGTCGCTCCCTCGTGTCCCATCAGATATCCAGGCCGCATCTCCCCCCTGACTGTCAGGTGAGCCCCTGGGACAGACGTGAGCTGCTCGGCCTTTTACACAAATCCTCTCTCATTTAAAGCCCGCTGACATTCACATGGTCCCTGTCTCACTAAAGAAACAGGCTTTTGAAAGAGCGTGTGACTTGCCCAGACGCACAGCACTAGGACCAGAATGTAACACCAGGGTCAAAGGACTCACCTGCGCTTCCAGCCTCCACTGTTACAGGTCATCGCTTCGCCGGAAAGAGAAAAATTAGCCTCGGGGAAGGCTGAGACCAGCAAATAACTGGAACATCTGATAACGATTGCAAGCATTCTTGCCAAACTGAGTGTCTGAAAGGCATTTCACAATTTATCTGGAAGCCCAGAAAACACCCTCTTTTAAAAAAACATTGTCGAAGATTTGAGTGCTTGGTGTTAGCGCTTTCTGGACCCCTGGCCTCCTGCCTTTTGCGACCGTGTGCCTGGAAGGTCCATGCGGGTGGGCACGGGCTGGAGAGGCAGTGTCGTTGCTGCTGTCATTAAAAATGACCCCCAAACAGGAAGCATCCCACAGGGAAGGCCTGGGCTTCACGGCCGCCAGTCCCCCAGAGCTCCTCGCCCTTGCTCGGTTAAAAAGCCTGGCGTCCTCTGTCCACAGGTTCAAACCCTGCCTCCGCCACTGACTGACTCCCTGCGGCGTCGGCAGCTTCCCCGTCCCAGGCTGCGGGGCAGATGAGATGAGCTAACACGTATGAAGTGCTCAGAGCAGTGCCTGGTGCGTGGTGGACACTTCACGTTCAGGTTAAATTTTTTTAACAGTGGGGGAAGAAATAATGGCCAAATATTCATTGTGTGCCTGGTACACACCAGGAGAGAGGCTGGGAAAACTTGGATACTTGAAGGAAACCTTGTGGGCCTGTCAGAGCCCTTTGCACAGCTGATGTTTATTCCGACCAGCTGGTGTTTATTCGGCACTTGGGTGCTGGGCATTGTGCTGGAACACCATGGGCGGGGTGGCCGGGGAGCCCCACCCCGAGGAGGGGAGCCCCACCCCGAGGAGGGGAGCCCCAGAGCCTCGTGAAGCACTCTGGAGGAGCCCATGTCCCTTTGCATCCAGCCCGCTCCAGGCAGAATCGTGCCAGCGTGCTTAGGGGTTCTGTGTTGCTCGTGCTGGGACCCTGATTCTAGGGAAGGTCTGGCCTGAGCTGGCAGCCACCACGAGATGTCCCATCCGTCCTGCTCCCTGTGTCTCAGCTCCCTTTACCGCCAAAGGGACAGCACTCCAAGAAGAGACGGCAGCTGTCACTGTCCACAGCCCGAGGGCTTTTCTCATCGCCCTCGCCGCACACAGCCCGCCCTTCCCGTCCTGGAGCTGAGCACGCCTCCGTCCCCGTGCCCGAACTGCACCCGCTGCGCTCAGTGTGTTCCTCCGTGGCCGCCTCTCCGGCGAGGTCCTCTCTGACCATCTCCTAGACCTGGCCCTGCCTGAACCCCGGGCAGCTGAGCCCCGGGCCCGGAGCTCAGAGCCCAGGAATTCGGTTAGGAGCTCAGAATTTCTAGGAACTCGATGGCTTCGTGTGCGCTCGCGCTCGGTGGCTGGGGTGAGACCAGTGGAGAGACTGGCGGTCCTGGCCACAAGTGGTAAGCGGAGCCTGAGCACTGAGGACGGCAGAGGACCCAGAGCTTCTGGGAAGGAAGTCAGGGTCTCCCGGCTCCTGCAGCCAAAGGACTCGGGGTGTTCCCCTGCGGGGAGGGGAGGGAGATGCCCCGGGCTCCTTCCTGCTGTCCGTCCACCTTGCCCTCCATTTGGCCTTCTGGGTTCTGAATTTGAGCATCGGCTTAATAAGCCACCCTGACCCAATGATCGAGCCTTTTAATTCAGAAGAAGCGACTCAGATAGGATCCTAAGTGCATGTCGTCTTTGGGGTCCCAGGCGCCATAAAACCCTGAATGGAGAAGGTAGAAACTGGCCCTTGGGGTCAAAAGCCTTTTCAGCAAAATGGCGTGAGCAGTTCCTCAGCCGTCAGGCGGAGACTGTCCTCGGGAGGCCCTGGGCCTTCTGAGCCGGGTCAGTACCGCCGCCTCTGGGCGGACAGAAGCCGAGGGGCTTTGCTCCTCGCAGCAGCGGAGAGCAGGGCAGGGGCCGCACTGTTTCTCTGGCAAAGGAAGAAACCAGCTCGGGAGCCGTGACTGGCCCAAGGCCGGAGGCGCAGACAGAGAAGCGTGTTCTGACCGTTCTCCACTCCGCCCACTGCCCCATCCCCCTGGCCTCTGGGTCCTGAGTTTGAGCTTCCGTTTCCTGTGCAGCCAGCCGAGAGAGTCAGCCCCCTTCACGTGGAAGCGCGGGGATGGCCCTCGGGTGCCAGCGCTGTGTCCGGCTTGAGTTGTCTTTGGTCGTGAACAGACACGCTGGCCATTCTGCTGACTCCCTATGATAAGGCTTGCGGCCTCTCGAAGTCGGGGAGCCGCTGGGAGGGAATTGGGGAAAATGCCTGGCTCAGCCCTCCCCCTCCACGCAGCCCAGAGCAGGTGAGCATCCCCTGCCACATGGGCCCTTCCTCCCCTACCCCCCTCCACCCCCCGGGGCCCAAGGAGAAGCCCTTTCCCTTGGTGAGCGCGGGCGATGTGCCAACCTGCAGGCGCCAGATGTGCTCGGACAGGTGGGGAGTGAGGCAGGCGGGAGAATTTCCAAGATGTGCTCGCCTGTCTTGGTTCCATGTTTAGAGACCTCTGACTCGGAAGGCGAACATGAAAGAAACAACCTGATGGAAAATGTAAGATGAGTCGGGGGTGGGGGTTCTGCAGACTGTGCCCTCGCGGCGCTGTGGATGGCAGACGGGGCTCGCTCTCTTGTCCCAGGGCCGTTCAGCTGGCGCATCCTTCATTCACTTTGACGAGAATGGACACAGCCCAGCTTCAGGGCACCCGCCACCTGTCTTCTCTGGCAGAGTTTGAGAATCAAGGAAGCCAGGGCTGAAGTGTGCTTTTTAAATGGTATCAAGCATAGGAGGTGGTGTCAAGTCCCCCCACAGCCCACCCCGTTGCTGGCTTTTTCAAAGAAACCCAAAATTACTCTCTCTCAGGCAGGAGCTGACGAGAGGGCCGCGTCTTTTGTGGAAAGATGAATGAATGGCCCTGGCTGGTTTGGCCCAGTGGGTAGAGCGTTGGCTGGCAGACCAAAGGGTCCTGGGTTCAATTCCGGTCAAGGGCATGTACCTTGGTTGCAGCCTCCATCACGGCCCAAGCCTAGAGCTCGAGCAGGAGGCAACCAATCAATGTGTTTCTCTCACATCGATGTTTCTGTCTTTCCCTCTCTCTTCCACTCTCCCTGAAAATCAGTGGAAATACCTCAGGTGAGGATTAACAAAACAAACAAAAACAGAAAGATGAATGAATTGGTGGCGAAGGCTGGACCTGGTACCCGGTGGGAAGCGGGAGGGCTTCCCCCGCAGGTCGCCTTCCACCATGGGCTCTGTGCCGTGGGCTCTGTGCCGCGTGCTTTGTCCCCTTTGAGCTGGAGGTTTGCCCCGAGGGAGACCAGCTTCACCGTGTTACTGAGACACTGGCTGGGGTTTGGGAGATGAGCAGCCTCCCACGCCCTGTCTGTCAAGAGCCAGTGCTGCTGGGAGTGAATGGGGGGCCGCTCCGCCCCTCTCCGCCTCATGCGCTCTGGTTCTGCTCTGTCAGGGAGACCGCCAGCTCCTCCTCTGTCCCTGCCTCCCGCCGCCCTCGCCCTCAGGATGGAGCTCATCCTTCAGGAAATGCGTAATGTTCCCGGGCCTCCCTTCCCTGGAGGCAGCTGAAGGGTGCCTGTGCTCCCCGAGCTCAATCGGTCTCTTCTTTTTTTCACAAATGCATCGCCATCTGTTGATTTTATTCCTGTGACACCCACATCAAGATCATTCATAAAGAGGATCGCCGTCCTGCCCCTCCTCCCTCGCAGCTTTTCCCACACCCGAATGCCGGAGCGCGTGGACCTGGGAAATAAATCTCAGTCAACCTCTCTCTGTCTCTGTCTGTCTGTCTCCCTCTCTCTCTCTCTCTCACCCATGCACGTGCGTTTGATGGGCTGTTGGGCAGTTTTGACTCTGGTGTTTATTTCCTGAATAACTAGAAGTAGGCGGCCCACCCCTTTGTCCTTTGGGAACCCTGGCGACGAGACTGACCATTTTGGGTCAGGATTTCGTTGGTGCCTTTGTCAGCTCTGGTGCTGCCTCTCATCACTCCCTCCCTGATGAACTCTCCTTCCTTTTTAATTTCCATCAAAGGTGAGTTAGCCGTCCCGTCTCACCTGCCCTGTCCTCCCACCTCGCCCACCCACCCTTCGAGGTTTGTAGGGAGGGACTCAGCGGGACGCCGCATGCCCAGGCCAGGTTTGGCACAGGGTCTGGCAGGTGATGACGGGCTCTCGCCATGGTTTTTGCCGGTGCCTTTAGCACTTGTGGCCCGTCCTCTCGCCTGAGGCTGTCCTCCTCCTCTAGGTCCTCCTCAGTGCAGCCTCCGCTTCTCACACCTGCACCACCGCCAGGGCCCCCCCAACTGACTTCCCACCCCCCAAATCCACCTTCCCCTGATGCCTCAGTCAGAGAGGGCCTCTCAGAACACACATAGATCACGTCACCCTCCTGCTCAAAAGCCACCGAGGCTCACACTCTTCAGCAAGGAGCCCAACCTCTGGTGCCCTGGCCCGCCCCCCGCCGAGGAGCCAGGGGCATCCCTAACCCGTCTCATCTGCCAGTCCCCTCCATGCTCAGCTGGGCAGCCCCGACTGGGGTCACTCTCCCTTCTCCCCAGAGAGCCTCCCCGGCGCCTCCGCCATCTGGGCCACGGGTCCCAGCCTCTACCACAAACAGTACCTAACGTTTCTGTGTGCCAAATGTTTCCTGTCTGAGCGCACTTGATCCTCACAACAGCCCCATGCGCCAGGTACTTTCCTGTGATGGCCGCTTGCAGGTGACGGAATTGAGACAGTGAACTTGTTCAACTAGAGTGGAACCCAAGTGACCTGGCCCAGAGACAACAGTCAGACCCCAGGCTCTTCGGCCTCGTGTGCTGTTCCCGAACCACAGCCCTCCCTAGACGGAGCCCCTGGACTGAGGGCCCTGGGCCGTGGCGCCTGATCCTGGGCTGTCAGGGCCGCTGGGCGGGCACAGCGCCTCTCCTGGCCTTCCCGTTGGCCCCGTGCTGGACCTGTGCACTCAGCAGACCTCACTCTCTGGCCCTGTGCTGACGCCACAGAAGCAGGCCCGGAGCGCTTCCCCGAGCTGGAGCCCAGGGTCAGGGGCCGCCGCCTGGGGAACTTGTCCCTCCAGCTTAGACACAAACCTAAAGTAATGACAGTGGCCTCTCAAGTCACAAACCAAGCCAGTTTCTGTGTTTTATGGAGCGTCCTGATGTGAAAAGCCCCCCTCTTTTTGCAGCTGGACCCCAGACCTTGAACAGAGGGACCCAGTGCCCTCCACTCAGCGAGGGCCTCCCTGGAGTTTCAGGCTCCACCAGCGGCTCTTGGGTGAAACGCTTAGCCCTCCGTTCCCCATGGCGCAGCCGGGAGGCGCTGGGCGCGGGTGTGGCAGAAACCGGCTCTCAAAGGGAAGAGGTGAGGGAGCCAGCAGTGCCCCTCGTCCCAGCAAGATCCCAACTTGATAAAGAGCCCATGGCATCCCTCAGGGCTGCCATCAAATTCCCAGCTCTGCCGGTGACCTCAGCCTGGCCCTAGAGACTGTCCCTGGCCCCAAGGGCACAGACGGGACAGTGGGCAGCCCTGCAAACTGCTCCGACTGCTTCATCCTGGGTCACCAGGTCACCGAGGGAAGCCAGCAGATTCCAGGGGCCTGTTTCATCACACCCAGGAGCGGCGTGCGGCTCAGGTCGCTGCTTATCTGACAACCTGTGGGCGGTAGCGCCCGGACCGGCTCACATAGCTGATGAAGTATAGGTAGGTTTTCATAGCGGCTCCTTCGCAGAAAACGACTGGAAGCAAGTGGCTTTGGAACATGGTACCTTCGTCCCCGCACAAGGGGCTTTGTCTCATTGGGTAGAACAAAGTGCAGAGTCATGGGTGGGAGGGACACGCCTCACCTGCCACCTCACCTTACGGTGGGACGAGGGGAAGGGCAGTGCCTTGTGGGAAGGCCACTCCCTGTGCACACACCTGTTTCATGCAAACATCTCACTTAATCTTCAGTGGTTCCCCTAAAAGTGGCCGTATGCTCCCCCTTGGACCGATGAAGAGCTGCAGCAGGAAGTTCAGTGACGTGGCCACAGTCACACCATCACCTGCAGCGACAGGTATGGGCCCGGCCGGTGGGTCGGCTCTGTGTGTCACAGTCCTCACACCGAATGCTGGGGGGAGGAACACTGAGAGCAGGAACACCATCACCGGCCAGTTATCTGTGCAAACTGCACAATCTCTGTGTCACACGACAGGAATGACGTCACTGAACGTGTCACGTTTAATTGTAGGTTTTGCACGGATACTGCGTGCCAGTCTTCATAGCCGGTTGCTCTTACAGTACAGGCACCTGTGAGCAAATGTTAACAATTGGACAGAATTGGACTCAGGTGAGCGGGCGTGGCCTTCCTGGTTTCCAGCCTCAGTGGAAGCAGGCGTCTTTCTCGGGTGGAGTCAGAGCGAGAGCGACGCGTGAGCCTGTCACCGCGGCGTAGGCCTAGGTCCCTGTTGCGGGTGACCTCGTCTGCTCTGGGGCGGAGGACTTTTCCAGGTGGCATCTCCCATCCCAGACAGCCCTGTGCCGAGGTCGGAGGCGCAGGCCCTGCGTCAGCACAGCTCACAGCCTGGTTCTCATCACAGACTCTGCACAATCCACTTAGGAGCTCACTCAGCATCGCCAGGTCACCCAGCCTCCTGGGCCCCAGGGAACTCATGCACTTTATTCAGTTGTCCCCGTTCTTCCTCACTGAGCCCCAGTCTGTCCGGTGCCCATCTCTCCGTGGACCACAAGAGCCCCCAGGCTGCCCCTCAGGTACCAGAAGTGCCCGGCCCTCCAGGCCCCCTTCCTCGCCTCTGGCTTCCTCAGCCCTCACTAGCCAGCCTCTCCGGCGGAGGGTGGGTCTAGGGATGGGGCCCAAATGCTCAAGAAGAATGGCATCGAGTCTGCCAAGCCCCTCCCCTCCTCCTCGGGTGCAGCCCCTCTGCTCTGGGGAGTTCAGGGACTGAGGCCTGGGGTGAACTGCCCAGCATGGCGTTCCCAGCACGGTGTTCCTGTCAGCGGATGGCGCTCTCCTGGGGCCCCTTACTGGCCTCAGCACAGCACTGTGAGCAAGGAGACCGACCTTGACACTGGTTGGTGTCAGCCAAGCCACCTTCCTGCTGGAGGGTTCAATTACCCAGTGGGGGGGCGGTTCAATTACCCAGAGGGGGCAGTTCCTGTCCAGATGTCCTTCCCAGCGTGGCGGGAGGGCTGCTTCCCTCCTGCAGCAGTCTGCCTACCCCCGGCTTCAGGCATCGCCTCCCACTGTTTTGTTGAGTTTGGAGGGAAAGCACCCTGGCCCAGCAGGGGGGTGGTCGTCCTACCTGGACCCACCTCCTTGTCACCTGGGCATCTGCCAGGTTTCATAACAGCACCGCCGGTTGGGTCTGTCTGGGGTTTCTGAGCTGCGAGGCAGCGGCTGTGCAGAGGGACACAGAGACCGAGAGGAAGAGCACGGGCCTCAGGGAACCTGGGGTTTGGGCCCATTTCTGCCACTTAAATGGCCACCTGCCTTGTTTGAGCCTCAGTTTCTTCATCTGAGTCATGGGGTTAATAGTGGCTTTTACATTCATTCGGGGCTTCTCAGCAGTCGCACTATTAGCATTTTGGCCCAGATCGTTAATTCTTTGCTGGAAGGGTGGCGGGGCTAGCCTGGGCATTGCAGCACATTTAGCAGCATGCCAGGCTCTGCCCACTAGATGCCAGTAACATCTCCCGGTGTGACCACCAAAAGTGTCCCAGATGCCGCCCAGTGTCTCCTGGGGCAGAATTGTGCCCCCGTCACCCACCCACCCCCCACCCCCGCATTGAGAACCACCGCATGACTCATAGGGTTGTTAAATGACAGTGTGTGCAAATATCGGACGTCACGGTCGTCCTTACCATCCTGTATAGCCTTGGGGTCCTTTCTGATCTGACTGTGATTATGCAGAAGCAGGAAAGAAACCGTGCATTCTGTACCTGACCCAGCAGGTGGCCTGCTGTCTGTGCTCGCTGCCTGCAAGTCAAGTGAGTTCCTCCTCCTGGCATGCTTTGCCTGCTGTGCGAAGTGAGAGCCAGAAAGGTGCATAGCAGAGCCCGTTTTCATGGTGTTAAGTTCTGGTGGGAGGGATATTTAAGCACAGAAACTACTGGAATGCAGCGTGTACATACCCAGACTAGAAAGAGGTGCTCAGGTAGCGATGAGCAAGCGCTTCCCGGCAGGGTGATGTTTGGGCTGGGCCCTGAGGGTGACTAAGATCTCGGTGGCAGACACTGGACAGCATCGCCTCCAGGTGCTCCAAGCAGAGGGCGCAGTGTGATCAGTAGGATTAGAGGACGAGGTAGCAGGAGGCGACTGACTATCAGGTTTGTGAGTTGTCCTTACCGTCGACGGCAGTGGGGAGCCATGGAGGCTGCTGAGCAGTGGGTGCCATGGCCGGGGCTGTGTTTAAGGGACTGTTTGGCGGGAGTTTCTGGAATGGATTGGAGTAAGGAGAGGCCCCATGCTTGATGACAGGGACCTGAACTGTTGTGATTGTGTGTGTGTGTGTGTGTGTGTGTGGTAGTGCAGGAGAAAGTGCAGAGGGAGGAGCAACAGGACTTGTGGGGGGCGGAGGCGGGAGGACTAAAGTTGTCCATCTGTATCCCCAAGAAAGAGGTTTCCATTAGAACAGGAAGAGACAAGCCGGGAGCCAGGACTGTGGGCACGGGAGCGGGGCCAGGGAAAAGCATTACATTGGGGGCTTTCCAGATGCGCCCACATCCGTGCCTGCAGCGGTCCCACGCGCTTCCTGTGGGAAAAGGCGCTCGATGGTTTGCTCGGTGCATTGTGTGTTCAGCGGAGCTGGCTTCTCAAGCCCACTTATCCTTTCTCCGTGATGGGTTACATCGCCCTCAAAGATAGCGTGCGTTGGAAAAAAGAAGGGCCACTCGGCGTGAGGCCTTCACCCATGCAACATACCTCCTCTGAGTTTGGAATTGGCGGAGTCGACAGCAGGAGAATTGCAGAGCTTATGCCGTGTGCTGGTTTTCCTGATGGTCTAACAGTAACGGGGCGCTCTAGGTCCGTAGACCCAGGAGTGATCCAGGCAGGGACCCTGAGCCCCACTGCTGCAGCTCCCCCGCCCCCAACGCCCCACTTATATTTTGGGGAGTGGCGGGGAGCAGAGCCTGGACTTGCCTGGCTGAGCAGGTGTCCCATGTTCGTGCTCCCACGAAAGCCGGTGCCCCACCAGTCTTCACAGCATGTCCCCCCCGCAGGCTTTGGTTTATTTTCCTCCCATGAAACTGCTCCCCCCGCCATTACTTCATTCCAGCTCCGTCTGCAGTTCTGATGTTGAGATCTTTAAATGCGTCTAAGAGAGGACCATCAGTGATGGCTCCCAGGATACCCATCATCCCCCACCACATAGACTTAGTCATTACTGTTTATCGGCTAAGCAGCCAGAGGATGCTCGCCGCATCTGTGAGTCTGCCACAGGGAGTGGTCCTGCCTCGGCCACTGCCCTCAGCCTGAGCCGGTTTGCTCTCAGGGCAGTGGGTGGACAGTCCCAGGACCAGGCCTCCTGGCTCACAGGCTGGTGGTAGGATTCAGCGGAGACTCTCCCCTCCTGCTGTTACCGACAGAGGTTTACATGTGTGTAGCTTTTCACAACTGAGCAAGCATTTTCCTTACATCGGCCCTGCGAGCTGTCGCAATGGACACGAGTTCAATTACTGACCCCTGTTCTCCGCACCGGGTGCCGAGAGGTATGGCCGCGTCCAAGGCAGCACAGCTCCTGGGTGCCCGTGCAGGACCACCCCCCGCTGTCTGACGGTCATCTGGGCTCCAGCCCCTGGCGACTCTGTCACGGCCCTTTGCTTCCTTCCTCTGCTCCGGTCCCCACTCCTGGAGTGAGGGAGAGGGGAGGGAGGAGCACAGTAAGAGAAGGAGGCACAGATAAAGTAATGAGAAACAGATCGATGCGTAACAGATAAATAACTGAAAGGGAGGACGGGAGGGAGTTGAAACACAGAGAAGAAAGGCATGGCTCCCGTTAGCAGGTATAATTAGGGTGACAAAATGAGGCACATCTGTGTTTCAGTGTCCACGTGTCCTTCAGTTCCTGTGTCCAAGGCTTTTGTTTTCTACTAGTGCCCCAGTGCACGGATTCGTGCACATTGAAAGGACATTAATTAGAAGGTGGCCAGTGGGGTGGGACTGGGACACGCCCTGGAGCCAACCTCCTGTGGTCCCTCCCCAGCCAGCTGCACCAGGGGCAGCGCAATGGCTCAAAGGCCATCTCCGGCAGGTGGGGTCCCTCGGCTTGGCCTGTGGAGATTGGGCCGAAACTGGCTCTCCGACATCCCCAAAGGGGTCCCAGATTGCGAGAGGGCGGTTCTCGGGTGACACACCCCAGAATCGGGCTCCCTCCTCTCTGGTTCCGGGGTGCATCACCCAAGAACCACCGCTGTCAAGTCACTGCAGCTTGGCCTCACCTGTGTTGAGCATCTGCCCCCTGGTGGTCAGTGTGTGTCATAGCTACCAGCCGGTGGGACGGTCAGACAGTTGCTTAGCCTTTTACATATAAAGATGCATCCTTGGATGCTAAAGCTTCCACTAGTGAAGCCCGTTCCACAGGTGGTTTTTATCAAATGGCAGGATGCCGGCGTGATGGCTCCGCACAGGAACCTCTAGTCTGCGACAACCACAGGTGCATGCTGCCAGCCAGCCTCCTCCCTCTCCTGCCACTCTGCTCGCAAGGTGGGGGCTGGGCACCTACTCACAGGGATGTTGTGGAGATGAAACGAGGGTGTGGCTGCTAGCTGCCTCAATTTCCCCCATGTAAGCAGAAGGCACAGTTTGAAGGAGGTAAAAACTCACTTTTCTACCTTTGACACCTCCCTCTGTGTCCTGAGGGGACCACAGCAATGACATAGACCCTAAGGCCTTCTGGCCTCAACATCCAGTCTTTTCCAAAGGTGGCAGTTGCTATAGTCTCCATTTTTAATTAGAAAACGTTTTGTTTTTACCTCTCATCTCTCTAACTTAAGCCTATTTAGCAGCGCGTTTAAGTGGATTTTCTAAGAATACAGTCTTTAGAGGCTACTACCTGGGGCTCATATCCCAGCTCTGGCATTTACTAGTGATATGACTTTGGGTCAGTTATATCACCTCTCTGGGACTCAGTTTCCACATCTATGAAATGGGGATTACCCTAGTATGTACTTACTGGGATGGCTCCGAAGATGAAATGAGGTGACTAGAGAGGGCTTGGTCTGGGGCCCGGCATGTGGGAGCACTCAGGGAATCGGGGGTGGTTAGGCCCCTGGTACCCGGCCGCCCAGGTGTGAGGGCAGGAGCCTGGACAGCGCCTGCCTCCTGGGTAACAGAGCACCCAGTGTCTCCTGGCCACTCCTGGACTGTGGGGCACCTGCGGGAACCAGAGGCTGGATGGGGAGCAAGTGTGTATTCTGTGCTTTGCCAGTGAGACCCCAGAATGCACATTCCCTCCTTGCCTTTGCTCGATGCCTGTCTCATCGGAGCTGGTCCAGAAGTGTTGGGGGGCGGCTCTCAGGGAAGGCGCCCTCCCAGGCTCCAGAGTGAGCGTGTCAAACTCGCGGCCCGCGGGCTGCATGCCTTGTCTATTTGGCCTGTGTTAGCCTTCGAGTTTGACATGCTTCCTCCAGAGGGTTCTTTCCTGGGCTTTTCCAGACTGTCGGCCTAAAAGCCTGAGTTTAGGAGTTTAGTGCTTGTTTATCAGTTGGAGGAAGAGAGGTGAAGATCAGAAGAGAAGGAGTGGCTGGGTTTGTAGAGCCCTGCTTTGGGCTTGCACCGACATTGATTACTCTCGGCCTCTCTGATGTGTGTCCGGGGTTGTGAGAACGAATAGAACAGAAATGTGATAAGTGAATCAGAGCTCATCCCCATAAATTCAGGCGGAGGGTGGGGCCGACCAGGCCGAAGGGAAGGGCAGGCCATGGCAAGCTGCCCCTAGGAACTGACAGAAGCAGCAGCACCGACAAGACCCGGCTGCTTCTGGAGGCGAGATTGCAGGACAGCCGGGCAGGCGGCGCTGAGTCATGGATCCTGGCATTAATCAAGCCTCTGAGAACCCGGATTGTGCAACCTACTGAACGCAATTTATATTCTCTTGGGCAAAATCACAGTGACCCGGAGGGAATTTAGCCAGAGGGCAACAGAGATGGGAACGCAGGGAATGAACTAGCCTTCGGGAAGATGCCCCTGGCGCTTAGACTTCAAATATTGCCGGAAATGAGACAGCACTGGGCGTGATGGAGGCCTGTTCTGCACCAGGAACTGGGCTGTAGACGTTGATGTCGCCTTCATCGCGCCCCTCGGAAGTCCTGTGCAGAGGCATCCTGGTTCAGGAACTCCCCTCCCCCCCCCCCACCCCCACCCCTCTTCAGTTGGCC
The DNA here is from genome assembly GCA_025583905.1 of Ia io. Classification (NCBI taxonomy): domain Eukaryota; kingdom Metazoa; phylum Chordata; class Mammalia; order Chiroptera; family Vespertilionidae; genus Ia; species Ia io. Next base: position 2,775,276 of record JAJQQW010000022.1, on the reverse strand, counting down.
AAAAAGGAGCGATATTCCCAGTTACTTGGAACCAAAGCGAGAGACGTGTTACATTTCCGGACAGACCGTGGGTGTAGCAGGGGTGTCCGCCAGGGTGTCCTTGCTGGTGACAGCTGCCCGGCCCCGGACAGGCAGCCGTGGGCATGTCTGAGAGGCTAGCTTTCTCTCTACGTTGGGGACACTCTTCATATCATGCGTCTTGACCTGACCAGACAGCCAGGCCCTGAAAGCGAAGGCTCGTTTGTTGGGGTGCAGAGAACAAACGTGAGACCTGGTGTGTCCCACCCTTCCTATTCCTGCCCGCTGGTTTGGAGAGCATCCCTATTTCTAGCCAAGTCCCTAAATCGGGTATCTCCTGATTACAGAAAACAGCAGAGGCACAGCCAGGCACAGCCCGTGGGCAGAGCCGGACACCTGGACCTCACGGTGGCTCGATCCGGGGACATGTGACAGAGAAGGTCAGGCCTGAGCCAGCGTTTCCGGGGTCAGGACACCCTGTCTGCAGGCCGCAGTGTCCGCACGCAGAGGCCTCTGCCCTCTGGGTTCGCTCGTCAGGAGGGCTGACCGCTCACGCTGGTCCCTGCTCCTCACAGCGGGACCCCCAGGGCACGGGCCCACCCCAGCCTGACTGTGCGCCAGTCCATGCCCTCCCAGCAGCTTCCTGATTCCCAGGCTCATAGGCAGAGGGGACTGGGCTCTGCCGTCCCGAGCTCCTCGGTCCCATTCCAGCTTCTGCCTGCGTCCTCCCAGGCCCGATGTGCTCAGCCACCACAGCTCTGCCCCACGAGGGACCCCAGCCTGGGGTCTAGGTGGGGCCGCCTGCTCCAACCCCCCTAACTGGGGACCCCACAGCTTTCTCTGGGAGGCTCGGTTCCAAGCCTCGTGGCGTCCGAAGTGACCGATTCCGGCCGGGTCCCCAGCCAGTGTGCACGGGCCATGGGCTCGCCGCATTGGTGGCGGAAAGCAGGCAGGGAGGGCCCTGTGAGCCGGCCCGGCCCAGCGCAGGGAGAAGCCGATGACCACTCACTGCGTGTGTCAGCTCAGCTGCGGGGAGAAAGATGATGACTAGTGCCCGAAGTCAGAGTGAGCGAGACCACCGTCTCCGACTGCCGGACGCAAGGCGCCCGCTGTGCGGAGGGGGCTTCGCAGCCAGGACTTCATGCCCTGGGTCAGGGCCAGTGACAAGGCCTCTGAGGACAGCTCTTCAGCTTCTCCTGGTCTCCCTGGCAACCAGGCTGGCTTCCTGAGGCACAGCCGAGGTGCAGTGGGTGCAGACGGGCCTATCACAATGGGTGCTCCAGGATGAAGGCCACCTGGGTGAGGAGAGGCAGGTGAGTTGTTGGGGCGTCTCCAACGACTTCAGGACAGTGGGGTGTTCCTGTCCTTATTCCCATCTTAGGCGAGGAATCGAAGGCAAAACGTGGCTAGGTCGCCCTAGGTCACGTGTCTGGCTCGTGGAGGGACCAGGAAGGGCCACTATGGGGCGGGTTTCCTTCACGTCATCTCCAAGGGGAGAGAGGTATGCAGGGATCTCCAAGGGCCGCCAGACTGGCACTGCCCGTCCCCAGCTGTGGCCCCAGGGTAATGGCAGCTCAGAGGCCCCGAGGGGAGTTGGAGACCCAAACTTGGGTTTCCCACGCGTCATAGCCCGGGGATGAACCTCGCTGGCAGTTTGGGTTTCTCAGAGGCAGACAATAAGTTCGTACCAGATGTCATTTTAAGCTGAAAGCCTGTGGTCATGTTGCTTAGACGATCACCCGCATTGGGCTGACCCACAATCCAGGAGCGGCTCCAGAGGGACGTGGGCCGGAGACTCCTGTGCAGACACAGCTCAGGGCCCAGGGCTGGCTCTGCGGGGATCGCATCGAGGTCTGCAGCCCACTGCCTTTGCTGTCCCGTTGTCTCTGTGTCTCCTGTCGCTGGGCCTGGGGACCCTGCACCTGACCCTGCTCTGCCTGCTGGGGGAGCATCACCCCCAAAATAGTTCCTGGTCTGCTCACCTCCAGCCCCAGGGGCGAGAAGAGGGATGCTGCCTCATGGCCCGCCTTCCCCTCTGCTCCCAGAGCTCCTTCCGAGTGCGGGACCATTGGGATCCCCACAGGCCATCCTGTCCCCGCACCAAGGACACTCCTGCATGCCTGCCTCTAAGTCAAGCACAGATGGGACATCTGAGTCCACAGCTCACGTCAGCCTGGGGCAGAGTGGCCCGGGACAGTGCGGGTCCGACTGGGGGTGCCCACTGCAGCCCTCTGCCGGTGGTAAGGCCCCGGGTGTGAAGACAGGGTCCGGTAGGGACCGCAGGACACCTTCCTCCGGGGCACGTGGTGGCCTTCTGCTTCTGTCCCATCGCCCCGCTCCCCGGACCCACTTGACTTACTGGCCCCACCCCTGTCCCTGCTTTTTATTTGCTCCACTTTCCTCGTGGCTGTGGGCACGGGTGCTGTGGGCACGGGTGATATCCTAGGCGCAGTCACCCTTCCATGGCTTCTGCTTGGGATCGCATTTAGTGCTTCCCACCCCCTACTTCCCGGGCCATTGGCTCTGTGCAACATGGACTCAACACACACAGTTGCACACGCACACACATGCAGACATACACACACGCACACGCACTTCTTCAGACTCCCCATGTGTCCTGTCCCCTGCGCCCCCGTGCACAGTGCTGGCCCTGGGACTAGGCTGTTCCCCCAGAAGCAACTCTGACTATGAGGCATCCCAACCACTAGGTCGCTGGCCTTGCCTCCCGTGCCCAATCCACATCTGCCTGTTTGTTTTTAAAATAAATAATAAATAAATAAATAAGGAGCACTTTGCACGTGGCCTGCCCACCTGCTTTCATTTCGGGCCCAGAAACCCATCCGCTGATCAGGCTCTCAGTTCTGCAAGGAATCGCCTGGACACGCCCTCCTCTGTGAGCTTGTCCTCCAGAAAGGGGCACAGGCTCCGTCTCTTAGGCCTTTACCCGTGGACGAGGCAGCCTGTGGAGAAGGGAGCCGCCGCTTTAACGGGGGTCTGTGAGCTCTGGGTCGTACAGGGCTGGCAGGTTAGGGCACTAAAAGGCACTAACAGGCGACAATGCCCCTCAGCCCCTGTTCTCGTGGGAAGAGTAGTGGGCGGGGAGCGGCCTGGAATGGCTGCCTGAAAACCAGAATCTACGGTCCTCGGCATTTCTCCCACTGCCCGTGACCACCATGCACCCGGGGGGCCTGCCTTGGTGTGTCTTCCTGCCGTCTTTCTGGGCCGTACATATCTCACAAGCTGACTTGTCCCCCATCAAGAACCTGGATATACATTTTAAAGAAACTTACAAAACAGGGAAAACTAATGGTGCTTGTTCACATGTTACATAAAGACTTTCCCGTTTCGAGGCTCCTTCCCGGAGCAGCGGCCCCTTCCACACACGTAATTGTTTCTTCGCATCCTTCACTCCCAGAGTCTTGGTGGGTCTGAAAGAGCCCAGCGCTGGGGCTCCGATACGCCCCGTTCATTCTAGCCTGGCCAGGGGCGAGTTAGGGTTCTGCAGTCCAGTGTGTAAAATGGGCGTTGTTGGAGAGTTCAAGTTTCTCACTCCTTCATTCATCAAACCTGTGTTTCAGGATGGCGTTCCTGAGGCCTCTTTTCCTGTCACTATGTCACCCAAACTGATTGGATGGCCCCACGTTTCAGGGACTGTGTTTGGAGCACTTGGACTTAAAGTCAGAGCTGGGTTCATGCCCACAATTCATCCGGGGGTCCTGAGGGTCAGGATGGGATTTCTGGGGGGGCAAGGCTGGGGGGAGCACAGAGCAGGGGAGAACCTAGGTCTGCCTCGGAGGCAAGAACAGGCTCGAGAAAGCTGATGGCCAGCAGGCAGAGCGAGGCTGAGACCAGGACTGAGTCCCAGGTGATAGGTCCCGGGGGAGACGAGGCCACAGGACTAACTCGGCAGGGGGAGGCGGAGGGAGGGAGAGCACCGACCACCTGGAGGGGGCCCTTTGAACCGCACCCAGGCAGGCCGGCCTGGCTCCCTGCGGGGTAGGGGAGCAGGCTGGGCCCCACCGCCGGGGGCACTTCCCGGCTTTTACTCTCCCCTCCATGCATGCCCGTCGGCAGGGATGATTGCGCTGACAGTAACTCATTAGCTAACTGTTTCTGGCTCGCATTTACCAAGTCAGTCACAGGCAGTTTGGATAGATCATGTCCCCAGAGAGCCAAGTTCTGGAAAATTCTTGAGACAAATAGACTCTGGATACAGAAAAATGCTAGCTCAGCCATGTTAACCACTGAGTTTCCGCGCTCCTCCGCCATCCCGCTAACAGGGTCGGGAGCATGTGGTGGGAAACAAACAGGATGTGGAGGGAGGTTCCTGCCCAACCAGCTTCCATCACTTCCTAACTTCGGGCCTTGAGAAACTCACTCAGGCCTGTCTGAGCATCGGCCGCCTTGTCTAAAAAAAGAGCCCAGCATGTTCTCCATCGGTGATGATGAGGGTGAAGAAAGCGTTTCGATGAAATGTGAAGGCTGAGCCGGAATTTGGCTGCTGCTATTTTCCCGTCCATTGTCACCATTGGTGAGTATCTCCATGGCAACGGGAGGAGCCAGGACCCACAAAGGCTTACACCTGAGACCCCACCTCCCTGCACCAACCCAGCCACACAGCCAGGGAGAGTCGCCGAGGCCACCACCTCCCCTTCTGCCTCCTCACCCCTGAATCTTGGCCCGACTTCACGTCCAGGTGATACGAGACACTTCCGCTTCCTCTGTGCCCACCCCACACCTGGAGGCCTGAGTCAGCCAAGCCGCTTCCTCCTCGCTCCTCATTCTTCACCCAGGATTCTGCTCAGGAGCCTGCGCCTGTGATCAGATCCCGCAAAACCCTCCCCTCGTTTACACCGGTGCTTGTGAGGGTTACTGAGTGACTACGCGTGAAGATGCCAGTCAGCGTCGCTGTGGTCACCACCCTCCTCCTTCGAGCTGGCCAGGAGTTTGCCTGCGGGCCCACGATGACGTGTATCTGTCCCCAACCCACGTCACATTGGAGTGATCTGCCTCTCAGTCTGTGCTCCTGAATCATGTCACCATTTCCCCACGGCAAGGCCCTGAGCTTATGAGCCAGGTGTCCCCTGCACCGGGGGCAGTGCCAGGCACATGGCGCGACAAACCATGGAACTGATTGCAAATGAGCCATGTCCCCGAGATGGCTTTTCTTCACTATTGATTTTGTTGGGACTGCATTGCCTTCAGTAGGCAAGTCGCAGCCATGACAAGCTAACTGTGACCTTGGGTGGTCTAAGCCCATTGTCCTCAGAGAAGTGGCCTCCTCCTCCCCCAAGACGTGGCCTTTTTCAGCCCCGTCTTCCTGTGGAGTGCGGGGTCAGCGTCCAGGCTGGCATCGGTCTGCCTGTCCAGGGTGGGCGGGTTCATGTGGGTGGGTGGGCAGGTGGGTGGGGTCCTGCCTTAGAAAGTGGAGTCTTCCCCGTGAGCAGTGAACAGTGGCGCATGCGGAGAGGGCTTTCTGAATCCCAGTTTCCATGTGGACGTCGTTCAACCCACACAGAGCACAGGGCCAGAAAGGGTACGCTGGGAGGAAGGTTGTAGGGCCTGGGAGGGGCAGGAGGGGTTGCTACTTCTGCAGGAGGCTGTCATTGCCGGCTTCGGGGCTGGCTTTCCGTGGGCCTCCCGGTTGAACCTGGTGGGATGGAGTGCTGAGAGCACAGGGGAGTGTAGTGTGGGGTGAAGCTGGGGAATCAGAGGCCAGAGGAGGATGCGCCAAGGAAGCAAGTTAGGGGTTTGGGTTTTATTCTGCTGATGGTGGGAAGGCCACCAACCCAGATTAACCCAGCGCCTCCTCTACCCCCACACCCGGTGGCTAAGTACAATGGGAAAGCCCCACTGCTGTGCAAGTCGGCGGCAGGAATGGCCAGGCGCCCCTCACCGAGGGTCGTGGGGTGAACACTGCTTGGCCGCTGGATGAAGCCTGGAAGTTGCAATGGGCCGAACACCTGACATGGCACATGCTTCTCAGGAGCCTGCACTGCACTCCACGGGGCCTCCACCTCACGGCCGGGGACAGCCGTGCCGCTGCCTGGCGCCCACCACGTGGACCTGGGGCTTCAGCCCAGTGCCCTCTGCCCCACCCAGGGGGGTCTGCGGAGGAGAGGACGTCCGTGGGAAGGGAGTGAGAGGCCTGGGGCCCAGCGCAGGGGACGGGAGTGTGGATGCGCTGCTGATGCTCCTCTGAATCTACGTCAGTGCCCACACAGCTTCGACAGCCCGGGCAGCGCGAGAGTCATAGTGCCTGATTCGACCCAACATCTAAGGAGCACGAGGTTCCAGAGGCCTCTGCTGCAGGCCAGCTCCCCGATGGCTCTCAGACCAAAGCCAGAGTCACCTGAGCAGAGGCGACCCATCCCGGGGCCAGAGCCAGTCCCCGGGCATTTGATGGAGTCGACTGACAGTGGCCGCGGAATCCTCTCAAAGCGTCCCCGCCCGACGGCTCACTGGGGGCTGAGTCCTGACCCAGGCTCTCTGGAGGAGATGGGAGAGCATCTCATGGACAACACCCTCAAAAACAAAACACGTGGGAGCAAGTGCCTCCGCCGCCCCAGCGCCCAGAGCATCCTCTGGCTGAGGGCCACTCCTCACCTCGCCTGCCTCAGCCATGACCCTGCCACGCAGCTGTGTGTCCCCTCAGCCTCAGTGCCTCGGACCCAGGACTTCAAAAATTATGTTTTAAAGGAATAAATCAAGTGTCAGAAGTGCAGATAATGAAACTCTAAAATGGCCCTGGGGGAGGCACCCAGTTTAGGGGAAGGTCGTGGGTTTCTCCTGGGCTGATTCCCACCCTCACCACTCACCAGCCGGGAGGTACAGACAAGCGACTTAACCTCTCTCAGCCTAGAGGCTCCGCCCGTCTGCCTCCTGGTTTGGCTGCACCAGGCGACCTCCTCTGTGTGCACCTCCACCCCTGCAGGCAGCACCCTGCTGTGTGCGGAGCTGGACCGGCCCCAGGACACGAACACACGCCGCGCTGCCCAGCTTAGCTGCTGCTGTGCTCCGTGCAGGGCCTGTGGCCTGTGAGCACGCACTGGGAAGTCAACGAAAACAGTGAACTCCGAGTGTGCACACACAGCTGTGCGCTGGGCCACACCAGCCCGCCTCAGCCTTTCCGTGCCCGCGACTGCCCCTCTGCCTGGCGTCTTGGACCTGACCCTCGCCCACCCTTTGCCCTCCTCCCAGGTGTTATTTGGTGGAAACCGTGAGTTCCTGGAAGAGAAGGCGGAAGCGCTGGCCGCTGGGACAGGGGCCTGTTGCGTCCATGTGCACATCCGTCGTCGCCGTGGGTGCAGTGGACTCAGCCCCCGGAAAGCAGCTGTGTCTTGATCAACAGCTGAGCCGCAAGAACATGTGCAGTGCAGGCAGGACTGGAGAGGGGAGGACCCCGATGTCCTGCAGGGACCCACCAGAGGTGGGAGGCGCTTGTCCTGCTCTAGGATGAGAAGGTCGGGGTGCACCCTGGCGTTGACAGTGCTCAGAGGCCAGCGTGGGGTTCTCAGAGAGATGCCTCATGATCTGATTTACGTTCTTAAAAATCACTCCTGGCTTGTGGGGCCAGGCAGGGCAGCGTGGACGGAGGCCCAGCAAGACCATTCGGTGGCCTGGAGAGGAGGCGTGCCTGGGGCCAGGGCAGCCACGTGGATGGAGAAGACAAATGCTGGAGCCCGACCCCTCGGAGGCCCTCTGACCCGGCACCTCGGGGAGGCTGTGGACTTGAGGGGCGCCCAGCACAGGCCCCTGTGGTCGGCACAGCGGCCACAGGCCTGTGTGAGGACGTGTTGGGGTTCCCGGCCCACAGCTCTGTGGGGGGAGCTGCTTTGTTCCAGGAAGCTCAGATATCACCCATCCGAGACCTCAGGGCTGTCCGTGGGAGCCAGCCAGCCCACTGTGGGGGCCTCTGACAGCCCACTGGGTCGGTGCAAGAGGCCCTGAGCTCTGGGTCCTGAAGGCAGAGCCCCTAACGAGAAGTGTCACTAGGGACCAGTCCAAGCAGAACAGGAGGCCCTGACGAGGGAGCCCAGCCTGGGCCCTCCACACACAGAGGCTCTAAAAACCCTGAATGGGCCTTTTCTGCTGTGGGAAAACGTCGCGCCACGCAGTCAGGAGAGGATGTGGTCGGAACGGAGGGGCGGAGGGATGGTGGGAGGTGGTAGTCACAGGCTTCCGAGTCTGACACACACAGTGCAGCGGAGGAAAACCTAATTTTAAACTTACTCTGTAATTTCGGTGCAAACCATCTGAGAATCAGGACCCGGGCCAGTGCCGGGGCTGGGATTGATGTCTGCGTGGGTGGACAGGCCACCCAGAGGCTGTGGCTTCGTGACTCGTCAGGTGACACATGCCGCTGCCACCCCCACCTCCCAGCACAGCCCTCTCCCCGCACCTGCCCTTGAGGGGTCTCCACCCGCTCCCCTCTCTTACCTCCCACCCAGGCTCTTACTTCCAGCTCCTTCCTGGAGGGCTTGGGGTGGGGCGCTGTGTTTGGACAGAACGGTGTGGGGTGCTGGGTTTGCCACATCGAGTGGCACTGCCTGGCACATGGGCACACTGCTCTCCTCAGCCTGGGAGGAGAACAGCCGGATCCTCAGTGTGGTGTTTCCATAGCCTAACTTTCCACATTCCCAAGTGGGGACTCCGTCAGGGTGAGCGTGGGGCCACTTGGGTAGGAATACTGAGGTCCCAGGTCCCCAGAGTGTGGTCTAGAAGGAGAGGCTCTGGTCCTCAGCCCGAGGTCCTCTCATTCAGTGTGGAGGGGCACAGCCAGAAGTCACCGAGTGGGTGTCCCAGTCCCTCTAGCGTGTGGGACGAGGCAGGGACTCCTATCACCTGCGCCCGGGGGAGCTCCATCACGAATCTCCAAGCCTCCCCTGGGAGGTCTGTGGGCACCCTCCAGGTGTGAGCCCCCTACTCCCGTCCCACACCTGCCCAGGCCCTGCCTTCCAGAACGCCGGCTCCCATCTCCTCGGTGACCACAGTGCTTCAGGGAGCCACGTGGGCTTTCAGAGAGGGGGCTGTGCCGGTGGGCACTGGAGACCTGGCTGGTCTGGTGGCACCTGGACCTTCACGCAGGATCCACTTATTTGAATGAAATGCTTCACACGAGCTTGTTTGATTGAGATTTGCCTCTTTCTTTTAAAGAGACGCAGGAAGCGTGAAGGTTGCAGTAATCGATGTTTTCATTATTAGCTCCATTGGCGAGTCCATTAGCTGTGAGTGCTGGGTCAATGGCTGATTGTCTAGAACGCAAACACTGTGCTTATCACAGCGCGGAGAAGAGGTTGTGGGAGAAGGAGGGATGAGGTAGTAACTAGCATCGGCCCGGCGTGTTAGAGCTTCCGAGCACCTGCACGCACCACTGGCCCCTGTCAGAGCTCAGAGACGCAAGGAGCTCCCAGATGCTTCTGAGCCCATTTCACTCGGAGGAGCCTTTCCTTGTGTGACAGCGAACGCTGGTCCCTGCCTCCAGCAGGTGCTGCCGGTGCCTGCACGGAGAAGGCCCAGGGCAGTTGGCTTCCTTCTCTCCCTCCCACTCCCCCGTCTCTGTTCCTTACTAAACGTCTGTGTCACTTGCTTTGTGCCGCACTCTGTGCTAAGTGCTTCCCCTTCGTTGTCTTACTTAATTCTCACCTCAAGCCCATCGTAACCAATTCATTCATTTTTATTTGTGTGTGGCTTCTCCCCCTCCCCCTTAAGCATACATAACTTTCAGTGTTAGGCATGGAGCTGTTCTAATAATAGACCCTAAATGAATAGTAGATGCCAGTGTGCTGTTGTTTTTTAAGGTGAGTGAATATATAAAGTGTAAACCTGTGGTAAAATGCTTTGTTGTATACAAGTTCTACTAAGCTACAGGCTTAGAGGCATGAAAATGATTCCAATCAAATATTTGCTTATTCCTTTGATGGAGATTTATCAAGATCTACTAGAGGCCCAGTGCATGAAAATTCATGCACTGGAGGGGGGCGTCCTTCAGCCCCACCTGCCCCCTCTCACAGTCTGGGAGCCCTCAGGGGCAGGAGGCAACCCGGTGATCAGGGGAAGGCTACACCCCATCACACCTCTGCTGCTGCCACTGCCAGCAGTGCAAGCCTCAGCCAGCCCTGGTTACCTGAGCCTCCGGCGGCCCTGGGCAGCTGAGAAGCTGTCATCTGAGGCTTGCCTGTGCCTCAGGCTGGCCCTGGGGGGCTGAGGGGCTGAGGGGACTGGGGGACTCCAGAGGCAGGTGCACGGCCCCGGAAGGGCTGAGGGGACTGGGTGCCGCCATCTTGTGGCTGTGGGTGCTCCCATCTTTGAGAATGTGGTAGTCAATTAGCATATTCCTTCCTTATTGGCTGTGGGCGCCACCATCTTTGAGGGCGTGGCAGTCAATTAGCATATGCCCTCCTTATTGACTGTAGGCGCTGCCATCTTTGAGGCGGGGCAGTCAATTAGCATATTCCCTCCTTATTGGCTGTGGGCGCCACCATCTTTGCGACAGCATGAGGGTCAATTAGCATATTCCCTCTTTATTAGATAGGATTATTATCAGTAATGTGCTAGATACCAATGATTCAAAAATAAGTCACAATCCCAAGCCTGAAGGCAGTCATAATCTAAAGGGAAAGACAGACATAAAAACAAATAATTCTAATCGGGGCCTGTGAAGGTCTGAATACATCCCTAGGAGCATGGAAGAGAGAGCTTCCTGGCGGAGGTGACACATTCAATGATTCTCAGAGGAAGATTAGTTAGGTACAATGAGACTAAGAGGGGAGAAAATAGTGTGGGCAGAGGGCAGGGCATGAGCAAAGGGGAAGAGGTGAGAAACAGAATAGTGTATGGGGCTGAGGAGGCCAGACCTTGAGAGCCACATATGTCCTATTGAACTTGAATTTTGTGCTGTGGGTGAAGCCAGTGGTGTCCATGTAGAGGAGCCTTTGAAGGGTTTCAGACATGGAAAGGACACAATCAGACCTGCATCTCTGAGAGACCAGTTATAGACCATTACAGTAGACCAGGTCAGAGATGCTGAGGGCAGTGAGAGTTGGATGCAGAAAAGGAGATAAATTCAAGCATCATTTATGGAGCAAAATTCACAGGATGTGGTGATACAGTAGGTGTGGCAGTCCAGGAGAGGGCATAGGAGCAGCCAAAGATGACCATCACTTCTGACCTGGAAGATAGCTCTGGGCCACCCCTGCAGCAGAAATGGGGAAAGGGCCAGCTTTGCCATGAACAAGGTGCATTTGGTTTGGCCCATCTGGAACTTGAAGTGCTTCCATCCTCTTACATGTAAAATGGAAATAAAAATTCATTTATCTTGCCGAATATTTTGAGCATTGACTAAGTAAAGCACCTAGCACAGTGGCTGGAACAGAGCAAGTGCTCAATAAGTATCAGCTATGATGATGGTGATGATGTTGGTGATATGATGGTGATGATGATCGTGATGGAGATGCTGCTGCTGATGACAGTAATGATGATGGTGATGATGATGGTGGTGGTGGTGATTATAATAATGGTGTTGATAATGGTGATGATGGTGATAATGGTAGTGGTGGTGGTGGTGATGATGATGATGGTAATAATGGTGATGGTGGTGGTGATGATGATGATGATGATGGTGGTGGTGATGGTGGTGGTGGTGGTGATGGTGATGATGGTGTTGGTAATGAGTCCATGGCACGGGAGAGAGACATGGGCTAAGAGTTGGGCACATGTCCTCTTCCCTCCTTCGGTACAAGGTTGGGGACAGCCGGGAATATTAGCAAAATGCCCAGATGGCAAATTTGCTAAACTAAGCAATTAGACTTCCAGACTGGACTTGAAGTCAGTGAGAGAATGGCTATGAGAGACTTTGTCTGCCAGCCTTCACGTAGCTTTCACATCGAGGCGGTTCCAGAGGTGACCATTATCTCCTTATGTTACCAGTTTCTATGTCTATATTTTCTAAGTTGGGCTGGCCAATGACTGAAGTTTAAACAACCTTCTTTGTTAAGTAGAAATTCTACTACTGGGATTTCCTAAGAATTGATGTAATCTTTCACTTTGCCTTCTTTTGCCCTCTTACAACCTAATAGTTCCTTCCAGGTACATCAAACCTTAACCAGCACCTCTTCCCAACAAACAAACCTCACACACACTCATAATTCCCAAGAAAATGGGTTTTGCAATAAATGCCTTAAACACTTGATTATAATTCCACCATCCCAAATAGTCAATGCCTCCTTGTGGGTCTCACAAATGCCTATTTGAGTTTTCTGCTTCCAGTTGGACCAGTTATGACTGTATTTAACTTGTCTTGGTATTGCTTTTTAATTTTTGTTTGTTTTCGTTTGTTCCTATTTAATCATGAAACAGCACAGCATAGAACTCTTTTATCTGAATTCCCCTCTGAACTTCCCATTTTGCCCAAGTTGACTGTATTAGGAAGTGGTGGGCACCTCTCCAGCTTTTGAAAAATTCATTCAGACTCTTCCTTTCTGTGCATCTCTTCTGCTTTGCCAGGTCGAGCTGGGAGCTGCCTGACTTGAGGGAAGGGAGAGTAAAAGCCATCAGTGACTCAGATGGGGTGAGCTACCCTTGGTACGGGAACACCACAGAAACTGTGACCCTGGTCGGCCCCACCAACAAGATGTCCAGGTTCTCCGTCAGCATGAATGACAATTTCTACCCTAGTGTGACATGGGCAGTGCCAGTGAGCGACAGCAACATACCGCTGCTTACCAGGATCAAGAGGGACCAAAGTTTCACCACCTGGCTGGTAGCCATGAACACAACCACAAAGGAGAAGATCATTCTGCAGACCATTAAGTGGAGAATGAGGGTGGACATTGAGGTGGACCCCCTTCAGCTCTTGGGGCAACGGGCCCGGCTGGTGGGCAGGACTCAGCAGGAGCAGCCCCGGATCCTGAGCCGGATGGAACCCATCCCCCCCAATGCACTAGTGAAACCCAATGCCAATGATGCCCAGGTCCTCATGTGGAGGCCCAAGCGGGGGCCCCCTCTGGTTGTGATCCCTCCTAAGTAGAAACCACCTGGCCTGAAAGTACGTGGAGCACCTGTCGTGGAGACACGCCGTGGGGCTGCCAGGGATGGTGGGAGCCAAACTGAATTTCTGAGCCAAAGCAGACCTCCTGGTTTGCCAGCCTTTGCAGCCACCTGTGAAGAGCAGAGCTGCTCCTTGGGTGGTAGAACCATAATCCTTAGGGAAAATCTCTTCCTCTTAGGAACAAAGAAATCACTGCTTCAACAGACTTGCTGAGAACACCATGCAAGGAGCCATATTTTATTTAGAGCTGACCAGGATGATTCTTTTATCCAAACTATTGACCATTTTCCTGTGAGATGCAGGGAATGGAAACGAAACTAAACAGTGCCTGTGGCAAATGCTGCTGCCCAACCAGTTAGAAGTGGAAGTGAAACATCCACACCAGGCGTTTGTAAGACAGACAGTCCGCTGTCTGATGGGAGGGTGCTGGGGAAGGGGGTGGAATGAAGGGAGGTGGTGAGGAGAATGGGCGTTGGGGAGAGGAAGGAATAAGTTATTATCACAAATGAATCATTGTGCATTTATTAGTTGATTATCTGATCATCCGTAGACTCACTGGAATGAAAGGAACACTTAGAAACTGCAGGTATATTGACATTTGTTCTATTCTGAGAGGGCGTCCTGGGAGCTATCCAAGGTGCTGATGTGAACTAACAGATGGTGACTCTCTATGGTTCCGTCTACCTACCTCCTTCCAAAAAGTGATTATTCAGAGCATCCTTAATCACAGTGTTTGGATAGGTCGTTTCTGTGCTCTGCAGTCACTATTATATTCGGGGCCTTTCACCATGTTTTCAGTGAAACCTGAATTGTGATTTTTGTTTACAGCTGCTTGTTCTGTTCCCGTTATTAGTCCTAAATTTACAAAAAGATAATGTGTATAAGCCAAGAATCCATGGAGGGCTTCAAGAACATTTCAGCAAATAAGAATAGCATTTTCACTTTTGGATTGTTTGTGGTTTTAGTTTCCGAATGATTTGGACGTATACAATGCACACGCAGGACTGTGTGCCAGGGGCTGGAAGTTCCTGACGAGTGCATGGAGCACAAAGCACGCACTGTGCTTCTATATTCAATTCTTTCCACTCGACTTCACAGAAGCTCAACTTTAACTTCTGGGCCTTTGTGAGACCTGCTTCCTAAGCCTTAACCCCGAGCTCGTTAATGAAAATCTGAGCTACTCACATGAAGCAATAAATATGAGAAACTGTATTTCCTTTCGTCAGGCCAATATCAAGCTTTTTAAAGAGTTTCTCATTTTTATAATAAGGATTTTCCCAGCTCTTCTAACTTATATCACCCTCCAAAAAGAGCTTTTCCCTTTATTCCCAGTCATGAACTGTGATATATAAATATGGTGCCTTTTTCAAGCCCCTCCCCATGCAACATGATTCTGAAAGTCCCACAATGCCGCTGTGGGCTTGATGGGTGGACTTGCGGGCCTGGTGAGAGAGTTGAGGTTCATAGCAATTATGACAGCCCTGTGGTTGGCTCCAGGGAGGTGTCTTCGGCCAGAGTTTGAGGATGGAGCAGGAAAGCCAGGAGGGCCTTTTTATTACTTTTATTAAAAGTGCAATTTAGCTGAACTTCTTTCAGGTTCTAGTCCCAGGGATGGTGCTCATTTACAGGAGATCCATTTCGAATGACACTGTGTGAACCCCACACCTCGGTCCTGAGCTGCCCCCTAGCTTAGTTACTGATGGCACGCTGAGCCATTTATAACACACACAGACAACACACCAGCGACTCACAGGAGACTGGAGACAGTTCACTTAGAAATAGCTCCGCTGTTCCATTGGTGTTCCTCCATGCCTTTCCACGCTTCCTTGGGTATGTTTTGTTTTGTTTAAGGGAGGAAAGCCCAAAGAGCTCCGTGGCTGAGAATCGGAAACAGCAGTGTGTCCCTCTGGTGGGATTAGATGCCACCCATGTGGGACGCTGGAGAGTGGACACTGATCCTGGAACCTAGTCCATGTGATCTTACTTTAAGAAAACCTGATCTTTAAAAATCAAAAATTGTAAAAAAAAAAAAGAAGAAGAAGAAGAAGAAGAAGAAAGGATTATGTATATTACACAATCTTATACAAGATTTCTGTTTTCAAATACCCATTGCCCACTCAAATAAGATGTGAATTACACAGTCATATTCACATAGAACTTTTCCAAGGGTGCACTGTCTTTATAAAGCGAGGTACCACACACTTAGTAAGACTGGTTCCTGCTGAAAACGCACACTTTTCAGAATTTTAAAAGAAATGACCCCACGCCAGTTTTCTCAAAAATTATGTGATGACAAAATGAGAAAAAATAGATAGGAAAGTCCTTAAAGAGAGAAAGCCCTGTATAATAACCAAATATGCACTGTCATCATTGTCAGCGATACTGTGAACTCTGCAGTGGGGTCTCTCAATTCTGAAATCTCCTGGCGGATGTCCTAGGGCCCTGCAGCCAATTGTTGTTTTAAAGTGATCGCTGTTTTACAGGAAAACGACCCTTTTCTGTCCGTGAGCCTCGATCATGCCCCTCAGCGCAGTCAGGATATTGCGAAGTGAAAGGCTCTCCAGAGGGAGTCACCTCCAGGTCCCCTCCCTGCTCCCATCAGGCGTGTCCCCAAGGGTCCCCAGGTTTGACGGCAGATGCCATCAGTTTAGAGGGACTCATTCAGTGCCTTGACTAGTTGGCTGGCCTTAGGATTACATTTGGATTCTACACACACACACACACACACACACACACACACACACACACACAGACTGGAAAAAGCATTTCATTAAGTCATAGGTTCTTCACTGTAGTCACCTTTGAGAGCTTTTATTCCACGATCCCGAGGGAATTGAGGTCCAGTTAAATTAGCTCATCTCAGGGCCACGTACCGACTTAGCAGCGGAGCCCAGAGGAGGGCCTGGGCCTCCCACACCTCAGATCACAGCACAGTCACGCTTACCTGAGCCCCACCGTCCTCTCCTGGTCTCCAGCCAAAACTCTGTCACCACCCTGAGCCGTCACCCTCTTAGCTCTGGAGACGATTGGACCCATCCCTTAAAGGACAGGGGAGGTCCTTGTTACAATTATGTCAGAAAATGAATGTTCCAGATTCCCTTTGATCGGTTTGATCTGTGACCTCTGTTTTGAAATTGAGCTCTTCACTCGGGCCCTTTGCAGCGCACATCTTACCTCCTGGGTCATGGTTGTGGCCCACAGCATGTGGGAGGTTGGAGGCTGGTCACTCTCCAGTCCCATCCAAGGGCGTTTCTCGACGCCCTCTGTCCAGGTGCTAGGAGTGTTATCTCACAGGTCAAGTCGTGATCTGAGCAGCAAAATAAAAGAACTGTGATTTATATTTTACAAAAGCTTCCATATGCATTTTCTCACCCCCAGACCATCTTGGAGGAATGTACCGTAATATCATTATTATCATCCCCGTTTTACAAACACTGATTGAGAAACACAGAGGTTAAGTGACGTATTCATTGACACAAACAGAAAATGTCAGGAGCAGGTTCAAGCTGGGCCATTTGCTCCAAATCCCCTGTTCGCCCAGGTCCTGAGCTGCCTCCCCGGTGCTCTCTGCCAGGAGGGCACAAAAGAGAGGGAAGCAAAAGGAAAAGCCAGTCATTTGCTCCTACGCAGCCATGCAGCCTCGCCCGATCTACTAAGTGAATGTGTTAAAAATAAGCGAACCCTGTTTTCTATGCCGGGAACTGGGTAACCCATGGAGACTGGCCGGAGATGCCCACTGGGCACAGAGTGGGGAGCTGTCCGGGCAGCTCTCAGCAGCTGGCAATTAGCGAGGAGCAATCTGCTCTCGGGGGTCTCAGGATCCCTGAAGCACCACCGTAAGCGCAGGAGGAGGAGCGAGCAAGCGACGCAGCTGAGGCCCCAGCTGAGCGAGGCCCTGCCCTGCCCTCCCTCATCCCGGCAGGAGCTGCCCACGGGGCGGAGGCAGCGTGAACAATGGCCTCCCCAGCTCTGCTTGGCACATCGAACAGCCGAGGACACAATTAACACCGCCAGAGCCAGCTCCTAACTGAGTTGCAAAGAAAGATGTAAACACGCACGCACGCACGCACAGACCCACTACACTCACACTCTTCAGGCTGAAAAGAAAATTAATCAAAAGCCCAATGAACGCCTGAGCTCTATAATTAAGCCTCAACGATCCTGAGATAGGAGCTGAGCGAGCGAGCTCAGAGCACACAGATATTTTTACCCCTGCCATTGCCATTCATTTCTTTGGGATCTTGAGGACAGCTGGCTCCGGTCTCCCTGCCGAGGCAGCTTCCATGGAGGCCCTGCAGGAGAGCTGCCGCTCAGTGACCAGAGGACAGCCAAGGTCACTTGGCCATTCTCAAACACTGTACGGGAATGCACCTGGGGAGACGGCGCTCGCCCCGCCCAGTGATGGATCCGTCACTCACCTCAGGCCTCCTAACAATTCCCTTGCCGTGGGCAGTAGTTTACAGTTTACCAAGGGTTTTGCTTTTCAAGTAGAGAAGCAAACATCCCTGTTCAAGATGGAAATGTGTGGGGCCTCCTCTCTCTGTCCCCATTATTAATGGCGAAGACTCCCCTTGGTTAGTGTGCCACAGTTTGCATAGCACAGGCACAAACATTTGTCATGCTCTTCTTAACAGCCCTAGAGGATCCCCTCTGTAGCCCATTTCACAGGAGAGGGGTCTGAGGAGTCAGGTGCAGTGACCTGTCCAAGGTCACACCAATATTAGTGGTGCTCCAAGGACTCGAGCTTCTGTCTCCTGTCTCCACACTGTTACCCACTCTCACGGGACCTTCTCCCCGAGTTCCATGCACACGCCCCTCTGTGCTTGTCCAGCCACTGCCGCTCCTCAGGCAGGCTGACTGGCCGGGACAAGGACAAGGTGCTCTTTGTGGGGTCTGCCCTAATGGGTCCCTGGTGTGGCTGGACAAGACAGACACAGCTCTCTGTGGTCCCAGGCTCTGTGCCTTCAGATTTCTCTCCTGACCCACATCAGGAGGGAGGCCCATTCAGGTGCCCTGGGGCCAGAGGCCAGCACCTTGGGGTTACCTGGACCAGCTGGTGAACCTGACCTTGAATGAGTCACTTTATTCCTCTGGGCCTCGGCTCCTCTGTTAACTGAGCCACTAATACAGCCCAGCCCTCACCACAGTCAGGAAGACACAGTGCGATGATGTCTAGAAACAACCCCGATGTCTACGTGCTGCCTGCGTGCGGTAATGGTCACATCCGTGGACTCAGTCCACGGCGAGTGGCAGGCCCTCCAGCCCCATCTCCTTGGGAGCCCAGAGCCACCTCAGGGAAACCCGCTTTCCCTGCCAGTGAACCTGGCCTCGTGGGGGAGGGGTCTTTGAGCTCCTGCCACCTCAGACTCCTTGCTGGAGAGGCCTGGACCCTGGCAGTCAGAAAAGGAAGGGACCGCTGCATGGCCCTATAGCAATCCGCTCGGGGCTGCATTTGCCGCTGCAACTCTGGGAGGTCTTTTGGAAAGGAAAGGAGGCCAGACCCGAAGTACCAGCCCCATTCGCCTAGTTTAAGCTGGCTAAAGCCAGCCAGGGACAGCGCCTGCCATGGGCTCGGGCAAGAGAAACAGAGGGGAAAGTAAGATAGAGAGATGATGGATGGATGGGTAGGTAGGTAGATAGATGATAGATAGATGATAGATGGATAGATAGATACATAGATACATAGATAGATACATAGATGATAGGTAGATGATAGATGGATAGATGGTAGATGGATACATACATACATACATACATACATACATACACCTATCTACCTACCTACCTTTCTGTGGCTCTCCCCTGGCATGTCTGTCCCTACAGGGTCCCCGATGCCACAGGCCTCGGCTGGGAGGCCTCAGTTTGGAGGGAGCATTACCGACTTGGTTGTGTGGTGCACACACCTGCACTGCACCCCAGGCTGGACCCTCTCTGCCGCCCTGCCTGCTGCGGCTCCACGGGACCCGCCACACAGCCACAGCCTTGCCTCCAGGCTGCTTTCCAAGCCCCTCCCTGTTCCCACAGCCCAACCAGTCCTCTCCCCGAGCTGGGCCTCCCCTGCCCCTGGCTCTCTGAGGGGAGAGGTATTTTGTCCAACTGGGGAGTGGTCCCGAAGAGACCCTTCCAGCTCTTCTCGCCAGGACCGACTTGAGCCAGGCCTCGGGCGGCAGGCCCTGTGCAGGAGCCTCGCCTCTGCCCCCGCCCACTCTCCCCGCCCACCCAAAAGTGTGGCGAGACCCTCACAACAGCTGTGTGCTGGGTCAGGACGCCTAGAGCGGGAAGCAGACCTTGGAATGGGAGCACTTGGCCCTGGGGCATCGGAGGGTTCGCAAGCAAAGCACTGCTGACCGTGGGCTGGTCTCAGCTGGCCGACCCCACATCCCTGGAGGAGACAGGATGCAGGGCGATGCGTGCTCCAGGTCGGGCCCCAGGGTGCACAGCTTAAGGGGGTACCCACTCAATTTGTGCAGACACCCACTCTGCACTTGCTGAGTGAGCCCCTGGTGTCCACCCTGGACCCCAGACTCGTCTCACCCGTCCCTGCCCTGCTTCCTGCCAACTTCTACCCACTGTTTTCTTCTCAAGGAGGATGGATGAGATCCCTCTGCACACCCATCCTCTCAAACAGTATTTATACAGTGTCTGCTATGCATCAGGCTAGGCAGAGTCCCTGCCCACAGGCCACGATGCCACAGGCCACGATGCCCGCAGGCCATGATGCCCACAGGCCACGATGCCCGCAGGCCACAATGCCCGCAGGCCACAATGCCCGCAGGCCACGATGCCACAGGCCACGAGGCCACAGGCCACGATGCCCGCAGGCCACGATGCCCGCAGGCCACGATGCCCGCAGGCCACGATGCCCGCAGGCCACGATGCAGGCCACAATGCCCGCAGGCCACGATGCCCACAGGCCACGATGCCCGCAGGCCACGATGACCACAGGCCATGATGCCCGCAGGCCACGATGCCCGCAGGCCATGATGCCCGCAGGCCACGATGCCCACAGGAAGCTTTGCAAGCACACAGCACAGGACCTGCCCCCAGGCACGTGCTCCCTGAGCCCTCTCTGTCCAGAGCATCGGCTGTGGTGAGGGGACTCAGCGAGGGAGGGGCGGTAACCGGAGCACTATCAAGGGCTGAGCTCCTCCGAGGAAAGGCACCGGGAAAACCTGTAGCCGCATCCACACACAGGCACTGGGCCACCTCCCCATCGGCTCTCACCCCATCACCCCACCCTCCAATCCAGCTAGAGGCCCGCACAGACGCGCCCTGGAAAAATAACAGGAAGGTGGTGATGCGCCTCCCGTTGAGAACTGTCCCATCGAGCGGGGCTTTGAAAGCAAGAGGCCAATGATTTCCCAGCCACTCCCTCCCGTGCCAGCAATGAGGCAGCCGTTACTTCTAATTAATTGGGACAGAAAGGAGGACCTGCATATGCATTTATAATGAGGGGTGAGACTCTACTCCACCCCTAGTATGCAGTGTACATGCTCACACACACACACGCACACATATGCTCACACGCACACACATGCTTACACGTGTGCACACGCATATGCTCACATGCACACGCATGGACGTTCACACACAATGCACACTTGTGTGCACACACACACACAGGCGCATGCACCAGGGAGTAAAGACCCCAGCAACTGTCTGACCTGAAGCATTTCTTCCGATCCTGCCATCAAACACCTGCTCCTGGAAACCACTCACGAAATCAAAGGCCAAGGCCGTCTCCGGGCACCTTCCTCGGAAAAGAAAGCAGATTTGTTGTGAGAGAATAAGCAGCTGTGAACTCCGATTCGAAAATATCTGCAGCCAAACACGACCTGTCTCACGCAGGTGCCCTCCCGTTCCCACCTGTCGGGTGGGAAGGAGGCCCGTTCGCGGCGCTTTCACCCCCCCCCGCCTGCTTCAAGGTTTTCAGCTTTGCCTCGCCTTGGGTAAAACTGATGCACAGACCCCACCTGCAGCTAAACGAGTTTCTGTGCAAAAATTAGGCTAAGCCAAGGCACCCTATTGAGTCATAAATCTGTTACATAATATCATAGGGATGGCACGGCAGAGAAGGTAACCGTTACGTTGATCCCGTTATGATGCTGCGATTCTGCACACGGGCATCTCTCCCGGTCCATGAGCAGCAGGCAGACTCTGAGGTCGTCGCAGGCCTCTGCACACCTGTGCCACATCGCACCTGTCACCCAGCATTCTGCCATTCTGGGCCAGGCAAGATCCCACTGGCTGGCAGAGCCAGGCAGTCGGTGCATCCGACCAGTCGCTGAGGGAGGAGGGGGAACTGGCATTCGCTGACCCGGAGCGTGGCAGCTATTCCCCTGCAGTCTCCAGAGCAGCTTCTAGGCTCCTAAGTCCCCGCTGGCATGGTAATGGGTGGTCTGCAAACTGCCAACAATTGCCACAAGTTTAGTGGCCACCTACCTATGAACCCGGGCATGTTCTTCCTAAAGCTGAAACCACGCGTGAAATCTGAAAGCGCAACAGTGTTCACTTGTAATCCTAGACCCTGTTGTGCCAGCAGCACCCTGTGAGCAGCCCCATGTATCAGAAACCCAAAGACACAAGCACAAAAACCGGTCAGGGAGAAGAGGAGGAGCCGATGGCCCGGCTGACCGCGGAGCAGCTCCCTTCAGGCTCTCAAAGCCACTGTTTGTGTTTTCAAACGTCAGTTGCCCACTACGTCGGGACCACAGCTGTTACACAAAGCCATGCGGACAAGCACCCACAGAAAAGACAGTGGAAACAAGTTTTCTTTTTAAAGACAACCTGACTGACAGCTTCAGGTTGAATAGTGTAGCCTCACATCAAGCAGCCAGCCTGTGGCATGGGCACCCATGCGCAGAAATCCCAGCCAAGCCCTGGTCCTCCTAATCCAGCTGTTCCTGCACATCTCCTCGTGCCTTAGATGCTGAGAACAGGCCATAGGTCTGAAACGCCCACCATTTCTGTCGATCCTTTGCGCCTGGCTGCTGGGTTGTACCTACAGACAACCTGCAATCCCTTAATATCACTTTAGTTTTTCATCATTTTTTAAAGAGCCACATAAATGCTACAGACCATCTTTACTAATGGGTGTGTAAATAATTACCCATAATTTTGCATAAAATTTCAGGGTCATTATCCCCTTGAAATCTATTCAAGGTGCTCAGATCTGCTTTTAAGGAATGACGTTCTTTAGTCGCTGTCTTAATGCCCGTTCTACTCACATGTTTCCATGTCCGTATGCAGGTCACCTTGGAGGACGAGGCACACCCAGCCAGCAGAGCCACGTAGCAGACTGAGGAGGGAATGAGCGTGGCTGATGGCTCCCAAGCTGAAGCCCTGGACAGCTGGTTTCCCATAAACCACATGCCATCCTGCTTGTCTCCTCTCCACCCTCCCATCCAGTGGCCTGTTCCCTCCCACCCACCACGTGCCAGGCACCTCCCCACTGGCAGGGCTGTGGGTTGGCTCCTGGGGAGGTATGTTAAGGGGGGCTGTGCCTGCTGTATGTTTCTGTGTGTAAAGGTTGGGTCCATCCAGGTTTCAAGTCCATGCCCAACCTTCTTATGAAGCTGCCCAGGGGTGAAGGCTGCTTAGCCTGGCCTTCAGTTACCTGGGGTAACCCAGCCCTGGTCCCCAAGCCCTGCCTTCCCTCCTACCCTCCTGGGTGGGAAACAGGGAAGGTGTGTCTCCCCTCTTTCTCCCTTCTCCGTGTGGGTGGCCAATGTCAATACTCTGGAGATGTCTCTGACCTTGGAGAGCCGGGGTCAAAGCGTCCTGCTTCCCCGCGCAGCCAGGCTGGATGCCTGCAGTAGCCAAGGGCACCATGTTTGCCGCCAGGGGCAAGGGGCAAGGGGAGGACCACCCTAAGAGGGCCAAGGAGGTGTGCAATGTCTTACTCCCTGGTTTTCTCACTGGCTTGCTCACTGCTTTATTTATGGGATATGTATTCATTACACAGCAGAAAGTCCAGTCCCATCTTTGAAGTATCCAGCCCCAGAATTTGCCTTCTTGGCCCCAGAGAGCACAGTAAGTTATTCCACTTTGAAGCCACAGAACATGGGGGGGAATTCTCTCCCTGAGTCCAAACGCCCACACCCCAACCAGACTTTCAACCAGAAATGGGTTAGAAACCACCAGCTCGAGAGCCTGTGAAGCCTCACCCATCAGCGGAAGCCTGGCTGTCTAAACAGCAGCCCCAGGACTGTCCCCCCACCTGGCACCAGGCTGCCCCTCTCCTCCCCACGTGGCCGGGGGCTAGCACTCAGCTCCCCTCGGCCCGGCTCAGAACGGAGCTGCTCCTGCTCCAGTGCTGTCCTCTAACGCCACCTGCACTTCAGAGACCCGAGAGCCCGGTCCCTCCCGCACCTGTGGTCTCGGCGGTGGAGCCTGGCACCGGTGTTTAAGGAGGCCCTGATGGGTCTGCAGGGGGCTGGGCTGAGTGGGCCTCCGGCGTCTGCTCTCCCCCCTCGCCTCCCACATCCTTCATTCCCCAGCTTTCTCAGCTCCAAGAATGGCAGAGGCCACAGAGAAATGACAGCGGTCTCCTCCCGTTCCTCAGCCTTCCCCCCTAACCCCCCCAGCAGGTCAGCCACCCTGAACGCTCTCCCCCCACCCCCCGCAGCAGATCAGCTGGTCCCTGAGCAGTGGCAGGTCCCAGCACTGTCCCCTAAGCCTGGTGCCGGTGCCCAGCCTGGGACGACTTTCGGACAAAGGCCACAGCCTTGCTGGGAGCGGAGGCTGCCCTTTGCCAGATTCTCTTTCCACCTGCACCTCCCTGGCTCCCAAAGGCCACAGGGTGAAAGGGCATTTCTGTGACATCCGTGTCTCCAAATCCTCATCCTGGTGAGAAGGCCCCTCCAGCGGTATTTATTTATTTATTTATTTATTTATTTATTTATTATTGATGTCAGAGAGGAAGGGAGAGGGAGAGAGAAATAGAAACATCAATGATGAGATTCACTGATCGGCCCTTCTGCACACCCCCTCTGGAGACTGAGCCCACAACCCGGGTATGTGCCCTGACCGGGAATGGAACAATGACTTCCTAGTTCATAGGTCGGTGCTCAACCACTGAGCAACATTGGCCAGGCCCCGTCCAGCCTGTACAACCCAAGCCTTGCCCACTTCTGCAGAGCCACCTGAACTGAATGAGGGTCTCCTGGTGACCGAGGAAGGAGTCACACTGCCCCAAGCCAGGCCTTTCCCAACAAGTGGGCAGCATCTGAACCCCAGATGGCCGAGAAGAGATCTCCCACTTCACACAAGATCGCCACTGCTGTGAGTGTGTGTGTGATGTGTGTGAGTGTGTGTGAGTGTGTGTGAGTGTGAGTGTGAGTGTGTGTGAGTGTGAGTGTGAGAGTGTGTGAGTGTGAGTGTGTGTGTGAGTGTGATGTGTGTGAGTGTCTATGTGTGCACGTGCAGATGCCATGTTCAAACCATCACCATCACAGGGGTGTGCAAACGATTCCGTATTATATGTACACACAGAATGTTGTGATCTATACACACTTTTACACACACACCCTAGGGGACTGTGATGTGGGACAAGTAGCTCTGCTACCCGACCTCCCCATGTGAGTAACTCCAGGCCAGTAAGCACTATTTCCCACCACCACCAGCTGCCCAGCTGCCCAGCCGCCCCGCCCGTGTCCGTACTCCAGGCTTTCTTCCCCAGGGTCGGCATGTCCTGCCCTGCGTTCCCTCGCGCAGGGTCCTGCTCTGACAGGTGACGGACAGTTCAGTCCGTGCGTGGGAAGAGTTGAGGGCCCCCTCCCCCCAGGTGACAGTTATGTTTTAATAGTGATCACAGACGATGCCTTACCCAGAGGAGTGGCTCTCAGGGTGGGGTTCCGGGCACTGTCGTGGGCCAGGAAGGGGGACCCTTTTTTATCAGGGGCCTTTGAGAGCTCCCAAGTCATGCCTGTCTCTGCGACCAGCCTGTGCCTGAGCACAAGCTAGCCACCTGCCCCACACCTGCCCTCGGGCGAGACACCGCCCTGATAGAGGCCCCGTCGTTCAACGTGAAGAAAAATCAAAGGAACCAGCTGATACGGAAACCTCCCCGCCGGCAGCGGATCCACACCCTTTCCGTCCCTCCTGCTCCCTCTCTCGGCTGTCACCGTGTCATGAACTTACTCCAGTGTCCCCTCTGCAGTCTCCTCCCCCAAATGTACCATCTTCCTCTGTCTTCCAATGGGAACTGGGCTGGTTTTCGGTGTCGCGACAAAGAGCGAGGGAGAAGCAGGCACAGGTGTGTGGCCTGGCGGGCGGAGCCGGGCGGCTCCGGTTTGGAGAAAGCCCTCGGAGGAAGAGACGGGCTGCCCTGCGAGTGCCTTACAATGACTTCCATTCGGAAACTCTGAATCGTCAGTCTTCGGATGTTACATCAACGCAAACAGATGTTGCATTTCAGTTCTCTGGGATTATAAAAAGTTAAATACAGTGTGTATTCGACAACAGCGTATCTTTCCTGTTTACTTTGGCCCTTAAAGTCGCAGTGCCTGGTTTCCTAAGAAGCCGTGGGGATGCAGGGGCAGATGCAGGGACCCTGCTGGGCCAGCGGCCCTCGCCAGCTTCCTCTGTGCCTTAGCCTGTGCTCTAGGGGAAGGAGAACATTCTAGAGAGGCAGAGAGTAAACTCTGCCCTTCCACCCCTCCCTGCCATCCCACGCACCAGCTGATGGTTCTCCTTCCCCTTTGTGAATGGCTGTCCTCTCCTTCACGCTTGCCACGGGACCAAAACAAGATGTCTGGGGGAGTCTGAGCCCCGAAGGCAGTTAAGGGTTCTGGGGTGCTGCCCTCTCTCCCTCAGAGCTGCATTTTGTTGTTGTTGTTAATCTTCACCCGCGGATATGTTTCCATTGATTTTTAGGGAGAGTGGAAAAGAGAGGGAAAGACAGAAAGAAACACATCCATTGGGGGCCAGTCCTGCATGCCCCTGACCAGGGCTGGGCTGGGGAGGAGCCTGCAACCGAGGTACATGCCCTTGACTGGAATGGAACCAGGGACCCTTCGGTCCCCAGCCCGACATCAGAGCTGCATTTTTAAATGGTTGGTGAGGCGTGGAAGTGGAGTTGGGATGGACTTGGTTCTGAAACTGAGCTCCTGGGAAGGAGCTGACGACTTGGCCCCATGGTCCCAGGGCGCCAGCCCAGCAGAGCCCCGCCCGCTCCGTCCTCACCTCGCCCTCCCACTGGCCCGTGCCCGCCTGGGGAGTATCTGTGTTGCCAAGGTAGCAGGCGTTCTCTCTCCCGGACTTTTATTCAAATCTGTCTCGGCTATTTTCACAAGAGAGGTGACCCTTTGGTGGGGTCAGTTTTTAGAGGGCTGAGGGTCAGTAATTCATATTTTCTCTCTCAAATCAATAAAGAAATAAAAATTTTAAAAAATAACGTGTACATTCCACGTTAAACTGGCATGGCTTGGAAAACGAAACAAGGGTGTGATTCATTTGAAAAAGCAAACTGTCCTATATTTAGATATATCTGCTATATATCCACATTGCACCTAAAGAAGAAATCTGGGGAAACAAAGACAGAATGTTCAAACAAAAACGATATACTGTGTGTGTGAAGAAACGATATACTGTGTGTGTGAAGAAACGATATACTGTGTGTGTGAAGAAACGATATGCTCCTGTGTGAAGAAACGATATACTGTGTGTGTGAAGAAACGATATGCTCCCGTGTGAAGAAACGATATACTGTGTGTGTGAAGAACCGATATACTGTGTGTGTAAAGAAACGATATACTGTGTGTGTGAAGAAACGATATACTGTGTGTGTGAAGAAACGATAAGCTCCTGTGTGAAGAAATGATATACTGTGTGTGTGAAGAGACGATATGCTCCTGTGTGAAGAAACGATATACTGTGTGTGTGAAGAAACGATATGCTCCTGTGTGAAGAAACGATATGCTCCTGTGTGAAGAAACGATATGCTCCTGTGTGAAGAAATGATATACTGTGTGTGTGAAGAAACGATATACTGTGTGTGTGAAGAAACGATATGCTCCTGTGTGAAGAAATGATATACTGCGTGTGTGAAGAAACGATATGCTCCTGTGTGAAGAAACGATATGCTCCTGTGTGAAGAAATGATATACTGTGTGTGTGAAGAAACGGTACTGCCTGCCGGTCAGCTGGGGGGTCACACGTGGTCACTCTTTTCCGACTCTCTAGTTGGATCCTGTTAGCAGAGAGTTCGGTGAGCCTTCCTGGAGGCCCCTCAGCCCACCCCCCAATTTCTCAGGAGCCCTGGGTCCCGAACCCGGTCCAGAGAGTCACAGCGCCCAGCAGAAAGCACAGGGTCATAGGGAGGAGGCCTCCAGGTCACCGCTGTCCCGCTCCGGGCCCACACTCGGCCCAGTCTCTGTTCTCAAGCACAGGGATGCCGAGGGCGGCGTGCAGGCCTTCCAGAACCCGCCCGCGCTGTGCAGACTCCCTCCTCCCGTGTCGCGAAGCCTCGGCCTTCCCTCGGGTCCGTGACCAAGACCCCTGCTCCTCACGCCAGGGCTCATCTGCTCCTGCCGAGCCCGCTCCGGGCCCTGGGAGCCCCGGCGGGTGCCCAGCTTCTCCCTGGGGAGGAGGCGCTGGCTCTGTCTCCTCTGACAGACAGGCCAGGCGCTCCGCCAGCTGGCCCACTTCCTCCCTGCACCCCCCGAAAGCCCACATTTACATCAGACAAGGCCATCACTGGGGGAGCTGCAGAGCGAAGACTGATCTTTTTTAATGTTTTGGTTTTCTATTTCATTGTTTTTACTGATGTTTTCAAAATATCCCATTATTTGTCCCACTCGCATTTTGTTAGGGAACTGAAAGCGTTTGGCCACCCAGCGCCAGCAGAGCCGAGCAGCGGGCTCTGTGAAGGGCGTGCCTATCTTATCGTGAATGGGCCACCCAGGAGAACGGTGCTCATGCTTAAGTACAAACTCCCCGATGGAACACGGGGGCAGATTGCAGAGGGCAAAGTCACAAGACGCCGCGAGTTCTGGGTTCAGGGTCCCGATTGCCGGAGGTGAGGTCAGGGCGACGCATCCTCTCTTCGTGTCTTGAGGACATCCCTGAGGCCGTCCTACCTTAGCGCTCGGGGCCCGAGGCGTAACTTAAGTCAAGATGCTACCTTAGCCTGCCGGGGTCCAGCCCTGGGGCCACTGGGCAAGTCCAGGCTCCCGGCTCCTGCTGCCTCCGGAGTTGCTGGTTTCCTGGGGGAGAGGCTGGGTCTCTGTGAGGCCCCACGCGGCCGTGCGCACGCTGAGAGCATGTTCCTGACCTTGGCGGCCCAGGGCGTGGAGCCTGGGGTTCAGATCAGTCAGGCCGAGGCCTCCTGGTGCTCCAGCAGAGGGAGGGCAGAGTGGGCTGGAGCTGCGTGGGAGAGGCCAGGATCGGGGCTCTCCCAAGACTGATTCTTTCCGCAGACACTGACCGGGTGACCGGCAGCTGCCAGGCACTTGCCTCGGTGCTAGGACTGCTCAGTGAACCGAACCAGCAAAACCACATCCCTCTTGGAAGTGCTGTCTTGTGGGAGAGAGAGACAGGGCGTCATCGGTGAGAAAACGGCACCCTGTGAGAAGCACTGTGGGAGGGGAAGCGGAACAGCAGGAGGCGGAGCCTTCTGGAACCCCTGCCTCCAGGTGGCTCTCTGTCTGGGCTGGCCCAGAAGCAGCTGTCGGTTTCCACAAAAGCAATGAGGTTACGGCCGCTCCAGGCAGGCGCCCCATTGACCCCCACCAACGGCGTCCTGTCCGGGTGAGCCTGAGCCTGCTCTTCCCCGCCGCAGCGCAGCTCCGGTCACGGTCTCGCGTCTTAACCAGCCGGGAGGCTTCGTCTACTGCAGCCAGAAAGGGCAAGTGACTTCCCAAGGTCACCGGCTGCTGAGGCCAGAGTGAGGGCTCCAAAGGGCTCTTCTGATGCCGCGTGCGATTTTCCCACGGCCAAGAGCACAGGCCAGAGCCAGAGGCTCCGAACTCAAGACCCAGCACTGCCTCTCCCTCGGCGTCCGAAACCCAGAGACGCTCCTGAAGACCTCAGACTGGAGGCCAGGTTGCGAGGCCAGTCGGAAGGCGTGTGCAGGTGGGACGCCACCTCCTGTGTCCTCGTGAAGTAAACCCTGTAATGAGGAGGCGTTTTTCTTGTAGCATGTTGCACACAACTCCCAAAGCAACCCTTACTCAAATTGGGAAAATGAATACAGCATGTATTTTCCATCTCTAAGCTAGTTATCTGACTCAAAGGGACTCAGCGCCTCTCCTTCCTCTGCCATGTAAGTCCCTGAGAGCGGGCCCGGGGCCGGAAGCGCGTCCGTCTAAGCCGGTAGATCAGACCGAACTCCAGGCTGCACACGCCCGCACTCCGGGAAGCCAGGCTGTGTCCGCTTCAGCGTCGCCTCTCCGTCTCCCGGGGCACCGGGAAGGCTCGTAAATACTTGGGGAAAAGGACATTCTGAATGTCTTGTTTTTTCTAAGTGCCAAACTCTTGCAAGCTAAGAATCTATTTAGGCCTCCACTTCTGGACAGGAGTGAACTCTTAGCACAGAGGAAGGCCTGGCAGCCCCTTGACTTCCATTACGTAGAGAGGCTTGAAAACTGGCGCGCATTCGCACACCGCTAGGCGCAGTCGCCTCGTGGGCTCTGAGGACACAGGTGAGCCCGGCCTTACCTCATCACAGCAAAGCTTTGCTGACGGAGGGAGGCAGGGAGGGGAGCCTGGCCACGTCCAAGTCTGGAAACGGTTCCCCAAAGCAGTGGCCTGAGGGTAAAGGCTGAGGGGCGAGGGCCGGGCCGCAGGGCAGGTGTCATGGGACACACGAGAAAGCCCAAGCACCCGCCTCAAACACCCCCACCCACAGCCCTTCACCAGGACGGTGGGCCTGGGCCATCGCTCGTCCTTGGGTGCAGAGGCCTGAGGCAGACGCCCGGGTCCGGCTCCCTCCCCGCCTCTCCCTTTCTTTCTCAGCAAGGAGAGCCATAGTGAAGGCGGAGGCTTTCGGTGGGGGGTGGGGGGGGTTTCCTCTGAAGAGGGAAAAGCCTATGGGGGGCTGAGGGGAGGAGAGTTGGTGGGTCGGAGGGGCTGACAGAACCCAGTAAGAGGAGGGGAAGGAGGCTAGAGGGGCAGCGGGGGCAGTCTGGAGGCCTCTGCCCAGATCCCAAGAACAGGGCAGGGCTGAGCAGGGGGGCATCACCCACGTTTGCGTCTTCGAGACCTCCCTCTGGCTACAGAGAGTCCCCAGGGGTCACCTGCCAGCTGAGCAGTGACGGGGGCCCGGCCGGGGTGGCCCATGGAAAGAATAGATGCTTAGGAGGCAGACTCTGAAGAGCTCAATGGTTCTTGGGGCATTTATTGGGCTCTTGCTTTATGCCAGGCATGACCAATGGCATTTACTCCTCCCAACCGCCCTCTTGGATGTTTCTGTTATTACCCCACTTTTACAGAAGAAATGAGCCATCAGGTGGGGCAAGACCACCAACTGGCACGTGGCAGGGCTGAGATGGCCGGGCACTCAGGCCCCGCCCACACCCTCCCATGTGGCAGCACTGGGTGTCCGGCTTGGGCAGCGAGGGGAACGGCGTGCTAGAATGAAAGGAGGGCCAGCGAATCTGGGTGGGAAGAAATGAGTGTCAGCATGCCGTGGGACACCCTGGTAGGATGCGTGGCGAGCGGCCTAGAGCAGGAGGAAGTCTGGTGGGAGGCAGGGCAGATAGACCTGAGAGTTATCAGCAAATAAGAACAATGGGCCCCAGCCGGTGTGGCTTAGTGGATAGGGTGTCGGCCTGTAGACCAAAGGGTTCCGGGTTCGATCCATCAAGGGCAGGTACCTTGATTGCAGGCTCCTCCCCACCCCAGGCCCTGGGCAGGACTCGTGCAGGAGGCAACCAATCAAAGTGTCCCTCTCACATTGATGTTTCTCTCTGTCTTTCCCTCTCTCTTCCACTTTCCCTAAAAATCATTGGGAAAATATCCTCAGGTGAGGGTTTAAAAAAAAAGGAACAATGACACGTCACCGCTTCCTCCGCGCCAGGGGCAGCACTGTGGGGGCAGGCCGCGCGCTCGAAGTGGGAAGGTGTCCAGAGTGATGCGCCCAGCCGGGTCAGGGCACCGGGCTCCAGCCACGTCTCCCAGGAGCCTCGTCTGTCCCGCCCTGAGCCTTGCCCACTAGCTGCTCAGAGGGTGTGATGGGCGGCTGGGGGGGTCCAGACCCAGGCTTCCCGGGCAGCCTCTGGCCCTGTCTCCTGCCTGGGCCGCAGGAGCCGCTTGCATGCGATCACCTCCTCCTTTACACAGTCATGTTGGCACGTGCCTGCCAGGCGGTAACTGACGATAATGTACTGTCATTAACACATCCCCACATCCCCATCTATTTAAAAACCCCAGAGAAGCAGGCAGCCGCGCCTTGGAGCTAGTTCAGCAGTGGGATTCCTGCCGGCTAATTATAACAGCCGTCTCCCAACTCCAGGAGACCCTGGGCGCCTCTGTCTGCCCTGAGGAGCCAGGAGGTACTGGGAAAATACCGACTCCAACTCAAGACGCGGGAAGTTAGCGGGACGTGACACCCTGGCACAACGGGCCCAGAGAGAGACCCTCACCCGTGCCACAGGGTGTCAGCCAGTCTCTGGCAGGGGTGCTCGTGAGCGGCCCCTCCCCGGTGAATCGGGCCTGGCCCCCTGTGGCCAATATGATAGGGCAGACGTGGGTGATTTTTCAAGGCGAGGTGATGAATGACGCTGCAGATTCCACTCCGGCCCGTGGATACCGGGCTGTGAGAACAGCCAAGCAGCCCAGTGGACAGGCCATTGCTCTGGAGAGGAGAGCCTGGCCAGCAGGCGGCTGGCACCAACACGCCAGCCCTGTGAGCGAACCGGGAGTGGCATGTTCCAGCTCCGTCAGGCCTTCAGATGGTGTGGCCGCAGTGACAGTGGCTGGAAGCTTGGAAGGGACCTCGGAGCAGAGCCACCAGGCTGCTCCCAACTCACCAACAGTGGCTGCTGGGTAACAGCGCTGAGCTTCAGTGTGATTGGTTACAGTAACTAATACATCATCAGTGTGTTACTTTAAGTCCATGGGTAAAAGGATTGGGTCCCGGTTGGGACAGGAATCAGGGCCTCACATACACGATCCCATCTAACCCTCACAGCACCTCTGGGAGCCAGGCCTCAGCCCATGTCACAGATGAGAAAGCCAGTATGCACAATGGCACAGCCTGCCCCGCCCACAGCCAGGAACGCGGAGCCAGGGTGGCGACCCTGACCGAGGCCTGCGATGCGGCAGCTCTTCCCATCACAATGTCCCGCCTCCTGGAATACTGTGAGCCGCCCAGTCTCTCCTTCCGGCTCTGCCACGGAATCGCTCAGTAATCCGGGGAGCTGTTCAGTCTCCCTCCGCCCATTCTCTCCTGTAAAGTGAGAA
The DNA here is from genome assembly GCA_025583905.1 of Ia io. Lineage (NCBI taxonomy): Eukaryota > Metazoa > Chordata > Mammalia > Chiroptera > Vespertilionidae > Ia > Ia io. The sequence goes on along the minus strand of JAJQQW010000022.1, from coordinate 2,742,806 downwards.
TCGTTGGCCACTAAGGGCCCAGTTAGCTCGAATATTCTCTGACCCTGGGCCCCCTCTCTCTATGTCCACCTTCCTTCCAGGACAGGCTTCCTCATAGGGTTTCCCCGGCTCTGGACGGTGCCCCCCACAAGGAGTTGGCTCCCACTGAAGCACGAGGGTCTCGGGTGAGCCTTAAGAAGGCCCAGGAGTTCCAGGAAACAGGCTGCCAAGAAGGCGTCCTTCCTGCAGGCTTTTCAACGGTGAACCACCACGTGTCCAGGCACTGCTGGTGTCCAGGAGCTGCGGGGCTGGCTGAACAAAGTGCAGAGAAGTGAGGCTACGTCTGAAAGAAGCCAGATGATGAGCTCTTCGTAATGTCCCTCTTGCACGTAGTCAACATCTCAAGGAGAGTTGTGGGGTGAATAAGTGAACAATGCTGAGTGGATGCGCTGTGTGACAGTGGGCAAGTTACATAAGCACTCTGGGCCTCAACGTCCTTATCTGTACGTAGTAATTACCTGAAAAGAATCGTAATAATTACAAACACAGTGATGCGCATCAGCCCCTTCTCGGCCTGCCTGGAGGACAGAATGTGCTGGGAGAGGAAGAAGGGCCGATTCTGCCGAGTGAGGACAGCCCAGTGTCCCCAAAGCGGGGAGGCAGGCTCCTTCTGTGTGTGAGCCCCGGAGGGCACTGGCGTCTGTGGAAGGGAGTGAACTTGGAGAAGCCCAGATGGTAGACTCAACAGTGCCCCCAAGCACCCTCCAGCTCCCACCTCCCTTCTGCCACACGCATGCCCAGACTCCACCTGTGACCCCATCACTCAGCGCAGGTAAGTGCCACCCACTCCTGGCCAAAGGCTGGGAAATCTCTCCGCCTAACCAGCCCATCGGGGAGCTGACTCCTGACCTTCCCTCCACAGAAGGGACTTGCAGCAGCTACCTACACACATCTCCCAGGGGAGCCTCCAGAAGGGGCTGAGCCCCCGCCTCTGCCTCGCTCCAGACCAGACCCTCTACACCAAGCATGTCAGGCTCAAAGGCTAGCACGGGCCAAGTAAACAAGGTTTAAGTTTATGTGGCCACACAAAAAAAAAATACAAAAGCTGCAATTTTCATAGAAACTTAGGTTTATTTCGATAGAGACCTGCTGAATACAAAGGGCTGAAATAAATGAGTCATCGTTAATATAAAATAATAGAACATTTTAATAAAAATTAATATTTTTTTGAACATTAACTTTCCAGACACTGAATAACTGCACAAATAAATAAGCGTAATGCAAATAAACCTATTTTTCTTGTTCTCTAAAAGTGAAATATTTCCTGTTGCGCACACCAAACAAGTCAGTTCAAGACAAATGGCATGGCAATCGGCTAAAATACTCGCTGCTGGTATTAGTGGAGAGAAATGGTGTGCCTGCACGTAGGCGTCTAAGGGAAATGAATGCAACATGATTATAGTAATCAGTCACTAGTGAATGTTGTATTTCGTTATTAATAACTAGAGGCCCGGTGCATGAAATTTATGCACTGGGGGGGGTTGTCCCTCAGCCCAGCCTGCCCCCTCTCACAGTCTGGGAGCTCTCAGGGGATGTGCCACTGATGGCTTAGGCCCAGGCCTAAACCGCAGTCTGGCCTCCCTCTGAGGGCTGATCAGGAGAAGGTGCCACCCCCATCACCCCACTGCTGCTGCCACTGCCGGCCGCCAAGGTGTTTTCATCAACACGGACTTCAGTCCCTTCACCATGAAAAAAATGACATCTTTCTTTAGGCATTTTCAAGATGTCTCTTTCATAGGATATGACATTTCTTTCTTTCTTTATTTTTCTTTTATCCTCACCTGAGGATATGTTTCCATTGATTTTTAGAGAGTGTGGAAGAGAGAGGGAAAGACAGAGAGAAACATCAATGTGAGAGGGACACTTTGATTGGTTGCCTCCTGCATGAGCCCTGACTTGGGCCCCGGCCAGGGAGGAGCCTACAACCTAGGTACATGCCCTTGATCAGAAGCAAACCCGGACCCTGTGGTCCGCAGGCCGAGGCTCTATCCACTGAGCAAACCGGCTAGGGCAGGATATGACATTTCTTAGCCCCTCCAGCAGCAGACCTTCATTTTTTCCTCCAGGAGTGAGGTGGAAAAACCCTAGATCACCTTCTTGGATTCTTATTACCCAAGTTATCAAGAACACTGTGAGTGGCAAACCAGGAGCTTAGCCAATGAGCGGTCAGAAAAGGTGTTTCCTCTGCAGCTCACATGCAGAGGTGGGCCTGCTGGGGCCCGGTGGCGGTGGCCTGGGCACACCCCCCTGCCTCTTTGCTCCGGGGCTGCACATCCATGGCTTGCCTCACAGTGCAACCAGTCCCCTCCCGCCCATCTGCGCACACAACCTCCTTCTGAGCTGGTCGTGACTGTTACGGTGTCCCGGCTAATTTGCATATTACTTCTTTACGTATATAGATTATGTATAACAGGATATTGTAAAAATTAAGTTACAAAATTTTTATTAAAACGTTTCTTACATACCATTATATTGGCTGGGCCTCAAAAAATATTCATTGTGAGTCGCATGTGACCTGCAGCCACGAGTTTGACATGCTTGTTCTACACCATCCACCACCCACTCAGGAGGCTGATTCCTGCAGCTCAGTCCACACACAGAATGAACCCCAGTGATTAGTTCCAGTGTGGGTCTCTGGGAGGCAGGCACATACGTGGCAGCAATTCCATTCTGACCTGAGAATGCTGCCCACTCACAGGAGAGTGAATGTGGAGCAGGCCCTGGCATCACTGTTCTCACAGGCACTGGCCCAAGAATAGTCAGTCAGGCTTCCCTGGGGGCTGCTGACGGCTAACCCAGCTAGAACCTCTCATTTCATTAGGGGGGAGACCATAATCTCATCTCGAAGCCCATAAGGAAAGGGTCATGATAGTTAATAAGTGGGGAGGGCTCCTGATGGCAGTAATACAATCAGGTGAGGCCCAGGAGAAAATATGATTACTGGGCCTGAGATGACTCTTTGTTTTTCATTAGTCCTCACCAAGATTACCGTGGAGAGGATCTGTTTTCCATTTGTCTCATTTGGCTCTAAAGACTATCCTGTTTCCTGCAATATCCTCTCAGTAGAAAATTAAAAACAACAAAAACAGCCTCACTTGCACCAGAAATCTCATATCCCTCAGGGATAAGGACACCTACCAAGGTGGACAAGCCCAGATGTGGATTCATGTCAACCTTTTGGATTTGCTGCCCTTTTCCACGCACAAAGTTTTGTCACCTGCATGCTCTCATTCATCCTCACAACAGCGTGTCCCCACTTTTTAAGTGTAGAAAATAAGCTTGGAGATGCTTGGTCCCCGTTAGACAGTGTGTCAGGTGTGGGAGGGGCCTACTGAGCACCTCCTCCCCATTGGACAGTGTGTCAGGTGTGGGAGGGGCCTACTGAGCACCTCCTCCCCATTGGACAGTGTGTCAGGTGTGGGAGGGGCCTACTGAGCACCTCCTCCCCATTGGACAGTGTGTCAGGTGTGGGAGGGGCCTACTGAGCACCTCCTCCCCATTGGACAGTGGGTCAGGTGTGGGAGGGGCCTACTGAGCACCTCCTCCCCATTGGACAGTGGGTCAGGTGTGGGCAGGGCCACCAGATAACTTGCGTGTGGTCTTAGATCCAGTAAGTGGTGCAGGTGGGACTTGACTCTTGCTCTTTCACCTCTGACCTGGGTCTGACTGTGACCTTGAAGCTGGGCCAACAGACTCAGCCCCTCTGACTGGTAGGGAGACACAGGGTGTCCATCCCGTCGCCGGGTACACATCTGTCATCGTGCAGCTTAGATCCTCTATTATGGAAAGCTCCATCTGAAAACTGTTTAAATAAAAATCAGTTTTAAAGTAAGAGATGTATTCCTTTCTCTTGTGTTCCTAAGAAGGATGGGAAGCCTGGCAAGATGCATGAGAGTGTTCTGAAAGAAAATGAACGAGTCCCAGCGCTGAGCCTCGGGACCTTGCGGGTTCTACATGACGAAGCCATCGCCTTCCCTTGCAAGTGGTTTCTGGTGCCTGGACCTTTCTGGTCCAGGGACCAATATTTCTCCCTAAAGAATAATTCAATACAACAAAGGCTCCGTCTGTCTGGTCACCCGTCATTCTCTGCTGTGTATGGAGGTATCTCCTGTGGGTTTGTCTCACTAACAAGTGAGTTCCTCCGGGCACAGCACATGATACTCATTACATGTAAGTGCTCTGGACAAACACCTGTGAGTACTAGGTGTATTTCAAGTACAGACGTTAGGCTTTCTACATGTAAGAGCGTGTTCCAGGGAACTTGGAAATATTTCTTGATGCACCAAAATTTTTCACACAACTTTCCTTGGTGTCCTCGGGCAATCAGCACCCCTCCTCTCTGCTCCGACTCGTTCTGTTTACCTTCGGTGTCACCAGGCCACAAGGATTCGTTTACACTTAAGACACCTCATACACAGTTTACTTCCTGTGCTGACAGCTGTGACCCTTCCCACCAAAGTCTCTCCACTCGACTGGGAGCGCCTTTGTATCTGTGTCCTTATTCTGGGACCTGGCTCAGGTAGTGAGGGCAGAGAGGAAGGAGGGAGGAAGGGAGGAAGGGAGGGAAGGAGGGACGGAGGGAGCGATGGAGGGAGAGAGGGGAGGAGGCGTGGGTGGATTGGAAAAGGAGAGGAGGGAGAAGAGAGGAGGAAGTCAGCTGAAAATATTGAAGAGCCAACATGACGGTGAAGAATTGCCAAGCCAAGATCTAGAAGAAGCTGGAAACAGAGACGTGACACCAGCATCGTTCCCTTGGGGATATTTGCTAATTTCCGAGAATTCAAAAGCCTGGAGGCAGCGGGGGGAGGGGGATGAGATTGATAAAGGGTGTAATCAACGCTTCGAGGACAAAACAGGTGGACCAGCCGTGCGTGCGGGAACTGCGGCCTCCACCTGGGACTGGATGAAGGTGGCTCAGGCCTCCGGGCCTTGGGTGGAAACCCAGACAAAAAAACCGAGGTCAGACAAAGGCATTTTCAGACAAACAAAACCGAGAGAGCTCGCCACCAGCAGGCCTGCGTTAAAGGAAACCTTAAAGCAAGTGTTTTAAGTAGAAGAGAAGTTATCCCAGTCGGAACAACATAGATGTAGGAAGAAATGAAGAGGAAGGTCTGTGTGTGCTATTGGCTGCATAAATAAATATATCTTGTGGAGTTTAAAATTGATTTAAGTTAAAATACACACAATGGCTTATAAGCCCGGGAGCAGCTGAGCTTCTGTACCTGGGATCTCTGTGTTTCCGGCGAGAGGCCTCAGGCACCAGCTAAGTGGGCTGGGAAGTCAAGGTGAACCTTGCAGCCTCTTAGGTCACCAAGGAAAGAATACCAAGAGGGCAACGCTGGAGCTAAGGGAAGAGGGAAGTGCGTTCTCAGGCTCAATCTAAAAGGAAAGGGGAGGCAGCGAAAGGGGCCTTGAAGAAAGTGGGATGGCGAAAAGCACAGGAAAGGTGAGATTTAAACCCAAACGCACCGTGACTGTACCCCAGGTGAGAGCAGTAAGCCCCCCGACCCCAGGTGAGCTCTCACCGAGGACCTGCCTCAGGCACAGGCCCCTGAGGGAGGAACCCCCTGTTCCAGAGACATTGGGTCCATGTCATCTTTGTGAAATGGTGACTGTGAGCCCGGCACCAGGCACTGTTATTAGAGGGAAAAGAACTCAACACCCAAGCCTGCCCACTCTTTTTCTTTTAATATATTTTTATTGGTTTCAGAGAGGAAGGGAGAGATTGAGAGAGAGAGAAACATCAAAGGCACGCAACTCAGGCATCCCATCTGCCCTGACGAGGAATCCTAACCGTGACCTCCTGGTTCAGAGGTTGACACTCAACCACTGAGCCGCGCCCGCCAGGCTGGCCAACTTTGATGGACTCTCGCAGTGGAGAACGGGCTTGGAGCTCAGGGCGCGGTCAGCGCGTTCCCTGGCGAAGCCCTCTTACAGGGGGACAGGGAGCAGAGGTGCCCCTGCGTGGGTCCCAAGCTAGGTGCTGAAGGGTTTCGTCACTTGTTAGAGCCCCACCCAGAAGAAACCAGAACAGAAGAGAGCAGGTGCCCCTTTGGAGTCAAGTCTGAGGAACGGCGTCCACCAAAAACAGAGCCTGGTGACCCCCCTGCGTGTCCTGTGCTGAGAGTCACAGGGACAAGGGAACACGGCGACACAGAGGGTGCTGTGCCTTCAGCAGAGCCATGCAGACAGCCCGCCTCACACCATCGCACCCGGTTCATGGGGTTCAGGGGCCGTCCGCATCCCCGTGGGGCGCTGAGGGGCTGCCCGCCATCCCACGCATTAATCAGACCCTCTGCAGGACACACAGATGGACAGTGTGATGGCGGCCAGAGGGAGGGGCTCGGGAGGTGGGCAGGGGATGGGGAAATCTGTAATAGTGTCAACAATAAAAAGACAGTTTAGAAGAAAGATCCCACACACGAGTGAGTCAACAGTCAGCGCGCCTTGGTTTCCATCCTGCCCGGCGCCTGGCACTGCGGATGCTCAGCCTGCACCACACATTAGCATTTGTGCCGCCTCCAGCACCCTCCACCAGGATTCGGGAGTCGTGGGAGTCCTGAGGGCCACAGTCCACAGTGAATGAGCCGCAGCCGGCCCCCTGGTGCTGCCTCGGGGAACGGGGCCTCCTGTCACCATAGTCCCGGGAGCTTCCTCTTTTATAGGAAGCCACACGAGGTTTTGCAAAGCAGCCAAGAAAAATGGCCCTTTCCACTCCTGAGGCCTGCCAAGAGGCAGCCCTGGGGGCTGGGCTGCTCAGGGCTGTGCGGCCTAGCAGAATAAAATGCAGGCTCCCCTGTGCTAAAGGTGGGGGTGCACAGTGAGAGGCACAAGAACATAATGCTTTCCCTTTATAACTCCTGCATTCCTTATGAACCCTAACAAGAAGAACTACATACACTTTCAAAAAGACAATGCTTCTGGTACGTCATTTCACCTAACAAATAAATAACATACTTTGTTCATGTGATGTCTTGGTTGGCCGAGATTTTTCTGGCTTGCTTTTCTGGAAATTCACCTATTTGATTATACTTTTAGGAACTTCGTTTTCAGTTGCTAGAACTGAAAGCAACCTCTCTCTTGGCAAAGACAAGATCACAAGCGATTTCTGGTCCTGAGGAGGGTCTTTCCGCAGACGCAGCTGTCAGCAGGCTGTGGGGAGTGTTTCATAGGCTGTGACAGCAGTGGGATACATTTCTGATAAGCATCAAAATGTACATTTTAGTGCATCTAGAGCAGATGATTCTTCTAAACAATTTTTCTACAAAGATTTAACTTTATGTCGTTCGGTTTTGTGGAATTCTGCATGCAGTTTAGCCGTAAGCTCCCACCGTCCCCTCTGCGTTCCCGCACTGTGCGGGGGCGAAGGGAACTGAGCGGCATCACGGTTTGTATATCCCTCAAAGCGTGTGTGTTCATCACACACTGCTCTTCTGTTATAAGGACAAGTTAATTTTTGAATTGTCTTCATTAATAATTGGCTCATTGAAAGTGTCGTGTGAAAACGGTGTTATTTTCCATTGAATGTGATGGTCTGTCGAATGTCTGTTTCTAAGCCTGTGGATATTGGCTTTGCGATGTTGGAAGTTTTAAACCCGCAGGTTGGAAAGTCTTTGGGGAATTAGAGTGCACACTTTATTGCAGCACCCATGTGCGCACTTTCATTCTGTATGAATTTGCTGACACAGTTACTGCCTGTGCCCACTGTTCCGGCCCTGGCACCAGACGGGAGAGTGGATATCTACACAAATGGCCCAGGGACAGCTCCAGGGGGACAGGCCAGCTGGCCTCCCACCGAGACCCAGCACTGGCCACTGTGGAGGTCCCCGTCCCCACAGCCGCACTGCTAACACTGCAGTCTGGCCCAGAGCTGAGCCTGCGCTCCAACACCCCTACCTGTGCCCCAGCACCCTCGCCTGCACCCCGACACCCCCGCCTGCATGCAGGTGGCCAGATGGCTGCTCAGCAAGTTGCCCGCTGCCCGCTGTGTCTGGAGTCCTCGCCTGTGCCCCCCACTCACCCCCACCCATGTTCCTGGGATACCCGTCGGCTCATGTGTATATCAGGCTTTCTTACAAAACACAAGGTCAAGGATGAGACTAAGAATTTCAAGATGGTGCTGGCCAGGCATCTACCAGGAGCTGGCTCCTCCTGAGCGCAGGCCCGAGTGCCCGCAGGCCTCACCCACTAGCCTGCCCGGCCGAGGGGTTCCCAGACACCCTGGGACACGCCTCGCCTCAATGCCGCAGTCACCGCAGTCCCACTGTGTGTCGTCCCTCAGACCCTCCCCTCGCCCAGGCCTTGGCCCGGCTGCGCCTCTGAGACCACACCACAGCCTGGAGCCTCGCTTTGCCCCGCCCAGGGACTCGGCCTCTACTTTAGAACCCCGACATGCGCTCCGGATCCCACGATCTCCTCTCCTGCTGGCTTTGCTCACGGGCTTTGCTGGGTTCCAACTTGGTGTGTCCAGTGGCAGCACGATGGCCTTTTAGAATAAACAGAAGGAGCCACGATCGTGACAAGAATTAGCGCAGGAGCCATGGCTGACGGGGGCTGTGGAGGCAGTGACTCAGCAGCCGGTGGGCCGAGTGCTATTCTGAGACAAATCCCCGCTGAGCCAGAGCGGGCCTGCCCGGACCCCGCCCACACCAGCTCCCTGCCCCATCTCTCGGAAATGCTGCATTTTCAACAGAATAGCCACGTCCTTTTCCTCCCCGAGACAGTCCCTGGGATGAACTAACACGCCGAAGTCCTACTATGTGCTTTATAGAGTCCTTTCCTCTCCGGAGGGTTCTGTCAATTGTCCCTCTGGCCTCCCGGAAGGCCGAGGCGCACACCCCATCCGCCCCGCTGGCCGCCCTCAGGGCCTGGCTCTCGGTGGCCATGGGCCTCCTCCGGTTCCGGGCTGGAATCTGTGAGGGCGTCGGGCCTGAACCACAGTGACAGGCTGGGTCAGACCCCCAAGTCCCATTGTGGTGGCCAAGAAGGGCGTGAGGGGCCTGAGGGACCCTCGATGAGAGCCGGGGAAAGGATGCCAGGAAGTGGCTCCCGGGGGCCGTCTGCGCTGCCGTGTGGGGTGGGCACACCAAGGCGCAGCTGCTGACACGCGGCTGGAGCGTCACAAACCCTCACGGCCGCGAGGTCTCTGTCACCACCTTACAGCCAAGGAAACGGAGACTCAGAAAGGCTGAGCAGATGTCCAAGGCCCCACAACAGCCTGAATCCCAGCTGGACTGGTACATGAAGCTGCCCCCCAGCTGGAAATGACGCTGGAGCCCACCCCCCAACCCGCCCCCACCCCCCCCCCACCCCCGGAGCTCAGAGAACTCAACCCTCTCCAGGGTCCTAGCAAAGTGCCTCCTTCAACAGCACCTGGCCAGCCGGCTCCCGGACCCCGGCCCCAGCTAAGAAAGAATGTAGGTCTGAGTGACCCAGTTGCAATGGAACCAATGGAAACAGACGGCTTTGTCTCTCCGGACAGCGACACACCTGTGAGCCCGCCTCGGGCAGCGCGGTCTTCAGAGCCGTTTCTGCAGAGGACTCACCCCCATTTGGAAACAAAATGCCATTTGAAACAGAACTGAGCAGGGCCTTTTCTGTGGAGGCCTGGCTTGTGCGCAGGTCTGCGGTCTGCCTCTCCCGCTCGCACAGGAAGCCCGGTGACCCTGCTCGCGGGGGAGAAGGGACGCGGCTTCCTGTGCCGCGAACACTCCTAGGACGCGAGCAGGAATTCCAGGAGGGAATGCCTGGCCTGGTGCCAAAGGGGTCTGGGAATTTCTCCAGTCGCCTCCTATAAGATGCTGTAGCGATGCAGGGAAGTGGGCACTCCGGAGGCAAGCCTGGCACCTGCATGCCCGCCTGGAGGAGGCGCAGTGTCTGCCCGGGCACAGACCCCATCGGGGGCCCACGTTTTATTAACTTCCTCCAGTTTATTCGATCAGCCTTGGCCTTCAAAATCCGTAAGAGCGGGAATGGCTCTGCAGAGAAACGTGTGGTTGCAATGCAGCTGTTGACATGTGGCGAATTGTGAGCAATTAGCTGATTTGCTCTGGAGGATAAACCGAAAATGCCCAGGATGAAAGCCCAGGAGTCACCAGCTGTTGTGGAGTTCAAATTCCCGCTCCCAAGTCTTAGATCACCGTAGCAGCCTGTTCAAGCTGCTATAACAAAATACCACAGACAGTGGGGCTTAAAGCACAGACATGTATTTCTCACAGTTCCGGGGGCTGGGAGTCAAGTTCAAAGTGCCCTTCTCGCTGTGTCCTCACATGGCAGAGCTCTCTCTCTCTCTCTCCTTATAAAGTTATTAATCCCGTTGTGAGGGCCCCTCATAACCTTATATGACTCTAATTACCCCCCTAAGGCCCCATCTCCACATACCATTACAGTGGGGGTTGGGGCTTTAGCATGTGAATTGGGGGGAGGCACACAATTCAGTCTCCAGCAAAAATTCAACACCTATATTTTACTCAGGCTATGCCTGGTCCTAGGAGCCCTCTCCCCTATATTACTTGACACCTATGGATATTTTTAAGGAAAAGCAGTAATAACTGTACCATTCTCCCCATCCCTCTTCCTTTAACCCTAAATATTTGGTCACGTGATAACTGCATTCACTGAGAATTTTCCACGTGCCGTGCACTGTTCTAAGAGATTTTCAGGTCTCAGTAGTCCTTGTAACAACCCTATGAGATAGGTATTATTAATAACCACGTTTAAAAGATGAGGAAACGGATGCACAGAAAGTTAAGTAACTTGCCCAGGTCTAGAATTGAAATATCCAAAATTTAAACATTCTACCTTGGGAGTCCACACTCTTAACTGTTACACCACAGGTCTCCGAACGTGTTAGATGCTGCACTCTCATGCCTTTGCCCAAGCTGCTTCCTCCACCTAAAATTCCCTTCTTGCCCACTCCATCACCGGCAAGCTGCCCTCTCCTGCTGGAGCTGACCTGGGCTCTCCTCGCTCCCCACAACACACTGCCCAGGACATGCGTGTTTCTCCTGCACTGCTGTGACTGTAGTTCATAATCAGTCTTCACCAGGCCAGACCAGACGGAAGGCCCTGGCGGCAGGTCTATGTAACCTTCACCTTTGTAACCCCAAGACCACGCACATGGAGGTTAACATCCTGCTGACATTCAAAGCCTTTTGTTGAAATTAAATTAAGAAGCAGAATTTGCTAATAAACTGCCTGAATTCAGCAAACAGTAAACTGCTGAGCTCAAGCTCTGACCCTCACAATGGAACAGCTGATGCCTAACGTTTATTTGCGAGTCTGACAAGGATGAAATTGGACCCCAGATCCCATCGGCTCCCCTGGGAAATGTCTGTTCCTCCCCCTGGCCCAGCCTGTCCCACCCCTTCCACCCCATCCCCCTAGGCATACCAGCATGACCTGCAAAACAACCCCACCGTGCCATTTCCTACATCCCTTCAATGTCCCCCCCTCCTCTCTGCCTCCACACACCCAAGGGTGCCTCCCTGGACTCTGCTGGGGGCCAGTGCCTCCCCACCACCCAGCTGCAGGGATGCATTTTAAAAGGTTAAGCAGCATCACAGTCTAACAGCAGAAGGCGGAGCTGAGAGAAGAGGCAAGAGTCATCTTACAGGCTTATAGCGGAGAAATTTTAAACATGTTCATTTTCCGTGCTGACCAAGTCCCATTCGGCTGGAAGCAAACAAATCAATCACAATCTTCACTTAATTAGCCCTGCAGCTGCTGGCCTGGGCGTGCTCCCCGCTGAGCCGGCACAGGCCAGCCGGCCCCACTTCCCTCCACATTCTGCCGCACAGGGTGTCAGTCCACAGTGCACTCCGGGTCCGGAAGCCACGCCCCTGGGCCCTGTGGCCCTTTGCTCACACAGGCCCCTCGCATTCTGCCTCGTGAGGTAGGTACCTATCTCCCCACCAGACTGAGTTCTGAAGGGGCAAGAACAATGCGCGTTCATCATTTATCCTCAGGATCTGGCATGGAGCCAGCACCCAATTAATTTTCCATAAATGATGTCACATCCTGGAGTGAGATGCCCGAGAACCATGCAAAAGAATGAAACTTAAAATGATCGTTCCGCTCCAATCCCTGGATAGTGGCCCCTGGCCAAAGCACAGGACACTCCCCAGCTTCTCCCTTAGGGACGCTCATGACGCTGTGTCCAGCTGCCAGAGGTAAAACCATGCCCTGGCATCTGAGAGACAGCCTCGCCCAGGTCCATGTGGATAAACTCCTCCTCAGGTTGTTCAGAATAATTATTCCCTCCTCAAAAGTTTAAAATTATATGATCCTTAGAAGTAATGCATCAGCAAGATATTTTGGAGATAACTATAAAGCCTAATTTAATGGCATAAAAGAAGACTGGAATACATTGAGTGATATACCATGTGTGGAGGGTAATTTTAGTTTTATTAAAATGTGGAAAAATTCAACACATTAAAAATGACTAATTCTCCCCAAAATCTATCTGTATCGTCAATGCAGTCCCAATCAAAATTCCAGCAAAATTTTTGGCAAAACTTGGTAAGTTAATGCAAATATGTATATAAAGGAGTAAAGGGTTGAAATAACGAGGATAGTTTTGAAGAAGAAAAATAAGGAGGGAACTGCCCAGCCAACCTGGCCCAGTGGTTGAGCATCAACCTATGAACCAGGAGGTCATGGTTTGATTCCCCATCAGGGCACATGCCCAGGTTGTGGACTCGATCCCCAGCCGGGGGCATGTGGAAGGCAGCTAATTGGTGACCTTCTCTCTCTATCTCTTGAAATTGATAAAAATATATTAAAAATAAAATAAATAAGGAGGGAACTTGTTATCTATATATATAAAAGCCAAGTGACTGGAACGACAGGAATGACCAATTGCTATGACGTGTACTACAGCCAGCCAACCAGCCCAATGGGGCAGGCCGACCAGCCAACCTCCCACAGCCCCTCCCTGCAGCTGACCCGATTCGTGCACCAGGCCTCTAGTTACATCATAAAAATTAAGATAGTGCGGAAGGTGTGGAGTTTTCCTACCAATATCCATTCCCCCTTGTTCCTCTTTAATAAAAACTCAACTTTGTTTAGGATGGAAATGTGAACAGTTAAAATGACTCACCTTCTCAGACTCTCTTGCAGCTATATGTTCATGTGACCCAGGTCTAACCAAAAAGATACAAGTTTACTGAGTGGAAAAGCCATTACTTCTCTGAAAATAAAGGGCAGACTTGGAGATGTATCTCTTCCCCTCTGCCTCTATTTTTTCTTACCATACACGTCCATGAGAGTGGAGCATTCACCTTGGATCATGAGGAAGAAAGACAGACAATAAGATTGTGGAACAGGAGGAGAGAGCCTGAACCCTGAACTTTTTTTCCTTTTCTTACTTCCACTTTTTTTGTTTCTTTTTCCTCCTTCTCCATTTTATTCTCTTTCTCGCTTAGAGTTTTCACTTCCCTTTCCACACTTCCCATACTTCTGGGTGGCTTTTTTGTTTGTTTGTTTCTCCTTTCTTACTTCCACATTTTGTTCTCTTTTCTTCCTGGTCTTTCTTTGCTTCACTTTTGAAACTTTCCTTTTCTTACTTCACTTTTATTAATTCCTCTTTCTCATTTCCGTTTATTATATTTTCTTGCTTCTCCTTTTTTCTGTTTTGATTTTTTTGCTTCCCTTTTCTTTTCAAATATGTTTTTATAGGTTTTAGAGAAAGAGGAAGGGAGAGGGAGAGACTTCCATCGGCTGCCTCCTGCATGTCCCCTACTGAGGATCGAGCCCAAAACCCGAGCATGTGCCCTGACCAGGAATCGAACCAGAGACCTTTTGGTGCATGGGATGACACTCAACCAACTGAGCCACACTGGTCAGGGCTGCTTCCCTTTTCTTATTCCCTCTTCTTACTTCCCTACTTTGCTTACCTATTCTTGCTCCATTTTCATGCTTCCCTTTTTTAATTCCCAAATTTTCATCCCTCTTCTTTCACTTAGGTTTTTTTCAACTTTATTGACACATAATTGATAAAACATTCTTTGAGTTTAAGGTGTACAATGTGGTGTTTGACACACTTATAGATTACAAATTGATTATCTCCATAGCATTAATTGATATCTCCTTCATGTCACATAATTACCTTTTTTGTGTTTATGGTGGAAACATTTCAGATGTACTTTGTTAGCTATTTTGAAGTGAATAACACTGTCCCACTATCATCACTGTGCTGTTCATTAGATTCCCAGAAATCTTCCAGCTAATAACTGCACATTTCTCCCCTTTTACCAACATCTCCCCTTTTTCCTCCCCTCCCCCAACCACTGGTAACCAGCATTCTACTTTGTCTCTGAGGTCAGCATTTTCAGATTCCACATGTAGTTATGTTCTATGTACTACCTAACTTAGATGTATCAACAACTCTATGAAGTAAAGTCTATTTTTGTCCCCACCTTCTAGATGGGGAATTGAGGCTTAGCCCAAATTAGTACTTTTGACCAATCAACTGATTCCAGAGATGCACGTGTATATATTTCAACAGGTCACTACGGACACAAACAATACTGTCCAAACAGAGTCATAGAATGCCAGCCCAGGAAAGGACGTAGTGGTCATCCAGTTCAACCGCCTGGCCTTACAGATGAGGACACAAATGACAGGGCGCGATTTGCCCAAGACTCTGTAGCTGGTAAGAAGCAGAGGCAAGATGAGAGCTGAGCCCTTGGTGCTGGGCTGTGTGGATTCTACCATTTGCCATCCAACTCAAAAACGGTTTGGCTCCTGCGGATGCAGTGTCAGCCCGTGGACCAAAGGGTCCCGGGTTCGATTCCAGTCAAGGGCACATACTCGGTTACAGGCTTGATCCCTGGCCCTGGTCAGGGCGTGTGCAGGAGGCATCCAATCAATGTGTCTCTTCACATCGATGTCTCTCTCTGTCTCTCTCCCGTCCTTCCACTCCCTGTAAAAATCAATGGGAAAATATCCTCGGGTGAGGATTAGCAACAGATGTCTGTTCTCATCGTCCATGCAAGTGATACCTTCGGGTCTTTATCCAGCAGACGTGGGCAGGACTCAGGTCCAGCGGCTGTTGGCACAGCCTGCCCAGAGTGAGCCTGGCTTCCTTCGCCCCCCTCCCCTCCCATTTTCCCTGCTGCCTCCCTCTCACCGCCTCCTCCCGTGGCCAGGCCTCCCCACCCATTACACTGCCCCCGCCTTTGCTCTTGACAGAGGCTTCTCTATGGCCGAGCGGAACCATGAATGCTGTCCAGCTACCAAGGACAGACAGTCACACAGACAGAACGCAGGCGGCCTACGCAGGACAGTGCCTCGACTGAAACCAAATTACCCCCCACATGGGACAGAGAGGGGGCTCTGCCGGGCCTCCATCCGGCCCGAGCGGCCTTTGCTGGGCCCGGGTGGGGAGGAAAAGGCGCCCTCGCTGTGTCAGGCTCTAATCCAGTCTCAATCGGATCAGGATCGGTTGCCGGAGCAATGCCGTCTCCCACAGGCACCTTCCTCTCCCGAGCTGTCCCTGCCCGGACGCCCAGCAGTCTCTCTGGAACTGGAAGCTACCAGGCTCCTGTCCATTAGCCCCGGGAAGCCAGCATTGCACACAGCAGCAGGCGGAGCCGCGGGCAGTCAGAGGAAGGCGGGCTCGGGCCGCAGAGCCTGCGAGGAGAGAACCCCTGTCTGTCTTCGGGAGATAAGCACTGTGCCTCCTTTCTGAGGGCATGTGCACTAGGATTCACGGTGTGTCCCCCTAAAAGGAGGAGCCACCAGGAGAGGCTCCCTCCCCAAAGGTGGCAATGACGCCCCCCGGCTCGAGTCGCCCTCTCCAGTTGCCTTTCAAAAAGGAAGGCACTTGCTACCCAGCAAAGCCTGCTGAGTTGGACCTGGTCCTGGCGGGGAGGGGGCAACCATGGGTCAGACCACTTCAGGGCAACGGGGACAGTGCGGGCACATGACGTGGGCGCCCGGGAAGTTCAAGGCCACATCACTGCCCTGCGAAAGCTTTCAGAGCATCCCCTGTCCTCCGCAGCTGCGGCAGCCCAGGCCCTCTTCCCCGATATCCCTCCCTCCCCACCGCAGTGGCACTGCCGTCCTCCCTCCAGGCCAGGACTTACTGTGACCGATAAAGTGTGAGTGACAGCGGCTTGTTACTGTGAGAACACACCCCACACGCCGTCTACCACAGCCAATACCAACGCTCTACGTGGGCTCCGTCAGCATGGGCCCGAGGGAGCAGGGGCGGGCTCCCGCTGGCCTCCGTGGCCCCGCTTTGTCCATTCCAGTCTCTGAGGTCTGGGCTATGGGTTTCTGAGTGCAATGACACCAACCAAACTCTGTCGGCCAGCATTCGAGACCTTGCCACACGTCGGGGCGCCCACTCTTCCAGGCCACACGTGACGCCACAGGTGCCCTAACACAGGGCCAGGCGAGATCAAGGGGTGACAGAGCCCCCTTTCTCACCACACCCCTCCAGCCATCATGCTTGCTCTCGCATGCAGGCACACACTCTTGGTACCTGAAATTCAACACTAGAAATTCTACCTTTTATGCTTGAAAATATTACATCTGTCCAAGAAGGGCCCCCAGGAAAACAAACAAAAGTTATGTAAGCTTCCCCTCCGGCATCTCACAGAGGACTCCACGCCAGGCCAGCCCGGCAAGGGGCATGGGGCTGGGAACACTGTCCCCTTGTTGGGGTGACAGGGAGAGAGACCCAGAACTACAGAGAGCCACTGGCCTTGAGCGCTAAAAGGATCGTGGAGGTCTCTGAGTCACCCCTGGTCACGTATGTGAGGCCTCTGAGTCCCAGGGTGTGAAGGGACTCCCCACAGTCCCAGCCCATTAGCGAGAACGCTGGTTCCCATCCAAGACCCCCGAGCCCCTGTGCTGCTTTCCTACACCTGCGTCTCCGGAACGCGGGGATGGAGGCCACACGAGCATTTGCAGGGCCCACCCTGCAGCCCCGTCCCCACCTCCTCCTCCCCTCGAGGACGTGTGCTCATCCTATAAAGGTTCACACACCTACACAGCCACCCTCTCCACAGAAAAATCCAGGAGTTCAAGAAGAAAGAGTCGGTGGGGAAGGGAGACAAGAGAAAAGGGCTTCCTGCACGTTCTGAAGACCCCGCTGGCCCCCAGCTGCTCCAGGGGGGGCGTGAGCTGCTAGCAGGGGCCCAGAGACTCAGCCTCCGCACCTGCTCCTGGGCTCTGGGGGGGGGGGGGGGGAGGAGGGGGAGCCCAGCCCGGAGCTGTGAGCAGATGGCAGCGCACGCCCTGCCTCCCTGCGGATGGCTCCACCCGGGTAGTTACCAGCGATGGGGGAGGGACGCCTCGTTGCGGAGGATAATGAGGCAGGATAAATAAGCCGAGCCCCGCCTGGAGGTCAGGAGAACATGAAATATTCATGTTAGTGGCTGCTGGTCCCAGAGCACCTACTAAGGGCAGGCTCTTTACATAAACGCTTTTGAATTTTAAAAAACGTTTTTCATTTTATTTCAGAGAGGAGAGGAGAGGGAGAGAGATAGAAACATCAGTGATGAAAGAGAACCATCAACTGGCTGCCTCCTGCACACCCACTACCAGGGATCGAGCCCACAACCCAGGCATGTGCCCTGACCGGGAATGGAACCGTGACCACTTGGTTCCCGGGCTCAGCTCAACCACTGAGCCACACTGGCCAGGCTGGGTGGGGTTTTGTTCGTTTGCTTCTCTTCCAATGTCCTCAGGACCTGAAGGGCCACAAGGACTCGGGATAAATAATAAAATGTGCTTGAGATAAAGGCAGAAAGACATAATGAGTGCAGGAAAGAAAGAAGAGAAAGGGGATTTCTTGTGTTAGAACAGGGGCCCCCAGCTAAGCTAAGAGGGTGCCTCAGGGCACTGGGGCCTGGGAGGGCCGGCCACCAATGGCCAGGGCTTCCTTCCTGAGCTCAAAACCAGGTGGATGAGAGAGACCACTCAAGTCAGACGTCAGCCTCCTAGTGTGACGAGAGACCCCACGGCTCACCTCAGGTCTTCCCATCCACGGCTCGAGGGTATCAGTCCCTCCCAGCGCAGCCCTCCTCCCCTGAAACGCTGGACCGGGTAGAGCAAGTCCGCACTCACACCAGGGCCTGCCGGGGCTGCGGAGATCAGGTGGCCACCTCACGGGACGCACCAGAGGCCTCCTGCATGGGCACGTCAGGAACTAAGTCACACCTTCGTCCCTCCGCTCGGAGGCTGTGTGCTGTGGAAGGGCCCGGACAAAGACGACACGAGACGAAACCCAATGAAGGCTTTGCAGTTCCTGGAAGATGACGAAGGGCCAAAATGAAAACGCGAAGAATGTAAGAGGCCAGTTTCCCTTGTGAATCTGTTCACCTATTCATGGCCCCGCGGCCAGTCCAGGCCGGAACCCTCCCCGTGCCAGCACAGGCTTGAGTGGGAGGAGCCGACAGCCAGCACGTAAACACAGAAATGGAATAGGCAATCCAGGCACCGGAAGACTAAGGGGAACAAGAAATGGGATCACGTGATGGAGAGGGATTGCAAAGCCACCTGACTCGGAAATGGGAGGAAGCTCTCAGGAGGCGCCAGTTGGGTTGTGAATGTGAGAGGGTGGCTCAGGAGCGATCCGGGGAGAACACGCCCCATGGCGGGGGAGGCTGGTGTGCCCCCAGCCAGTGCTGCTGGGTGCCGGAGCGGGGAGCGCGGACACAGAGCTTGGCGGGTCCGATGACAAGAGGTCTTACAGCTCACGCTGAGGAGGTCACTTCAAGCCCATCATAATGGCCAGTCATTGGAGATGTTACACAGGAGAGGGAGCGGATCTGCCTGCTGCTTTGGGCGATTCTGGCCGCTGTGTGGAGCTTGGCCTCGAGGAGAGGAAGCAGGGCACATTAAAATTATGAATGGGACTTGGTCCATTAAAATGTCATCTCCAGGGATGAAGCCAAGTTTATCCCATAAACAGAAGGACTGGCTGGCATGAAGAAATCTATGACTATATCACATCCCATGTTATATGTGACAATGGTATGCGATCATCTCAATAGGCGTGTGAAGGGCATCCCATAACATTTGAATGGATTCCAAATGAACATTTAACATGTGAGACAAGCTGGGCTGGTTCTCAACATGATAAAGGGATTCTCTTTTCAACTGGCATCATTTTTGTGCGTAAAATGCTAGGTGCCCAAAGCAAAGAAGCCCACCTTCTCCACTGTGGTTTATCACCTTGTTATTAAGTTCAGGTCACTTCAATGGAAAGAAGAAAAGTGTCATTGTTGGCAGAGTCTGGCTTCTTTCCTACTGAGAACCTAACCATACACAGTGCTGCTCCTACCCCTCTCACCAAACCCCCACGCCCGGTTGACGCCTCCTCACCTGACAGGTGGGGGCAGGTAACCCTCCTGGCTCTGAAGCAGGAAGCTGAGCGTTGGACGTAACTTTGTGATGACAAGACCTGTGTTCCTACACCTGTTGCCAGAGCTGCCAGCACAGCCTCTCTCCAAGGTCCCGGAGCTGTGGCTGTCTGCGCCTCCAGGACCAGGCGGGAGCTAGAGCGCACGGGCATCTCGGGCATCTCACATCGGGATCTGGGAGCCGCATGCCGTGCCCAGGGAAGCGAGGGAAGCGCTGGGGTTGGCCCGGGCTCCTTCCCTGCACCCGGGGCCATGCCAACTGGAAGAGGCCCCAGAACCACAGCTGCTGGGCAGCAGCACAGCTGAGGGCTCTGCACCTGAGTGTGAAGCTTGGCCCTTCAGAGAATATTTAAACTTTTGCCCAGGTAAGTGTGTAACTGGTTGAACTGTGCAAACAATATCTTAGTGGTGGGAGGGTGGGTCCTGGGTTTCTCTTGATGCCTCCACGCCGCTGCCACAGTCGCACACACCCCTGGAAGGATGCTGCCCCTCCCAGAATCCCCTGCTGCTGCACGGAGGCCGAGGAAAGAGCCCATGACCTGCTGGGCTCTTCAGACCCGGGAGGCGCCCCTCCTCAGCCTCCGAGGCTTGAGCTGAATCTGAGCTCTGTGCCTGCAGCTCCAGGCTCCCGCCAGGACCTCAGGACTTGCTCTTCCTGCTTCAAATGACAACATCAGGACCAAGTCCATCTCTTCCCATTTTCAAATGAAACCCTCAGTTCAAGCCTCTGAGACCTACTGCCTGGCCAAGGCAGAGTGGACTGACACCTCTCCCTTCTCCTCCGACTCGGAATGCCAGTGCATGGGCAACAGGCTTTCCCCAGCTGCCTGGCACCACCAGACCCCGAGGGGCAAGCCCGGCCCGGCCTCTTCCCAGGGGCCGTCACCCTGAAGCGCTCTCGTTCCTTTGGGTGTTTTCTTTCTCCCAGTCTGAGCGACACCACCCCCACCTGCTGCAGCCGGCGGCCTGGCCCTTCTCCCACCTCAGCCTCCAGCTGGAGCAGGTGTGACCTGCGGGTGTGGTGGGGAGGAGGGGCCCCGAGGGGAGGGGGCCTGAGGAAGGGCAGAGAGGGTGCCAACAGACACTGTGCATCCACAGAGTGGTGCCCGCGGCCCCAGCTCCGAGTGTTGGGAGCGCGGTCCTGGGGCAGTTTCTCTGCCGCAGCCTGAAGCAGCTGTGGCTGTGCAGCGAGGGCCAAGCTGTTCCCAGGCCTCCACTCACATTCCAGCCGGCAGCTGAGCACCGAGGGTGCGGCGTCTCGCTGTCCGGGAACCTTAGGAAACCCCCCTCACGGAGGCCTCGTGTCCTCCAGACCAGGGCGTGCCCAGCGCAGCCTGGAGAGGGCCCGCGCAGCACCCTGGACAGCGCCGCGGCCCCTCCAACCGGGGAGGTTCCAGCTAAGCTGTGCAGGGGCCTCTCCACAGCGGGTCGCACAACAATAAAGACAGGCTTTATTTATTTATTTTAATTTATTTATTGATTGATTAAGGTGTCTCATATTTGTCCTCATCCCCCCATTCCCATCCCACACCCCTCCCCACACATACCCCCACCCCACTGTTGTCCTTAACCTCTGGTTAGGCTCATATGCCTGCACACAAGTCCTTTGGTTGATCTCTCCCCTTTACCCCCACCTTCCCCTACCCTCCCTCTGAGGCTCAACAGTCCGATCCATGCCTCCTTGTTTCTGGGTCTGTTCTTGTTCATCCGTCTACGTTGTTCATCATTTCCCCTAGATGAGTGAGATCATGTGCTACTGGAAATACACTTATAAGAACCGAAAATGAGACAAGCAATAATGCTTATGGTGACAGGCAAATGAATCAGTCTGTAGTGAGTTCCTTCCTGGGCCAACAGTTCTTTTGAGACCCAATTTCAATGTCAAACAGTTCCTTATGTGTACATGTCAGCAATGACATTTCAGTTCTGGATGGTGGACAAATGGTGGTAATGCAGGTCCGACTCTCTCTGGTTTGGTCCTGGGCAACCTGCAGTGATGCACAGCTGCTAACTGCTAGTATGGGAAGGCCACATCAGCGTCTTCCATCTCTGGACTGCTTCTCTTCTGTCTTCATGGCTGGAGTAGTCCTGTCGATTCCTCTCTGTTGCTGGAATCCACATGGTCTCAGAGTTGTTTTCTGAAAATATACAAACATATTCTCGACCAAAAGTTAATAAAGGAATATTTTCTATAAATTTGACTTGGGATCCTATTTCATTTTTTGCCCAAATGATTTTCCTCTGGCTTGTTTTGACACCATGTGTGTTTTTCATGGGTGTCTTGCTTTTAGCCTTACAATTAATTTTCTAAAGTATTAATTTTCTAGATGTAATTTACTTACAGGATATTTTTCCTTACATGATATTCTTCTACTACCCCCCCCTTTTTGATTTAAATATTAGGAGGCTTTTGAATTTTATAATGTAGTCTTGATGGCTTTTAAATTTTAATTTTTTGCACTATAATATTACTGTTTTAGGTTTATTGCATGGTGCACAATTTTATCATGAGATGAACTACCAGTAACAATTTTAGTTAACACTTTAGGAACACATTTTTGTTCAGTACAATTAATTTTTCTAGAATATTTGCTTGTTTCAATTAGCCAATTTAAATTTGCCTGAAAACTTGACTACTATTTTATTGTCAAATTTATTACTCTAACAACAATCTTATTTTACCCTGTAAATATTAGTGGAAAGGATTATTTGCCTTCTTGAGTAGGTCCTGAGCATTCCTGGTGGTAGGCTGGATTTAGATATCAAAAACCCACTTCCCCACACCATGGGTACACGACAACTCAAACAATTCTTGTTGGAGTGAGAGGGCAGCTGCTGTTGGCCAAGTCTCTGTCTGTTACCTGGGTCCCGATTTGAGCTGGGCATGGGACGTTAAGCAGCCCTGGGGGCAGGAGACTTCCTTCAGAAGGGGTGTATGTTCAGGCCCCTGCAAAGTTGGGGGGTTAAAGACAGACTTTAAAAATAAACTGGGGGGGAGGGGCACCTGATTCACAGCCTGGTGGGCGTTCCACAGACACCAGATCTCTTTAAACATGGCTCCCACGTCCCCGAGCCGCCCTGTTGGTCATTTATGACAAGATGATTATTAGCAGCAGAGCAGTAAATGGTGAGCAAACATCTGAAAACAGGGCATCAAGTATTGTAATCACAAGCCCGCACGCAGCCCACGGCCTGCGGCCCGCGGCCCAGGCCACCCCTCCTGGCCATCCCCACCTGCCCTGCCCAGGCGCTGCCTCGGAGACCCCCTTCTCCCCTCCTCACCTTGCAGAGTCCCTGCTTTGTTAGACACTGAGCCAGTCCAGCCTCCCGGAGCTCAGCGTCCAGAGCGAGAGGCGGTGCCACCCGCCACCTGCTTGCTTCTCTCCGCCCCCGGAATCACAGCCTCTATGCTCACGCTGCTCAGAGGGGACCACTCTGTGTCCTGAGGTGAGCGCGGCCTCGACGACCCTCAGCGTTTGTGGAGCTCCCTCAGAAGCGCTGCCTGTGCCACCTGATTCTCGCAGGCACAGCGGGGAGGGCTTGGCCACCGTTGGAGAAAGATTCATTGAACTTCAGAGCTGTCTCCACAGCGGAGCCACACCTCCGTGGGCTTCGTCTATGTGGCAGCTGCTTCCACCTCCCATGTCACTCGAGGCAGCAACGTAGCGTGTTCCCCAGGTGTCAGTGTCCGGGCCAGGCCTCCCGCCTACAGGCCCCAGGACCCCAGGCCCCAGCACACGCTCCGGCTGGCCCCCAGGTGTGCCGCAGGCAGGCAGGGAGGGGACTGTGGGCCGGCTCGCGTCACACCACCCACGGCACAGGGCACGGGATCCGTCTTCCCCGGCAGCTGCCCGCCGGGCCGGTAACACAACTTGGGGAAAACTTTGCCGGATCAGAACAGGAAGACAGGGAGGAGACAGCAGGTCAATTCTCCCTCCGTCCTCCCAACAATTACCAACCGGCTCTGTTCCGCGCCACTCAGAGGCCTCCCCTGGGTGACTCACAGCTAAGCATTTTGGTGAAACCGTAGCCAGTTGGGTAACACGCCTCCTTGTAGTGGTTTCCCTTTTCCTGCCCCGTTTCCCTCTTCTCCTCCCACGGCCCTGCACCCCGTGCAGCATGAGCTCCTGAGTGCTGCCTCAGCCTCCGTTTTCTAGGGAACTCGGCCGAGAACTCTACCACAAGTGACCAAAAATAACTTCCTCCCAGCCTCGCACGCCGCTCCACCGCCCCGCCACGCAGCTTCACTCAGGCTGCGGGGAGCTCGCTCGCTCACGCTTCAGTGGAGGGTGGGTGTCTCTGAGTCGCTAGCTCAGTGCATCACTCCCAGGAGGTGGATTACGTGACCCCCTTTCCATAAGGGAGAGAGGCTTAGGGAGGGGAGGCAGCCTCAGGCCAGAGGACTGGAATTCCAGTCCCTGCTTCTCGGATCGCAAAGCTGACCTGCACCTTGCTCCCTCTGTGTGGGACTCTCCCGGACTGAGTCCCCCAGCTCCCCGCTGGCTCTCCTTACACTGTCAGCTCTCCACTCAGCTCCTCCCGAGGTCCCTGCTCACCTGACCCTCCTCCAGGAGTCACATGAGGTTTAAAATAAAGTTCCGTGCCTCAGTGAGGGACTCTCCGGAGGCCACTCAGTTCCGCCCCTGCTGGGGGCTTGAAGCCCGGCACCCGGGAGAGTGAATGGGACTACAGGCCCCCTCCCTCCCCCTTCCCGGGGGGGGGGGGGGAGCACAGGCCAAGACCCCTGTGGAGGACTGAAACTGCGGGAAGCACCAAGCCCTGTGTATACTGTCTTTGCCTACACATACACACGATGGTGACGTGTAATTCATCAACTAGGCACCATAGAGATCAACAATCACTAATAAAACAGCACAGCTGGAGCCACAGACTGCGATGTGGCTTCTCACGCCTCTCTGTGCTGCGCCCACCTTCTCCTGGGGGTGCTCTGAGATGACACGGGCCTAGGCGAAGACATGACGGGGGCTGGCGACGTCAGGCTGGTGACGTCAGGTGGCTGCGGACCTGACCGCGGGTGACAAGCACTTCCCGGCTGCTCCTGGGCGCCTGGGAACTGCCAGCCTCGCTGCTCCGGCGCTTTGGGGCGGGTGTGACGTCACGTAAGGTAAGGTCGGGGTGCCCTGAGCACCAGAGGCTCCTTTAGTGCCTGTGGGCGGGCGTCTGGAGGGGGAGGTGCAGCCGAGGGAGGAGCCAGGTCGGGCATGGGACTGAGTGGGACTCAGGAGGTTTCACCGGCTGCTCCTGCGGAAACTTACCTCACGTCCCTGCTAGTTCTGGGTCCTCCCTATAGTATTCCGGACTGCGGTGGCCCTGGGTAGCTGACCACGGGAAGTGGAACCGTGGAAAAGGGGAACTATGATACAGGAGATGTCATGGCCAATACACACACACTCACACATGCACACACACACGTGCGCACACGCACACGCACACACACGTGCACACACACATGCACACGCGCACACACACACACAAACAATGAAAGGAAATCCCACATCAACCAAAGTTTTCAAACCAGTGTTTGTGATCAAACTGATAAACCGATTGTATTAAAAACCGGCTCTGGTGGCAGAGGGACCCCGGGCGTCACCGGGGTGTCCTCTGCGTGCCGTTCTCTCCCCTTCCCTGGGCGGTGGACAGTTCCCAAAGCCGCTGGTCGCCCGGAAGAGGAGTGGGTCTCCCTCCCTCAGGCGGGAGGGGAAGGCCCCGGAAAAGTGAGGGCCTGAGGCGGCAGCTCCTGCTGAGCCCCCCTTCTCCTGACAACGCGTCACCAGGGTGTCGGCTGTCCTCTCGGTTCCACTTCCTCCGAGGCAGCCGGGGTACATACGTGAGCCGGGCCTGGGCTCCCCTTCGGAAGGGACCACATCAGTCAGCTCCATTGGTGCCCGCACTGGGCTGGAAGGACTCGGAGGGGGTGTACACCAACAATTGTTCCAGTGCCTGTGCATGCACAGCACTTTGGGATTTTCAAAGCATTTTAACTTCATGACTTTGCTTAAACAGGACACTGTAGGGTGGTGGGACCGGCATTGTGATCCCTAAATGAGGAAACGGGCGGAGAGCAGCTCATCAGGGTCACATGGTCAGTCATCGGCAAAGCTGGGCCAGGAGGCCTCTGGGAGAACCTGAGGGAGTGATACGACATGCACACGTGAAACAGGCATGTGGCGAGGTGGGAGAGGCTGGGGTGGCGCCCATGAACTGCAGGCTTCCTTCCCAGACCGGCCACCTGAGCTCTCCAGGTAGGACGTCAGCGTGCCCCCTTCCTGAGCCCCCAGCCCAGGAGCCTGCATCATCGTCCTGTGCGCGCGCACTCTGCCTTGCACACATTGGTGCCCCGGCCATTCATGAGGTCCCCGCGGGCGGGAGGGCTGGCAGGACCTGGCGCACCCACCCACGCGTTCAGTGTTTCTGACTGTCCTCCCGCTGCTGGGAAGGTTCAGCAGGACCTGGCTGTGCTGTGGCTCCCTCCCGCCCCCTAGTGGCCAGTGCTAAGAAAAACAGCCCGCAGGCGGAGCTGATTCCCAGGCCGCGCTGGCCACATGGCCACACGGCCACACCTGGGCGCAGGCCACGCTTCTGGTCAGGAGCAGCTCAGACGCCCCGTCACTTTAAACAGCCATGTGCATCTCATGCTAGCACAGTGCCTGGCTCCGAGGCAAAGCCGATCAGGAAGCGAGCAACTATGCAGCACCGATTACGTGGACGAGGACCAGGCTGAGCGCACGAAGGTAACAGGACACGCACGTCACGGTTCCCGCCACAGGTGAATCCGGAGCGACAGCGCTCCCAGCCCAGGCGCCCCAGCACATGTCACAGACTTGGAGCAGTAGAACAAGTACCATTTGACCCTGTTGACAAAGCAGAATTTTTCTGAAGAAAAAAGTTTGAGAAAACCAATGGGATACATTTTTCCCCACTATCATGTCTCAGATAACCAGGAAGCCTGTTGCTACAAAGTACTTAAAAATTCTAGATAAAATATGCAAAAAAAGTTCCGTTTAATGCACAGTTGAGCATATAGGAAAATAAATTTTACAGGAGCCAAGAAGAGGAAATAAAACTTAAAGATAAGACACTTAGAAATCAACATGATTTGTAATGTGATCAAATAGTGGGGTTTTTTTAAGCTATAAATATGGTCAATGAAATCAAACACTTGATGAGTACGTTTTGGGCAGCAGAAGAGACAATAAGTGAAACTTTGCAAACAGGTCACCTTGAGAAGTTAAAAAGATGAAAAAGAAAGTGAGAGGAAGAGACTTGGAGGAGAGAAGAAAGGGTCATACATAGACGTACCTACAGATCGAGAGGGAGAGAACAAAGGGAAGGGCCAGGAGGCAACATCAGAATGGAGATTAGCTGTGAATTTTCTAGAACAAATGAAACACACAGACCTCACCAGCTGGGAAGCACCTGTGGATAATTACAAATAAATCCATGTTTCAACACTTCATGGCAAACTGCAGAACATCAAAGACAAAGAGAAGTCTTTATTTAAAAAAAAAAAAAAAAAAAGATAGGAGAAAGTAGAAAAAACCCTCAAAATGTTGAAAGAATACACAGCTAAATTATAATTCAAAAGGGAAGGTGAAATAAAGACATTTTCAACAAAGACCGCGCCACTAACCCCTCTGTGAAAGAATCAGTAAAGGGTGCTTGTGAGGAAGAGAACTGAATCCAGAAGGAAGTGAAATAGTGAACAAAGGCACCAGTGAAAGTCTAGATGAAGCTATACAAACACAGCATAAATGATTATTTTTAAAACAATAGTTATAATTAGCTTACAAAACATAAAAGCTGGGTGGAACTACTAGTAAAATACGTAGCAACTCTAACAGGTAAGGTGGACAGTGTGGTGCGTTAAAGCTTTCTAGAGCTCTTATCTTGCTTGGGAGGAGACTAGAGATTTTTGTCAAGCGTGCACATTAACTTGAAAAGATAATCACTACAGAAAAACATAATGTGTCATTTCCAAACTGTAGAGACGATAAAAGTAAACAGAAATCTCAAAAACGTTGGGGTAAACATGGGAGGTTTGTGCAGAATTCTGAGCTCACAACTAAGTTAAATGGCAGAAAATTGGCAGTTAACTCTAATTTATGTCCAATAATAAATTTAGTTTGGGCCCACGCATGGAGGGTCTGGGGTTCGATTCCCCAATCAAGGGTTGTGGTTTTGATTCTGGCCCCGACCTGGACTGGGCAAGTGCAGGAAGCAACAGATCAATGTGTCTCTCTCAGATCAACGTTTCTCTCTCTCTCACCCTCTCCCTCTCCCTCTCCATCTCCCTCTCCCTCTCCCTCCCTCCCTCTCTCTGTCTCTCTCTCTCTCTCCCTCCCTCTCTCCCGCCCTCTACTCTCTTTAAAAATCAATGGGAAAATACCTTCAAGTAACAGCATCAAAAAGTGTGAAGTGCACAGGAAGAACGTTTAGGCAGGAAGAGCCTGAGACAGTCTGCACAGCATTTCCGGGAGAAGCTGCTCCCAGCCCAGTGGACACCTCGGGTCTGAATGGAAAACCCCGGCCCCGGGCTCCCACCTCTGCCTGTGGGTCTGACTCACCTGCACGGTTCGCTGTGACAGATTCTCTCCCTAGACCTACAGACTCAGAATTCTCAGGACCGGGTCCCGGTGATCGTCCACAAGCCCCAGTGACCTGGCTGGCCAGCTTGGGGGGCCACTGCTATAGATGGGGGTCAGCTCCTATGGGCCTGACTGAAGGCTTTAATAAAGATTTTCCAGGAAAACAAAAAGCAAAGCAAAAAGGAGATCACATCGTATTTAGACTTCAAATACAGCTTTCCTAGGAACCCTGGTCCCCAAGCGAATGCCATCAGCCCTGCCCCCCGCCCCCCCCCCCGCCCCCCGCGCCCAACCCTCCTGCTGAGACCCAAACCCACCACTAGGGGGCAGACATGCACCACAACCTCAGCCCCAGCCCACCTCCTACAGTTTGGGGGTAAATCCATTCCCTCCCCCTTAAAGCTGGAGTGACTGCATTCCTGGCATACTTCCCAGGACTGATTTAAGGATCAGAGGAGGCAACGTGGAAGTTTACTGGCGGCTGGAAAAGTCCGACATGAACACTGCAGAGAACGCTGGAATCTTGAAATATCTGAGCAAATTGCCTCGCATGAGAGCTCCAGGCTTTTCAGCATGACACCCCACCGCGAGCTTTCGAGGCGAGGTTGCCCTGGCTCTCCCTGGCCCGGGACAGTCGGCACGCAGCACGCACTGCCCAGACCCCAGCCACCTTCATCCTGGCCCTGAACGTAGGACCACTGACCTGGTCCAAACAAGTCCTAGTGTGAAAGGGGGATGCATGAAAATGAGTGCGTTCTCACCTACATTCACTTAATGGAGAATACGTGTCTGGTTTAGTCTTACCAAATTGATGCCCTTGGCTGTTTCATGTTATTTTAGTTCACAGCTTCTTCACACACACACACACACACACACACACACACACACACACACACGTGGGTGTGTGCGCGCGCGCAAATGGACAGGCATAGCCCAAGATTTAGCAGGTGTTTTTAATTATCTTTACTTTACTTACTTATTTTAATCCTCACCCGAGGATATTTTTTTCTCCATTGAATTTTTTAGAGAGGAAGGAAGGGAGGGAGGGGGAGAGACATTGATTCGAGAGAGACACAGCAATTAGGTGCTTCCCCCATGAGCCCCAACCAAGGCCAGGGATTGAACCTGTAACCCAGGTACATGCCCTTGACCGGGAATCAAAAACTGACAAAGGGCTTAATTTCTAATTTTTTAAAAATATATATATTATTGATTTTTTACAGAGAGGAAGGGAGAGGGGTAGAGAGTTAGAAACATCGATCAGCCGCCTCCTGCACACTCCCTATTGGGGATGTGCCCGCAACCAAGGTACATGCCCTTGACCGGAATCGAACCTGGGACACTTCAGTCCGCAGGCCGACGCTCTATCCACTGAACTAAACTGGTTAGGGCTAATTTCTAATTTTTTAATTAATATTTTTTGAATTACAGTTTACATCCAGTATTATTTTGGATTAGTTTCAGATGTACATAGAGGTTAGACAGTTATATACTTTACCAAGTGCTCCCCCGATATTTCCAGTACCCAGCAGGTGGGTTAATGTCTTTGTGGGTTTTAGAAAATGATCAGTTTAAACTGCTTTAAATGGAAATTAAATGCCCCTCAACACCAGATGACAGAAACCCACCTCCCTGGCCCCATCCTCTCACGCGGACTTGCCCACCTCCCAGGCTGTCTCCAGACTCCAGAGCCTTGGCACAGAGGCTGGCTCAGAGGATGTGCTGACAGGGTGGGAAGAGCAACAAACTTGCCTAAGGGCCTCACTGGCTGCACTGTGTCCCCCAATACTAAGGAGCAGGACTGACTCTGAGCAATGGACTGAGTCCCAAGCAAAGCCTCCAACTGGAGGTGGTCCAGGACAGAGGTGGTCCAGGACAGGGGTGGTGCTGGGCAGAGATGGTCCAGGACAGAGGTGGTTCAGGGTAGGGATGGTCCAGGACAGGGATGGTCCAGGGCAGGGGTGGTCTAGGGCAGAGGTGGTCCAGGACAGAGGTGGTCCAGGACAGAGGTGGTCCAGGACAGGGATGGTCCAGGACAGAGGTGGTCAAGGGCAGAGGTGGTACAGGGCAGGGATGGTCCAGGGCAGGGAAGGTCGAGGACAGAGGTGGTCCAGGACAGAGGTGGTCCAGGGCAGAGGTGGTCCAGGGCAGAGGTGGTCCAGGACAGGGATGGTCCAGAGCAGCGGTGGTCCAGGACAAGGATAGTCTAGGGCAGAGGTGGTCCAGGGCAGAGGTGGTCCAGGACACAGGTGGTCCAGGGCAGGGGTGGTTCAGGGCAGGGGTGGTCTAGGGCAGAGGTGGTCCAGGGCAGGGATGGTCCAGGGCAGAGGTGGTCCAGGACAGAGGTGGTCCAGGACAGAGGTGGTCCAGGACAAAGGTGGTCCAGGACAGGGATGGTCTAGGGCAGAGGTGGTCCAGGACAAGGATGGTCTAGGGCAGAGGTGGTCCAGGACAGAGGTGGTCCAGGGCAGAGGTGGTCCAGGGAAGAGGTGTTTCAGGGCAGGAGTGGTCCAGGACAGGGATGGTCCAAGTCCGGGGTGGTCTAGGGCAGAGGTGGTCCAATCAGAGGTGGTCAGAGGACAGGTGGTCCAGGACAGAGGTGGTCCAGGGAAGAGGTGTCAGAGGACAGAGATGGTCCAGTACAGAGGTGATCCAGTACAGAGGTGATCCAGGACAGGGATGGTTCAGGGCAGTGGTGGTTCAGGGCAGGGATGGTCCAAGGCAGAGGTGGTCTAGGGCAGAGGTAGTCCAGTGCAGGGATGGTCCAGGGCAGGGATGGTCCAGGGCAGAGGTGGTCCAGGACAGAGGTTGGCCAGGGCAGAGGTGGTCCAGGGCAGAGGTGGTGCAGGACACGGGTGGTCCAGGGCAGGGGTGGTTCAGGGCAGGGGTGGTCTAGGGCAGAGGTGGTCCAGGACAGGGATGGTACAGGACAGGGGTGGTCTAGGGCAGAGGTGGTCCAGGGCAGGGATGGTCCAGGGCAGAGGTGGTCCAGGGCAGAGGTGGTCCAGGGCAGGGATGGTCCAGGGCAGGGATGGTCCAGGACAGAGGTGGTCCAGGGCAGGGATGGTCCAGGACAGAGGTGGTCCAGGACAGAGGTGGTCCAGGACAAAGGTGGTCCAGGACAGGGATGGTCTAGGGCAGAGGTGGTCCAGGACAGAGGTGGTCCAGGGCAGAGGTGGTCCAGGGCAGAGGTGGTCCAGGGAAGAGGTGTTTCAGGGCAGGAGTGGTCCAGGACAGGGATGGTCCAAGTCCGGGGTGGTCTAGGGCAGAGGTGATCCAATCAGAGGTGGTCAGAGGACAGGCGGTCCAGGACAGAGGTGGTCCAGGGAAGAGGTGTCAGAGGACAGAGGTGGTCCATTACAGAGGTGATCCAGTACAGAGGTGATCCAGGACAGGGATGGTCCAGGGCAGTGGTGGTTCAGGGCAGGGATGGTCCAGGGCAGGGATGGTCCAGGACAGAGGTGGTCCAGGGCAGAGGTGGTCCAGGGCAGGGATGGTCCAGGGCAGGGATGGTCCAGGACAGAGGTGGTCCAGGACAGAGGTGGTCCAGGGCAGAGGTGTCCAGGGCAGAGGTGGCCCAGGACAGAGGTGGTCCAGGACAGAGGTGGTCCAGGACAGGGATGGTCGAGGGCAGAGGTGGTCAAGAGCAGAGGTGGTCAAGGGCAGAGGTGGTCGAGGGCAGAGGTGGTCGAGGGCAGAGGTGGTCTAGGGCAGAGGTAGTCCAGGACAGGGGTGGTCTAGGGCAAAGGTGGTCCAGGGCAGAGGTGGTCCAGGACAGAGGTGGTCCAGGACAGAGGTGGTCCAGGACAGGATGGTCAAGGGCAGAGGTGGTCCAGGGCAGAGGTGGTCCAGGTCAGAGGTGTTTCAGGGCAGGGATGGTCCAGGACAGGGATGGTCCAGGACAGGGGTGATATAGGGCAGAGGTGGTCCAGAACAGGGGTGGTCTAGGGCAGAGGTGGTCCAGGGCAGAGGTGGTCCAGGACAGAGGTGGTCCAGGACAGAGGTGGTCCAGGACAGAGGTGGTCCAGGACAGGGATGGTCGAGGGCAGAGGTGGTCAAGAGCAGAGGTGGTCAAGGGCAGAGGTGGTCGAGGGCAGAGGTGGTCGACGGCAGAGGGGTCCAGGACAGAGGTGGTCTAGGGCAGAGGTAGTCCAGGACGTACAGGGATGGTCTAGGGCAGAGGTGGTCCAGGGCAGAGGTGGTCTAGGGCAGAGGTAGTCCAGGACAGGGGTGGTCCAGGGCAGGGGTGGTCCAGGGCAGAGGTGGTCCAGGGCAGGTGGTCCAGGACAGAGGTGGTCCAGGACAGAGGTGGTCCAGGACAGGGATGGTCGAGGGCAGAGGTGGTCGAGGGCAGAGGTGGTCGAGGGCAGAGGTGGTCGAGGGCAGAGGTGGTCCAGGGCAGAGGTGGTCCATGGCAGAGATGGTCCAGGACAGAGGTGGTCCAGGACAGGATGGTCGAGGGCAGTGGTGGTCAAGGGCAGAGGTGGTCCAGGGCAGAGGTGGTCCAGGTCAGAGGTGTTTCAGGGCAGGGATGGTCCAGGACAGGGATGGTCCAGGACAGAGGTGGTCTAGGACAGATGTGGTCTAGGACAGAGGTGGTCCAGGACAGAGGTGGTCCAGGATAGGGATGGTCTAGGGCAGAGGTGGTCCAGGACAGAGGTGGTCAAGGACAGAGGTGGTCCATGGCAGAGATGGTCCAGGACAGAGGTGGTCCAGGGCACGGATGGTCCAGGGCAGAGGTGGTCCAGGACAGAGGTGGTCCAGGACAGAGGTGGTCCAGGACAGAGGTGGTCCAGGACAGAGATGGTCCATGGCAGAGATGGTCCAGGACAGAGGTGGTCCAGGACAGGGATGGTCCAGGGCAGAGGTGGTCCAGGACAGAGGTGGTCCAGGACAGAGGTGGTCCAGGACAGAGGTGGTCCAGGACAGGGATGGTCCAGGGCAGAGGTGGTCTAGGACAGAGGTGGTCCAGGACAGAGGTGGTCCAGAGCAGAGGTGGTCCAGGGCAGAGGTGGTCCAGGGCAGAGAAGATGAGAGCTATGCAGAGAGAAGCCAGGATCAGTTAAACCGGCCACACGACCACCACCTGTGACACCACGCTAGCCACCTGTCAGTAACTCATGATGCCCCGTCAGGCTGCTGCCGGCTCTCAGACGCTGCAGCAGCCCCGAGGCTGGGCCACTCCGGGGCTCCTTTTGGCTATGCCGGGTCCCTGATGGGTCGCAGTCAGGGAACAGGTGGTGTTAGGAGCAGACACTGCACATTGAGGGTCACTGGTGCCGAGGGGCAGGGTGTGCAGGGGTGAAGGGGAGCGGAGAGCAGCAGGGAGGTTATGGGGGCCAGGCTGCTACTCAGAGCACAAAAGCCCGTTATTTTAAAATCCTAGGTGGTGAGTGAGTGAGGTCCTTTGTGGCCGCCTGCATGGCCTGGCCTCGGAGCTCAGTCACAGACGCGCTCCTTCCGGATGGTCACACGTGGCACCCGCTCCTTCCGGATGGTCACACGTGGCACCCGCTCCTTCCGGATGGTCACATGTGGCACCCGCCGGGGTGGTCCCACTGCCATAGCAGAAACTAACGTGGAGGCTGTGCTTGGGTTTTGGTGGTGGGAGCTGGGGAAGGGGTGGTGACTGGCCCAGAGAAGGCAGTGACAGAGGACCCGGCGGGAGCTGAGCCAGAGGCCCAGGGAACAGAAGCCTCCGGAAACCGCAGCCGCTTTCAGGGGCCAAGGAGAAATGCCCACATGCCCGCAAATCACCAGGCCGGGACTGCGAGGCTGAGCCACAGCGTGCGTAGCCGTGTCCACCCCACAAAGGCTAGGCGCTGCCCTCCCACTGCCTCCGCCTCCCATGCCCCTCCCCGACCCTCCCATAGCCCCCACCCTCCCATCGCCCCCGACCCTCCCATGGCCCCGACCTCCCAAGCACCACAGGAAGGCACAGGCGGCTTTCTGTTCAGTCTTTATTTACAGCGAAGTACAGAGCATGTGGCCATTCCTGTGACTGCGAACAATCGAGAGCCGGTTAGCAGGCAGAGGGGAGAGCAGGCGTCCCAAAGAAAAAGGCCCAAGTCCCTGCCCAGCTGGGCTCCGCCACCGGAAGAGCAGCGAGGAGGCTGTGCCACACCTGCCACCTGCCACCTGCCACCTGCGAGGGAGGCAGGGCCGAGAGATCAAAGGGCTCTGAGCTCCACTCAGCCCAGCGATGCCCTCCCTTGTCCCACTCCACCCTGAGAACGGGGTGAAGGCAGAGCCTGCCCCCGCCCCCCCGCCCCTGCCAACCCAGCACTCAGGTGACCCTCAACCAGCTGGGCTCCAGCTCCTTCCCCTCCCCCCGCCACCTGCCTGCAACCTGACCCAGTGGCCTGAGACTGCTGACCCACTGGCACCCAGACAAGTGTCCAGTTGAGTCCAGGAGACAGGAAGCCAGTGGCCAGGCAGCCAGGAGCGGAGCAGAGGGGCACTGCAGGGATGCTGTCCTAAAGGGGGCGCTGGAGACCCTCCGTCCCCACCCCGGCCTCCCTGAGCTCCTGTGGTCTCCCAGGCCACGCAACCCACTCCCAGCAGGACACCAAGGTCAGCACCTGCGCTTCCTCACACCTCCCCAGCTCTGCTCCCACTGGTCGGGCTGCGCACGGACGGACGAGGCCACAGCAGCTCCGGGAGCCTGAGGGGGTGCGGGGCCAGGCCTTCCCGCAGGCGGCCAAGGCTTCACGCCTGTTTCCCGCGCCCTGGTCTGCGGACAATGCGTGAGAGGACGTGCAGAGGGAGAAGCAGGCACGGTGGGGCTGGGAAGCCAGACTCCCGTGGGCATGACCAGCATCACCCACTGCTCACGGCTGCCAGCCCGGAGGGCAGATACCACATGATGTGGTCGTGGCCTAATGACTCTGCAGGCGATCAGAGACCCCGCGGCTCTCGAATGCCAGTCCAGGATTCATCCTACAGAAGCTCAAGTTCAGCCTCAGCGGCTAAATGCTGGGCTCGGCAGGGCTCCCCCTTTCCTGGCCCAGGGCACAGGGCTCCCAGAACCGGGCCATCCTCAGCACTGCCAGCGAGTGGCCCAGCGCCCCCCGCGGAGCCACTGAGAACTGGAGATGGTTTCACCGGGAGGAAGGGCAGCCTTGGCGCTGCTTCCCAGCCTGGACCAGGCCGCTTGGCCACAGCGGCTTGGCCCCACACCACGGGTGGATGAGGAGGCCGCTACGTAGTCAAGGCTGAGATGAGAAAGCCCACCTTCCGAGGCAGGGGGACCACAGCCAAGGCACTAAATGGTTTGGCACCTGGGAGCTTCAAGTAAAGGTGAGGGTGCTCCCCGCTGACGGACAGGCCACGGCTCCCGCACAGGGGCGGGCCCACCGGAGAACACAGGACCCCGCGGCAGGAGGAGCTAACCCGGGCCTGCCCTCCACCCTTCACCTCAGAGCCATGCAAGGCAGGATGGGAAGGTGATGAACACTGATTCTGACACCACCCAGCACCTCTGCCTGGAGCCCACGGAGCCGTGCACCACCAGGCGGCTGCGGGGTCAGGAGCACCCTCCGGGCCTGTGACACGTCTCCCCACGGTCTCAGGGGCGGCAAAGCTCTGTTGGGGATTAGGTTTGAAACAGCAAAACGGTTAGAGTCAAATCGAGTCCAGAAAAGGGGGGTCAACATGAATGGTGCTCGAGGGGCACATGGCAGATGTACCTGAATGGCTCCAATGGGCTTCGGCAGCATCGGAAAGGGAAGGGCAGGGCCCCCCAAAACACTCAGGCAGGGCAGCCGCTGTGGAGGGCAAGCTGAGGGTGTGGCAACTGAGAAAGGGAGGCTCTCTCTCGCAGGACCTAAATACCTCAACTTGTTCCCCGCTCCAACTTCTCGCAGGGCCCCCCCCTCCAGCCGCAGGGCAAGCTGAGGGTGTGGCCGGCTCTCTCTCGGGCTACAGGCCACACCCAAAAGGCAGACTCCATCTGCTTCTTGCTACTCATTTTCGCCAAGAGGAAGCCCCGGGGAAGATGGAATTCTCCACCCCAAGCGATGACTCCAGCTAGGACCTTAAGGTGCAAAATGCCATCTCATGCCGCCCGATGACGCTGCTTAAGGTGCATGCCATCTCATCCCCCTGCAAACCCCCGCATCTCCGGGACAGAGCTACTGTGCCCTGCGCGGGCAGAGCTCTGTTGCCACCCTGCGAGGGGCTGCCAGCTGGCCTTCTGCCAGCAGAAGTCTCTTCAGCACTCCGACTGCAAGGGACTGCTGTGCGCCCCTGGGAAAAGCCTGGGGAGTCTGGTCCGTGACGCCCTGGGAGTCAGATCCCTGCCAGGGACAAGGGACAGGCAGCTCTGACTTTGGAGACTGAGTCACGGGGGAGTGAGGGAGTCGTCACGCCGCCACCCGAGCAGCCAGGGGTGGGCGCAGGGTGGGCCGTTGGGCCAACGCAGAAGACGCACTCTCTCCAAAGGGCCCCCTCCCTGAGTTTGATTTTTCAGGTGAGGTCTTGCCTAATTTCAACTCAAAAGAAAAAAAAAGTCTCTCATTGACATGTCAGTAAGCTGCAGCTCCAAGCAGTGCATTCGGCAGGCGCTCAGCGTGGGCCACGAGCCCCCCTGTTCCCACCTCACAGGTGCCAGCCCGCCCGCCTGGACGCCGGGGCCACCTGGCCTCGGGGAAGCTCCAGCTCCATCCCCACATGTCTACGCGGGCCCTCCTGCAAGATACTTAGCAGCAAACAGCTTTACAGTATTTTGTACATTTACACAAAAATAGATCCTTTTATATACGTGTGTGTATTTGTAACTGGTACAGGTTGGCATGATTAGGCATCACCAGTAGTAGTTGGCACAGTTCGTCGTGTAAGCTCAGGGTCAAGTTCCATTTCAAGATCAAAGGCATTTCTTTTCCGTGTTGTTTCTTAAATAAGCAGAGTCATAGGAAACCGTATGTGCAGACGGCCATGCCCCTGCCGCCGTCTGTCCGGGAGTGGGGCAGGGTCCGGGGCGCGGGTCAGTGCGGCCGGCTGCTGGACTCGGAGGCCTGCCTCTTGCGTGCGGGCGTGTAGCCGTTGAGATAGCCGTTGGTCTGCCGCTTGGACAGCCCTCCGTTGAGAATGTCCTGGATGTGCTGCACGATGAGGTTGATGGCCACTGGGGGGCGGAGACGGGCAGATGATCCAACACAGGGCTCTCTTTTCTTACCATCAGAAACAAATTATGCAAATGATTAACTTCAAAAACAGAAGCACCAAGTGCTTTCTGGGGTGACACGCAAAGAACACGTCTTCCGGGCGCTGTCCCGGTTGTGCCAACTCAGCCGCGCCCTGGGGGCCCAGACAAACCCCGGTGGCGGGCCACCTACCACCGTCACTGTCGTGAAAAAGACAGGCTGAGGACGACAGGAGGTAGACAGCGAAAGTCTCAGCAAAAGAATTAAATGTTTTAAATGGAGAAAATCTGAAATAAATTATAAGAGAAGGAGAAGACAGGGTTTCTCCACGCCTCTAATTTCGGCCAGGGAATAACAGTCCACGTGTGTGCCCACATTCACACGTGCGTAACACAGGGCTGGTGCCCACAGCCGCCGGGCAGGGGGGCATTCCTTTCCGGGGTCCACCACCCTGCAGGGCCTTGTTTGGTCGCCACGCCCCGCCCCAAAGCACGACACCCCACGAGGACTCACCTAGATTGTCTACACCTCTAGGAATGATCACGTCCGCGTATTTCTTTGTCTGCGGAAGAAGATATTCACAACGCACTAAGAGGGGTTCAGAGAGAAACCGGCCCGAGCCGCCCTGGGGGAACGTGGGGACGGGGCAGCCTTCTCTCCACCTAGCCCAGAGGGCAGTGGCGTCAGGCCTCGGACACAATGTTTTTTACCCGCTTTATCTAAATTATAACAAATCAGCCGGCCGGGTAGCTCATTTGGTTGTGTATTCACTCTCTGGCCAGGGCACATACAGTCATCAACCAATGAATGCATAAATAAGTGGAGCAACAAATCATTCTATCTCTCTCCCTCCTCCCCTTTCCTCTCTCTCTAAAATCAATCTATTAATCAATCCCAATCAATCAGCTTTTCCTCAAATTCACATTTGAACGTCCCACGTGGTTTCAGTTTACAACCTGCAGGGAGAACGTGGTCTTAGAAACCAAATCTGTAACTGCTTCTTCACCCCCAAGAGAAGTGTGAATCAGTGACACCCCAACTTCAGGGGAGCAGTCCCCCTGGAACTTCACAGCCCAGCAGCGCGAGGCGAACCCAGAAAAGGCCTCTGAGTACAGGTCACGGGCCCTGTCATTGCACTTATTTTAAAGATGTGTTTTTATTGATTTCAGAGAGGAAGGGAGAGTCAAAAAGATTAATAATAAGAGTCATTGATCGGCTGCCTCCTACATGCCCCACACTGGGGATGGAGCCCACAACCTGGGCCTGTGCCCCAACTGGCAATCAAACCGTGACCTCCTGGTTCATAGGTCAACACTCAACCCCTGAGCCATGCTGGCTGGGCTACACTTTTTGTTAAAAGGGTACAATTAGCACAAAATCCTTTTTTTATTTAACTTACTGAGATTCTGTGGCCCATTTTCCAAAGAACTGTGTCTGGGTGTATAACCAAGGTTTAGGGTGAGACCACATAAACATGAGCATCTCTAGACTGGAACGGTGAAAATACAACCTGGCCTGACCCGGGCAGACAATCAGGTCTGAGCTCTGGGCTAACCCGGGAGCGACCCGATCGCCCTGGGCACCCAGTGGCTGGACTGCGGGAACCAGTAGCAACAACCTGAAAATGTTTGTGCCAAATTCTGAGCTCACGACTAACTAAGTCAGTCAGCAGAAAATGGCAGTTAACTCTAATTCATGTCCAAGAGTAACTTTAGTTTGCTCTCTGATTACGTGAACAAGAGCAGAAGTCCTCAGACAGAGGGACGGACAGAAGGATAGAATTTCACGGCTGCTCGGCCCTCTTCCCAGAAACCTAACCCTGAAACCCAATCCTCAAGGTTATGCCTGCTGACTCAGAGCCGGCCTAACCCTGATCGGAAACAAAGTCAAGTCCGTCTGACGCAAGACCTGCTCCTAACAGACCGGGAGGAACAAAGGCAGCTGAGAAGCTTGTCTCTCCAGGAAGGGAGCAAGAACCTGGTCCTGACTCTGTACCTCTTCTCAGCCCTCCCAGCCCCCAGCCCCCAGGGTACCACCCAGACCAGGCCGAGCCCCACCCGCTCCCTCCTCAGAGCTGAATCATAAACCCTTGGGGAGCTAGACCAGTGCTTGGTCAGCCTGGAGGAGACACGCGGAGTCCCCTTCCTCAGGCAGGGCGCCCGGTCCCTGGTGGCACTCAGTCTCCCCAAGAAGCCGAGGACACCCCCTGCCCTGACCTTCCTGCTCAGAAAGCTTCCTCGTGCCAGGCTGCCGGGGCTGTGCCAGTGCGGGGACGCCCCCCAGCATGGCTCCCTTCCCAAGGGGGCTGGGCTGCAGTGACAGAGGAAGGTCAGAGGAGAGACCCTGCAGCGGAGCCCACCCCACACACACTCCACCCACCAGGGACCTTTCCCAGGTGCCCACGGCCGAGGCCAAGGCTGCCCAGAGCTGTGACGCGCCTTCAAGGAAGCGCTCACACCAGGAGCCTGGCCACGAGACACAGACCTTCCGGGGACTGAGCAGCACGATCCTAAGGCCCCGACGAGGAGACCGACTAGAGGACTGGGGTCGGGGCTGCAAAGCACCAGAGGCCGCCCTTCCCGGGGCCTCCGCAGAGGGTGATGCTCAGAGGGAGCTGCGAGCTGGGCGCTGGGCGCTGCCTCAGCCCACACCCTGTGTGTCTGATTACACCTCACAGCCCACATTCAACAAAACAAACCGGGAACACAACTCACCGGCAAGCAGAACTCCTCGAAGGCAGGCTTGACGAAGGTGATGTACTGGGACAAGATCTGCTCCAGGTCCCGCCCCCGCTCGCTGATGTCTCTTAACACTGTAAGAGAAGGGGGAACGCGGGTGGGAAATGGCGCCAGAGCCGCCCCGTCTCCAGGCCCTGGATGAGCCACATGCTGGGACCTGAGCCGTGACCAAGAGCAGGTGAGCAGCGGCTTCGGGAAGACAAGTCCCATGTCTACGCCTGCTGCAGTCAAATTTGGCGATGGCTCGAGGCTCTGAGCCACACGGCGGCACGGCTTCTGGTTCAAGCAGCATTTGACCTAATAAACTGCAGTGTGAACACCAAAGAGCAGGCCATCCTGGGAGCTCACAAGAGGAGGTACCCTGGCCCACAAGGTGGTGGGCTTCCTGGCGGAGGGCACACTGCCCACCTGCCTCCTGTCCCTGCACCTGTGTGCCGTCAGCGACCCTCGGCTGATATGCCCACCTGGTCTCGCTGGGCTCACAGCCCCTCTCCCACCCAGGCCCTGCAGAGGGGAGCAGGCAGGGGCCCTCTGGGCCAGCCTTTCCCACTCAGTCATGCACAGAGGTTTGCAAGCAGACGACAACTTAGTGAGAAAGGAGGAAACCACGGTGCAGGGAACAATGGGTTAACCCTGGGAAGCAGCCCAGACTGACACAAACTCACCGCGTCCCACTTCCTCCTGGGCAGGGTGACGCAGGGGCATTCAACACCTTTTTAACAGACTCTTTTGTCCAAAATGGAGAGGGTCTGCCCGACTAAGGGACTGAGCCATGGCTCTGCCACAGAGCACGGGCCGCCCCAAGCCTGTTTCCCCAAACTCAGCGGTGAGCTGAGAGGTGAGTCTGTCCGTCAAAACAGCCCTCCCACCCCCACCCTGCCCTGGCTGCTGGCTCGGTTGGTTGGGGCGTCTTCCCGTGCACAAAGGGTCACAGGGCTGATTCCGGTCAGGGCACATTCGGGAGGCAATGATCGCTGTTTCTCTCTCACATGGATGTTTCCCTCTCTCTTTCTTCCTCTCCCTTCCTCTCACTCTAAAAATCAATTGAAAAATTTTAAAAACAAACAAAACAAAAAACCCAGCCTCTCCCTACAGGTGTCACTTTGAATCTTGGTGCACGAGCTGTGAAATCTCTCCCCTGACCCCAAAATGGCATCGCATCCATCCCCAATCACGGGGCGCCCACCCACCCCCAACCAGCTCTCAGGGCACAGGCTCGGGTGTGGGATGAAGCCGCTGTAAACAAACACAGGGAATGCTTGTGAGCGATTTCTGAAAAGTCACATCTGAACAATCCTGTTTGCACTCACCTATGCACATGGACACGCATGATCGGGAGGGGCAGGGAAGCGGGAGGGGGGGGTCATGGCTGTGACCTAGGCTGGTGGGGGCCAGTGTCCAGGACCACAGTCCAGAGCAGGTACCACTGCTACGCCCCGACTTCCTCCAGCTCCTCCGAGGTAAGCCCAGGGAGTAAGCGGTGGGTTGGCCCCTAACCTCCCTAACCAGTCCTGCCTTACCAGTCCGCCCTAACCAGCCAGACTTGCCTGACAACCTGACTGTCCTCCCAGACCAGAGAAGCTGTCCCGGGAAATGGCCTGTCCCTGGGACATTCCGACAGGCTCTGCAGGTGGAGACTCGGCCAAGACACACAGCAGCGTGGCCACCAATCCTCCAGACATCCCCAGATAAAGGCCACACCAAAGAGGAAGCCAGAGCCTAAGGCTATCGGAGCTGGGACAAAGCCAACGCCACCTGGCAGCATTACTCACAGCCTTGCAAGAGCCCGAGGCGGTTTCACAAGACGAGCTTTTCACACAGCTGACCGCGTTCCTGGACAGGAGTCCGTCCTCCCCCTGCCCGCGTGCACATGCACACACACGCACACGCACACGCACACGCGCTCACATCTCAGCCCAGGCCTGCAGCCCCATACCCCGCACACCTGACAGCCCCTCCCGTCACCCGCTGGAGGGGGGAACAGGCAGGGCAAGCAGGTGGCCACCTACATCTGCTCCCGAGCCCAGAAGTCGCTGGCCCCCACCAAGGCGGGCTCTGCTCTCAGCCACTCCCCACCTCTGAATCCACTCCCTTCCCTGAACGACGGTGACAGGCCCTTCCTCACGGCTGTCACGGAGGGACACGCTGGGCCGCACGCAGCATGGGTGCAGAGCCTGAGGGAGCTTCAGGACCGAGCGGGCACCGTGAACTGAGGGGAGCGGCCAGACCAGCCGAGAGCCGGAGCCTGCACAGCAGCTGGGAGGTGGGGCGGGTGCAGTGCGCGAAGGGACAGCAGGACACACACAGCACATATATGCACACATACATCACACCCCCCCACACACACACACACACCCACGAGGAAAGGAAGACCTCTGTGGTTTCTACCCCGGACGCTGGGCCCACTGAACATCTGAAGGCCCGTCCGCCTCGCTTCCTCTCTCGGGTGCCTCCAGGGCACAGTCTCCTTGGTGGGGACGGGCCCTCCCTGCTCCTCGCTGTTGTGACACAGCAAGTCGAGGGCTGAGTCCGGACAAGCTCTTGGTGCAAAGTGGAAACTCAAGGACTCAAAGCCGGCTCCTGGCTGGCACTGTGACCCACACAACTGTGCCAGGACAGGCCAGGCGGGGG
This sequence comes from Ia io, assembly GCA_025583905.1. Taxonomy (NCBI): domain Eukaryota; kingdom Metazoa; phylum Chordata; class Mammalia; order Chiroptera; family Vespertilionidae; genus Ia; species Ia io. The sequence goes on along the minus strand of JAJQQW010000022.1, from coordinate 2,700,273 downwards.
TGGGTCAGGGCAGGACAGTGCACGTCCACCCACATTCCTGCCACGGCGCCCACCTCAGCCCTTCCAAAGCCACCGTGCCCCTTCCGCTCAGCCAAAGCCGGACGCCACTCAGTGGACCCGTGAGAAATACAATTCCTCGGTGGCTGAGTCACTTCACCTTCAGTGCTGCCCCAGGGCCCCACGTGGGCTCTTCCCGGTGGCTTTGGGGGAGTGACCGGAGGTCCGGGGGAAGGAGGCGCCCTCGGAAGACGTCTCTCCGGGACTGCATGACGCAGAACAGGCGCCCCGCCCACTCGAGGAGTGACACACAGACAGGTAAGCCACGGGACTCACTCAGTCTGCAGGAATGTCCTGTGCCCTGCAGCTGCTCCTGACCGCCCCTTCCCGGGCAGCCCTGCCCCCACAGAGCACCTGGCAGGCTGCCCTCTGTCCCACGTGCACAGAGAATGAGCTGAGCAACAGCGCGCCGGGGAAGTCCCACAGGTGCACCAGGGAAGTGACTCGCCAGTGGGCGGCACGAGGCGGCAGACCCTCAAGAGCTGCAGCACCTTCCCGGGGAGACAGGGAAGGTGGGGCTGCAGAGCTAAGCCCTCGAAACCCCAGGGGCTGCCTCCCCACTTCCCCCCTTTCCACAGAACGGCCAGGACAAGCGAGGCACTTCCTGTTCGATCCCCACCGCCTGCTCACACTCTAGTCTGATCTCACCACCTCCTGAGGCCAGTCCCCACAGGAGGACGTCTTCCCCTCAGGCAAAGCGGGTTTCAGGTTACACACCGACACTGACTGATTGATGCCCCACGCTCACATCCCCTGCATCACCTCCAAGGTCACAAGCAGCCCAGGAGGACCAACCATCAGGTGATGATAGGAAAATGGGGTCTGAAGAGGTGAAAGCAGTTTGCCTGAGGTCACCCAGCGACTGTAGTAAAAGGGGAAACCAGGACTCGGGTCAGTCCACGTGGCTGTCCTTCCTCGCGCCTCCCGCTGCCTTCCTGTGTGCGAGCTAACGTGGCCCCGCAGACCACCCAGGCGGCAGACCACCCAGGCGGCCAGGTGTGACTTAAGGACAAGCCAGGCCCGGAGGCAGGTGCATGAGGGAGTGTCAGGCTCGGACGCAGCTGTCACAAAAGGCCACAGACTCCTACTGGCCAGTCTCAACCCTCAAACCCAGATGTGTCCCCTACCCATAAAGAGATCCACCAACATCTCAGAACCAGCTGGAGCCCTGCTTTTTCCGTCAAAACTCTGCTCCCCGCCCCACGCGCCCCGGCCCCCGGAGCAGAAGTCGGCCCTGCCGGCAGTGTGGGTCCCGCTACCACTTGGGCGGCAGGACCCTGGCTCGCTCTCCACGCACGGCTGGTCCGTGTGCGGCTCTGGCAATCAGACCTCAGAAATGAATCAGCTACCAATGTCTCACACCGGGCACACTTCCCAGATGCCGAGGCGGAGGCTCTGGCTGGCACTCGGCAGATCCAACCGCCACTGGCTGCTCGGTGCCCAGCGGCTGACCGTGTCATTTCCTGTCTCCACGAGGCCTGAGCCAGCTTGCATTCCCTGCTAGCTCCTCATGGCACTGCCTCCGCCGGCCCTCTCATCTCTCCCCAGCTCCCCCCCCCCCGCCCCACCCCGCCCCCACCGTGATGAAGACAGCCCGCCAACAGCCCGTGCAGTCTTCACGTGTGTGCATGTGCCTCTGTGGGGGGCCCCCACAACACCCCACCACAGCCGAGCCCCAGCCCCTCCTCCACGCAGCCTCCCGCGCTCTCTGCCCGACGCCCCAGAGCGCTCAGTGATCACAGGCCACAGGCCACTCGGTAAGGCTCGCAGCGGGGACAACCAGCTTTGTCTGAAGCCGCTGGACAGTGACGGGACCAGGAGAGCTTTCTGGAAACCAAGGGGCCAGAGAAGCAGGCTGCGGAGGAGGCACCCGGCGCTGCCGGCAGGGTCCCGCCCAGCTGTCCTGCCCTCAGCTCCGTCTTGACCGAGGTGCCGTGAGAACCTCACAAGAGCTGAGCTTCCAATCAGACGTTTCTCCGGAGAAACCAGGATGTAAACCTCCTCGTTCATCTCCGTGAGCTCACAGCCTTTCGCTATAGTGACTCGTCCCTTCTCGGATGTCACCCAGCGTTCGGGCAGCGGGCGCCTGGGGCCCTGGGGCAGGAGGCCGCGCACGCACCTCTGCGGGAGAGCCGGGTGTCCGCATCCGTGTCCACAAAGAGCTTCATCTGGAACAAGTCGCGCACCTCCTGGGAGTAGAAGGCCAGGATGCCTTCGAAGAGCACCACATCCGCGGGGTAGACGGTCACCGTCTCCTCCTTCCTGCACGAGCAGAGCGGGAGGGCTGAGCGGCCGGGCCCGAGGCGGGACTCCCAGGGACCAGAGCTAGAGCCTCGGCGGGAGCCTGGGGTCCTCCCTCAGACTTAGCAGAGACCCAGCAAAGGGGGTGACTGCGGGACAAAGGCTCCTCTGACAGACCTGCGCTTTCACTCCGGCAGAAACCCTGCTGTGGGTGGAGAAGGGAGCCGGACAGGAGCAGGAGGGCTGCAGGAACGCGCTCAGCCTGCATCCCTGAGGCTTCAGAGGCCTGGCCCAGTTTCCTCCAACAACCGCCCCTTCCCCACGCCGGGAAGGAAGGAGAGGGGCCCAGGGAGGGAGGGCAGGAAGACAGCTCCAGCGACTCCTCGGGGACCATCCCCTTCGGTAAGGTAACGGACGTGTCCCAGCTGCTCCCAGAAGCGCAGGTGACCCCCGACCCCGCTCATCAGGGCGCATGCAGGCTGCTGTCACCCCCTCCCCGACAGGTGGCCGTGGGCACAGCAGGGAGGACAGGGCCGGGGCCCCAGGCGCAGAGGACACCCAGGCGCCGCTCACTCACCGGGAATGGGAGACAAAGTCGTACACGGGAATCTGCACAGTTTTCCCCTCGGTGATCTCCTTGAGAGTTTTGAAGATGAGTTCATTGTCAAAGGCATCTGAAGGAGATCAGACGGTTAATGTCCTTCATCTTAAGTGACTTCTCCTGCCCCCGGGCACAGGCAGCCCTACAAACCCTCGAGCTCCACGTCTCAGCACGAGGCTGAGCTCTGAGAGGTGGGCTTTCCGTCTGCGTGGCAGCCGGGGGCCTGTCAGCCCGGAGCGCTCCCAGGCCAGGAATGCCCCAGGACGGGGAGCGGCAGCAACGTGCCCACAGCTCCGATCCTTTTTTTTTTTTTAATATATTTTATTGATTTTTTACAGAGAGGAAGGGAGAGGGATAGAGAGCTAGAAACATTGATGAGAGAGAAACATCGACCAGCTGCCTCCTGCACACCCCCCACCGGGGATGTGCCCGCAACCAACGTACATGCCCTTGACCGGAATCGAACCTGGGACCTTTCAGTCCGCAGACCGACGCTTTATCCACTGAGCCAAACCGGTTTCAGCCACAGCTCCGATCCTAATGACGCAACCCCTGCCAAAGGGGCAGTGTGCGAACCTGAACTTGGGGAAGCCAGCCCCAATGAAGTCGAACCTACAGGCTTCGTTTAAAATGGGCCAGGAAAAACAGGCAAAAGTTGTTCATGCAGCCACCCTGGACCCCCATCTTCCTCCTGCCAATCAGGGAGCTTAACCCCCAGGCGTGCCGCGCAGTGCGGGTGCTGACAGTGAGGCGAGGACACAGGACAGCGTGCAGGTCTCGCCTGGGTCTGGCTCACCCACACAGAATCGCCCTCGTTCAGGACAGATGCCGCCAAAATTAGGGAGCCACGCACTGCAGGCTGAGAAGCGCCCCCGAACCCTGCAAGGCACCCGGCAGCCTCCGTCTCCGGCGGGAAACAGGGAGGTCAGGCGGCTCCCGCCATCCTAGCGTCACCACTTCACTCCCCAACTCACCCGGGTGATCGAAGTTGAACTGGCCCTTCAGGGCCTTGGCCTTCTGCTCGGAGGTGAGGACACGGTAGAAGCTGTCCTGGCTCAGGATGACCACCTGCCTGTGGTGGTAGTCCACCTCGTTCTGCCCCAGCAGCTGCACGATCTTTGCACACACAGAGGACTGGAGGGGAGAGGAGCACAGAGTGAGGGGCGCAGGGAGTGAGGGGGCGCACGTCCTCTGCAGGCAGGGCTTCGGGAGGAAGTCTGGGGTCCAGTTGCAGTGGGGGGACAGGAGGGGGGGACAGTCATTTCTGCCTCCCCTCCGCATGGCCTTTCCCAAAGCCAATACAAGTCTCCACCAGTCCTTTCTCCCCGGCCGGTGCTCTCATGTAGACACAAAGCAGGCAGCCGAGTGGAAAGCAAGCCCAGGGGTGGCGTGCTGATGGGCCAGACGCTCCGGGTCATAAAGGGGCCGACGGGCGCCCAGGGGACAGCGCTCAGCCCCCACCCCCATCTCTATAGCAACAGAATCGGCACTGACGGCGCAGGGCCAAGGCCATGGCTGTGACCCCAGCTCTGCAGTCCCTTCGGCTCTAGTCCACAGCCCCGGGCCTGTCACCCTCACAGTAAGCCAGGCGGCCTGCTCAGGCCCATGGAGCCGGTGACCTGGGACTCGAACGTCACCAATACCCACAGCAACTTCGGGAAGCCAACCCCAAATGAAGTCGAACCTACAGGCTTTGTTTAAAATGGGCCAGAAAAACTAGAGCCTGTTGACTTGGGGCAGCAGGCACCCAGACTCTTACACGCTTCTCTCCCCTGCTGTCATGTTCGCATTTTCACAGAATGGAGGAGGTAGCGGGTGCGCACCAGGCTCCGCCCTGCCCCCCCATGCCTCCTTCACTTTCCCTATGTGCCCTCCTCAAAGGGATGAAATGGCACTTCAAGGGTCCTGTTCCCTTAAGGGAAATAATTCATTACGACTCGGGTTTAAGCAGGCAATTACAAGCTTACAGGATGCTAAAAAGGAGAGAGCAAGCAACTTCCAGGGTGGGCCAAGCAAGACTGAAAATAATTACAGTCACAAGACAAACACCAGATGGTCCCACTTACATGAGCTGTCTGGAGCAGTCATGGCCACAGAGGGGCAACGCCGAGCCGAGGGTGCCCGGGCCCAGGATGGGTAAGGGAGAGATGTTTAGTGGGTACAGTTTCAGTTTTATGTGGTCAAGTTCAGGGGATCCGTTGCTCAACAATGTGAATGCACCTAACGCTACTGAAATGTACACTGAACAAAGGAAACTTATGTTAGGTACTAGAGACCCAGTGCACGAATTTTCCCTCAGCCCAGCCTGCACCCTCTCACAGTCCGGGAGTCCTCAAGGGATGTCCTACTGACGGCTTAGGACCGCTCCTCTGTGGGAGGCAGTCTGGCAGGCAATCAGGGGACGGCGCCGCCCCCATCACCCTGCTGCGGCCAAAGCCCCGCCTCCCTCTGCAGGAGGCGACCAGACGGGATGATCGGGGGATCGCTCCTCCCCCCCTCACCCCATTGCCATTCCCTCCCTCTGCCCGCTGGCACACGCCTTGGCCAGCCCCGCCCCCTGACAACTGGTCATTCCACTGTTCGGTCGATTTGCATATTACGCTTTTATTATGTAGGATATTTTGCCACAATGAAAAATAATGATTATTATTATGATAAGAGTCCACAATGAACAGGCAGCTTCTTCCTTGTGCTAAGGATTGGGCTCAACATTTTATAATGATCTTGTTTACTTATTACCACCTTCTGTGACGGAAAGGATTATTATACCCATTCTTCTGATGGTGAAGACTGAGGTGGAGAGACGTTAAGTGACTTGCCCAAGGCAAGTGGCAGGAGGAGCCAGGGTTCCAACCCAAGCAGCCAGATCCATAAGCCAGCTCGCGGGTGACCTGCCCTTCCAGTGGGAGCGGAGCTGTTCTGCATATCTGTTTTGCATCTCTGTGTATGCAGCGCAATGGTGTATCCAGAATATATTCTGCCCCTGCCCCCTCTGACATACTATCTAAAGGGGGAAGTTGGGGGGAAGGGGTGATAAGCCAGCTAGCACCTTGGGCTGCGGTCCGAATACAAAGTTAAGACCAGGTCGATGTGAGGTCACCTTTAGGAAAAGAACAATCATATGAAAGAATCCCTGCAGGTGATTTGCAGTTTCTTCATTTGTATGGCACTTGGAAGACCCGATCTCATGTAATTCCACCACCACCAAAAATTGCTATTAGGCAATTTTTTTCCTAATGAGTAAACAAACTGAGAGAGTCAATCAAGTTCAATGACGTGCTTAAGGTCCCACAGCTGAACCTCAAACCACAGTCTAACTCCAAACACACCCTTCTTCCCACTGTTCCAGAACCGAAGCCCCGATATTCCCCATCAATTGGTTCCATGTCTAGAGAACAGGGATGGGGGAAGGAGACAGGGAGGGGATTAGAAATAGGGTGCTGCACTGTCCTTCATTAAAGTCCACATGTGTGGGAAATTTCACAGTTTCATACGACTAAAGGCAGGCAGGTGATCTATGCATCAAAAAGCTAAAAGAAAAAAATAGCACACGCACACCTGTTCAAGGTGTCTGAAACCTAAATCTGGATGATGTTCAAAGAATCCAGCTGTGAGAAGCCGGCAACTATGGGCCCAAAGAAGCCTTCGCAACTCAGAGACTGAGCTGCCGGTGCTCGTGCCCAAACGCGCTGAGCAGCGGGCTGGAGCTCTTCCGTGCAGACTTCCCATCCATCCGGGAACCCCCGAGCGGTCAGCGGACCATCCAAGGCCCTCCAGCCGCAGTTCCCAGCAGGACAGTGCGGGTCCGCACGGGTTCCCACGCTGCGGAGGAAGTGTTTCTCAAAAACGATGCTCCCCTAGGAGGGTGCTCCAACCACCAACACCGTCCACTGGTCCTAGTGTGTTCCAGGGTCTCATCCTAAGACCCGCTGCCCAACCCAAGGCGGCTGAAGGAATAAAGCAAAGCACACACAACGCAGGCGCGCTCCGCAGCCGCTTGCTGGCCTCCACTCCAGCCCCCGAGCTGCGGCCTGACCGAGCCCAGCTGGACAGCAGGAGGGCGTGGCTCAGCCCCAGAGGGCTCAGGTCGCGCGTGTCCCTAGGAACGGCACCCCTACTGCTGCTGCCCGACGTTTCAGAATCCCACCGAGTGGCCCGTCCCGCTCCAAGTGAGCTGCTTCCGAGTCAGAGGGGAGAAAAGCACAGCCTGCACCTTAAAACAGCAGCTCCAGGCGAGGCGCGGACTCCCTCCCCCTCGGGATGGGCGGCGGGCGCCGGTTCAGAATGGGTGAGTAGGCACACCACACCGCCCAGCGCTAACGGTGTGGAAGGCCAGGTGTTCCGGGCAGGAAGACTCCCCGCCCTCCCACCTCTGCCTCTGCACAATGACTCTTGACAGTTTCTCTTGCCCCATCACTGTCGTTAAGAAACAGGCCACTGACTACGTGGTGTCCAGCGTGGCCCCAGACACGACAGCACTCGCCCGAGGGCAGGGCGCTCCCCACGCAGTTCCAAAGCTCTAACTATAGGCACAAGCGCCAGCCGTTGGCCCTGGGTGCCCAAGACGGAACAAAGCTCCAACCGCAGAGTCGATTCCCTGTCAAACCAGCTGACTGAGCAGCGATGGGAGGTGCCACACACTGCTTCCTGGGAACATCCTGGCATCCAGTCTTGGGGTCCCGAATGGGCCCCAGAAACCATGCATTGCTGAGTGCGTGCTCCTAGCTACAATACAATGGCCATACCCCCCCCACACACACACACACACACACGCAGATGAACGAATGGCCAAACAGCAGCCTAAGGTCAATCCAGGCACCTGCAGCTCCTGGAGCACAGGGACAGTCAGGACTCGGCTTTATCCCGAGCCGGGCGGGGTCTGGCACCCCAGGGCTCACTCCCACATGAACTCCAGCAGCCCTCTTTTCTTCCTCACAATTTCAAAAAATGCAGTTTGCCCTCCTCCTTCTTAGCATCAGCCTTGATTCCATCCTAAGTATGCAACAGCTTGGGCAGACCCAGCGGGCTGTGCACCCGGAGCTCAGTGCCCGGATGGCAGCGGGACACCTGACGGCAGTCCCCAAGCTCCCTTGCAGCTTTCCGTGCCCGTGCCAAGTTCTGGCCAATCAGGTAAGCAGACGTGTGAAGTGGCGGCTTCCGGAACTTGCTTGAAGATGAAGGGTACCCCTCTTGATTCTCCTTCCTGTTGGCTGGAATGAAGACTTGATGGCCGGAGCTCAAGCAGCCACTTTGCAGCATCAGTACCATACGAACGAAGGGTAGTGAGGCAGCAAGATAAAGGAGCCCCAGACTCAAATGATCATAGAACTGAGAGGAACGACGAATGAGACAAATTATCTTGTTTAAACCCTGTTGTTTGAGGGTTTCTGTCCCTTTGGACCGAAATGATCCTAAAACTGATGTCGACACCCGCATAACCAGTATACCTCCCTGTAACATGCTCCTGAAAGCTTGAGGTAACCGTCATGTCCCGGGCCAAGAGGCTGCCTTATTCATCGCAGGTGCCGCAACCATCTCCCCAGCCAAGTTGTTCCAGGTGAGTTGTAAAAGGTAGGGATGAGGAGCAGCCGCCTGGACCAATGGTCCCACCATGACATGTCAGAACAGAGTAACTTTCTCCCACCTCTCAGCACCCTGTTGTGCTGCAGGCCAAGCTCCCCACAGAGGAAAAGGGGAAGCCCAGATACTATAAAAAAACTAGGTGAAAACTTCCCCCAACAGAAGCTCTTCCTCCCCGATCCCTGTGCTGGTGCCACATTAGGGCGTCCAGCCTAGACAACGCCAGCGATCAGACTTCACGAGAAAAATGCTGGTCGATCCACAGTCAGTGACATAAACACGCTCCCAGGACTTCTCCGTGAACTGCCAACCTCATCGAGCTTTAGTCCCAGGAGCAGACGCTCACTTCCGGTTCCTACAATTACATGTTTGGCTCTGTCCCCTCAGTCACGAAGTTCACCGGGGTCAGTCAGCTGAGTGGCAGTGAGCAGCTGACACGCAGAACAAGCAAATGGGGACTTCACACACACCCGACTTTAATCTTCAAACCAACTCTGGGAGGTGGTTCTGGCGATGCCCACTCTGTGCCGCAGGACACGGGGCACAGACAGGTAGATCGTGTGACCGGCCCCACATCCCTCAGCAAGAAAGCCGCTGAGCGGCTTCAAATGCGTCACATTCTTAACCACACACCCTGACTCGCCACGCTACCATGGGGACAGGCACCTCTTCTCTTCCTGTGCCACAGGGAAACCCAGATATTACGAAGAATGCCAACCATGGTACACAGGAGATGTAGGCGCAGGCACAGGAGCTGCAGGCGCAGGCACAGGAGCTGCAGGCACAGGCACAGGAGCTGCAGGCGCAGGCAAAGGAGCTGCAGGCACAGGCGTGGCATGGGGCCCCGCAGAGCACAGGCTGGCTGGCCTCTCTAGACGTTCATTCTCTGGTAGACGCTTTACCAGGGAAAGAGCAAGAAGCCAGGTCACTTCTGACCCTCCAACAGGTTCTTCGGTAGGAAATGGCCGCTGAGCCCATGGGGACAGGTGACCCGTGCAGCTGCTGGGAGCAGAAAAGAGCAAGAAAACCTTGCCCTGGAACCCACACACTGGTCCTGGCCGGTGGGGCGGCAACCAGAGGAAGCCATTTCAGAAAGCCGGCACGGCGTCCCTACCCTCTGACACCGACAACTGACAGCGACGCCGACGAAGGTTACAGATGATGAGTCAGTGTGGAAGCAGAAGGCCTGGCTCCAACACTGGCTGCCACCCTCCAACAGACGCGGGCCATGCGGCAGGGGGAGCGGGAGGCAGGGTCCAAAATGAAAATCGCTGTAGTTCTTCTGCGTCATCTTAAACAGCAAAAAGGTGTGTGGGGTGTGGGGGGGGGGGGGGGGGGCGGTCCGCACTCCTCCTGGGAAGCCAAGCTCAAGGCACGTCCGCAGCCTAGCTGACAGCTGACAGCTACACCACGCCACGCAGCACAGGGCAGGACTGCTCGTGCTGGAGGTGACGGGGCTTACAACCGGATTAAAATCAGTCCATCCGTGCAAAACGCTGATGTCCGCCTCCTAGCGCTGGTCTGAGCCTGAGTGCGGAATCTGTGGGTGCTTCTCTATGTTCCTCAGAGGACAGACACGGAAGGCACACACGCGCGCGCACACACACACACACACGTGCACGTGCACTCACACGCGCTCTCTGACCGCACCAGGCGGATGGCCAGCTGTGCTGCACTTGCTGCTGGGAGGCCCTTTCTCACCGCCTTGTGGGTGCATGAGGGGGTCTATTTCCTTCCCCTTTCACCGGAGGGTCAGGAGGCAGGCTGATGGTCGGGCCCAGAAAACGGAATCCTTTGTCCCAGGAAGAGACCACGTGGCTGAGGCACACCAAAAGCCACCCACCTGCCTCAGCCGCACTCCCTGAACAAGGACAGCGTGTCTATTACAGGAAGGATGGCCACGACCCAAAGGCCTCCTGGGGAGGCAGCAGAAGGAAGCGGACTTCCCTGTTTAAAACGGAAAGGATGAAGGAGAGCACGGAGCCGCTGGACCCTCTGCTCGGCCTCCCCATGCTGAGGGCCACCACGGTGGCCACTGAGTGTGGCCTGGGCAGCTCAGCAGGGCTTTGCTCGAACGCAGACTGAGTCACACTGCCTGTCCAGCGATCCTTAACCACGCTGTGCGAGCCGGACACCCGACGACCTGGTTATGAAGAGGTTTTATTTCCTCCCCAGGTCTCCCCAGCACCGTCCAACTGCAGAGCAGTGGGGGAGGGAACCAACCAAGAGCTGCATTGAGCACACACTTCCCTTCTGCTGTCCCTGAAAACGCAAATTACCACTCACCCTCCCGGCCTCTGCGGAAAGGGCCTCAGCTCCTCCATCAGCAGACTCAGTTTCCTCGAGTTGCTCCCTCCCCGTCATTCACCAGCACTCCCTAAGCCCCCAAACTCCCCTGAGATAAAAAATAAAATAAAATAAACAAAAGCAACATAGACCATCTTCCTCTAGAGCCGTGGTGGACAAACTGCGGCTCGCGAGCCACATGCGGCTCTTTGGCCCCTTGAGCGTGGCTCTTCCACAAAATACCACGGCCTGGGCGAGTCAATTTTGAAGAAGTGGCGTTAGAAGAAGTTTAAGTTTAAAAAATTTGGCTCTCTAAAGAAATTTCAATCGTTGTACTGTTGATATTTCGCTCTGTTGACATGAGTTTGCCGACCACTGCTCTAGAGGGGCTAGCGAGTTCCGCACTGAATGTCCTCATGTGAGGAAGGTCCACCTGCTGTTGGAAGGCAGGACTTCCCGGAAACTTCCTGTGAATGTAGTGAGTGTCTTTGGCTAACTCGGGGAACGGAAGCAGCACCCAGGAGTACAGGCTGAACTTCTGTTTTGGACCCACACAAATATGTGCAGCTGGTGTGACAAAATGCAAGTGCAACTCTGAGCGGGGAGGCGGGGAGGCGGGGAGGGAGGGAGGGAGGGACGACAGCCTTTTCCAGAAAGGAAGCTGGAGCAACTGGCCATCCAGGGGCCAAGAAGTGAGCTTGAGCTAAACCTCCCACCTTCCAGAGAAATCAACTCCAAACAGAACATGGGCTGATGTAAAATACAAAACCTTTTAAGAAAAAACATCCAAGAAGGTCTCCAGGATCTAGTGTTTGGTGAAGATTTTTGTAGCACTGACACCAAAAGCACAATCCTCGGGGAAGTGGAGACACTGCACTTCATCAAAAGTCCAACCCAGCCGAAACCGGTTTGGCTCAGTGGATAGAGCGTCGGCCTGCGGACTCAAGGATCCCGGGTTCGATTCCGGTCAAGGGCATGTACCTTGGTTGCGGGCACATCCCCAGTGGGGGGTGTGCAAGAGGCAGCTGATCGATGTTTCTCTCTCATCGATGTTTCTGACTCTCTATCCCTCTCTCTTCCTCTCTGTAAAAAAAAAAAAAAGTCCAACCCAGTGGAGCACTCTCCACCAGGAGGCAGGCCAGGAGGCAACGCTCGCCCAGCGCGCATCACACCAGGGACTGCTGCTCCAAAATATGTGAAGAATTTCAAACTCGGCAGTAAAAAGACCAACAATGTATTAGAACTAGAGCAACAGCCAAGAAGAGGAACCTCGCCCAAGGGACAGAGACGCAAACAAGCACATGGAAAGATATGAGCATCCCTAGCCCTTAGGGAAATGTAAGTGAAAACAGAAGACATGTGGTTAGAGCGTCATCCCGTGCACGAACGGAGGCAACCCGTCAATGTTTCTCTCACATCAATGTTTCTCTCACATCGCTCTTTCTTTCTCTCCCTTCCCCTCTTTAAAAAAAAATTAATAAAAAACATATCCCCAGGTGAGGATTAAAAACATGTATATATAAATATATGAAATTAAAGCCAGGACGATGAGAGGATAGAGGGGTGGAGAAGACAGGGTGGCCGACAGAGGACAATGAGGGCTCCCGCGATGAGGAAATGTTTCTTTTCACTTTATCGGTGTCAGTACCCTGGCTGTGTTTTGGGGAGACTGAGTAAATAACACATAGGTTCGTTCCATTATTTCTTACAATTGTCTGTGAACCTACAATTACCTCCCAATATTTATCTTTAAAAAAAGATGAATGACCATCTGAAATTCTGTCTTTTCTGAAATTCAGCCTCTCACACAACACTGTTAATAATGAGTCGATATGGAGTGGATGTATTTTGCTCATGGGACGGACATAAATTTGGAGGGGCAAATAACAGACTGTCATGGGTTAAACTGTGGCTCCAAAAAGAGACACACAAGCCCTAATCCCCAGAGCCTCCGAATGGGACCTTATTTTGAACAAAGGCCTGTGCAGATGTAACTAAGGTAAAGGATCCTAGACGAAATCACCCTCGATTGCGGGCGGGGCTAACCCCCATAACAGGTGTCCTTAAAAGAAACAGACAAGGAGACACAGAGCCAGGAAGGGTGATGGGGAAGGGCCATGGGGAGGAGGTAGAGACTGGAGAGATGCCTCCCTCTCCAAGGTCACCACCAGCAGGGCAGAGCCGGCCGCTGCCGCTGAGCTGAACTCCGAGGTTCTGGACTGAGGGGTCCAGAACCAGAGAGTACGCCTGTTGTTTTAGCCTCCAAGTTTGCGGCCCTGTTCCTGAAGCCCCAGGAAACGCGTACACCGTCATTTTTTAGCGGTGTGTTCCTCTTTTCTAATCACGGAGCACTTTCGTCAACGTCTGCATGTGTCTACACACATTGTTTTCTTCCACCAGAAGCTCTATGGCAGGGGGACGTGTCATTTCCTTTACCGGTGCTTTCTGTTTGCTCTCAGTAATCCACTGCTGTTGGCAGAGGTGTGTCCACTCCCATCAAACATCCTGGTTAATAATCAGCGTACGGCCTCAGACTCCTCCGATTGTTTAAGGCTTCCCCTGCACCTCACCTGTAGCCCTGGGCTTTGGCTGCTGTTTCCTTGGTGACTAAGTTTCTAGATCCAGCCATGTGCTCCAGGGTCTTCAAAATGAGGAACAATTGTGCAAAAGTGCCATTTTGTGTTTTGATAGAAGTGCCCATTAAACTTCTGGGCAAGACAGATTAAAAAAAAAAAAAAAAAAAAAAAAGGAAGATGGATGAAAACTATCCAGTTGCCTCAAAGTTCTAAGAGGCGAAACCTGGGTCCTTCAGAATCCCGCGGACACACAGGGCTGGGCCTGACCCATCTACCACGCCCACAGCGGTCCTGTCTCAGGTCACGCAACCCCTCAGGTCCTTACTGTCCGGTCATCTGTGAGTACTGGTGGCCCTTCATCCCACAGGTAGGCTAGTATACACAAGACAGTGCCTAACACAGGATACGTGTTCAATAAAAATCATCCCCTCCTCAACGGACATCTGCGAGACGAGGCTGCGCTGTCTGAGTACAACGCCGCTGGGACGGAGAGGCTGCAAGTGGCTCGTTTACGTCCGCTGCGGGTCCCTTGGACTTGGCTGCCGTAACTCCAGTGCTCATGCATGCCAACGGGTGCTGACACTCACCCCAAGGAAATGCTTGTACTCTCAGATCAAAACCAACCGGGTCGGCCTTCCCAAATGGCGGCTTTGGAGACTGTTCGAGAACCTGACTGTTCCAGCCCCACCCCACAACCCACTGGAATATCTGCCCCATCAACTTTCAGTGGTCGTCACGGTGACCACAGGTTGACAGGGAATGCGACTCGCCCACTCTGGGCCAGAGGGAGGTAGTGATTCAAATTATCCAGAACGTCTGTGGCCCTGCCACTGGAATGAGCCCACTTCAGAACCAGATGGTAAGCCCGGATGCCACGAGCTGCAGAAACCCCAGGTGCGTGTGACTGGCTCAGGGGAAATGAGTTTTAAACGTTGGTGAGCGGAGTGTGTGGTCACTGGTGCAGCGTTATGTCTGCACTCTGTGGAAATGCCATGTTTGTCATCTACAAACTCCCAGTAACTGCTGGGAATATTACCTGGACCACTTCACCATTCCAACAATCCCTCTGCCCCGCGGGCTGCTATGGTCAGTGTAACACTGACATCAAAAGTAAGTCATTTAGGAAGCATTTACCTCCATCTATTGAGATCTTGCTTCCAGGTGTATCCTCTGTTTGGCTCAATTAAGTTTGTATACAAATTCAAAAATAAATAAATGAAATAAGTCATTTTTTAAAATGATTCTCTTCGCTAAGACCCCCTAATTTTCATTTATACAAATATTTCCTGGAAACAGTCTATTGGGAAGCTGTTTATTTTGTAACTCAGTTGCCCTTTTGTTTTACAGTTTTTACGCCTATAAAACTGTACACAACTCCATTCTTTCTCTAGCTCGGAATTCTGCCGTTTGGCCTCATTGTTATATCTTGGTGATCTGAATCCTGAGCTGAAAGTCTGGCTTCTTTTTTTTGTAGTTCTCTCAACTTTACTTATTTCTATTACCCCTTTCCAGGCCACAAGAGGCAACACCTCCAACGTGGTACAAAACTAAAAAGGTAGAGAATACAAAGTCCGCCTCTATCCCCACTTACCCCAGCCTCTGTCTGACTGCTTGGCAGCCTGTTTTCCGTTTCACGCACAGCCTTGCAGAGGGGTCACTGCACATGACAACACAGGTGTGCATACACTCCTCAAACACAGACTCTAACGCAGTGCTATCCGCACCTCATTACACGCATGTGCTTGAAGATCATCCCATCAGTACAGACAAGAACCTCTCCTTTGTCAAAGCTGCAATAGTCCTCATATGAAGGAAGCCCACCACTCCACCAACGGGCATCCACATCGTGACTAAGTTCTAAAACAAGCTTTAGACATGGGTGCATGTATATACCTGTAGGATGCACGTTAATAGATTTGCTAAGGCAAAGAACCTGAATTTTTTTTTAATGTATTTTTTAAAATTTCTTTATTGATTAAGGTGTCACATATTTGTCCTCATCCCCCCATTCCCATCCCACAGCCCTCCCCACAGATGCCCCCACCCCCGTTGTCCTTAACCATTGGTTAGGCTCGTATGCATGCACACAAGTCCTTTGGTTGATCTCTCCCCCCTCCCCCCACCCTCCCCTACCCTCCCTCTGAGGCCCGACAGTCAGATCGATGCCTCCTTGTTTCTGGGTCTGTTCTTGTTCATCAGTCTATGTTGTTCATCATTTCCCCTAGATGAGTGAGATCATGTGTTACTAGAAATATACTTATAAGAACCGAATGTGAGACGAGCAATAATAGTTATGCTGACAGGCAAATGAATCAGTCTGTAGTGAGTTTCTTTCTGGACCAACAGTTCTTTTGAGACCCAATTTCAATGTCCACCAGTTCCTTATGTGTACATGTCAGCACTGACTTTTCAGTTCTGGATGGTGGCCAAATGGTGGTAATGCAGGTCCGACTCCCTCTGGTTTGGTCTCGCCCGGACCCAGGGGCGCGGCCTCACCCGGACTCAGGGGCACATAGCCTCACCCGGACCCGGGACCCAGCATCACCCGGGCCCTGGGGCACGTGGCCTCACCCGGAACCAGGGGCACGTGGCCTCACCCGGATCCAGGTGCACGCGGCCTCACCCGGACCCAGGGGCACGAGACCTCACCTGGACCCGGGGGCACGCGGCCTCACCGGGTCCCGGGGGCACGCGGCCTCACCCGGATCCAGGGGCGCGCGGCCTCACCCGGACCCGGGGGCGTGCGGCCTCACCCGGGCCCGGGGCCCAGCCTCACCTGGACGCATGGGCGCGTGGCCTCTCCCGGACCCAGGGGCGCGCAGCCTCACCCAGGCCCGGGACCCAGCGTCATCCGGACCCAGGGGCACGTGGCCTCTCCCAGACCCAGGGGCGCGGCCTCACCCAGACCTGGGGGCACGCGGCCTCACCCGGACCCGGGAGCGTGCAGCCTCACCAGGACCCGGGACTCTGCCTCATCCTGACCCAGATCCCAGGCTCGCCCAGACCCAGGGGCACGCGGCCTCACCCGGACCCGGGAGCCAGCGGGGCTTCGTCTTCTTGATCCCAATTCCTGTCGGTCAATTCCCTCTCAGCAATTCCTTCGGGAACCTGCATTTTTTAAAAATTTCCACACACAAGCCAAGCTAGCCCCAAAAATCAATGATTTCCATACACCCATTTCCCTGTACCCTTAGTGATATCTAACTTAATGCTATCTGTCAAATTTGCCAATTTTAAGTGAGAATAAAGATGTTTATATGCTGGAAAGCTTTCTGCTTTTCTTTTTCTGGTTGTTGTTTTTCTTATTGATTTATAAAAGCTCTTTATATGTCCAGAAAACTGGCCATTTACTATGTTTTTTATTGACCAGAGAGGGAGAGGGGGAGAGAGAGAGAAACATCAATGATGAGAGAGAACCTTTGACCAGCTGCCTACTGCATGCCCCACACTGGGGATCGAGCCCACAACCCGGGCATGTTTCCTGACTGTGAATGGAACCGTGACCTCCTGGTTCATAGTTCAACACTCAAACACTGAGCCATGCCGGCTGGGCTGTCTTTTTACTTTAAAGTGATGTTCCCTGGAGAAAATTTTTATTGATGTAGTTAAATTGATTAATCTTGTAATGTGTTTCTGTTATATTTAGAAAAAACTTTCACCTGTGGAAATTTACAATAAATTCGCCCTGGCTGGTTGCTCAGTGGTTAGAGAGTTGACCAGCAGGGTCTCTGGTTCGATTCCCAGTCAAGGGCATGTATCTCAGTTGTAGGTTCCATCCCCGATCCCAGTCAGGGCACCTGCAGGAGACAAACAGTGTGTCTCTCTCATGTCAATGTTTCTCTCTCTCTCTCTTTCTCTCTCTCGCTCTCCCCCTCTCTCCTTCCCTTCCACTCTCTTTCTAAAGATCAATGGAAAAAGTATCCTTGGGTGAGGATTAAAAAATAAATAAAATAAAAAAGACATTTATAATAAATTCCCCTACGTTTTCTTCTCCTGAGTGTCCCTCTCGCCCTTTTCCCCCTTTCCTGCCCAAGACCTCAACCAGAACAACGGAAGAACAGCAGAAGGCACCAACCCAGCGGCTGCTGACCCTGAACCTGAGGCCAGTGGCCAGCCCAGGAGCGCAGAGGGCGGCAATGGACGGAAACGAGATGCGGGGCGGCTGTCGGAGCTTCCTGCACACATGCAGTTACAGAAGCACCTGGGTCCCTCTGGAATCGGCCGGAAAGAGACACAGGATCCGCGTGCAACCCTCTGGCCCACAGCTGCACCCACAGAACCGTGCGCGGGTGCCAGTGTCAGAGCAGGAACCTGTGGCGAGTTAGGGGCACACCAGAGGGGAAGCCATCTGTCAAGTCACCTTTCTTCAAAACACCCCCCAGGGTGTCCGGTGAAGGGGGGAAAGCCTGCTGCTCCCCATGACAAGGAGCTGAAACAAGCACACACACATGCACACACACGCACACATGCACGCACACGTGCGCACGCGCCAAACACCACACACTGAGGAGCAGTGGGACGTTTCAGCCCCACAGCCTTCGGTAAACGGTACATACAGACATGGAGGCAGGGATGAAGATGCACGTTGAATACCGTGTTTCTCCCCTCACCTCGATCTCCTTTTCCTCCCGCCTCACCTGGCCCAGCTCCTGCAGAGCTCCAGGAACCAGCCCAGAGCCGTCGGTCAGACAGAACGCATCTCCTCCCGCATATTAAAATGAGGTAACAAATCGTATTCGTATTCGGAAAACTGGATATCCACATGCCAAAAAAAAATAAGGGAATCTGGAACCTTATCTTACAGAATATGGAAAAATTAACTCGAATTCGATCAAAGGCCTAAACATAAGAGTTGAAATTTTAAAACTTAGAAGAAAACAGGAGGGCAGCATGTCATTGGGTTCAGCAATGATTGCTTGAACAAGATACTAAACCCACAGGCAACAAAAGAAAATTAAATATGACGGACTTCTTCAAAATTAAAGACTTTTGTCATCAAAGGAAACTAGCAACACAGTAAAAAAGCAACCTAAGGAATGGGAGGAAATGTGTGCAAATCACATATCAGATAGGGAGTTGGCACCTGGAATACACAAAGAACTCCGACAACTCAATCCAAAAAACCTCACTAAAAAATGGGCCAGAAGAACTGGTATTTCTCCCAAGAATATGTATAAACGGCCAAGAAGCACATGAAAAGATGCTCAACATCACTCATTAGGAAATGCAAACCAAAACCACAATGAGCCATCTCTTCACACCCAGTAGGATGACTGTTATAAGAAGAAAAAATCAAAACTCACAAGGGTTAGTGAGGATGTGGGGAAATTGGGTGTCTGTGCATTGCTGGTGGGAACACAAAATGGTATGGCCACTGTGGTAACAGTACAGCGATTCCCCTAAAAATGAAGCACAGAGCCATCACCTGACCCAGCAACCCCACTTCTAGGTATAACCCAAAGAACTGGGAGCAGGAAACAGGTATCTGTCCACCATTGTTCACAGCAGCGTGATTCACAAAGGCCAAACTGGTGGAGCCAATGTGTGCTGACAGATGAATGGATAAACCAAAGGAGGCCAAAGCATACAGTGGAATGTCTCTTCACTCTGAAAAGGAAGCCAGCTTTGACACATGCTATAATGTGGATGAACGTTGAGATAATTCCTCAAGAAATTAAACTAAATAAAATAAGGCTGTCACAGAAGGACAAATACCATGAGATTGCACTTATTAAGATCCCTAGGGCAGTGAAATTCGTAGAGACAGAAACTAGAATGAGTCCAGCAAGCATGGCTCATTGGTTGAGCATCGACCTGTGAACCAGAGGGTCATGGTTCAATTCCCAGTCAGGGCATATGCCTGGGTTGCAGGCTTGATCCCCAGTAGGAGGTGTGCAGGAGGCAGCCAATCAATGATTCTCTCTACTCATTGATGTTTCTAACACTCTCTCCCTCTCCCTTCCTCTCTGAAATCAATAAAAATATATATTTTTTAAAAACACAAAGTTATAAAATAAATTTTTTTAAATCTGTTTACATTACTGCTCTCCTCTAAGCTATGCACGTTGAGAGCAAGGAGCTTATCTCATTAGTCTTTGTACACTTGTCCCAGGGTCAAGCCCTCAATCAGTACACTGAGCCCACACCCCAGTTCAGGTTCAGGTTCAGAATGCCAAAAAGTCGCATGTGGGAACCATGATGGGGGCAGGGGGCAGAGAAGGGAGAGAGACCCTGTCATACAACCCTTTCCTCGGCTATAAAAGTCATTCTCTCGGCAGCAAAGACAATAAGAAAGGCAACAGCTTGCACTACTAGTTACCAGCCAAGCCCTGCGGAGGTGCGTGGGCCCTGGCACATCCCAGGGACTTCCTCTTCCAGGAGACCCAAACTGAAGCTCCTGAGAGCACCTTGGTTCCCACCCCACCTTGCCCCTCCCCAGCCCCCATCCTGTTTCCCAGCGGCACCCCAGGTCTCAGCACCCCAGGTCTCAGCTGCGGAGGCTGGGGGGGCAGCGATGCAGGAGGGCGAGGCCTTGCTGAGGAGCTGGCGGAAGGAAGCATTAAGCTTGGCCTTCTCCTCCACAGAACTGAGAGCCGCAGGAAGTCTGCACCTCCTGATGGCGGCAGGCTGATGATCAGCCACGACGGTCCCCACCCCCTCTCCAGGCTTTGTCCCGGGTCCTCCTCTCAGGTCCCCGCACTGTCTTCTCGGTGGGCACTGCGTTTGAAGTCTCCTACTGAAATGGAATGGACAGCCAGGGCTGGCTTTTCTCAGTGGGAGTGAGGTTAGAAAAGACAATACAATACAGGTCCTTCTTTCTACACGAGAAACGTGAGGAATATATAAAAAGGATGGAGTGAGAAAAGAACACCAACCCCCCGCCCCAACAAAGCAAGGAGCACCCAGCTCTGACCGCCCCTGCAGCTCTCGGAGCCAGGAAGCTGCTGTCCCAGCAGCAGGCCCGAAGGAGTCTGCACAACTAGGCAAGAATATAAAAACATTCATCCCTTTAGCCAATAATTCAAGTTCTGGCGGCGTATTCTAGTGAAATAATTAAAGGAATAAAATAACTGACGCAGATGCCCGTCAATGCAGAGCCGATGAGAACCTGCCCGGTCAGCCAGGACGGCGGTGGGACTGGCCACGCTCACCTTGGCACCGCGCACGAAACCTTACACCGCTGCCAGGTCATGCTGACCAAGATATCTGGTAACATGGGAAGATGCTCAGATGCATGAAGTTTAAAAAACTAAAACACAGAACTGTTTTTCCTCAATTCTGTCCCAAACACAAAGTAAGTTCCATGGAGGTATATATATTAAAGTTCAAAAAGAAGCAGCACAGTTTTAACCACAGTTAGGTCTGGGCAAAGAAAGTATAAATCAGCCCGGCCAGCGTGCTCAGTGACTGAGCATCGACCTATGAACCAGGAGGTTAACGGCTCAATTCCCGCTGAGGGCACATGCCTCCGTTGCAGGCTTGGTCCCCAGTAGGGGGCGTGCAGGAGGCAGCCAATCAATGATTCTCTCTCATCACTGATGTTTACATCTCTCTCCCCCGTTCCCATCCTCTCTGAAATCAATAATATATATATGTATGTATGTGTGTGCATATATCAGTTTTCTTCTTTATAATACTTTATTTTTTATACACCAAATGACAAGGCTCAAGCAGAAAAAGGTCCAACCCCATACACATTACTGATACCTGCAAAAATAATATGGTGACTTGTTTGTGAAATGTTATTTGTTTTTCAATCACTCTATTCGCAGTCCTAAGGAGCGGCCGCTGGGAGGAAGGCCGCGCTCGTCGCCATGGGCAGGGCGCGCTCGGCTGGGGTGGAAAATATTCTGTGGTTTCCTATTCCCATTTGGCACTGAGTCTGACCGAGACAAAGGCCAAAGAATGCACAAAAACAGGTGGCAGGCCCAGGACCCTGATGTGTGGGTCACTTACCTGGCTGTTGGAAATGTAAGGCAGGAAATACTAAAACGTAAACGACATGACATTTTTATAGCACATGCCAGGTGACTGCCACAGTAAACAGCACCACGTAACTGACACACACCTTGCATGCTTTCCAGACATCTCAGAGCGTATCCTACCACAGAGCACCCGCCTGCAAGCCAGAGCTTACTGCGTCCGCGCCCCCAGATCATCCCGCGGAAGGTTATTCAGGCTCCGCCACATGGAGGTCAAGTCCAACACGAATGCTGAGCAGGCTTTCTTAGCATCTGGCTCCAATGACGGCTTCTCGTTTACCTCCACGAAGGCCCTGGCTGGAAAAGCATGTCTCCTTCTTTACAAAACACCCTACGACATGTCCCCACTTACAAACACGTGGCACCGGCAGTTTGCGGATTGCACAAAAACAGGGACAGTTTTCCATTCAAACGCGTGAGGACCAGGTCCCCAGCATAGCGTCTAATGCCCGTTTACCCCGTGCTGCGGGTCAGATAGACATCCGTCTACAAAGAGAGGATAAGGCCGCTGCAGCTCAGATTCAGGTGGAAATCCAGCCCACGTGAGTCCTGTGCGTCCCCGGAAGCCCTCAGGCACACACAGCGCCCAACCCCCACCCCCACCCCCCACGCAGCAGACCACGGCACACCTGAGGCCTGGCACCGGGCAGGGCAGCCCTGCGAACGGACACCCCTTGGCAAGCAGCACGCTCCTCCCTCGAGCCCACAGGCTCGCACATTCTTACACGCTTCCCACGCCCCAGGTCTGGCCGGACAATGGAGAACCAGACAAAAAACTCGCAGTGCTAAGGAGCGGCCGCTGGGAGGAAGGCCGCGCACTGCTGAGCCTTCCATGATGGGACCCTCTGCAGCCGGCTGCCTGCCACGGTCCCTGGCTTAAGTCACGCTTTGCTCGTCCTACAGGGAGAGCCTCACTCACAGGTCTTCGCTCTGTATTTTTACACACAAATCTAAGCAGCTTTTCCTCCGCGTTTCCAGTGAAAGGGAAGCGGGAACCATGGTGAGTGTCTCTGCGGGCGGTTTTACTGTCATTTAAAGGTGTGTCCTGTCCAGGCCATTCTGCAGCGACATGGGACTGTGAGCTGCAGCTGCACCTGCCGGGCGGCTCTGAGGGCGGCCAGCGCCCGGCCCTGCCCCTCGGGCAGTTAAGGACGAACGGTCGTGCGTCTCAGGTCCACGCACTCACCGCTCCGACAGAAGCAAGGGCTGCCTGGAGGTTCCGATCTTCTCCCGGAATTGACGTTTTCAAGTGCTGCTACTGAAAGGGGCCGCCCCACGGAGCCGGGCCAGACGCAGGCTGCAGGGGGCATCAGGCTCCAGGCGCCCGAATTCGCCATCAGCAGGTGCACAGACGGAGCACCGGGGACGTGGCAGGCGGCAGCCCTACCGAGGTCCTGGCCTCGACGGCCGAGGCCGCCATTCTTCAAGGAGTGTTTGTGCCGCTGCAGGAAGGGCCACTCGGAGCCCAGGCGAAGGTCCAGCTTCCGAGAACTGTGTCACCGAGACTCCTCGGAGGAAGGAAGGAAGGAAACGGAGAATGAGAGACACGCCCGTGAAGAGACTGCGGGCACCGAGGGCTCAGCGAGGGTCGCTACCAGGGCTGGCGCGAGGACTTTCCCTTCCACAAGCAAAGGCCTTCGGGAGGGAGCGTTTATGAATAAAACGGACGAAGGCTCCGCCTCCCAGCGCCACCCCCATTCTCCATCAGCTCGCTGACAGCGAGGACATGATTTCGGAAACCGCCAGTGACATCAGGAAAGCGGCCCGTGCTCCCTGGAGGCAGGGCAGCACCGAGCAGGAGACAGGCTCTCGGGCCGGGACCCTCCAACCCCAGCCTCTTCATCTGCAGGGCGCAGGTCGGGATCCCCTCCTGTGACAAGTACTCAGCATTCCATAAACTGCAGCTAGTTCATTTTACTGCTGTAAGACACAAATTGTATTTGCTGTTTCTTTTTTCTTCTTTTGAAACAAAAAACAGTTAGTTTCCAGCCCCTGCTTCCACCTGGGGAGGTGGGATGGATGGAGGCGGGTCCTGTGACTCAGATCCTGGTTTGTCATCACGATCCCAGGACCCCAACAAACCCGAGGGAAGGAAAGTGAGGAGACGTTAGGTAAGACTGAGAAGGGGCTGGCTGTAAACCACGACGCACGATGGCAGGGGCAGCCAGCTCCGAGGGCGGCCCCCTCTCTCCTTGCAGCAACAGTGGGGAGACCAGCAGGGAAAAGGCAGCTCGGCAGTGGTGGTGTGGAGGCTCATGACAGCCCAGGGAAGGCGGGACGAGGTGGAGAAAAGAATACGGGACCCAGAACGGCAGGCGGCCCGCACAGCCTGCAGACAGGAGCGGCGGTGCCCATCACAAGCGCCCTGCAGCGCGACCGCCCTCACGGAGTCTGGGGTCGGCGGGTGCCGGTGAAAGTCCATGAGGGGGTCTGTCCCACAGAACATGTGACGGTGCCGTGACCCATGCAGGCGAAAGCCCGGGCTCCATCCAGCAGCCCACAGAAGAGGACCTGGGGCCAGGAGGCCACAGCCCTGGGCGGCCCGAGGTGGGCGGTCAGTCCTGTTATAGGAGCTGTCCGGCCCGAGGTGCCGGCCAGGTTCACAGCCCTGGGCCCGGGGGAAGGTGACTGACAGAGCTGGGGCCGCGGGACAAGCTGGTTAACCAATCAGACAGCAGCCAGGGGTGGGGCAGGAGCCTGCTACCCGGAGGAAGGTGCCAGCTCGGGACTCCAGGGGCTCCTCTCCAGAAAACCCAGGGGCGCCCACCGTGTCAGCCGCCACTCTCGGCGGCCAGGGGGGGACGGGAGGATGGCCCCTCGGAGAGCCTGGCTCCGTGCAGGTGTCATCAGTCTCCCAGCAGACACGCCCTGTGTCCTTCCTCTGGTCTCCACTCAGGGAAACGTCTTGTCTTTTCCATTCTTCAAACCACACAGCTGTTAAACGTGTTGTCAGCAACGGAAAGCAATCTGGCAGGAGGGGACTGACCAACCCAGACCACCTGAGCCGTGCTGGGTCCTGCCCTTCAGACACTCACTTTGCTCACAAAGCCCCCGAGGCCTTGGAAGATGGGACTCAAACAGCCTCGGCCCCCACAGCCCCACTCGCAGCTTTGGACGAGCTGGTGCCTGTACTCCGGGCCACCGGGCCCCATTGGGGATGCATCTGCAGGGAGGGCGCCTGGCCTGGCCACTGTGGCCAGCTGGGAGGTAAGGAAAAAGGACCACTGACCGGGCACACCTGCAGCTGAGCCTCCGGCTGAGGGCGGGGCACCAGGCCGGGGCAGCAACCACTTGTACCTACAGCCTGGGATTCGGAGCTGCTGACTCAGCACATTGTGCGACATGCCGACACTTGTGCTGCAGGGCCTGGCATAACCTCCCTGGACCTGGCCACTCTCTCCAGGGACAAGCTCCAGGCCTAAGAGAACAGCTGGCTGCTCCCTCATCCACCTGCCAGCAAAGCAGCTGACGTAGGCAAGGCTGCCAGGGCGCAGACGGGAACCGCAGCCGCTCTCGGCCCGGCACCAGGGCAGCACCGACAGACGCGGGAGGCACCGGCACGCGGGAAGGGCTGGACAGGCCACAGGTGAACCCCTGGTTCCATCCCCATCGGCTGAGCACCCTGGACAGGTTACCTAGGCCCCTGAGCCTCCACTCTCTCCCCTGAAACAGGACCGGGATCTCGCACCTTGGGATGGAAGTGAACGGGCTGCTCTGTCTCCTTACACGCACCTTGCAGTGGCCGGAACACACAATGGAAGCCAGCAGCGCCCCGCGCCCACCTGGGACCCTAACTGGGGCTTCTGTGCCGGCCTGGAGAGACCAACCCTTCTCCAGTCCTCCCACCAAACCCACCTTCCTCCGTTCTCAGAGGGCTAATCCAGAGGCCAAGGCCCGGAGCGGGTCCCGCACCTGCCTCAGCGACTCGGATGAACGGACCCACGCCTGGGACGGAGGACATCTGGCCAGTTAGTGTGGGAGGACAACATGGGCAGCTCAGGCAAAGCGGGTGGGGGGAGACAGGAGGCCGGAAGACAGCCAGCGCCAACAGGGCAGCAGCTGAGGAACAGGTGGTGCCCAGTGGCCACCGGCCGCCACTCAAGTGCCTCTTGGCACACGGGGCCGTGACCTGCTGCTCCTGCCTCTCGCCCGCCACGCCTTGGAGTGAGCACATACGCTGTTCCCAGCCCTGCAGTTCCATCTGCAAAGCCAGCCCGTGTCCCCACCCCTTTCCAATCTGGCCAACTCCACCTGAAGCCGTCACTCCCAGTGCCTGCCCCCCCCACCCACAGCAGTCACGGCTCCTGTGGGTGTCGCCGCCATGCTCTGCACCGAGCCATGCGCTCACTCACTGCACCGTCATCCCTACACCAGCCATCTGTCCTCTGCCAGGCCTGACTCATCGGTGCATGCCGGGACAGGGACACAGCCTGCCTGCCACCTGGATGTGCTCAGCAGCTCGCAGAAACAAGGACTCACGGAGAACAGGCTTGCACTGCCCCGCCTGCTGCGCTGTGCGCCCGGGGAAGGCACTCAGGGCTGAGCCTTCGCCTACTGTGGATTCAAGCAGGGCGAGGAGGCTCCCCACCCACTCCCACGCGGTGGGTGACCTCCGAGCACGGGAGAGCAGGTGCAGAGAGCTCGTTACCGCACAGCCTGGACACATGCTCTGTGCAGAGAACGAAGCCAGGGCGCGTGGACCGCCTCCTGAGTCTCGGCTGCATCTGCGCGTCCCCAAACGTTAACGACAGTCCAGTCCCAGCGCCGGGGAGGGCTGTGTCCTCGCAGAGCCTCAACCCCCAGGCTCTAACTACGGTCCCCGCTGACACCTGCAGCGGCCACGGCAATGGCACCGCTCTCTAGTTCATTTCTCCGTTAAAGTGCTCCAGCTCCCGAGACAAGCCCAGAGCTGGAGTTCGGGAGGTTAACAGTGAATCACCACCACCTGGTGTCACAGCTCCTCGCTCCCTTACCGGCCCCCTCCAGGTCTGTTCTGAGGGTCACCTCGGCCAGTGAGGGTGCACACACTCACACACACACGGAATGGCGGCTAAGAGCCACGCGTGGAGTGTTAAAAGGGGTTTATGTTTTTAAGTTCAACGCCTTTAAAGCTCATCACAAGTGTCTTAGGGGGGAAATTAAAGACAACTAACAAAACTCATATAACACCTACAATGCCACGTTCTGGGCATGAGACAGACACTCAGTGCGGCAGGTGCGCCCCGGCACTGAGCTGCCGGCCGCTGCGATGGGCCCCAATCAGCTGAGAAACCAGGTTTCAGAGAGAAGCTTCCTGCGGCCTGCCGCCCGCGCGCCGTGAGCTTGGGGCAGAGGCTGACCACGGAGCCTTGGGGTCAGCATCCACTGTAACGCGGTGCACGTTACATCACACGCACCGCGCTGTCCTAACACCTAGCCCTAACCCTTCCACGCACGGGGTGCACAGACAGCTCTTCATGGTTTAAAAACATCTCCATGCCTAGAGTCTTTCCACGTTATTCTCTCAATCCCCGGGTGCCACAGACACCTCCCACTTCACAGGTGATGGCAAACGGCGAGGGTGCCCACCCAGCATGGCTCAGTGGAAGAGCATCGTCCCATGCACCAGGAGGTCCCAGGTTCGATTCCCGGTCAGGGCACATGCCTGGGTTGCCGGCTTGATACTCAGTAGGGGGCATACTGGAGGCAGCCGATCCATGATTCTCTCTCATAGATGTTTCTATCTCCCTCTCCCTTCCTCTCTGAAATCAATAAAAATGTATTTTTTTAAAAAAAGGAAATGCGAGAGCAGGCTCAGCATCTCCTCTCTCTACCACATGCCTCTGCCCAGCGACCCCTGCTGCCCAGGGACAAGGAGATGTTCCCACCCACTGCTGTCCTGGGACCTCCACGTTCTCCATCACGGGTGGCCCTGCCTCTACCTGCCACCTCGGACACAGTGGCCTCCAGCGCGCCACCCATCGCAGGTTCCAAGACACAGAGCACCGGCTTGCGTGTGCACAAGTCAGGGGGAACCCGGGAGGTGCGCTTCAGCTGACAGAGGTTCTGGGGGTCCTTGACAAGAAATGCAACACTGGGAAGACACTCATCCATGTGCGAAAGCAGGGCCACTCCCGCATCCGGGGCTCGGAGCGTGCACACCATGAGCTGCTCTGAAACAAGATGCAAGGAGGCAGGGCCTGGTGCTCCAGATGAGCTCCGTCTCCGGGGACATCTTTGCTGCAAGATGCATGGAGACTCAGGCAGGGCCCGCACAGGCGCCAGGGAGTGAATTCCGAAAGCCTGACTCACTGCCTCTAACCTCCCCGGAGGCCCGCGGACAGGGCTGCTGCGCTTTCCTATCCCAATCTGCGTCATCCCAGAGAAAACCCATGTCCGTTCCTTTAGGTGACAAGTGCCCAGCCCACCAAGGCAAGACCGTGCAAAAGAGGGAGAAAACATCGCCCCACAAACACGCTGCACTATGGCTGCTCGGGGCTGCCAAGTGGCAAGGTTACCCCCACACACAGTCCGTCCTCCTCCTCCCAGTGCCCGGGGTGCAGGTGCCCAGCAAGCATTCCGCAGACCCTCAACCCAGTTAAAATCTTCCCATTATGTTCTCCTAAGGTGTGTGTGTCGGGGGGGGGTGGCGGTGTTCAGGAGAACGGGGAGAGGATGCAGAGGACTGCAATACAGTGAGGCACTGTCTTCGGACCAGCAGAGATGCAGAGCCGAGTGGGGGCGGTGGGGACAAAAACCAGGAAAATACAGAGTTTTCTAAATCTAAAGAGATTCGAAAGATACATTTTTTAAAGAGGCTGAGTTAGCAATGTACAGTGTACCGCTGAGAGGGGGCGGGGACACAGCCCACCACAGAGGCCGTGGCAGCTGTGCAGGTGGGGCTGTGCCGGGACCTTAACCGCCTGCCTGTTCCTGGGGCATCAGGTCCCAGAGGCCACCGGAGAAACCAAAGGGGACGTTCCCAGGGGCTGCGTGGGAACCCCTGAGAGACGTTAGTAACATCCCAGACCGCACCGCCCGACCCTCCCTGGGCACAGGTGGCTTCTCGGGACAGCTACCTGCCTCCCCGCAGGAACTCGCAGGGCACGCTCTGCCTCACAGCTGGAACCCCAAAGTGAAGGGGGATGGAGTGGGACCCTAACTCCCCTCTTCCCAGAGAGCAGGGAGCGCTGACCGCGAGCTCGTCGCACCGAGGATGGAGTTGTAGAAGGGACCTCGGGAATGAGACTGCGGTCACGTCGCTGGGCACAGGCCGCTCCAGAAGCCGCGCGCACTCAGAGCCGAGCGCGCAAGTGGAGCCTCCAGGAGAGACACCCATCTGCCCCCAAGTGAGGCGCCAGCAGGAGGCACAGAGGGTGCAGCGGGCCAGGCGCTCAGGCAGCTGCGCCAAAGCCCACACCTGGCCCCACGGCCCCCAAAGACTTCCCACTTCACTGGGGAACAGCCCGGCCCGAGCGAGAAGGAAGCGTCCCCCGAATGCGCCGGCTGGGGCCTTGCGGAGGGAGGCGGGCAGGGCCTCGCCTGGGGGGGTGCCTTCCCGAGAAAGCCCCTGCCTGCCAGCGCGGGCGGGCGGGCGGGCAGGGAGCACCCACTGAATTCAGCAGGCAGGCGTCATACTTTCAGAAATGGAAATGTTTTGGCGTGTTTTGTTTATTGTTCATGAAGACAGAAACGTATCATAAATATGCCTGACGGGAAGGGTCGGACTAGGGGAATGTCGTTTTCCTTTTACTTTGCAAACACAGGTGGGCATGAAGGTCACGGGGTGACCTGCTGGGCGCTGAGCTGCTCCCCACACCCCAATTCTCCCACCTCCCCTCCCGTCTGACTGCCCAGGAGGCCCCGTGGCCCAGGCTTCCCCGTGGCCCACGCTCTGCGGAGGCAGCTGAGGCTTCCTTCCCAGGAAGGGCCTCAGCCTGAGGGGACGGACCGGGCAGCCAGCACCGAGTCCACGGAGACCTGCAGACCAGCCATTTCTCCTCCCAAGTCCCAGTCCACCTACAGCCCCATGTTTCTCCTAGAATATTAGCTTCTACCAATTCTTTTTTTTGTACCAACTCTTTAGAAGATTCGAGAACGGCTGTACGAATGCGAGGAGCAAAATGAGCGGGTCACAAAATAAACCTAAATGGAATCAACCACATGACACTCTCGAATGTCACTCATAACGAAAGGCAGGTCAGCAAACCCCCTCGTTCTCTTCCACTCAGAACAGCAGCTAAAACGTGAGCAGGTTACACGTCAGAACTAAACCGCTACCTGCTGCTTGAACCGAGCTCCGATGTGCGTGTATGAGAAGCGAGGAAGGGGGAGAGTCTGTTAACCTTCTGCACTCGGATGTCAAGTGTGACTCGACACGGTTAGCATGGGTAGCAGCTCGTATGTCGAGCCACACTCGACACATAGTTTCACCGCGGGGGGGTGGGGGGGATTTTTGTCTGTTTTTCCAGTATCTTTTCTTGTTTTCATTAGCATGAAAGGACAAGTAAAATGTAAATGCCGTCTCAACTGAAGCCACCACCTAAGCTTATCTTTTGCATAGGCAGTAATCTTGAGTAGGAGGGTCCAAGGCATGAGTCGTTGCATCATGCCTTTTTGAGCTTGCATCATCTTCCCTTGGTAAAGAACCTTCCTTATCTTTTCGTCTTCTACGTTTGTTTAGGTTTCTATTAGCATATCACAGATGTTGTCATGACACAGGGTTTAGTTGGATGATTGGTTTGCCCCCTAGCAGTCGCACGTTCTGAGTGAATTTCCCCTCCTCAGGATGGATAAGTTTTCCAAAGACATAGAAAGCAGCGATGATGAATTTTACTTCGAAAACGAAGAAAAAAGTGAAAAATGTAATAGTGACGAAAGTGAGTTCTCCGAGGATGCGAGTGGAGATGATGAACAAATCGCTGGTCCTAGTGGAACTACAGAAAGGAAAAAGTCCCTTGCTTTGCCCAAAGATCTGGCTGAAAGTACTGACAGTGACAGTGACATTGAATTCATAAAGGCAAAACGAAGACGCGCAATTGTTTATTCGAGTGAGAGTGATGGAGATATAGGTGATATCATTGAGAAATCGGGTATAAGACCCAGTGAAAGTTACATTTCTAGGGGAAAACAGGAAAAAGAAAAGTGGACATCTACATCTGTGAATGACAAAGAGCCTACCAGAATCCCTTTCTCCACTGGTCAGTTACATGTTGGACCTCAAGTTCCTTCTGGATGTGCCACACCAATAGACTTTTCTCAGTTGTTTTTTACTGAGACGTTGATAAAAAATATAACGGATGAGACAAATGAGTATGCTAGGCATAAAATTAGCCAGAAAGAACTATCCCAGCGATCCACTTGGAATAATTGGAAAGATGTGACGATAGAGGAAATGAAGGCTTTTCTTGGTGTAATACTAAATATGGGTGTATTGAATCACCCCAACTTGCAGAGTTATTGTCCATGGATTTTGAGTCTCATATACCATTTTTTCTATCTGTTTTCAAAAGAGAAAGGTTCTTGCAAATATTTTGGATGTTACACTTGAAAAACGACCAAAAGTCAAGTAAAGATTTGAGAACAAGAACCGAGAAGGTAAACTGCTTCTTGTCATACCTTGAAATGAAATTTAGGGAGAGATTCTGTCCTGGAAGAGAGATTGCTGTTGATAAGGCTGTTGTTGGCTTCAAGGGAAAGATACACTTCATCACATATAATCCTAAAAAGCCAACAAAATGGGGTATTCGTTTATATGTCCTCTCAGATTCAAAATGTGGTTACGTACATTCGTTTGTCCCTTATTATGGAGGAATGACATCTGAAACGTTGGTGAGACCTGATCTCCCTTTTACCAGCAGAATAGTTTTAGAGCTTCATGAAAGATTGAAGAACTCAGTACCTGGTTCTCAAGGTTATCATTTCTTCACTGGCAGGTATTACACTAGTGTCCCTCTTGCAAAGGAATTGTTCAAGGAAAAAACACACTTGACAGGGACAATAATGCCCAAAAGGAAAGATAATCCACCTGTTATCAAACATCCAAAGCTAATGAAAGGAGAGAGAGTGGCTTTCAGGGATGAAAATGTAATGCTTCTTGCGTGGAAAAACAAGAGGATAGTCACAATGCTCAGTACATGGGACACTTCAGAGACTGAGTCTGTGGAAAGGAGAGTGGTGGGAAGGAAATAGTTCTCAAACCCAAGGTCGTGACCAACTATAACAAAGTTTATACAAAGCGTAGTGATATAGCTGATCACTACACAGGCACATACTGTTTTATGAAGAAGACTCTAAAATGGTGGCGTAAATTGTTTTTCTGGGGGCTTGAGGTCAGTGTTGTAAATTCCTATATATTGTACAAAGAATGCCAAAAAAGAAAAAATGAAAAACAGATAACGCATGTAAAATTTATTAGGAAACTAGTACATGATCTTGTTGGAGAATTCAGAGATGGTACACTAACTTCTAGGGGTAGATTATTATCCACTAACTTAGAGCAACGTTTAGATGGAAAGCTCCATATAATCACACCTCACCCTAACAAAAAACACAAAGATTGTGTTGTTTGTTCAAACAGAAAAATCAAAGGAGGAAGAAGAGAGACGATTTATATTTGCGAAACATGTGAATGTAAACCAGGTCTTCATGTGGGTGAATGTTTCAAAAAATATCACACCATGAAAAATTATAGAGATTAAAATTACTCTTTGAATGTATCAATAATTTGAAATATAAAAAAATCCAAATAAATAAGTTTGTATAAAAAGAAACTCCAGTTTTTTATTCTACTGCCGCGCTTTGTAAAATCTGGGGTATTTAAAAAATTAAATCCCGAGTACAATAAAGGAATCGAGAAAAAAGCAAGCGAGTGCAAAGGGTTAAAACCTAACCATTTACAATGGTGGTCAATAAAGAAAGCGTGACTCTGCAGGGGGCGATCAGGAAATAGTGTGAATGTGTGTTTTTAAAACACGAATCGCCCCAGCCAGTTTGGCTTGGTGGATAGAGTGTCAGCCTGCAGACTGCAGGGTCCCGGGTTCGATTCCGGTCAAGGGCACGTACCTTGGTTGCAGCTCCTCCCTGGCCCAGGCCCTGGTCAGGGCTCAGGCAGAAGGAAACCAATCGATGTGTTTCTCTCACATCAATGTTTCTCTCTGTCTTTCCCTCTCTCTTCCACTCTCTAAAAATCAATGGATAAATACCCTCGGGTGAGGATTAAAAAAAAAAGTATATATATATATATATATATATATATACACACACACACATACATACATAAAACACGAAAAGGAGAAATAACGGCACCAGTGCACTAGGAAGTGGCAGTGCTGAGACGGTAGTTTGCCTTTTTTTTACACGATATTAACTTTCACCAGAGTTCAAGGGCACATGCACACAAGCAGCAGTGCTTGGAAGTCAGAATGGCCAGTTAGAGGGCGCGAGCGGCTCCAGGCTACAAGACAGAGGCTACGCTGGGGACGAGCAGGCTGGACCCTGCTGTCCCACCAACGTGTTCACTTCCTCTGAACCGGTGCCCCTGCACCAGGCTGAGCCGACACCCACCAGCTCTAATGAGAAGTGCACAGAGCCCGGAGCTGTGTTTACACCCACCACTTTCCAATCCCTAAGGCCGTGGTTGGCAAACTGCGGCTCGAGAGCCACATGCGGCTCTTTGGCCCCTTGAGTATGGCTCTTCCACAAAATACCACGGCCTGGGCGAGTCTATTGTGAAGTGGCGTTAGAAGAAGTTTAAGTTTAAAAAATTTGGCTTTCAAAAGAAATTTCAATCGTCGTACTGTTGATATTTGGCTCTGTTGACTTATGAGTTTGCCGACCACTGGGCTAGGGCAAGGCGCCTCAGGTCCCCGTGGCCGAGCGTGGTCACATGCGGTCAGGAAGGGCTCCTCGCTGTCCTCAAGCTCCCTGTGCTGACGGTCACTCTCCCAGCAAAATGTGGCCCCTGGGCCCTGCCTCACAGGGACCTCTCTGCTCCCACTGGCAGGGCAGAAAAGGACAGACAGACCGAACCACCTCCCAAATGTTATTCTAAAAAAATACAGTTTTCTGGCTATCTTTTTCTCATTAGCACAGTTACAAGAACTAGGGAAAGCTCAGTCAAAGCCAGGATGCTCAAAACTGCAAATAGGGCAAATCCTTAGCATCCAGCAACATCAACTTGCCCTCCTGGGATGGCGTCTCCAGTGAGAACAGAGCGCAGGCGGGGGCAGCCTGGCAGGAGCACGGCCCGGGAGGCTGTGGACGGGGCGGAAATACTTCCCAGATCTCAAGGAAGCTGACATTTATTTCGCTCACGTACAACCCCCTCACAGCGTGTTCACCATGCACGGCTGAGATAACATCTCGTCTCCCCAAGGAGTCCTGGAGGGAGCAAACTGTTCCCCGAGAGGGGTAACACTTATGTAAAAAGGAGGACACCTGTGCCTGGTGGATAGTTGTCACTGAAAGAACTTCATGAGGAAAACATGCAGAAGGCACCGAGGAAGGGCGCTGAAACAGGATTTCATTTTCAAGTTTCACCGCGTAGTTCATGTTCATTCCACACACCAGGTGCCGGGGAGCAGAGGGCGAGGCCGCTGTGCTGGGCGCCGGGAGGCAGGTGCGCCTGCCCACGAGGTTCAGCGGAGACTCGGGGGCGCCGAGGGGGTTTCCGGACTCCGGGGCCGGGCTGCCTGGGTCAATCCCAGCCCCAGCACTTGGCGCTCGTGGCTCTTAAGACAGTCACTTAGGTCTGTGCTACTTTCTCACCCGGAAACAGGACGGTTAGTGTTCCGCTTGGGGCCTCAGAGGGTTACAGGAGTGAATACACACTAGAACAGCAGCCCGTGCTCAGAGAGCAGTAGCTAGTGTTATTAGCAGAAGCACCTTGAAAAGAAACAGAGTAAGCACACACAGAGACAAATTCGGAGAGGATTACACGATGCAGGAAAGTGGCCCAGAGACAGCAGCCCTCCAGCGGCACCACACGCACATCAGCGTCTCAAAAGAGAACATCCGCTTTTAACAAAGAAAACGAAAGTGTTGCCCTGACCCATTTGGCTCAGTGGACAGAGCACCGGCCCTCAGACTGAAGGCTCCCAGGTTCCACTCCGGTCAAGGGCATGTGCCTCGGTTGCAGGCTCAATCCCCGGCCCAGTCGGGGCAGGTGCAGAGGGGCAACCAATCCACGTGTCTCTCCAACATCACACCAATGTTTCTCTGTGTCTCTCCCCCGCTCTTCCACTCTCTAAAAATCAATGGAAAAATATCCCCAGGTGAAGATTAAAAAAAAAGAAGAAGAAGCGGGGAAAGAGCAGGGGAAATGTGATAAAAGTTCTTCCTAATAAATTAAAAACTCATGCTACCCCTAAAAAACCCCTGAGCCAACAACTTCTTGACCCTCAAACACCTGCCTAAGAGCTCAACAGAAAAACATTGGTTTGGCCCGGCCGGCATGGCTCATGGTTGAGTGTCAACCTATGAACCAGGAGGTCACAGTTCGATTCCCAGTCAGGGCACTTGCCCAGGTTGTGGGCTTGATCCCCAGTGGGGGCGTGCAGGAGGCAGCCAATCCATGATTCTCTCTCATCATTGATGTTTCTGTCTCTCCCCCTCTCCCTTCTTCTCTGAAATCAATAAAAATATATTTTTTTAAAAAGGAAGAAAGAAAAGCATGGTTTGGTTGTAAGTACGGGGTTTAAGCTGACTTGTCCACAGCGAGTCGTGTTTAAATTCACAAGGTTGAAGGCTGAAGTTTTCTGTACTCGCCCCGTTCCAGAACAGGTGTGCACAGCCCCTGCCGCCCCCGCCGGGTGTCCTGGCACCTTCCACTCCCACGTGCACTCACAGGGCACAGGGCACCTCCCGCCACTGCACAGCGACCGGAGTCTACGGGTCACGCAGACAGCAACTACCACGAAGCTCAGCAGCACATCAAGCCAGAACCATGTCAGAGTGACTTTTCGGATCAAATTCTGGTGGCAGCATGAAAACAAAAATGAATCAGATGAATCCCTATGAACTCAGCCCCACACTCACAGCAACAACCTCGTTACAGTCACTCAAGTACTCTGAGCACCTGGGATGTTCTAGGCACAGTGAGCACAGAGGTCAGACCCAGGGCTAGTGGGAAGACAAGTCAGCGGGCAGAGGGCGGGACGCAGGGCAGAGGGAGGGACGCAGCACGGAACCTCGGCCAGGCGAGGTGGAGGGACAGACTAGAGGGGAGGGGAAAGTCAAGCAGAAGCAGGGACAGATCCAGAGGTGCGGAGGCCTGGAGATGAGCTCTGAGACGGAAAAGGCTGGGCGAGGCCCTCGGGAGTGACTGGGTGGGAGGCCAGGCTGAGGCTGCGGCCACTAAGGAATTTCAGGGGAGGGGCAGGGGCAGGGGCAGCAGCCCTGTGGAGGATGCTGCAAGGGAGGGCCCCTGTGAGGGAGGTCTGGCTGGCAAAATTGGCCCCTGCAGAGTAGGGAAGGCAGGAAGCAGTGGATGCAGGGGTGGGGTGGGGGTGGAGCGGGGGGGATTTCAAGAGAAATTCAGAGAGAAGTGAGGGGACCCCGAGTGGGTGTGGAGGCTGCAGGAAGGCTGGAGAGGGGCAGGCTCAGGACAGGCCGTGCAGCAGGTGCGTGGTTGGGGGCTGGGGAGGTCAGGTATGAGCGTCTAATTTTGAATAACCCGAGCTCCAGAAGGCCAGGGGGCGATGCTCAGGAGAGAGGAACCAAGAACCGAGTCACGGCAGGAAATAACCTGGAGCCGGTGTCACACGGGGGACAATGTGCAGGGAGAGCCGGGGACCGAGCGAGACCAGTGAGGGAGAGGAAGCCAGGGGTGGTGCCGTCGGGAAAGCCGCCCATGGAGATGGTCATGGTCAACGTCACAAAACAGGTCAGGGGACTGGGTTATTGGTGACTTCACCAAAGTCACACCACAGCCTTGAGGTCTTTCCAAGTCCTCCTGCCCTCCGACGGCGCGGCCTGCACCACCCACACCTGTTACACCTCCAACCGGCAGCTGAGGTCCTGTCTAAGCAGGAGGCTAGCAATGCAGATGGAGCTGCCTCCCAGCACCCTGGACCCTGGACCCTGGAGTCAGAGGTCACCGGAGGGGATGCTGCGGGAGAACGGCCATACTTAGTTCAGTTTAGCAGACATTCGCTAAACCCCTCCCCGTGGCCGAGCTCTGCAGGCCCGGGGCTCCCGCGGAGCAGCCCTGGCAGTGAGCTGAGGGGCGGGATCTCTGTAGGAGATGCGTGAACACTAGCACTTACTGGCGATGGAATGGATGGGGGCCGTGGCCTTGCTCCCAGGCCGGGGTGGCAGCTTCTGGAGCTCTGGGTCACGGGCGCAGGGCCTCACTAGGCCTCGTGGCCGTCATGTGGCCGTGCCTGGACGTCAGGCATACGTGCCTGGTGAGAGTGGACGGCAAGACAGCCGAAGCGCCCCCTGCGCTGACAGCGAGAGAGCCTTTTCGGAACACACCGGAGATGTATTTCCTTCCAGTGTTTCCTTCCATCACAGCCCGAGGAGACACCACAAACCTTTATTTTTTTATTTTTTAATATATTTTATTGATTTTTTTACAGAGAGGAAGGGAGAGGGATAGAGAGTTAGAAACATCGATGAGAGAGAAACATCGATCAGCTGCCTTCTGCACACCCCCTACTGGAGATGTGCCCGAAACCAAGGTACATGCCCTTGACCGGAATCGAACCCGGGACCCTTCAGTCCGCAGGCCGACGCTCCATCCACTGAGCCAAACCGGTCAGGGCGCACAAACCTCCTTTCATTCGGTCGCACCACACGCCCCGCCCAGCACGCCCAGAGGGCGCGGCAGCCTGGGTCCTCTTCTCAGGGCGTCTCCTGGCCATGTCCTCCCAGGCCAGGGCTCAAGCCTGCACCTCCTTCCAGAAACTTTGCTGACTGCCTCCCTGCCTCCAACCCGGACTCATCCCAAGAGCAGGTTTCTGGCAAAAAAGAATGGCCGGGTCCCCAGGAGATGCCCTCACCCTTAGCCAATGTCCTCACCAAACTGGACTTTGGAGAAATTCTGGAGACAACCAACATGCCATGCATGGAAATGCGCCTCAGAAGCCCGCCGAGACCAAGGCCAGGCCCATGCCTATTGGCAGGCGCCAACCTGAGAGCCGCGCGGGCGGGCGGGTGGGGACAGGCGAGCAGGTGGATGCGCGGGCGGGCGCCTGGGTCTGCCCTGGGGCCCACGCTCATCCTGCTCAGGGCAACCGCTTGCGAGCAAGCCTCCCGTAAATCTCCCGAGGCCGTCAAGGCGTCACTGCTTCCTCGGCAGAGTATCGCATCCCTTTTGCCAGTCACAGAAGGCGCTTTAGGTGGCAGCACCGCAGACCTTGACGCTGTTTTACCGCAAAAACGGCAGTCAGACACCGGTAATCACAGCCCGTGCTGGGGGGACCAGGGCCGCTCACCACCCCATGTTCTGGGATGAAGCATTGGAAGGGCCTTTGTCCTGTGAGTCACTGATTCAATAAGGAGAAGGCCGGTTCCCGCAGCCACACTGAGCTCAGGACCTGAGCCCCCATCTCACGTCCGCAGTTCTGCTCAGCACCTCCGGCTCCTCCAGTCCCGGCTCCTCCAGTCCCGGCTCCTCCAGTCCCAGCTCCTCCAGTCCCGGCTCCTCCAGTCCCAGCTCCTCCAGTCCCAGCTCCTCCAGTCCCAGCTCCGAGCAGCAGACGCGCAGACTGAGGCAAGTGCGGGGGAGCGGACAGTTTTTCTCTGAGGATGACGGGTCCACCTCCCCTGAGACGGGGAAGAGCCTCGCTTTGGTTAGAAGATCAGCTCTCCTCCCATTCCCTGAGCAGATCAGTTCCCAGCAACAAGCATTTACTCCGCCCACAGAGATAGCACCGCAGCAAGAATGTGAAGCCAGAGCGTAAGGCTTCTCTCCAGTGGGCTTTTTATTTTATTAGTTTAAAGAACTGTTTATTGATTTTTAGAGTGAGAGAGAAACATCGTGTGAGAGTGATACATGGATCGGTGGCCTCCTGCTCGCCCCCCACTGGGGATCAAGCCCACAAGCCGGGCACTTGCCCTGCCTGGAAATCGAACGGGACACCGCCCAACCAACTGAGCCACACCGGCTGGGCGGCTTTTATTTTTTAATGCACCATTAAACAGGCACCTGATCCGCCTGGTATTACACCTACGCGACCTCTGTGGCTGGCATGGTGCCAGCAGCACTACCAGGTCAAAGGACCCCAAGAGGAGGTCCCAGCCAGAGCCAAAGAACAGGTATAAGCGGCGAGAACTGGAAAAGGTCACAGAGCAAAGAAGCAATGCATCCTGGAGAGACTCAAGGAGTGAGAGGAGGCCCTCGCTCCGTGGCTAACCAGCAGACACTTACAAAGAGGACACACTGCTCAGACAGGTGCTAGCCTCCGCCAACAGCGAGGACCCGGCCCGTGCCGAGCTCAGCTGGAGAGGGGACAGACCAAACTAGCAGGCCCACCGGCGGGGAGTTCTACCGCGATCTGCTCCGATGTGGCCGCCACACAGCAGACACGCGCTCAGGGTCCCGGCCCCGAGAAGCCCGCTGGCACCCAGGGGACGTGCACGCAGGCCGGCGGCAGGGTGCCAGTCTGTCAGACCCCACCAGATGACAAAGGCACCCGCACCGAGCAGGAGGAACCGAGGGCTCACGAAGTACGTGGTGCGTGCGAGCCGTACTGAGAACGTACAGGCTACTCCCGGCCAGTTACAGAATTATGAAGTGTCAGGGCTGAGAGGACCCCCTTCTAGAGACGACTGAACAGATACCCCGTCAGGAACTGGCACAGTGAGGCTGGAGCCCAGGTGCCTAAGCCAGTGGCCGCACAGAGGGGGACTGAAACACAGCGCTGATGCTATAACGTGAGGGGCAGTGACTAACGCCCTTCACAAGGTTTCCAGTTTCCTGCTTTCAGCAAAATTAAAGGAGCCAGGGGCAAGTTGGCTACTCCACAATACATCCGGTCCCGCCTGGCCGGTGTGGCTCAACGGTTGAGGGTCAGTTGGCCCAGGCACCAAGAGGTCTCTGGTACGACTGACAGTCAGGGCAATGCCCGGGTTGCGGCTCGATCCCCAGTGGGGGGTGTGCAGGAGGCAGCCGATGGATTACGTATCAATGATGTTTCTCTCTCATTGTTGTTTCTATCTCTATTCCTTTCTTTTCCTCTCTGTGAAATCAGTAATAAAAGCGTATAAAAACACCACATGAAAGGTGAAACGGAGCGACTGATGCGACAGAAGGCCGTCCACTGCCCTCTGCCTATTGGCAGGGCTTCTCCAGGTTTCTCTAGACACAAACAAATGACCTTAGACCACCTCTTACGTTTAATGACTTATCAGAATGCACCTAGCTTTGGCTAGTTTATGCTAACACCACAGTGATGTATTCAAAAGAGCTGAACACTGAAGAGGCTCAAGAGAACAGGAAACCAACCACCCCAGTGCACAGACTCACTGCACAAGGAAGGCAGGCTGATCCGGAGGACTGTCAGCATCCAAGTGAGTGAAACTAACACTGTGGGGGACGTGACCTTGAAATAGGGTATCCAGGCGAAAAAAGGGAAAATGAACTTTTCTGATTCAAGTGAGAGCTTATTCATCAATGATTAAATGGGTGACAATGAGTGAAATTATTACAGTGCTTAGAGCCTACCTGGTCCATTGAAAAGAATGGAAATTATTATTACAAAGTGTTAATGTTTACAATGTGTCAAAAATCACGTAGTTTGCAACTCTTTACTCAGGATGAAAAAAATTGATGTCAATATGCGATAGAAACAAGAAAAATAAAATAAAAATAAAAAGAGAACAAAAATGTGCGATAAGATAAAGCATTTTCCCAACCAAAACTTTCTTTGCATCTTATGGTTACAAACTTGTTTGAAGACCACAGTCCAGAACCACGGTGGCACGCAAGCACCCCAGTCTACTACAAGCTCTCCATCCTGAGGGACCACCGCCCTGACCCTCCGCTGTGGGGCGGAGCACCTAGCGCCACCTGCAGAGCCCTGGGCTGCCAGGTGGGCAGGAGCACCAGAACGACTGCCGGGCCTGACAAAGCCGCCCTCAGCCCGGGGCAGAAGAAATCCAAAAGGCAGACGGCCAGCGTACGCACGGGTGAAAGCCATCAGCACAGCCCTACCTCGCCCACACACAATGCCCACGCTTCCACCACGGACACGCCAGGCAAAACTCCTACAAAAGCCCCACAGTGGCCTGGCGGGTGCTGCTCAGTGGCTGAGTCTCGACCCACAAACCAGGAGATCATGGTTCAGTTCCCGGTCGGGACACATGCCCCGGTTCTGGGCTCGATCCCCAGTGGGAGGCGTGCAGGAGGCAGCCGATCGAAGATTCTCTCGTCAGTGATGTCTCTCTCCCTCCCTCTCTGGTCCTCTCTGAAATCAATAAAAACATTAAAAGAAAGGAAAAGTCCTACAGTAACATGCCGCAAGTCCCCGGAAGGCGGGTGACGGCACTTCCGCCACGAATACTGTGAAGTAGGTGTGGGGACGCCCAGGACGGCAAGAGGAGGTGTGGCCCGTCCTGCAGGCTGTGGTGGAGGGGCCGCCGTCACCCTGAGAGGACGAAGGTCCTCCAGGAAGCACGAGGTCACAGAGTCTTGACACTTTTCCTGCGGCTTCCTGGGGAGCAGCATGTGAAAACAAATGCTTTAAAACCAACAAAAACGATCCTATAGGAAGGTCCTTTCTAACCGCCGGTGTCAGAGCAATCACCACTTGGAATTCTCGAAGCCTGTGCAGTTCACGTCGGAGCCGATGCAGAATCCAACGGCTGCTTCCAGGGCCCGAGCCCCGTGCCGCTAGGATTCCGCACGCTGTTCGGCTAATCGTGCGAAATAGTCTGCTGATGGCACTTTCCGGCCGTAAGTGCGTGGGCTTTCTCTGGGGAGCGGTCACGTTAGACGGACTCCTCCTGCGCGGGCACTGAACGCTGCCTAGGACTTTTTAGCAACACCCGACACTGTTAACACCTTTATTCTGTCTTGGAGAAAATGCTGTCTTTTCCTTTTTATTTTCATGTACACTTTGCCGCTACTTGTTCATTTAGAAATATTTTACTTTGAAAAATAAAGTTCTGACTTGCTGTTTTATGTAGGATTGAAAGAAAATATGTATTAAAATTACTTTTTAATCCTCACCTGAGATTATGTTTTTATTGATTTGAGAGAGAGAGGAAGGGGAGGGAGAGAGACAGACAGACACCGTACGCGCCCCAACCAGGGATCGAACTGGCAACCTAGATCGTGCCCTGACCGGGCGGGGATCAAACCCACACAACCTTTTGGTGTACAGGACGACACTCCAACCCAGTCACCAGGGCAGGGCTACATGTATTAAAATTAAACGATCAATCTATCCACTACAAAGATACTTGAAAATGTTGCCACTGTTAGGCAACTCTGTTGCCAAACACTATGTTGCGCCTATAAAACTCTCAAACAGAAACTTACATTCCAAATGAGGGTTTCAGTGGGTTTTGAATACATTACGTAAAAAACTATAAATGAAGCACCTTAATTTACAAAAACAATTGATGGACAACAGGGAAGATGAACATTTTCTGGCTCATTTTTGACAAAAGCCACTGCCATCCTTGGGGATGGCACCATCGTGGTGAGTGACCCTGCAAACGATGAGCTTCTTGTACTTGGATCTGTTCAGAGGATAACTTTTCCAAACATGATGGTCATTAAATCAAGATTCAAAAGACGAACATAGAACCAAACCTTCAGCCTTGCATTATCCCCAAGACGATTATCACCAATATCATCCAAGGTCCATAAACCCCGTGTATAAAACAAGATTTTTAAAAATAAAACGTTCTTACCAAAAATAAAAAATATAAAATGTGTTTTAGTCACAAATAAAAAATAATTTTGTAAGAATCAAAGGGTTGCCCTGGCCGGTGTGGCTCACTTGGTTGGGAGGTTGTCTGTTCAATTCCCGGTCAAAGGCACATGCCCGGGTTGCAGGCTCGATCCCCAGGAGGGGGGTGCAGGAGGCAGCCAATCGATGTTGCACTCTCACATAGATGTTTCTCTCCCTCTCCTTTCCTCTCTGTCTTAAAAAAAAAAAAAAAAAATCAATCAATCAATAAACTATTAGCAAGAATACACCCTCCAACCTATTTTACTGATCGAAAAAATTGAGACCCGCCCTGGCTGGGTAGCTCAGTTGGTTAGTGCATCGTCCCAATTCACTAAGGTCATGGGCACATACAAGAAGCGACGAATGCATGCATAAATAAATGGAACAACAAATCGATGTCTCTCTCTCTCTCCCCCTCTCTCAAAATCAATAACTAAAGAAAAATTTTTTTAATTAAGACTCATCATGAACAACATAAACTGATGAACAAAAATAGAACCAGAGGTAGCGGAGATCCGGACCCCGGCAGGAGCCAGGATGGCGGCTGAGCATGAGACTAAGTTGTCCAAGAATTTGCTGTGCATGACGTTCATGCAAAGGGGACATGACTCAGAAACCAAGAAACAACTAGAAGAGGAAGAAAAGAAAATCATTAGTGAAGACACTGGTATTTGGATTTACCAGAGCTTAACGAGAAAGAGTTTCATAATAGAAGAGCGGAGTTTCTCCTATGTGCAGATCTTCTCTACGGAAGAATGTCGCTCAGAGGACTTAATCCTGAGGCTGAGAAATGAATGCTTCAGATGAATGCTAAGAACAAAGCAGAAGTTGAAGATGAAACAGTGGAGCCTTATGTGTCAGGTGAAGAAATGGCTAGAAGATAGGAGACCTTGGTGGGGACAATGGGGGAAAAGTTTGCCAAGAAGA
This sequence comes from Ia io, assembly GCA_025583905.1. NCBI lineage: Eukaryota > Metazoa > Chordata > Mammalia > Chiroptera > Vespertilionidae > Ia > Ia io. The sequence goes on along the minus strand of JAJQQW010000022.1, from coordinate 2,657,138 downwards.
GACCGTGCCAATTATGAAGATGAAAATGGAGACGAGACATAAATCCAATTAAAGCAAAGAAGATGTTCTTAAAGCCCCCAAATTAAAATGTATGCTTTACGATATGGCTCGGAGATGCCTTCAGAGAGTTAACGTATTTTGGAACTCATTCCAATGGTTTCTCTATAGTTATTAATACTGTAACACTTATTTGTAAAGAAATGTATAATTTTGGAAACATGCTGTTTTTGAAAGATGTATGATGGATGTTATACATCCTATGTATTCATCAAGAGTGGATTTTCAGCCCTTGATCTTCAAATGTACAAAGGCAATGTTTGCTTCCCCCAATTTTTTTTACTCCAGTTTTTTTTTTTAAAATATATATTTTCAATTGCTGACCTTAAATCGACACATAACTTAGTAATAGTGTTTAGGCCTAGCTGGTTTGGCACAATGGATAGAGCGGCGGCCTGCGGACTAAAGGGTCCCCAGGTTCGATTCCGGCCAAAGGCACATGCCTGGGTTGCGGGCTCAGTCCCCAATAGGGGGTGTGCAGGAGGCAGCCAATCAATGATTCTCTCTCATCATTGATGTTTCTATCTCTCTCTCCCTCCCTCGTCTTCTCTAAAATCAATAAAATATATATTTTTTAAAAATAATAGTGTTTAAATTGTCCTTATGTTTGCATTTTACAAACATATTATTAACAATGTTAAGTCATTTCATGCATTTTGGAATCAAATGTCGTGAGAATTTATTCTTTGTAAATTCATCAAGAACAAACATGCCTCTCTGGCCTAAAATATTTGCATGCAACCAAGTCAGTTTGTGGAATTAAGCGGTTTTGTTTAAAGCTTTTAATTAATAAGAAAAAAAATAATGTTCTGTAATAAACATCTGTTTTCATAAAAAAAAAATAGAACCAGAGACATAGAAGCATCAAACAGACTGTCCAACCTATGAGGGAAGGCCAGGGGTGAGGGGGTAAGAGAACCACCAGAGCACGTGTATGCGTGCATATGAGCATAACCAATGGAGTAGGCGGGTGAGGGCATGTGCTGGGGGGTGGGAGCGGCCAGAGAGGTCAAGCGGGGGGTTGGGGGGAGGGAGGAGACTCATGTAATACTTTAAACAATAAAGAATTTAAATTAAAAAAAACTAAGACTCATCTCTAAAAGGCCTTGGCTAGTGTGAGCAGTCCCAACAGCACCGCCTCAGAGCCCATTGGCAAAAAGGCCATCAGCAGTGAAATCCCCAACAATCTGACTCCATCCCAGGATCTCATAAAAGCGCAATTACACCAGGTGCCGACATCAGGACGAAGCAAACATGGGCCCTGAGTGGAGCCAGGTGAGCACAGCGAGGGTCGGACACCGCAGGGAGACCCGCTGGGTGGGGCCAGCACAGCAAGAAAGGCGGCTGGTGGTCCTCAGCCCACCGGCTCCGTCAGCCGCTGATGCAGCGAACCAGGCCATTCCAGGCCCAGCAAACAGCTAGTGGAAGATCCTTGGGCAGGGGGACAGTGTGGCGTGCCCGGCAGGGGGTGTGGCTGGCAGAGCCCGGGGACCCGGGGAGAGTGGCAGGGCCACAGCAAACCTGGGCTTGATGGCCTGGGCAATGGTGGGCACGGTGCCAGCTGAGGAAACAGAAGGCCCCGCCCACTCCTGGTCCTGGGAGCCCCTGATAGGAGGGTGTGAGCTGAGGGGTCTGGCCAGATGGGTGGCAGCTGAGTTCCAGGAACAGGGCTGTGGGAGCCGAGGCTGCACATCTGGAGCAGGATGTCCCAGAGCAGATGCCTCCCAAGCAGATCCCCCAAGGCAGATGCTGACTCCCGGGGAAGCTGAGCTGACGGCCCACAGCACAGAGGGGACAGAGGGACTGCACTGTCCCCCTTTGATTGTATTACTCACCGCCAGACCAACCTCCCTGAAAACACCTCTGAGGACTGGTCGCTGCTTGTGGAGAAAGCTCCGTGAAGGAAAAATCGTGATTCTACTCCAAGTTCTATCACTTAGTAGCTAAGCCACCTCAAGTCAAACATTCCCTGAGCCTTATCTTCCAATGTCACCCATCAACAGCCAGGACCCCAGGCCAACTTCAAAAGGAAGAGACAGGCAAATGCCTTCGTAACACACCGGCTCGATGGTGAATGTGGCTCAAACACGGGCTGAGCCCTCCCCTCTTCTTTCCTTATGTCCCACTTCCCCTGGACACACAGAACACGGCATCCACACGAGCACCCCTTCAGCAAGGACCCGCTCAGCACATGCCACAGGGGCTCAGGCTCCGAACAGCAGTGTCTGTGGGCTGGGGCTGGGGGGCTTTTCTTTTTTAATCCTCACCCAGGATATTCCTTCCATTGATTTCCAGAGAGTGGAAGGGAGGGGTGGGGAAACATCAAACATCAGAGACACACTGATGGGTTGCCTCCTACATGCGCCCCTACTGGGGCTGGGAACCCGAGGCCTTTCAGTCTGAGGGCCCGACACTCTAACCACTGAGCGAAACCAGCCAGGGCTCAGGGGCTTTCATTTTTGAGCCATTGCAATGTGAATGACTGTTAAATAAGGTCCCATCTGTGGCTTGAAATCCTAATTCAAATAATCTTATGAATTAAAAAAAAAAAGGGTAACTATAAACGATGGCCTAACTCAGTTCAACAAATACTCTAAGGGGCCATGAGGCATAAACAGGACACTCAGAACTTTTTTTCTTTCTTTTTTTAAATATTTTTACTGATTTCAGAGAGGAAGGGCGAGGGAAAGAGAGATAGAAACATCAGTGATGAGAGAATCGTTGATGGGCTGCCACCTGGCATATGCCTTTGACTGGAATTGAACCTGGGACCCTTCAGTCCACAGGCTGATGCTCTATCCACTGAGCCAAACTAGCTAGGCCAGTGGTCAGCAAACTCATTAGTCAACAGAGCCAAATATCAACAGTACAAAGATTGAAATCTCTTTGGAGAGCCAAATTTTTTAAACTTAAACTTCTTCTAACGCCACTTCTTCAAAATAGACTCGTCCAGGCCGTGGTATTTTGTGGAAGAGCCACACTCAAGGGGCCAAAGAGCCGCATGTGGCTCGCGAGCTGCAGTTTGTCGACCACAGAGCTAGGGCGACACTCAGAACTTTCTGCCACAGTATAGCAACTCCCTTTAGTAAAAGGCAAAATGGGGGAAATCTATGGAAGCACTAGACAAAAAATGGTTCTGTGAAGGAAATAGATAACGAAGTTCCCAGAGGAAGTGTTCACAGCGCTGAGGCCTGAAAGGTTTCAGAGCCCTTCCAAAGAGGGGTCCATGAGCCAGAACTGGAGGCAGCTCCCACATGCCTGTGCGCGGGGAGGCCGAGAGTGGGAAAATAAAGTCTGGGACCACATTTGGGGCCAGGGGATATGCGCTGTGCTGGTTTGCTCTGTAGTCCAGGCCAAGGGTAGTCATAAAGGTTTCCAGGAAGCCTGGTGACAGCCAGACCTGAGCCCAGGAAGACCCTCGGTGGACCATGCTGGCCAGACCGTGAAGTCACCAGGTCAACGGCAGCAAAGATGAACAGGAGAGCCTTAGCAGGTTTGGCTCAGTGGATAGAGCGTCGGCCTGTGGACTGAAGGGTCCTGGGTTCGATTCAAGTCAAGGGCACATGCCCAGGTTGCAAACTTGATCCCCAGTAGGGGGCATGCAGGAGGCAGCCAATCCATGATTCTCTCTCTCTCATCATTGATGTTTCTATCTCCCTCTCCCTCTCTGAAATCAATAAAAATATGTTTTTTTAAAAATGAACAGGAGAGGAAATACAGGCAAAGAAATCTGATTTAAACTATTTTTTATTTATTTGTTTCCCTTCCAATGTTACTTCTTGCTCTCTCTCCAGACCTCTCCCTCAGGGAGAGGTACAAGAATCTGATTTTTCACATGGATCAGACTTTCTCAACCCTCAATTTTAACATGCGATTCCCACAGTCATGGGCCACATCAGCCTAGCAAAGCTTCCTCGAAAGTTCTACTTCTTTATTTACAAAGCAAACTAGGAAGTGTGATCTGTGGAGCGGCACTCAATATTTTTGCCTTCTCCAAACCAAAATAATGTAGTCTGAGATAAAATACTCATGCCCAGGGCAGCCACAATATTGAGACACATTAAGAACCCTAGAGAGATGGCCAGGGAGTTGGTTTTCCTATGGGGGGAGGAGGGAGAACAGTTGCATTTCCACTTCCAGTCCAGCCAACCTCGAAAACCAGCCTGCAGCCTCTCCAAAAGCCGAGCCAATTCTTCTTAAACAAGATGGGGCAGCAGGGGCCAGCAGCACCGGGCGCCCTGGCTGTGCCACCACATACAGACCTGAGCACACTGTTTCCGTCTCCAAGTGATCAACTAAGTGCGCTCCAGAGGCTCTGAGCTGCCTTCCACCTCTCAAGGTGACATTTAAAAATAATTTTTATTGATTTTAGAGAGGAAGGGAGAGAGACAGAAACATCAATGATGAGAGAGAATCACTGGCTGCCTCCTGCACACTCCCTACTGGGGATCGAGCCTGCAACTCGGGCATGTGCCCTGACTGGGAATCATCCTGTGACCTCCTGGTTCTTAGGTCGATGCTCAATCCCAGAGCCACATTTTTAAACACTGATTTTAGAGAAAGGAAGGGAGAGGGAAAAACACACACACTTCGATTTTTTGTTCCACTCATTTATGCGTTCATTGGTCGATTCTGGTATGTGCCCTAACCAGGGATCAAACCCACAACCTTGGCCTATCGGGCACCATGCTCTAACCAACTGATCTACCCAGCCAGGGCTCAAGTTGTCATTTCTTTTTTAATATTTTTATTGATTTCAGAGAGGAAGGGAGAGGGAGAAATAGAAACATCAATGTTGAGAATCATTGATCGACTGCCTCCTGCACGCCCCCTACTGGGGATTGAGCCTGCAACCCGGGCACGTGTCCTTGACTGAATTCAAACCCAGGACCCTTCAGTACACAGGCGGACACTCTATCCACTGAGCCAAACCTGCTAGGGCTCAAGTTGTCATTTCTGATGATGCTCTTAGGCCCTCTGTCTTCTCCCAAATTCCTTTAACAGGCTCATCTGTAACAAAATACCCCAGGGGTGGAGTATCAACCTTGCTTCCAGACCCCCCAAGGACTACAATGCTCAGGCCTGAGACTTCTAAAAATGGTCCATTTTGTTGATGTTGACCAAGATTGGTATAGAAGAGAAAACTGAGCCTCAGCCGGTTTGGCTCAGTGGATAGAGCATCAGTCTGCAGATGGAAGGGTCCCGGATTCAACTCCGGTAAAGGTCATGTAGCTTGGTTGCAGGCTGTGCAACCAGCCAAACGATTGTTTCTCTCACATCGGTGTTTCTCTCTGTCTTTCCCTCTCTCTTCCACTCACTAAAAATCAATGGAAAAGTATCTTCGGGTGAGGATTTTTTTAAAAAGAGAAAATTGGAATTTATTGAAGGAAAGGCAGTAAGGACTGTAATCAAAGTATATCTACAATATGGGGGCTACAATATGGAATCTGAGAAGTCCAATGCTCCTTTGGACTTTTTTTAAAAAAAATTATTAAACAATGACAAAGTACTTATCAATGCCAAACAATGTAAACAGGCTTTGAAAACGGCATGAAAACAGACCCTTTTTGAGAGTTTCTACAAGTGGAATTAGGGACAGCGGGTAACCACCGCCCCCCATGGCTCTCGGCTCCCTCCCTTGACAGTTTGCCTTCTTAGATCATCAGCTGCGAACGGGGACGACTGAGGAACACGGAGAATGGAGTCATTTCACGTCCCAGGACCGGTTTCCACCGCTGCAGGGGCTGAATTGTTTAGAGGATTACCAAGGTCATTTTGCTTCTCAAAGCTGCCCCCCGCCCCCCCCAGGACGGGCCCTCTGCTTCAGCCCTCCCCCCCCCCCCCCCCAGAGGACGGGCCCTCTGCTTCAGCCCCCCCCCCCCCAGAGGACGGGCCCTCTGCTTCAGCCCCCCCCCCCCCAGAGGACGGGCCCTCTGCTTCAGCCCCCCCCCCCCCCCAGAGGACGGGCCCCCTCTGCTTCAGCCCCCCCCCCCCCCCCCCAGAGGACTCTTCAGCCCCCCCCCCCCCCAGAGGACGGGCCCTCTGCTTCAGCCCCCCCCCCCCCCAGAGGACGGGCCCTCTGCTTCAGCCCCCCCCCCCCAGGACGGGCCCTCTGCTTCAGCCCCCCCCCCCCAGAGGACGGGCCCTCTGCTTCAGCCCCCCCCCCCCAGAGGACGGGCCCTCTGCTTCAGCCCCCCCCCCCCAGAGGACGGGCCCTCTGCTTCAGCCTCCCCCCCCCCCCAGAGGACGGGCCCTCTGCTTCAGCCCCCCCCCCCCCCCAGAGGACCGGCCCTCTGCTTCAGCCCCCCCCCCCCCCCCCCAGAGGACGGGCCCTCTGCTTCAGCCCCCCCCCCCCCCCCAGAGGACGGGCCCTCTGCTTCTTCCCCCCCCCCCCCCCAGAGGACGGGCCCTCTGCTTCCCCCCCCCCCCCCCCCAGAGGACGGGCCCTCTGCTTCAGCCCCCCCCCCCCCAGAGGACGGGCCCTCTGCTTCAGCCCCCCCCCCCCCCCAGACGGGCCCTCTGCTTCCCCCCCCCCAGAGAGGACGGGCCCTCTGCTTCAGCCCCCCCCCCCCCCCCAGAGGACGGGCCCTCTGCTTCAGCCCCCCCCCCCAGAGGACGGGCCCCTCTGCTTCAGCCCCCCCCCCCCAGGACGGGCCCCGGGGCCCTCTGCTTCAGCCCCCCCCCCCCCCCCAGAGGACGGGCCCTCTGCTTCAGCCCCCCCCCCCGCCCCCAGAGGACGGGCCCTCTGCTTCCCCCCCCCCCCCCCCAGAGGACGGGCCCTCTGCTTCAGCCCCCCCCCCCCAGAGGACGGGCCCTCTGCTTCAGCCTCCCCCCCCCCCCAGAGGACGGGCCCTCTGCTTCAGCCTCCCCCCCAGAGGACGGGCCCTCTGCTTCAGCCTCCCCCCCCCCCCAGAGGACGGGCCCCAGGTTAGCACCCAGGCCCAATCAGGGGCAGGCACCATGCCGGGCGCGCCGGGAACGCGCCCAAGAACCGGAAAAGAGGTCCCAGGAACAGGAGTGAGCTGTGGAAAAACAACTCCAAGAACAGGTCCAGCTTCCTGAAAGCGCGGGAATCCCGGTTTGGCTTGGAATTGCTAGTCGAGAAGAGGGAAGTGGTTCTTAAGAAGGGCGCTCAGGCGGGGGCAAAGGCAGCATCAGCTTCAGGGACCCCGGCGGGCAGACGCCTAGCCCTGGGAGCCGGGGACCAGGCCAACTTCGTCGGGAAGGAAGCCCCCAGGCCAGAGGCCGCGTCTGGCCCCGAGCGCCGACGCAGCCCCGACCCGGAGGGAAAACGTGGAACCAAAATGGAGGGGCCCCGGCGAGAGGCTCCGGGACGACAGCCGCGTGGTGGCTTCTCATGGCGCCGGCCGCTCCCAGCTCGCTCCGCCCGGGCACCTCTGGCCGGCGCCCCGGGGAGCCCTGCTCCGAGCCAGGTTGGACGGAGGTGGCTGAACGGCACGGGCAGCAGCAGCCGCCTGACAGGCGGTTCGGGGCGTAAAGGAACACCTGGGAGGACGCCGCCCTCGCCCACCTGCAGCAGCAGCCCGGCCCAGGGGAACGCGTGCCCGGTCTCTCCTCGCGGAGCACAAAGAAAGCGGGCGCCCGAGGACACGGCCCCTCTCCGAGGGTCCCAGCGCGCACGCCGCAGGCATCGGAGCGTGGCGCCAATGAAGTTTCCCGTGGAAGCCGGCCACGTCTCCTCTGCAGCCATAAAGGGAAGCCCCGTCTGCTCCCATCTCACTGATGCCCCCGCATCTTCGTGGCTCTCAGGACTTGACCCGGAAAGCCCTGCAATGCCAGCCCGAGCGGGGCTCCCTTCCCGGGACGCGCCCCGCGCGCTCGCAGCTCCGGTCGGGTCCCGATCGCCCCGCCTTCGGCACCGGGCTGCGCGGCTGGGCGCACGTCCACGCGAGGCCAGGAGAGGGATGCACTGGGGCTCGTTGGGGACCCTACTCCGAGCCCTCTCTCCAACAGCGAGCGGACTTGCAAAACAATAAGCATCCGCCGCCGCCGCCCCTCCCCCACAGAACCCGGGCCACGAGCGAGCGGCGCCGTGAAAAAGACCCCGCGGGGGTGGCCGGCACCCCGAATCTTCGACCACCCGGTACCCGCCCGCCACCCCGCCGCACCCCGAGTCCGCGCTGGAGCGCCGCCAGCAGCGAGGCGCGCGGGCCACGCGGCGGCTGCAGCAGCTGACACGGCCCGCGGCCGCTGCCCACGGGCGCCGCGCCGGCCCCGGGAGGCAGAATTGCGGACCCACGTACCTTGCCGCTGGCCGTGCCCCCGCTGACGCCGATCAGGAAGGGCTCGCCGCCGTTGGGCTGCTGGTTCTGTAGGGTCTGCTCGCTGTCCCCGGCCATGACTCGCGCCGCCCCTCCTCCGCGGCCTGTGCGCGCGGACGCACGCGCCCTCGCTCTCCGCCGCCCGCCCGCCGCGCCCGGCTCCCTCCGCCCCGCCGCCGCCGCCGCCGCCGCCGCCGCCCGGGAGGCCGCCGCCAGCCGCTCGATCCGGAGTGGGCTGCGGTCCCGGAGGAGCGAGCGCCTGCCCGTGCGCACGCGGCGGCCCTTACATCCCCGGCGGCGGGCAGCGTGATGCTGCTGCTCCAATCCGGCGGGCGACGCGCTGCGATTCGCCCAGGCGGCGGCGGGCGTCTGGCCCAGCCCCCGCCCTCCGCCGGCCGCCGCCCGCGGGCGCGGGAGGGTGCGAGCCGACCGCCTTCCCGTCCCGGCGGTTAACCCTTCCCCGGCGACCTCGGGCTTCAATTAGCGAAGCCGCCACCGCTTTCCTAAAGGATAAAAGGCTGAAAGGGCGGGTCAGGTCCTGCAGGGAGTGCCCCAGGTTAGGAGCAAAATGAGAACAAGCTTGGAAAAGTAAGATGAAACGAAGAGTTAACGTCCTTTTATCCAGGCTGAAAACGCGCTTTCCAAATATTAGAATGTTTTCCCCTCCCGCTGGCCAAAGTAATGTCAGCCCCTGGTGTGAAACATTTCCTCTTGGAAACCCCCAAACACCATCCTCCTCCCCCGGCGACTCCATGGAGAAGGGGTAATTTGAGGGGCACCCTCCCTCCTAACGGCGGCGCCCTTTCGAACCGCAGTTTGAAATCCGAAGTTCCTGCGGAGTCGGGGGCAGTGCCAACATGCCCTGTTGACGATTAATAGCTTTAACTGAACTGTTTTTCCAGAGACGGGCCTCCGGGCGAGAAAGGCAGTGTCCGCCTTGGACTCCGCCGCCCCCTGCACCCCCGGAGCCAGATCTCTGCATTTGGGAGCAGTCAGGCTCCAGCCTCTGATCTGCTAGATGGGAACAATGATGGCAGGCAAGTCCCAGGATTGCTGTGAGCTGCAAATGAGTTATTATAGTTTAAGTTCCGACAACAGTGCCTGGCACAGTCTCCAGAGGTCACCAACCGGTGGTCCACAGACCACTGATGGTCCGTGAGGTCCGGAAGGTTGGCAACCGCTGCCTCTAGACCATATTGTAAGTGTGTGAAGAGAAAAAGGCTGAAACTTGTTAACATAAAAACATCCAAACGTGTAAAGAATTTTTGTGAGTTTATTTGAGCCAAACTGTGGACAACTGCCAGGAAGCAGAACCTCAATGGATAGAGATAATGCTCCAGAAAATGGCAGTTCTTTTTCATCTATTTTATAGATTAGGGAGGCAGGAGAAAGCAAAGCGGGGGAAACCCCTGGGATTGGATAAAAAGTAAAATGATAGACACATACTTAGGTGGGTGCAGGATAGTTAACAGTCAACAATCTATATATATATATAAAAGTCAAGCGACCAGAACAACCAGTCCCTATGATGTGCACTGTGGTCCCAACCTCCGGTGGCCCCTCACCCTCACCCGCCCAGCCCAATCGGGCCCCATGGGGTGGGCCAGCCGGACCCAACCCCTGCACGAATTTGTGCACCGGGCCTCTAGTTAACATGGTAACAATGACAACGAAGGAATTGGTGGTTTCTGTCCTGATGCCCAGCACATTAGGTTATGCCTGGAGAGGTCCAGAAAAAGGGAAGTTACAAGTTACCCAGACGTTACAAGGCCATGTTATCACAGGTGCAAAAAGACACATAGGTTCAGTTAAGGTAAAGGTTGACCTTTTCAATGCCTAGGATGTAACTGCCCACCATAACTGCTTTAGTTAAAGTTTAATTTCAGACCGTCCTTTGTGGTGACTTTAGGTCTGCATTTGCAAGACCGCCACGCAGGCCTCCCCTGAGCTTGTCAGGTCAGCATGTGGCTTTTCTCCCCCCACAAACTGGAAAGGGAAACTTTTGTTGGGGCTCCGGGGACAGCCTAGACCAGTGGTCGGCAAACTGCGGCTTGCGAGCCACATGCAGCTTGCGAGACGCAGTTTGCCGCTCTGTTGACTAATGAGTTTGCCGACCACTGGCCTAGACAAGTAATTTCCAGCCTCTGCCCCAATCATTCTGGGATTGAATCAATAAGCTGATAGGGTCCTACAATCTAAGAGGATTTAAGCATCCTCTTTTAAAACAGTACATTTCCTTAAATTCAGGAACATGTTAGGGGGAAAAATACTAAAGAAAATCAAGAGTATTAGAAAACATAAATGTTCTTTCCATATTTGAAATTAGCTAGAAGGAGGTGCCTTCCCAAATGGCTGTGGGGTGAGTGTGTTTGTGCTCATTTGTGAGTCAGCTTCTTCTCCCCCGTCTTTCCTCCACGAGAGATCTGACAGTCTTCAAGGACTTTTGCAGAGGTGTTTAAAGTCCAGGATCGGGCCTGTGAGAATTTTGAACTTGACTGACCCACAGCTAAGGGGATATTAAGTAGCTGAGAGGAAGAAGCACTAGATAAAACAATGCCATGTCCTCCGTGAACTTCGCCCAAATTCCCACCTTCCTTATCATTCCTACCACTTTTCCCACAATATTTTATCTCATAAACTTTCAAACAGAGTTGGAAGAGTTTACAGTAAGTACCACCTAGATTCTCTGGTTCACATTGTACTGTGCTTGCTTTTCCACACTAGTCATCTACCCCTCCCTCTAGCCATCACATTTTGTTATAGCACTTGTTTCAACCTTTTGCTTTTATTAATTTTATGTGGCTTAAACAGGCTGATACATTTCTTGCTTTTTGTTTGTATTTCATTACTATATCCTCAGCACCTTCTGGCACAAAGTAGGACCTTAATAAAAATGTCCTGAATGAATGAAGAGACACCATGTATCATCTGAAGATTTCCAAGGGCCACTGAGCACGATGAGGGGCAAGCAGGAAGCATCCCATACATGTCACATGAAGGAAGGAAGGAACAAATGAACTAATGTGGAAGAGGTAAGAGAGTACCAAGTCCAGTCCACTTCACCTCTTTGGAAGGAAAGGTGTTCCCTAGGTTAGCGGTCGCCAACCAGTGGTCTAAGAGGTCTGAAAGGTTGGCGACCGCTGCCCTAGATCATATTGACGCCGCTGCTACTGTTTTCCTGGCATTCTAAGTAACTATCTACGAACTAGTTGAACCAACTCGTTAACTAAGCTAACTCATTACACATCTCTGCACCGTTTAATAGTAATATCTGCCCTTCGTGCATGAGTTAAAATACGTAGAACAAAAGCTGTCTGTATAAAGGGAAGGCCTCCTAACCCTACATTTCAGCTGTCCTCTGCACTCCGTGTTTTCCTGTGCTGCACGTTGGCTCTTTCCTGTCCCTAGGGCTGGCTTCCCCCACAGAAGCTACCCGCGTCCATTTAAACTACTAAGCGCATCCCAGCACTGGTGACCTCAACAAGGATTCCCATCTTTGCTCTCTAAAGCAGGGCAGGCAGCCTGCTATTCCCTGTGCTGTGTCATCCTCTGGGGAGCCCGGCCGCTGAATCCCAGAGCTCAAGATGTTCAAGTCACGTCTGAGCCTACCGTAGCAATTACAATGCAGATTCCGAATTAAGTGATTCTGTTTTCTGTCCTCCTCCCCCTCCCACTAAGCGGGGAGGGCAGGAGGGGAAGGTTTTCAATAAAATCCAGAGTTCGAACAGATTCAAGGAAACACATTTTCTCGATATCTGTGATCATCTATTATATAGGTGCAGATTTCAGCCTGATCAAGTTCTGGCCTTGTTCACACAGAGATGAGATCAGCATGAGTGTGCAGCTGCGGCCGTGGCCAAGGTAGAGACACAGCTGTTGACAGTCCCCACCTGCCCACTTCTCTCCCATGTAGCTAGAGTTCCCAGCTAGACAAGGAACATTACGTGTTGCCTGAAAGTTCTCCCCCAAGGTGCTTCACACCGTGACTAATTCTTTAATTTCTTATCACATTTCCCAGCAGAAAATATGTTCTTACACCTCAGCATGTCTCTGAAGCATTTCAGTTCTCTGTATTGCCTATCTACTTTCTGCCTTAAAAAAAAATGTATTCCCTTTCAATTACAGTTGACATTCAACATTAGTTTGTATCAGTCGGATGAACAGCATCGTGTTTAGACAGTCACAAACTTCACCACGAGACTGCTTTGTTCCTTTTGTCAGTCGGCCTGCTCTGACAGACCCTCAGTGCTGCTCGGAAAGGATGACCAGGTGACATTAATGCACTTCACACCTGGCTCTGGGGTCTTAATCGCTCTCAGGTATGGTAGGCATCTGGTGCGTCTCCAGCATTGGCACCAGCAACATAGGGAATGCCAATCCTTGCGCTCCACCCAAGAACCAGTGAATGGGAACTCCACAGGGCGAGGGGGCGAGGGAGGGGGTGACAAGGCCTCCGGGTGACTCCAGAACCCTGGAAGTTTGAGAACTACTGACCTAGTGGAAAGAAGATAAGTTCTATGCAGAAAAGTAAGGTGTACATTTTTGCATTGAGACTAAACTTTATAACCTTTAGCAAGTATCTCTTTTTTTCTTTGGCTAGTTTATTAATTTGTATATGCCTCAGTTTCTTCAACTGCTACATGATACCTGATGTGTAGGGTGGTCATGAGAATATGCAGACACGTGGTCACAGAGTAGCTGTTAAATAAACATCATGGCCAAAACCGGTTTGGCTCAGTGGATAGAGCGTTGGCCTGTGGACTGAAGGGTCCCAGGTTTGATTCCGGTCAAGGGCATGTACCTTGGTTGTGTGCACATCCCCAGTGGGGGGTGTGCAGGAGGCAGCTGATAGATGTTTCTCTTTCACCGATGTTTCTGACCCTCTATCCCTCTCCCTTCCTCTCTGTAAAAAATCAATAAAATATATTTTAAAATAAATAAATAAATAAATAAACATCATGTCCCTCCCCCTTCTATTTCTACCGCAGCTCTGATTTATACAGAAGCCCCACCGCACAGGGATTAGGAGCCCAAGGTAAGGATTCCTAACCCCCAAGGGCACAATAAAGTAAAAATTAAAAGATAATGTCCAGCCCTAGCCGGTTTGGCTCAGTGGATAGAGCGTCAGCCTGTGGACTGAAGGGTCCCAGGGTTCGATTCTGGTGAAGGGCACATGCCTGGGTTGCAGACTCGATCCCCAGTGGGGGGTGTGCAGGAGGCAGCCAATCAATGATTCTCTCTCACCATTGATGTTTCTATCTCTCTCTCCCTCTCCCTTCCGCTTTGAAATCAATAAAAATATATTTTTAAAAAATAGGTCTCAACCAGAAGGCTGGAAGGGGAAAGGAATTTTTAGGACAGGGGAATGGAAATGGGCAAAGACACAGAAAATACAGAATTAAAATGACAAGGTCAAAGGAATTCGTAACCTACAAAACGTGACTCCAATGCAAGTGGCTCATTTTGTTGAATTCTGTCGCTATCCTGATTTGTGCACCTACACCCTCTCCCCCACGAGACAGCAGGTGCAGGCACGCAAGGACCTCTGCGTTTCCGCTGGCCCACCTTCGGAAGTCCCATGCGCCCCAAGAAGCCCTCCCAGACTTGGGCAAAGACACACACACGGTAGTTCTATGGAGGTGTTCGGTATTTCTCGCTTCCCCTCACAATGGAACTTTCCAAGGCGATTCTGTGAAAATGAGACGGAGCTAAAGGCAGTTGAGTTGTTTTGCCCAGCCAGCCCCCAGCGCCCCGGAAGAGCACACGCCCGTTGTGCCAGCTGTCCGTGTTCTAAGCCTTTAGCTTCACCGAATTCCCAGCTTTCATCTCAGACCCATCACTGACCTTTGCTTCTCTTCCTGTCACCAGACTCCTACCCTCGCCATCCCACTTTCTGCAAGGACTTCCTTCATCTTCTCTAATCACCTAGTAACCGATGTCTGTCCCTCCCTCGCCTGGGTGACCACGGATGCACTGGTGTGTGAGTGCTGGGACTGAGGTGAGGCAGGAGGACCCAGGGTGTGACGTGCAGGAGCCTCTGACCCTGGGATGCAATGTGGGGTGGGCCTTAGAAAGGAGCCCCCCTCCACGTGTGCCTGAGGGCCTCACCCACCAGCCCGGGTGACCGGCCTCCACGAGAGGAGAATCAGAGGACGTGCAGCTGGCGGTGCCCGCGGCAGGGGAAGAGTGACAGTCGGGTGGCACGGGTGGAGACTGGTGGCCAAGGATGGCAGGTTCGATATTCCTGGGGTAATGCACCGAGGAGCTAATTGGCATCGGAGGACAAACAAGCCGAGGGTGCGGGCTAGTCTGTCCAGGGGTCAAATGGCACGTGGGGGAAGTGTTTGGCTCTGGAAGCAAACTCTCCCCAAGTCATTGGGAGAGAAAAGGAGTTCGATTCTGCTTTATCATGTAAGTACAGTGTGTCGGGGCCAGAGGCCAAAGGCTTCCAGGGAGGGGACCTAGTGTTTCAGAACTACTTTTAGTCAGAGACTAAAAACACGAACAAAAGCCACAGATTCCCAGGAAAACATGTGTGCACACGCACGTAAGTAGAATTTTGAGTATAATTTACTCACACCCAGCACAGCCCGTTAGTTGCCAGCCAGCCCGGGAGCCAGGGGAGGAGGTGGGGAGGACGCAGCTCCTGTGAGGGAGCATGGCCACCTGCACACACGGAGGTCCGGGCACCGAGGCTGCAGGGGCAGCGTCCGCAGGCTTCCGCCCAGGTGTCCACTCACATCCCCGGCCCCCAGGGTGCAGCCACTATGGAAAACAGGTTCCTCAAAAAAATAAAGAATAGAGCTATCACATGATCCAGCAATCCCACTTCTGGATATACATCCAAAGGAAAATGGAAGGAAAAGGATATCAAAGAGCTATCCATATCCCCATGTCCTTGCAGCATTATTCACAATAGCCAATATATAAAAACGACAGATGAGTGGATAAAGGAATGTGGTGTAATACATACAATGGAATATTATGCAGCCATGAGGAAAAAGGAAAATCCTGCCATTTGTGCAAAATGGATGGAGCTTGAGGGCATTTCTCTAAGTGGGGAAAAAAGCAAACATAAAAACAGCATAGGAAAGGTCTTGTCAACAGCTGGGGGTGGGAAATGGGAGAGGTCAGTAAAAGGGTACAGACTTTCAGCTATAAAGTGAACCAGGCCTGAGGATCTATGTAAAACGTGTGCCTGTCATTGAGAATGCTGAAATCTTGTATAACTGAACTTTGCTAAGAGACTGCAACTTACAGCTTCTCCCCACACAGATACAGAGAAGATATAGACTCGAGGGATGGAGGTGTTGACTATCCGGATGGGGGCAGCCAGTCACAAAGTATCAAGCCATCAGCATGCACATGTTAACAGTATTGGCAACTTGGTCAATTACACCTCAATAAGCAAAACTGTCCTCAAAAAAGTAAACATCCTTCAAAAATGAACCTTTGGGGACATGGCAAACCTGGGCCGAAGGCTTCTTCCTCCAACCCACCTGTAAAGATGCTGTAGTAGCTAGAAGGATGTTGGACTCCAGGACTTACCCTGAGTACTGTAGAAGCCCCTGAGGGGAAGACACTAGCTTAGCCGTGCCTGAATGGAAGACATGGCAGTCTGAGTAAGTAAGAGGGCCAATGCCCAGAAATGGATATTGCCAGTGAGAACTGAATTGGTTTTTTCTTCTCCCTCACATTGTCCCTTCAAGGTGGTTTCCTGAAAATTGATTTGCAAATATAATTCCATTAGATCCCCTTGCATTGGGCTGCACAATTTTGCATTGCAATCAGTAATATATGAGGGTGTCTGATAATTCACAGCCATGCTATGTGGTCACTCTTGGATTTCTGACAATCTGAGAGTCTAGATGAAATGATGGTTGAGAAATGGTGTCTTTCAGTGGGTTTTTTTGTTTGTTTTTTGTTAATCCTCACCCGAGGATATTTTTTTCCATTGATTTTTACAGTGGATGGGAGGAGGAGACACAGAGAGAAACATCCATTGGTTGCCTCCCACACGAGCTCCAACCAGCTCTGGGGCTCGAGCCTGCAACTGGGGTATATGCCCTTGACTGGAATTGAGCCCACAACCCACCAGTCCTTGGGCCAGTGCTCTAACCACTGAACAACACCAGTGGCTAGGGGTCTTTTTGTTTTTTAATTTACCTTTATTGTTGAAAGTATTACAGATATCCCCCTTTCCTACCCTCCATTGACCTTTTCCACCCTGATCCCACCCCCCAAGCCTTCACCTCACTATTGTCTGTGTCCAAGGGTTTTGCATATCCTAATTAAGAGGGAATATGCTAATTGACCCTCATGCCATCGCAAAGATGGTGGTGCCCACAGCCAATAAGGAGGGAATACGCTAATTGACTGCCCTGCCCTCAAAGATGGCGGTGCCCACAGCCAATAAGGAGGGAATATGCTAATTGACCACCACGCCCTCAAAGATGGTGGTGCCCAGTCCCCTCAGCCCCACTGGAGCGGCTGGGGTGCAGCAAGGCTGGGCCCACTCCCAGGCGGGCCAGGCCACTCTGCACGCCTGCCTCCAGAGTCCCCCAGTCCCCTCAGCCCCCCAGCCGCCCAGGGCCAGCCCAAGGCTCAGGTAACCAGGGCCGGCCGAGGCTTGTGCTGCCCACAGTGGCAGCAGAAGAGGGGTGATGGGGCGTCACCTTTCTCTGAATGCTGGGTCACCTCCCGCCCTTGAGGGCTCCCAGAATGTGAGGGGACAGGCCGGGCTGAGGGACCCCCCTCCAGTGCATGAATTTTCATGCACCAGGCCTCTAGTATGCATATAGTTCTTTGGTTAACCTCTCCCTACCACCCCCACCCCCACTCTGAGATTCATCAATGTCTTCCATGCTTCCATGTCTGTTTATTTTTGTTCATTAGGCTCCACATGAGTGAGATCATGTGATTTCTCTGACTGGCTTATTTTGATAAAAGGTTTTGTTTTTTTATATAGTTTCTTTTTATTTATTCATTTATTTTAGTCATAACTAGAGGATATTCCCCCCCGCCCCCGCCTTTTTTTAAGAGAGAGTAGGAGAGGGAGAGGCAGAAACACTGACGTGAGACAGACACATTGATGATCAGTTGCCTCCTGCATGCTCCCGACCAGGGCCAGGAGCCTGCAACTGAGGTACGTGCCTTTGACCGGAATCAAACCCGGGACCCTTCAATGAGCAGGCTGCTGCTCTACCCACTGAGTCAAACCAGCCAGGGCCTGACTGGCTTATTTTGCTTAGCATAATCCTCTCCAGGTCCTTCCATCAGTGTGTTGTTGTTTTTTTAAATATATTTTTATTGATTTCAGAGAGGAAGAGGGAGAAATAGAAACATCAATGATGAGAGACAATCATTGATTGGCTGCCTCCCACATGCCCCCAACTGGGGATGAGCCCGTAATGCAGCATGTGCACTGACCGGAATCGAATCCAGGACCCTTTAGTCCGCAGGCTGACACTCTATCCACTGAGCCAAACCGGCTAGGGCCGTGGTGGGCAAACTGCGGCTCGCGAGCCACATGCGGCTCTTTGGCCCCTTGAGTGTGGCTCTTCCACAAAATACCACGGCCTGGGCGAGTCTATTTTGAAGAAGTGGCATTAGAAGAAGTTTAAGTTTAAAAAATTTGGCTCTCAAAAGAAATTTCAATCGTTGTACTGTTGATATTTGGCTCTGTCGACTAACGAGTTTGCTGACCACTGAGCTAGGGCCTCATTAGCGTTGTTTGAAGTGACTTTCTCTTACTAGGGCTGAGCACAACTATCTTTTCTTTGGTTGCAGGTCCTGTTTTTGGTGGACCATCTATTGGTGAATTCTGTCCGTTGTGCTGTTATGCTTTTGATCTGTTTTATAGAAATCATTTTGTTTCTCATTTATCTTACGCTATACTTACGGTGTTTTTTTTGCCTTGCAAATGTTTTTTAACCCAGAAGTAATCCCATTTCTAAAGAAATTAACTCCTGCCCTAGTTGGTTTGGCTCGGTGGATAGAGCATAGGCCTATGGACTGAAGGGTCCCGGGTTCCAGTCCGGTCAAGGGCACATGCCTGGGTTGCGGGCTCAATCCCCAGTAGGGGACGTGCAGGAGGCAGCCAATCAATGATCCTCTCTCATCATTGATGTTTCTCTTCCTCTCTCTCTCTCCCCTTTCCTCACTGAAATCAATAAAAATATATTTTTAAAATAAAAAAAATTAACTCCTGTTTGTTGTGGGACTTGTATAACATTTTCACATTTAGGTCTCAAATGTATGTCACTAATACTGTTTTTCAGGTCTTTAATATCCTGATTTTCTGTCTACTTGTATCAAACTAGAATTGTGGATTTATCTATTTTTCCTTTTAGGTCTGTCAGTTTTTATTTCATGAACTTGGAAGCTCTGAATTAGGCGCAGACTTATTTAAGATTGGCAGGTCTTTGTGCTGAACCAACCCTTTTGTTATTATGAAGGGACCTCTTTGTCCTTAGTGTATGCTTGTCCTGAGGTTTACTGTCTCCGGTAGCACCGTCCTCCGGCCTCCGTAGGAGCAATGCTTGCGTGGCCTGTCTGCACATTAGAACCTGTGGAAGGGTTATCTGCATGGGCTCCAGAGAGGATACAGAGAACAGACCTCAGAAAACTGAGAAGCATAGAGAAGTGAATGCGAGGCCTGTGTCCCGTGAAAAGCAATTTCCGCATGCCTGGGAAAAGATCACGTGATTGGAACCCTGTGGAGGAAAAGTTAGAAATTCCTGTAGTTTGGTGGAGCGCTTTGGCACATGAAGTATACCTTTCACAGATATGTTTGAGTGTCTGCTAATGGGCCCTATGCTAGATGCAGAGGTCAGTTTTAAAATATATATATATTTTTACTGATTTCAGAGAGGGAGAGAGATAGAAACATCAATGATGAGAATCATTGATCGCATGCCTCGCCCATGACCCCCACTGAGGATTGAGCCCACAACCCAGGCATGTGCCGACTTGTAACCTTCGTGGTTCATAGGTCAATGCTCAACCATTGAGCCACACTGTCCAGGCAATGCAGAGGCCAGTTTGAGATTGAGCTCCTGTAAAGGCCTGCAGCCAGAGCAATGAGGCTAGGGCAGTGGTCGGCAAACTCATTAGTCAACAGAGCCAAATTATCAACAGCACAAGGATTGAAATTTCTTCTGAGAGCCAAATTTTTTATACTTAAACTTCTAACGCCACTTCTTCAAAATAGACTCAACCAGGCCGTGGTATTTTGTGGAAGAGCCACACTCAAGGGGCCAAAGAGCTGCATGTGGCTCTCGAGCCGCAGTTTGCCGACCACGGGGCTAGGGCATTTGGCAGTATTGCTTATATCTGTGTGTCTCCGTGAATAAAATCAATGTCTTTTCGGCAGCAAAGTGAACCACTAATGTTAGGGGCAGAAATAGAATAGTGAGGAGTAGCTATGGTTGTAAGAAGTACTAACCAAAAAAAAAAAAGAGAAGTACTAACCATGCTGTTAACTGCGATTGTTCTGATTAGAGAAAGCACATTGCGGTCCATTCTCCTTTTCTGAGAACTGCCTATCCTCATGGAAAGATTAACCACCGTGTTACCGAAACAGTCTGGTCCCAGAGGTGTCCGCACTTTGTGACCCCCTGCCCGCACTGCCTGTAACCTGCCACCATTGTACCTTGCCTACTTCCCATGCCTGCAATTCCTACTTCCCCACATAATCTTTGTCCTTCTACCTAATATAAGCAGCTGTTTTATGGGGGAGGAGGGGTAAGAGCAGATTTCCATGGATGACCCTGCTGCTCTCCTATGGCAGTACTGGAATAAACACTCATACTTGATTCAACCCTGTCTCTGCTTAATTGGCTCAAGTAGTGACAGGCAGCCCAGACCCAATGGCTGTCCGGTTTCACTAAGATGAAGGGTAAGAGTCTATTTAGTGAGTAAAAGTGGATTATTGGCCAACAATATATCATAGGAACACTGAGTAAGCGTGACAGTGTGTATCTGTAGCAGGAACTGTCACCTCAAATTGTAAGCTTCTATTAAGATGACCCAGACTCACCTATGAGGGAAAAATGTGAATTTAGGTATTTAAATATTTTCAAAGGCCCCTTCTAATTCTAACATTACAGAAGCTTAATAAAGTTTTATATTTCCCTCTCTTAAAAGGCTACTTCTCCCAGCTACTCTGTCAGGCTGTTGCCACACTGGTTACAGTCCGGACAGGTTTACCAGGAAATCAATGAGACCCTCACGTGCACTGGCCCCCTAATTAGGGACTCACTTTTGTACCTGACTTTGACTCCATATTCTTTTTCTTAAGGAGAGCCCCACGAACTGTATAAGCTTCAGGTCACATTAAGACTTAGAAATGCCTTTGGTGGGACCTGAGAATTCATCTTCTTCTTATTCACCTCATCTTATTTGGTTCTAAGGTTTACTATTTCAGTCTTCACAGTTATCTCGGATTTTGCTCTTTCTCCTCAATTTCTGCTGATTCTACTTGTTTAGTTCAGAAATTCCTCGCTTGAAAACTGCGTCACAGTGACAGCTTGACAGCTGGTTTTCCTGATGCAATATTGCTCCAAATTAATCCACCCTATTTAAAGCTGCCAGACCAATTAAAAAACAACACTGTTGCCCGGCGAGTGTGGCTCAATGGTTGAGTGTCAACCTCTGAACCAGGAGGTCACAGTTTGATTTCTGGTCAGGATACATGCCCTGGTTGCAGGCTTGATCACCGGGGGGAGGTGCAGGAGGCAGCCGATCAATGATTCTCTCTCATTAAAGATGTTTCTCTTTCTCTCTCCCTCGTCCTTTCTGAAATCAATAAAAAATATATTTTAAAAACAAAACAAAAACACTGCTTATTTTGCAAACTTACCATCCAGCTTAAGATATTCTGATCTTTCCACTATCACCGATCTTCTGAAATCGGGAAGCTGAAATGCCCAAGCAAAAGTGGCAATCAACCCTGGCTGGTGTTGCTCAGTGGTTAAGAGCATCAGCAAGCACACTGAACGGACTTAGGTTCAATCCCCGGCCCCAGTAGGTAACCAATTGATGTGTCTCTCTCACATTGATGTTTCTCTTTCTCCCCTTCCCTCCCTCCCTAAAAAAAAAAAAAAAAAAAAAAAATCAATGGAAAAAATATCCTCAGGTGAGGATTAACAACAAAAAAGTGGCAATCAACCAGAGGGTAAGTGAAGCCACAAAAGAAATGTGACATTTTTAAAAAGAGCCTTTTTACCTGATGGCATGTAATTGCTTCTCTTACATCAATCAGGTATACAGTTAAATGCGACAGGAAAACAATTTGGACCTCAGATGCAGAAAACCAGATTCATCATTATTCCTGGCTCATGGCATTCTCTTCATCAGTGCATTCGTTCATGCTGCCACTTCCCATGACATCATCACCAACAGGGAAACTAGGACATAAACTTACATTTACATTCACCTCTGATGCTCCATTACCTTACTCAGCCTTTTCCCATTCAAGGCAACACCAGCAAAATCATCATTTTCTTGCTTTTCCTTTTAACATCCTAAACAGTGTTTGGGGGAATTTTTATAGTTATTAACTTTATGAAAAGTCTAATGCGTGCTGTATATAATTTTTAAGAAATTACTCTTTTCACTCTATATTATACAGGTGGGACAAAAGTAGGTTTATAGTTGTTTGCATGGAAAATAATAAGTAATAATACAAAAATAAACTGTTTCATGTACCCACATCTGTAAACCTACTTGTGCTCCACCCTGTATTTCTAGGATTAATCCATATTATGCCATTCATTTGGAGTGCTACATAAAGATTTTTTTCCATAGAAATTAAATCACTTGCTCAAGTACTACAGCTTACATGAATTGGGGTAGGAGTCAAACCTGAAGCCCTGCCCAATTGGTGTAGCTTAGTGATTGTGGTTAACCTATGAACCAGGAGGTCATGGTTGGAGTCTGGGTTTGGGCACATGCCCCGGGGTTGTGGACTTGATCCCCAATGCTGGGCCTGCAGAAAGCAATTAATGATTCTCTCTTGACTAGAAGCTCAGCGCACAAAATTCGTACACAGGTACGGTCCCTAGGCCTGGCCTGTGATCAGGGCCATTTTACCCAGCTGCCCACAGCCAGCCTTCCCTCTTGCCACCAACCACCCCCAGTTCCCTATTCACCATTAGGCAATCGGAGCCTGCTGGCCAGGGGGAGGGACCGAGAGGTGGTCAGTGCAACTCATAGTGAATGGTCAAGCAGTTGTTCTGCCGTTAGGGTCAATTTGCATACTACCCTTTTATTATATAGGATGTTTCTATCTCTCCCTCTGTTCCTCTCTAAAATCATCGATAATAATAAAAGAGTAATATGCAAATTGACCGAACGGCTGAACAGCAAAACGACCATCCAGATGACCTTCTGGATGAAGCCGGGGCTGTGAGGGCCGAGCCCCTTGCACGAATTTCCTGCATCGGGCCTCTAGTTAAAAATATAAAAACAAATGAACAAAAAAAACCTGAAGCCTGTATCCTTTCATACCTGTTATAAGCAAGGATTAAATTTCTCTCTTAACTTTTTACAATGCCTAGCCTAGTACTGAACATTTTTTTAAAAGAACAATATTATTGCCGAAACCGGTTTGGCTCAGTGGATAGAGCGTCGGCCTGCGGACTGAAGGGTCCCGGGTTCGATTCCAGTCAAGGGCATGTACCTTGGTTGCGGGCACATCCCCGGTGGGGAGTGTGCAGGAGGCAGCTGATTGATGTTTCTCTCTCATCAATGTTTCTAACTCTCTATCCCTCTCTCTCTTCCTCTCTGTAAAACAATCAATCAAATATATTAAAAAAAAAAAAAAGAACAATATTATTATTACTAAAACCACTAATAATGTGAGAACACTGCAGGTGTATTTGTCATTTACTTTTCACAGGAAGTCACCTGAGGATGTACTACATACACAAAGTATAGACAAAGGAGGGAGATGCGGATCCAGGGAACAGCAAATCCTACCCTAGAGGATGTAAAAGGAAGTCTCAGGACAAAAGCCTTGTCATAGAAACAGGAGCAGGACAGTGAACCCTGGTGGGTGGTCTTCATGGGGAAAACCTGAGAGCTTAGAAAACTTGAAAATATGACAAAAGAATCGGTAGGATGCAGAAAAGCTCTTATATGAATTTGCCTCTAGCACTGGTTTCAACGTGGGGCCCAGGTTACGACATTGGTGCCCTGGAGAAGGGAACGTCCTAGCAGTGCCCGGTTCTGTAGTAAACGTGCTCAGGGATCTGTGCAATGCTTTTCACTTCCGTTTCATTGACTGCTACTTTCCCCCCTCATCTTTTAACACCTGAGAATAAAATGCATCTTCCAACCAATGGGGTGCCATAGCTTCATTCGTTGTTTATTTTCTTTCCCAGTAGGATATACAATGATGGCCCATCTTCCAGTCAACAGCATGCTGGATTTGATGAACTGTGCGTGCCAGGAACAGCTTTATAACTTACTCTTCCTCATGCTATCTCTGTAACAGTAGACGAAGCTGGTGTTATTATCAACATTTTACAGATAAGGAAACCGAGGCTCAAGGACGGAACCATATGCTCAGGACGACTGTCAAAATTAAGTGACACAGCCAGAACAGAACCAGGTGTGACTTCAAGGTCACGTTCTCATTGCACCTCCACATTTACCATGGGCCAGGCAAGGCTGAGAAAAACCTATCCTGCCTGAACTACTCAAGTCAAGGTGTAGCTCAAATGAAAAGCTTCCCCAACTCTCCAGGAAGCGATCTTGCCCTCATTCGTGCTCCCACTTTTATGAATACCTACCTCTATTACCCCTTCTTACAATGCGTAACGTAACAGTACCCGTGCCACCCTCTCTGGCCCTCCAGTGCCCACCCCTGTGCGGCCCCAGGTAGGACCTCAATGTCTGCTAAGGAACAGGGTCTCTGCCTCTAGGTGTAGAGAACACAGAAACGCACCTGTAACGAATCAGGCCAAAAGCGTGGAGCCCGAGCACTAGAAAGCGCACTGGGGTTTGAAAGAGCCAATGACAGCGCAGGCGCGCGCGCACCATCAGGCTGAAAGCAGGCTGCTGAGACATTTTCTTCAACCCACACAGCAGGTCTTTTATTATTACTATTATTCTAATGAGCTACCAGCACTCAAAATGGAGCTTTCGCATGACATCAGGGCTCCTGGACCTTCTGGAAAATGGGGAGATGTTGGAAACGGGTGCTCGTTGTCGCAGGGGAACTGGCTGGGTGGGTCGGCTGCTCCTTTCAGACGGCAGTGCTCCCTCACTCCTCCGGGGCCGCCCGCCACCGCCTTCCGCCCAGCGCGCGGGAGCCTTTACCGTGACCCCTGCCGACGCCTGGGTTCCTGACACCCCGCTCACCGCTCCGCGCACTTCCCTGCCCACCCCAGAGCGCTCCTCCTCCGAGTCCCCGCCTCACCGCGGCCGAGCGCTGCCCCGCCCCGGGTCGCCGCTGCGCACGCGTCTACGAACCTCAGTCCCACCGCGCAGGCCCTCCGCGAGGGCGACGTTCCCGAGGCCAGCGGCGCCCCTCTTCCGCGGCCCCGGCAGCGTGCGGTGCGCGTCGCACGCGAGGAAGTCAGTCTCTCACGTTGCCGCAAACACAGGCTCAACTACCTAACCGGCCTAGGAGCCGGGCCGAGGCGGTGCGGACCGGGACGGAGGACGGCCGAGCGCGACCGCGCGGCCCCCGGCCCCGGACTCCACGCCGAGGGCCAGCGCTCAAGCCACCGCCAGCCTCGCCGCCCAACTTCCAATTCTCGCGAGGCCCGCCCGAGCGCGGCTGCGTTTCCGCGAGGGCCACGCCCCGCTCTCCGGAAGGAGCCCTTCCGGCGCTGTGCCCCGGAAGCGGAAGTGTGGCTCCCTATCTGTCAGAAGCGCGGTGCTGCTCGCTGGTCCTGAAGTCTAGGAAAGTCGTTTTTCGCTCATTTTCCGTGGCTGTCGAGCGCTTCCCCACGGCGGGTGGGAGTGCAGAGCCGGAAGTGCAGGATGAGTACCATGTTCGCGGACACGCTGCTCATCGTGTTCATCTCCGTGTGCACGGCTCTTCTCGCCGAGGGTGAGGGCGCTGCTTCCCGGACGTCTGAGCTGTCCCCGAGGGAGGGTCCCAGGCCAGGGGTCTCCGGCGCCACACCGGGCAGTTCGTCAGCCCTGCTTGCTCGGGGCTCATGTACTCCACCCCGGCGAACCTCGGCGACTCGTGCACGACTCGGGGGGGAGGGCTCGTGTGCACGCGGCGTCCGGGTTTCTTTGGTCACTTGAGTGTCTGCGGAGACACCTTGTCATCGCGTTACAGGTGCTTTTGGTTAAGAGCCCGTCGTTTTAACTACTGGCGCCTATAAAGCAAAAGAGTTGAAATGCTTCCTTACCCAACCGTGGCCACTAATGGCAGTTGTTGGAACCGTTGCAAACATTTCTCCATGAGCACGTTGCGCTTCATGTTGCAGGTATCACCTGGGTTCTGGTTTACAGGACAGACAAGTACAAGAGGCTGAAGGCGGAAGTGGAAAAACAGAGTAAAAAATGTGAGTATGGCCGCTCCCTTCAGAAGTAGTTTCAACGGGTCAATCTCATTGAAGCTCATGTTGATAGTGAATAGTTGAGTAGCACCAGCCCATACAAAAACCTTGTAGGGACACACAGACGATTCCAACTTGAAGTTTAATTAGGAATATGGCTTTTGTGCAAAATGTCAGTGACGTGAGAGGTATGTGTTATGTGCAGGGAAACCTTTGTGACACAGGAGACCTTGCAGTCCTTCATGGGTGGTTAGAATTTGGGTGGAGAATGAGAAGGGGGAAGCATTTCCAGATAAAGGAAATAGCATAGATGCAAAAGGAGGGGTATTTTAAGGACTAAGATGTGTTTGGTGAACAACAGTCACTATGATTGGTATCCTGGGGGAGAAGTCACATTTCATTTGGTTGAAGGTGTGTTTGACGAAAAGGTTAAGAACAAGTAGAGTTTATTGTCTTTGAAATAAAGAAGGAATTTCCGCAGAGCTTTGTGTCTTATAAGAGCTTGATGTTTTCTTTCTCACAGTGTCTCATTTGATCCACATAACAACCATTTGTGGTCGGTTGTATGAATATTATCCTCCTTTATAGGAAAGGAGATTGAGGCTTAATAAGGTCACAGAACAAATAAAGAATTGGACATACTCAGCTTTTTAAATTACAGCTTACTGTTCCTTCCCTTATTATTGACAGTGCACCCCAACATATCTAAACGCAGGTTCATTATCTTTACCTGCACAGGTGTGATCCTCTCTCAGGATTTCCCTGGTTGGGGAAGGTACCTGCATGCTCCAGTAGTGCAGGCCAGAGGCCCTGGAGCACTTTCTTCATTTCGTCCTGGACACCACACTCCTTGGTCTTGCTTTCCTCTGGCTGGTCATTCTTTTGCAGTTTTCTTGTTGGTTCCTCTTCTTGACCTCCTGTAGTTGGGGTTGATTGCCAGTGGTGAACTCGTATGTGTGCTCTCTTTGCCATGACCTCCAAATTTATGCTCCTACTCTCTCTCTAATACAAGATTCATATTCTTAACTGTCGATTCACTGCGATGTCTAATACACATCTCAAACCCAGCACATCCAACCGAACTCTTGTACCTCGCTTCCAAGCCTGCTGCATCGGTAACTTTCATGCCTGTGCTGAGTGGCAGTTCTGTCCTTCCACTTGTTCAGGCCATCATCCCTGTGTGGTGTCCTTGACTCTTCGCTCACAGTCTACGTCTAGTACTGTTGGGCTGCCTTTAGATATATCCAGAATCCGACTACTTTTCATCACCTCCACTGGTCCTCCATGGTCCAAGGCACCGTCATCTTTTGCATGATAATTGCAATAGCCTCCAACAAGTGTTTCTGTTTCCTTGTAGTCTATTCTCAAGATAACAGCCAGAATAATCCTTTCAAAAAGCCTATCAGATGATGTCCCTCTGCTCATAACCCTATGATGGTGTTCCATTTTCGATCAGAGAAGTCAAAATCCTTCTAGTGGCCTTAGCCAGTTTGGCTCAGTAGATAGAGCTTCAGCTTGCAGACCAAAGGGTCCCGGGTTCGATTCCAGTCAAGGGCACATACCTTCATTGCAGGCTCCTCCCTGGCCTGGGCCCTGATTGGGGCTCATGCAGGAGGTAACCAATGGATGTGTTTCTCTCACATTTATGTTTCTCTCTGTCTTTCCCTCTCTCTTCCACTCTCCCTAAAAATCAATGGAAAAATATCCTTGGTCGAGGATTAACAAAATCCTTCTAGTGGCCATAACCTTCCCCTGTTACCGCTCTGATACACTTTCCCTGCCACTCACCTGTTCCACCCACACTGACCGGCTTTCTTTGTGAGAACCTGTTCTGCTGTGATCATACACGAGTCGGCCACCATGCGATAGTGTTGGTATACACCTTTCGTGTCCTGTGTCAGTGAGAAGCCTTAGGAAACAAATTCCATTTAGCTTCACATTTGTTTGGGTAATATTCTCTACCTTAATTATTCACATAAATAGCTTATGAGCTTCTTTAGTTCCACTCTAATTGCTTCGTTTCTAATTATCTGAACTATAGAAATCAGTTGCCTTCACTCTACACCCAAATTCAAAGTAAAGTAGTTGTCAGGCAAAGCTCCCATAGTTGTACTTTTTTTTTTTTTTTTTTTTTTAATATATTTTATTGATTTTTTTACAGAGAGGAAGAGAGAGGGATAGAGAATTAGAAACATCGATGAGAGAGAAACATCGATCAGCTGCCTCTTGCACAACCCCTACTGGGGATGTGCCCGCAACCAAGGTACATGCCCTTGACCGGAATCGAACCTGGGACCCTTGAGTCCGCAGGCCGACGCTCTATCCACTGAGCCAAACCGGTTTTGGCCATAGTTGTACTTTTTAATATAATACTTTACTATGCTGCTGTGAAGGTAAGTATGAGGTAGGCTGATGATTGGAATGACCCCTGCGTTTCTCATAGTCTCAGGTCCTCTAGTTTGGGGGATCTATGGAAACTCAGTAAGTGTGTATTACTTGCCTGTCTGATCAGTTGACATTTGATAGCATGCTGTGTGTAGAGTTAATCATGATGAGTGCAATCCTATATAATAAAAGGCTAACATGCAAATCAACCAAATGGCAGAATGGCCTGTCGCTATGATGTGCACAGACCACCAAGGGGCAGACGCTCAGTGCAGCAGCTGCCCCCTGGTGGTCAGTGTGCTCCCACAGGGGGAGCGCCAGTCAACCAGAAGCCGGGCTCATGGCTGGCAAGCCCAACGGTGGTGGCGGGAGCCTCTCCCGCCTCTACATCAGAGCTAGGGACAACTATATACAAACCATCAGTTGGATATCCCCCGAGGGCTCCCAGACTGCAAGAGGGCGCAGGCCAGGCTGAGGGACCTTCCCACCGAGTGCACGAATTTTGTGCACTGGGCCTTTAGCCTATAATAAAAGTGTAATATGCAAATCGACGGAACGACCCTCCGACGTCCTTCCGGACGACCTTCCAGATGGAGCTGGGGCTGCAGCTGCAGGATCAAGGCAGCCGCCGCAGCTGCGAAGGCCTACTCTTGCACGAATTTCATGCATCGGGCCTCTAGTACAAAATAAATGGGCATGGAGCCTGTCTTATAGTTATAATCAAATGGACAACTGTCATACTGAGCACGGGAGATGTTTCACAGGAAGAAATAAGGTAAGTTCCTCTTTGAACAAATGTCCGAGTTCTGTGGTTGGCAAACTGCGGCTCGAGAGCCACATGTGGCTCTTTGGCCCCTTGAGTGTGGCTCTTCCACAAAATACCACGACCTGGGTGAGTCTATTTTGAAGAAGTGGCATTAGAAGAAGTTTAAGTTTAAAAAATTTGGCTCTCAAAAGAAATTTCAATTGTTGTACTGTGGATATTTGGCTCTGTTGACTAATGAGTTTGCTGACCACTGTCCTAGTTGCAAATACATGCTCTCTTCTGACATCCTCTATTCAGAAGGTGGTGTGGATCTAGGCAAGAAAAGTTTGTAGGACCTTTGAGAAATACAAAAAATATAAATAGATTTGACTTCGGATTAGATTCTTGTGCTGATCTGATCCTTGACATTATTTGGGGAATACTACTGATATTTTCCAAAAAGCTGCCCTGCTGTGGCTGGCCTTTGACAAAAGATGCTTTTTTAAAGGCACCCAGTGGGTTGATTCAGGTGATCTGTGAATTTCAGTAAAGTCAAGTGCTCTCTAAAGATCAGAAAGTCGCCTTTCCCAGTAGAGACCAATGAAAGAACATGTCAGTAAGAAAAAGATTAAAGTATGTGTAATTCACTGCTGTAACAGAATTATATGGGAGCATTTACTGAGTACAAATTACTATGAAGTGTGAAGTGCTTCCGTTGTTTGCAGAAGAACAGGCTGGAGTTTTTAAAAATAATTTATAGCTGAGAGAATTTGGAACTCAGAGTGCAGCAATGCCAGGTCATGGGCAAAATGCATTTCAGGGTGTACATTTTATCTCTCAACTCCAGCATCTCCGCTGCTTGTTATGGGGCGAGACTCTGGTGAATAAATATCAACACAAAAGGGTTAGGAAAACAGAGGCTAAAAGATGATCGTATCCCTAGAGAAGATTTATCTGTCTCAGTCCAGTCTGCTGAAAGACCGCCTAGTGCTCAGGGAGTACCTTATTTTCTGTTCTCTGGCCTTCTGTCTCTTGCCCCCTTGCTTTTTACACCATTATAGTTAAATGCCACGTAGTTAGTCCTGGGTGAGAAAGAAATATTTTTGTTTCTTAATAATAATGATACAGAGTAAACCATTCAATTTCTGTCCATTTAAAACAAAATGTTATTTCTGTGGCATCTTATAAAATTTGATTTAATTCCCTTTTATGATCTGTTCCTAAGTAGGTTTATTCTAAATCTCTCTTTCTCCCCCATAGTGTTTTATCTTGTTTAAAAATTATGTTTTTATTGATCTCACAGAGAAAAAAGGAGAGGGAGAGAGAAATATCAATGATGAGAGAGAATCATGAATTGGCTGCCTCCTGCGTGCCCCCCACTGGGAATCGAACCTGCAACCTGGGCATGTTCCCTGATCGGGAATTGACCGGTGACCTTCTGGTTGATAGGTGGATGCTCAATCACTGATGCCCAATATGTGCATGTGCATGTATGTGTACGCGCGCGCGCGCGCACACACACACACACACTCTCACACACTTTATTTTAGTCAGCACTTCACCATTTAATTTGCAGTATTGCAGTCCAATGGAACTTTATACCTTCATAAAGCAGTAATACCAACTTTGCTTTTAGAACTCAGCAGCATACTTAATGTAATGAGGGAAAGTATCCTACCTGCCAGCTCTTTAATGCAACTTTTAGAAATAATACATGCACTGTATTGTTTCCTATTGAAGGAAGTACACTGAGATAATATATGGAACAGATCACATAAATAAACCAAGTGAAGGTCATTTTTGACATGTTTATTCTTAATCTATTCAATGGGGATTAAAGATAGTTACTATAAAATATAAATATATTTCACTATTCCTCTTTAAATACATATGGCTACTCTAATTAATTGAAATACATAAAAAAAAAGTTGGTCTGCCCTGGCCGGTATGGCTCAGTTGGAGCATCATCCTGTGCACTGAAGGGTTGCGGATTCTATTCCCAAGTCAGGCCACATACTAGGTGGTGGGTTTGAGCCCCAGTCAGGGCACATACAGGAGGCAACCTGTCAATGCTTCTCTCTCACGTTGATGTTTCTCTCCCTCTCCTCTCTCTTTAAAATCAATTTTTAAAAATTTAAAAAAAATTTTAAAGTTTGTCTTAGCTTTTTTGGCTCTCGTACTCTTCCTACCCAGTGCATGTGTCTGTCTTGCCTATTTTCTAGACTATAATTGTTATTTCATTATCTCCCCTCACTGGATTTATCTTTTTATCTGCCTAGAACAGTGCCTGTTAGGTAGGCAGCCAATAGCTGAATGAGTGGGTCCTATCTTCTGTAGTGAACATGAGAATGTAACTACAATTAGCCATAGTTACATGAGAGCAGAACTCAAAATGTGCTTGGACTCTTGTCCCTGAGGCAGTCACCCTCCACTGATGGTCTGAAAACTCATTGTTTAGATTATAATTGTGTTCTACAATCCTCATGGATATTTGATTAAAGATGCTACCATATTGCTGTTTTAGTCTTAGAATGTTGTGTCCACCTTTTACTGTCAGCAGGTGTGAGAGCAGACCAGTTGACTTAATCATGATCATAAAGTCAGCGTGTAGCTTTCTTGTAAGATTCTTCCATTGGTTCAGCTGTGGAAAGGAGCTTTTGTTTCTTTAGTACAATGAGCAATTAATTTGTGCTATGTTACTATGTTGTTTACAGTGGAAAAGAAGAAGGAAACAATAACAGAGTCAGCTGGCCGACAACAGAAAAAGAAAATAGGTAAGATGAGTTATTGGTCTACACAAAATTTAGGTTTTCTTGGAAGAAGTAAATTCTCAGGTGATGATGCTACATAAAGATGCTGACCGTGGTAACTCGTGTGTGTGTGTGTGTGTGTGTGCGTGTGCCTGTGCGTGTGCGTGTGACTGTGTGTGACTGTATGGTTCACCGGGCACTTGCTATGTTCTCTCACTCGATTCTCTCAGCCGTTCTGTGGGACATGTTCAGGCAGTTGCTCCTGTTGGGTCTTCAAAGTTTTAGTAAATGATGTTGACAGTTGTGGCTTCTGAACTTGCTGAGGGTTCTTCTTGCAGTTTGCAAAAGCACATTATTTTTAATGCCTGAAATGATTATTTCCAGGTAAGTCTGAGCTAGTAAGTCTGAGCTACTTATGTTATTGCCGTGGCTTCCTTACTGAGAATTGACTGGTGATGGAAACCCACCAAGGACCGGAAATTTTCTGCTGAGGAATTTTTATATCGTCTGAAAGATAATGACGTGACTTCGGTTTTTCAGTGTGTTATAGAATTTAATTACCAAATGTAATTCTGTTCCAAAGAGACCATTTGTAAATGACTAGATGTGCTTTGTACTTATGATGCTTCCTAACTCCGAAATAAGGCAAAAGCATGTATGTGGTTCAAAATGGATGTTTCTGTACCCAGGTCACTGCTGTTACATCCCAGCAGGGAGTCCTGCCAGGTGGGCCTCTGCCTGGTCCCCTCTGGGACCAAGGCAGCTTCTCAGCTCAGGGCAGGGGCAGGGTTTCTACGTGGCCCGCTCATCTGGGTCCGTGGCAAGATGCTCGGTGCGCGTCGGTCACGCTGGTAGGCACTGGAGAAACAAGGCAGAGGAGGCTCTGTCCTTTAGGAGGTCTGTGCAGACGGCGAACAGACCCGGGCAGCACTGTGTGTTTGTGGAGACACATTCTGAGTGTCCTGAGAGCAAAGAGAAAGTCTCTCCAAACCAACCTACAGGGTCAGGTGTTCGTGAAGAGTTGATGCTTTAGCTGAATCTTGAAGCTTTGGTGTGAGTTAGTGAAATCAAAATAGAAACAGAAGTGCTGGTTAGTATTATTGAGCAGTCACTCTCTGCCACACTGAGGTGAGCCCTTTACATACTTTTATTTGTTTTAATATATATTTTTATTGATGTCAGAGAGAGGAAGGGAGAGATAGAAACATCAATGATGAGAGAGAACCATCGATCGGCTGCCTCCTGCATGCTCCCCACTGGGGATTGAGCCCAAAACCTGGGCATGTGCCCTAACCGGGAATCAAACTGTAACCTGTTGGTTCATGGGTTAATGCTCAACCACTGAGCCACTCCAGCCGGGCACTTTACGTACTTTTAAATTCTCTTAACAACGCGCATGGTTGTGAAGGGTTACCTCATTTTCATAGACGGGAGACTGCGGTTGAAGTGCTGAGTGGTATGAGGGTGAAGTCGGTGCAGAGCAGGGCTACAGCCTGGTCCTTCGTCACTGCAGACTCTGCACTAATAAGCCCCGTGCACTAGGCACAGAGGGATCCACAAGCACACGTGGAACTGGAGGGGGTTTACTATAACAGATAAAAGAAGCTGCGGGAAGGACAGGTAGAGGAGCTGGAGAAAGTAGCCTCTAGGTCAGGAGGGCAAGGCGTTGAACTTGCCTCCAGAGGGCTTTCTGTAACCATTAAGGGATGTAAACAGGCTTGACATCAGATTCTAAGGAAGACAACAATGGCAGCAGCATGGAGTATAAACTGGAGAGGGGATTGTTCTGGAAGTAGGAAAGTCATAAGGCTTTTTAAGTACCCCAGGCATAAAAATGGCAAGAACCTGCACTTGGGCCGTGGGATTGGAGTGGATGTTAGATTCAGCGGATATCAGAGAAGTAAGAGAGAGGGCAGAGGAGCCCAGATCTCCAGTTTGGAGGAAGAAGTATTGGACGAGGAGCAGATTGGGGTGGGAAAGAGAAGATTCAGCCTGGCCAGTGTGGCTCAGTGGTTGAGTGTCAACCTACGAACCAGGAGGTCATGGTTCGATGCCTAGTCAGGGCACATGCCCAGGTTGCGGGCTTGATTCCCAGTGGGGGGCCTGCAGGAGGCAGCGATGAATGATTCTCTCATCATTGATGTTTCTATCTCTCTCTTCCTCTCTCTTCCTCTCTGAAATCAATACAAAATTTTTAAAAAAGAGAGAGAAGGAGATTTCAGGTTTGATCATGTAGGGCTTGCCATGCCGTGTGACAGTGGGTACACAGTGGATGGGTGGATGGTTGTGGAGCTGGCAGGGAGGTAAAGGCTACAAGGAGATTTTAGAATCATACGCTGATAAGTGGTAATCGAGTCCACCAGGTAAATGAGATCACAGGGAGACTGTCTAGAGAAATAAAAGCCAGGCTGCGGGCGGAGAGTCCTCAGGAAACAGTGTCTGAGGGCTGCGTGAGTGGAGTTCTGCAAAGGCACAGCCTGAGCAGTTTGAAAGGGGAGAGTTTCAGGGACAGGAGTGGCTGAAGGTGCGTGTTAAGTGCCTGCGGGGCAGAATGGAGGCTATTGATGACTTAGCAAGAGTGATTTCTGCGGCACAGCACGGTAAAGGCAGGAGCCAGATTGGGTAGGTTAGGGAGAGCAGGCAAGGTGAGCAACTGACACCTTGAACATGGACAGTTCAAGTAGCTTTGCCTTCAGTCGATGACACAGGATCTAAATTCAACATTATCTTAACATGGAATGAGGCCTTGAATGTTTGCTCACCAAAGAATATCATTAAGAGTGAAGAGAAATAATATTTATGAAGAGTTGAGTATCAGAGTCTTCTCAGGAGTTAAAGACAATATTTATTAGGCACTGCTTACAAGGAAAACAACCTATCCGTTTTCTAGTTTGTAAGTTTTACTCTTAGCTTCAGCCCGACTCTTGGAAATCTGTAACCTAAGCTCCTTCTTTTGGACTTGGTCAAGCTTCTGCCCTCGGGAGCCCTACTCGGGGTATTCCTGAGAGGGCTGTCCGGAGCAGCCTATGGTGCCCTCTTACAAGAAATGGTGGACGTTTTGATCTGTTAGTTTTCAATGTTAAGAAGAGCAGTGCTTCTCATTAATTGTTACCTGTGGACGCTGAACTGATGGACGCCTGCCCGGCTGCTGGTGAGCACGGCAGAGGGGGTGTGGATTCCACCATTTCTGTGCTGACTGCGTCCACCGTGCTGCTCTGCGCCTTCCTCTTCTCTGCTCAGAGTCCCCATTTGAGTTAGTCACAAAAATACGCATAGTACTGGCTGGGCTGTGCAGGGTGATTCTGCCCTGAAAGGAGCGGTTTTATTAGGGGACTGGTGGGCAGTGCCCGCGCCCAGGGAAGAGATGCCGTGGACGTTACCCAGGAGGCTCTTTGATGGAGTGCGGGTAGAGCCAGTAATTTGGAACCGAGGCGCCTGCACAGCCATGGAGGATTGTGTGGCCCTGTTCTTACGACCCGTGCAGGGCTGTGGCTATTTTCCACCTCCCTCTCCTAGAAGAGGAACTGGTTTACTCTTGGACATGGCTTTGATTTCACTCGGGGGCTGCAGCCGTGTTACCTGAAGCAACGAGGGATGCATTTTAGGGGCATATGTGATCCAGCCTCCGGAAAAGCTGAACTGACTGGTTCCAGGAAGGCAGGACTGTGTCAGGCCGAGCGAGCCTGGAGGTGAGGCCGCCAGGGGGCTCCTTTGTCAGGGCTCCGCTGCCAACACTCGCTTCTCCCTCTCCTGCTGTCCAGCTGCCCCACGGCCTCGGTGGTGCTCGTCTAGCAGGCGCTTGTTGCCTTCACCTGCCTCTGGTGTCCTGGGGTCTTTCTGCACCAGCACTCCTCACACGGCTCGGTGGCCACCACGTCAGTACTGCCCAGACACTTGTTAAAACTTAGGGGCTGAGTTGAGTCCCAGGCTTTACTGAATCACCATCTTGACATGCGGCCCAGGAATCTGCTTTTCTTTTTTTTTAATTTTATTGATTTTTACAGAGAGGAAGGGAGAAGGATAGAGAGTTAGAAACATCGATGAGAGAGAAACATCAATCAGCTGCCTCCTGCACACCCCCTACTGGGGATGTACCCGAAACCGAGGTACATGCCCTTGACCAGAATCGAACCCGGGACCCTTCAGTCCACAGGCCGAAGCTCTATCCACTGAGCCAAACTGGTTAGGGCAGGAATCTGCTTTCTTAACAAGCTTCTCAGACAATTTGTAGGTAAACTGAAGTTTGAGAGCCAGCACTATATTGTAATTTTTCTATTTCTGCTCCCACAGTTAATTGACATAATTTCCTAAGATTTCCTGATTTAAGTTCTTTTAGATATATATTTTTTAAAATTAATTTTTAGAGAGAGAGAAAAAGGAAGAAAGAGATAAAAACATCGACATTGATCGGCTGTCTCCAGCACGCCCTCCACCATGGGTCGAGCCCTCAACCCGGGCATGTGCCCTGACAGGGATTCGAATTGCCAACCTCTTGGTGAATGCGACGACGCTCAACCAACTGAGCCACACCGGCTGGTTGAGAGAAGTAATCCAATTGGCTCAGCTCATCGTTTTTTAAATATATATATTTTTATTTATTTCAGAGAGAAAGGGAAAAAGAGAGAGAGAAAGGAACATCAATGATGAGAGAGAATCATGGATAGGCTACCTCCTGCACACCCCACACTGGGGATTGAGCTCAAAACCTGGACTGAAATCGAACCATGACCTCCTCGTTCATAGGTCATCGCTCAGTCACTGAGCCATGCCAGCCAAGCTCAGCTCATATTTTCATACCGGAAGTCATGGACTGGTTGCCTCAGGTCAACAGTGGTGGGAGGGGAGTACTGGGAACGTTCCCATGCTGACCTTCAGCAGAGCCCATGGCTGGGGACAGAAGGGCAGGCATTCTGACCCTTGACTGTGTGGGGGGGGTCTCCTTTCCTAGAGACTTGGAATTATGGTGGGACATTGCTGAGATTTAATTTATGTATTCGTTCTACATCTTTGTGTGCTATTTTCCACAAAAGAAGGCTGCATCAGGCAGATAATTTAAATTTTGCTTCTTGAACTCTATGGCAAATCTCCATGACATTTCAGGGATATTATTAATTGGTCTTCCATTCAAGACAGCTCAGAATGCAGGACTGTCGTGGGATACCTGCCTTTTTTTCATTGGTTCCTATTGATGTAATACAAGAGTGGATCTTCATGTACAGCGTTAAAACAGTACCAGAGGCAGTTTTAAAAAGTTAAACTTGGACCCAGTTGGTATGGCTCAGCAGTTGAGCATTGACCCAGGAACCAAGAGATCTCGGTTCAATTCCAGATCAGGGCCCAGGCCCAGGTTGCAGGCTTGATCCCCAGAGGGAGGGGTGCAGGAGGCAGCCGATCAGTGATTCTCCCTCACCATCCATGTTTCTGTCCTTATCCCTCTCCCTTCCTCTCTCTTAAAAAAAAAAAAAATCAACAAAAGCATTAAGATAAAGTTAAACTTGAAAGTTTTCTTTCTTTCATTGAAATATTCTGGTGCTCTGCTGCATGTGCATTTTCTGTTAGTACAAAGTACATCATGTGCTAGGTGTTCTGCTGGTCTTATTGAAACAAGCGCCAGTGAAACAGGTGTGTTTGTGTCTCCAGTCAGTGAGGATTTAACCTCGACCATGTGCTTAGCACTCTGTGTATTAACTGTCTCGTCACTTCTTTTCAGAGAGGCAAGAAGAGAAGCTGAAGAACAACAACAGAGACCTGTCCATGGTGAGGGTCCCAAATGTTACTTCCTGTAAACATAATGATTTTTAGCAACACATTTGCGTTAGGTACACCACACTCACCTTTCAGAGCACAGGCTGCAGATAACCGTGGGTGTTCCTGGGCCACCCGAGTGCAGTGGCTGTGGGCTGGGACCTCACTCCGGTGATGTGAACAGTCCTTAGGCTGACTCGGGGTCATCGTGGCTCCTTTCACGCGATTCCTGATGGGCTCCCCTTATCTTTATCTTCTTACATTAATGCTGCGCCTTTGGTTTTCTGGCGAGTGGTCCTCCCAGCACAGGGGTTGGAGTGTTACAGGGGCCTTCACTGTTGCCTCTTTTCTGCGAGAGCCTCTGTTCTGAGTGGCAGACTCACCATAACGTATGAGGATAGTGATTTCATTGTCCGTTTGCTCGTTTATAAAGAACACACACAGTCTGTCCAAGCATGTCTGTCTGAGGCGTCGGCAGGCTATGACATGGCGTCCCAAATTTTCACTTCATTTCTGTATATTTAACGTAGGACATTCAAACTTTCCAACAGTTATCTTTTGCTTAGTGAGAGCCCTTTGCTATTTATCTTTATCTTGAAATTCTTATTAAGAAAGATTCTAATTTAGAGGTGCATTTTTTTTAAATGGCTTTTCTTTCCCTAGCTCAGTGGTCGGCAAACTGCGGCTTGTGAGCCACATGCGGCTCTTTGGCCCCTTGAGTGTTCTAACGCCACTTCTTCAAAATAGACTCGCCCAGGCCGAAAACCGACTTCTGCGCGTGGGCCACGAAGTTTCAATCACACTGTACGTGCGCGCCCGCACGTGGTATTTTGTGGAAGAGCCACACTCAAGGGGCCAAAGAGCCGCATGTGGCTTGTGAGCCGCAGTTTGCCGACCACTGCCCTAGATGGTTTGGCTCAGTGGATAGCATCAGCCTGAGGACCGAAGGGTCCCGGGTTCGATTCCGGTCAAGGGCACATACCTCAGTTGCAGGCTCCTCCCCACCCTGCCCCAGCCCTGGTCCGGGCTCGTGCAAGAGGCAACCAATCAATGTGTTTCTCTCACGTCGATGTTTCTCTAAGTCTTTCCCTTTCTCTTCCACTCTCTAAAAATCAATGGAAAAATATCCTCCGGTGAGAATAAAAAAAAAGCTTTGCTGTTGACACAATTACTACATATTCACCATAGCAAATTTGGAAACTACTGTAAAAAGAGATAAATAAAGGTCCAGATACAGCTATTGTTAAGCTTACATCTTTGTAATCTTTGGTTTATTTATATTTTATGACATAGTGATTAAGAAAGAAGTTAGCTTCAAGTAACAACACTTGACTGACAAAGACTTAATCAGATAAAGGGTTTTCACTTGCTTCAGAAGTCTGAGGTGGTGTCCTGGGCTGGAGTGTGTCCAAAAGTCTAGCGTGTGTTCCCTAAGGACATGGACATTCTCATACATAACCCCAGCTCTGATGTCAGGATGTCACCGACGCAGGCAGCCGTCTAGGTCCACTGTGCCGCACCACCAGGCTCCGTGCTCTCCATTCCAGCAAGAGGAGTGATCATGAGGCTCGAGGATGGCTGCTCGCCACTCCTGTCCCTTTGCAGGTCCCTCCCACCCTGTGCTGTCTCCTGGCCCCAGCACTTCCCCAGCAGGCGGCCAGGAGAGGGCTTGCAGGTGGGGTGGTAGCCGGCAGACAGCTTCTGGCAAAGGGGCTCCTTTAAAAATGGCATGAAAGCAACTTGGCTGTGCCC
Organism: Ia io; assembly: GCA_025583905.1. Taxonomy (NCBI): domain Eukaryota; kingdom Metazoa; phylum Chordata; class Mammalia; order Chiroptera; family Vespertilionidae; genus Ia; species Ia io. Next base: position 2,617,897 of record JAJQQW010000022.1, on the reverse strand, counting down.
CGGCGGTGGTTTCTGTGCAGTGTGAAATGACAGTGTGTTGGTCTCCTTACAGGTTCGAATGAAATCCATGTTTGCCATTGGCTTTTGTTTTACTGCCCTGATGGGGATGTTCAATTCCATGTGAGTATCCCTAACTGTTGCTCTGTGGTAATATTGTATTTTTATATTTTAAATGTACAGAAAAATTACAAGAATATATGTCCATTATCCAAATTAACAAATGTTAACGTTTTGCCCCATTCACCTTCTCTTTTTCTCTTTCTCCATTATCATGTATGTCCTCATATGTATATGATTTCTGTATTTTTCTGAGTCATTAGAGAGTATGCTTCATGCTCCTTTATCATAACTTACTAGCGTGTGTTCCCTAAGGACATGGACATTCTCATACATAACCCCAACCCAGTTATCGAAATCAGGGAAATTGAATTTTGATAGAATACAATTATATGATAACTTTTTCGTGCTCTTAATAGTGAGGATGTTTTATGTACAAGGCAAAGACTGGGTATTGCGGGGCCTTCAAAGGGAGGGTAGACATATAAAGATGTTTTCACTCTTAAAATAGAGTTTTAACTGTAATCTTGTTAATGATAGCCAGAGTACTGGGTCTGACCAGCACGAGTGGGCCGGAGTAATGGCGGAGCTGCTCTAACGGGCTGGGCAAGTGCCCAGATGACAGGCAACACTTATCACCCCCAGAGCTCACTGGACCCTCCCACGAGGATAAGAATTGCCCTCACCTTTCCTTACCTTTCTCTTACTCTTCCTCCCTGGCTTCATTTCTGTCTTCTCTCCCTCTCCCTGTAAATATGCTCCCCCCCCAGTCTGTTCTTCTCTCCCCATCTGTTAGGTGCCACTTTGTGCCAAGCATGGTGCCAGGTATTATATAACAGGCCATGTGTGCCCCTGCCCGTGGTGATACCAACATTGTATGGGAAGAAAAGCCAGACAGATACATGATGGATGTTATAACAGAAATGTGTGTGTGGAGTACAGTAGGGGGAAGACGAAGTGACTGTTTTTGCCTAAGGGAGGGCCAGAGAGTGTCTGATGGTTTTCATGCAGAATTTCCCCTTAACTAATGAAGGACCTTTGGAATATTCAACAACTTGCCCGTTTCCAGAAGTCTCGTAATTTCTAGCATATAATCTTAAACTCAGTGTTTTTTTCACTGCCATGCTTTCTCTCATTTCTTGGGTGCGTATCACAGTGAATGAACAGACAAACTCAACACTGAATGAGTGTTGACGAGTACGCTTCATTGGTACAGCTCCTTTCTTATGTATTCTTAACCTTGCCACATTCTGGCTCAGTGCTTACTGTAGAGGTGCTAACTACTCAAACTTCTGATTTATTTTTTTTTTTTACTTTTTTACTGAATTTATTGGGGTGACATTGGTTAATAAAATTACATAGGTTCAGGTATACAATTCTATAATACATCATCTGTATATTGTATTGTGTGTTCACCACCCCAAGTCAAATCTCCTTCCATCACTCACACTTCTGATTTTAAAATGGTATTTTTATAGCTTTAGTGGCGTGTGTGTAGTTTTTCTTGTTGGCCTTGGCTTTATTGTGTGATTACTGCAATTTTGGGTCCTGTTTTGCTTGAAGTTCAGTATTTGATTTATTCCTTAGTCTTATGTACAGATGAGTTCTAATGAAATAGACTGACTAGGAAATAACTGGCCATTTCTGCCAGTAGTAATACTGCCTTATATTCATGCGATTGATTCCCCTCCTTAACATTGTTTATGAACACAATGCACTAAACAGCCTTACAGTCTCAGCCAACATGTGCACGCGCACACACGTCTGAAAGGCTGCCCTATGGGAAGGGCTTCGAACCTCTGCCAGGATCCTGATACTGAAAAATTAAGAGTCACTAGTTTAGAAAAAGATCGACGGGAACAGTTTACATCCTTCCTTATCTCTGTGTGCGTCAGGTCTCTTTTTAGAATATCACCTTTTCTTGTTTTTTAGAGATCAAAAGACTTAAAGTTCTATTTCTGTTCCAGATTCTTCTCGGGAACTAAGAGGCTCGTCAGGCTTCTAAAAATAGCGATCTTTGTTTTTTCCTTTTCAGATTTGATGGCAGAGTGGTGGCAAAGCTCCCTTTCACGCCCCTTTCCTACATCCAAGGACTGTCCCATCGCAATCTGCTGGGGGATGACACCACAGACTGCTCCTTCATCTTCCTGTATATCCTCTGCACCATGTCCATTCGGCAGGTGAGTGACCACACCCACTGTCAACACGGACAGTCATGTGCCACATCAGACTTGGGAGTGATGACAGACCGCATGTATGACACTGGTATGTCACAGAGCCTAGGTGTGTAGTTGCTGCACCATCTAGGTTTGTGTAGGTGCCCTCTGATGTTTAGATGACGAGGACATCACCTAAGATTGCGTTTCTCAGAATGTGACCCGTCGTTAAGCACCGTGACTGTGCATCCTTCCTTACTCTCGTCCCTGCATTAGCTTTTGCTCTGGAACACTGCAGGTGTCCCCTGTTGCTCTGCAGCCCCCCAGGTTCTGTTTTAGAACTCCAGTGCACCGTCTAGAGCTGCCTTAAATGTGTGCAGTCCAGACTACTGAGCCTTAGGACTGGGCAGTGGCTGGAAAACCAGACGTAGTTTCCACATGCGTCCTCAGGGCTCTCAGACTCCTTCCTCGAGGCAACTGTCTGAAGGTATAGGAGTGCAGAGTGGGCTGCCCTTCCTTCTGTGATTTCTTCTTTGCTGTACACCAGCGCCTTTGTCACTGCATGCACAAGTGAGCGGAATGATTTGGTCACTCTAAGTTGTTCATGGTTGAGATCAAGCCACCACAGGACCAGACATTCATAGTGGAAATGAACGAGGGCTGAGGGAATGAATGAGGCCGAGGGAGCCTGGGAGACAGACCACTCAGTCAGCGGGGGATTCAGGCAGGAAGGGCCAAAGAGGGAAGTGCTTTTGAGGTGGGATTTTGAAACGTGACGGGTGCCCAGCCGAAGTGGACTCAGTGGTTGAGCGTCGATCTTTGAACCAGGAGGTAACGGTTTAATTCCCGGTGTGGGCACATGCCCGGGTTGCGGGGGTCATCCCCAGTGGGGAACGTGCATGATTCGCTCTCCTCACTGATGTTTCTGTCTCTCTCTCCCTCTTCCTTCCTCTTTGAAATCAATAAAAATATATATTTTTAAAAAGTGACGGGTTAATTAATTAAAGTCTCAGATTCAAGAATTCTATATTTCAGGGCGTTGCTCAGTGTTCGGACATACTGCCATTCAGTCGACGTTGCAGTGAATTTGAACACGATTCTTTCCGTGTCTTTTTCATAGTGATTCAGAGTTATTCTTGTTATTTTCATTAATAGTCTTCTCCTTTCCTCTGAAACTTTTTTTTTAAGGTAGTGATTTCTTAGTTTGTGTGTCTCTTAAAGTGCCTGTGTAATTACAGCTATTAATCTTTTTATTGTGGGAAAACGGACGTAAAATTGACCCTTGTAACCATTTTTAACTGTACAGTTTTGGGACATAAAGTACATTCCATGTTATTGTAAAACCACTCTTTGTCTCTAGAACTTTTAAATCTCAAATGGAAATCTTCCCCATTAAACACTAACTCTCCATGTCCCCTCCCCAGCCCCTGGCAACTACCATTCTACTTCTGTCTCCATGAATTTGACTACCCATATTTGTGAATTTGACCTCATATAAGTAAAACTAGAGGCCCGGTGCATAGATTGGTGCATTGGTGGGGTCCCTCAGTGTGGCCTGCGGGAATCAGGCTGGAACCCGGCAGTCCAACACCGCCTGCCACTCCTGCCTGCCGCTCCCGCTCATCCCGGCCCCCCAGTGCCTGCCGCTGCTCCATAGGCTCGCTGCTGCTCTGCTGAGGTCTTTGGGCTGTGGCGGCCAGCCATGAGCCCTGCGTCTGATGCCCGTCAGTCAGCTGAGCAGTGCTCCCGCTGTGGGAGCACACTTACAACCAGGGAGCAGTTCCTGCATTGAGTGTCTGCCCCCTGGTTGTCAGTGTGCAACATAGCAACCAGTTGACCAGTCAAACAGTCGCTTAGGCTTTTATATATATAGATCCTATAATATTTTTGTCCTTTTGTGACTGACATAATGTTTTAAGGTTTACCTACATTGTAGCATTTCAGAATTTCCTTCCTTTTTAAAGGCCAATACTATTTCACTGTGTGGATGAACCAGCCACATTTTGTTTATCTGTCCATGAATACTTACGCTGTTTCCACTTTTTTGTTGTTAATCCTCACTGGAGGATATAGTTGCCTCCTACACGCACCCCAGCTCAGGCTGGGGAAGGAACCTGCAACCGAGGCATGTGCCCTTGACTAGAATTGAACCCAGGACCCTTCAGTCCAGATACCAACACTCCATCCGCTGAGCCAAACCGGTCAAGGTTCTGTTTCCACCTTTGAACGTCTGAGTTCTTATATTCAGACGTGGAATTGCTGAGTTACAGTGCAATTCCATGTTTAATTTTTGGAGGAATCACCAGATGGCTTTGTGCAGCCACTGCACCCTTTTACCCAGCACTTCACCACCAGCTTGGGGCTGGGTTTTAAAAGATGCAAGTCGTTTCTTATCTTTTAGTTTCAGTGAGTGGAAACCATAATTTAATTTATTCAGGTTAATGTTTATGCTGCACATTAGAAACGATATATATTTTATGTGGTTTCCTCCACCACTGGGCATGGCCTTGCTTGTTTTAATGGGGAAGTCCTCTCACAGTGAATTAGAATAGAGCACAGGAGAGTGTCTTTATTTTTATTTATTTACTAGAGGCCCAGTGCACGAGATTCGTGCACAGGGGTGTGTGTCCCTCAGCCCAGCCTGCACCCTCTCCAATCTGGGACCCCTCGAGGAATGTCCGACTGCCCGTTTAGGCCCGATCCCGGTAGGATCGGGCCTAAATGGGCAGTCAGACATCCCTCTCACAATCCAGGACTGCTGGCTCCCAACTGCTCACCTGCCTGCCTTCCTGATTGCCCCTAACTGCCCTCCCCTGCAGGCCTGGTCACCCCTAACTGCCCTCTCCTGCAGGCCTGGTCACCCCTAACTGCCCTCCCCTGCAGGCCTGGTCCCCCCCAACTGCTCTCCCCTGCAGGCCTGGGTCCCCCCCAACTGCCCTTCCCTGCAGGCCTGGTCACCCCTAACTGCCCTCCCCTGCAGGCCTGGTCCCCCCCAACTGCTCTCCCCTGCAGGCCTGGGTCCCCCCCCAACTGCCCTTCCCTGCAGGCCTGGTCGCCCCCAACTCTCCTCCTCTGCCAGCCTGGTCACCCCTAACTGCCCTCCCCTGCTGGCCTGATCACCCACAACTGCTCTCCCTTGCAAGCCTGGTCCCTCTAACTGCCCTCCCCTGCTGGCCATCTTGTGGTGGCCATCTTGTGTCCACATGGGGGCAGCCATCTTTGACCACATGGGGGCAGCCATCTTGTATGTTGGAGTGATGGTCAATTTGCGTATTACTCTTTTATTAGATAGGATTTTTTTTATAAACTTTTTTTTTATTGATTTCAGAGAGGAAGGGAGAGGGAGAGAGAGATAGAAACATCAATGATGAGAGAGAATCGTTGATTGGCTGCCTCCTGCACGCCCTTACTGGGGATCAAGCCTGCAACCCAGGCATGTGCCTTGACTGGAATTGAACCTGGGACCCTTCAATCCACAGGCCAATGCTCTATCCACTAAGCCAAACCAGCTAGGGCAGGAGCGTGTCTTTAAAGTGTCCCCTGAAGGGACTGGATACTTTGACCACCAGGTTTCCTGAATTTATGTTTGTCAGAGTCTTTTACTTGTGAAAGATTATGACTACACTTACACGTATAGTTAATAACCTGTCTACAGGTCAACCAGAACCCACTTCCTCTATTGCCTGCGTGAAGGTTGATTAAACAGCGAGCTCCGCTGGCCCCTTCATACAGGAATGCTCCCTGCTACCAGGAGGAGTGACATTAGGTTGAATTAAGGGTAGCCATCTGCTTCTGTCATTTTCCCCTGTCCATAAGACTGGTGATCAAATTAGTAATGATTCCCTGTCTGTTCATTTACTCATTCAACAGAATTGAGCACATACATGTACCAGGCTCTGTGCCAGGAGCTCTGTGTTCAGTTGTAGACAAACCAACATTTGGTTATGGTCCTTGCCTTCATGGGGCTTGTTTCTTTTGAAAGAAAAAGGTTAATTTTCCACCTGTAGCTTCACTTTTTAAAATATCACTATCGAATATGAGAACATAGAAGTACATCTAAGTTTATTTCTGTTATTCTAAGTAAATTAAACAAAGATTAAACGAAGTGTTTGTGAGTCTGGTTTTCATCTATTGCATGTAATTTTCCCTTTCTAGGATGTTATTGAGTCTGTGGTTTACCACTGACTTAAGAGCTTTCAAGGAATAAAATAATATTATGCTGATCGTACAGGATAGGGCAGTGGTCGGCAAACTCATTAGTCAACAGAGCCAAATATCAATAGTACAACAATTGAAATTTCTTTTGAGAGCCAAATTTTTTAAACTTAAAACTTCTATCGCCACTTGTTCAAAATAGACTCGCCCAGGCTGTGGTATTTTGTGTAAGAGCCACACTCAAGGGGCCAAAGAGCCACATATGGCTCGCGAGCCGCAATTTGCTGACCACTGGGATAAGGCAAAAGTAGGTTTACAGTTATGAATATGTGAAACATCCCTTATTCTTATATTCTTATTTATTAATTAATGCATTGTTTTCCATATGAACAACTGTCAACCACCTTTTGTCCCGCCCTGTGTAATGGAATTGAAGCCCCATTTCTACTTTAATATGGTGGGGAGAGGGAGAACGCATTGTGAGGCTGAGGAACTGCAGCATTTGCAGGTTTGAATCTTGCTCCCACTGAGGCAGAGTGTCCTGGGGAGTCCTGTAGCCTCTCGGAGCCTCTGTTTTCACGGAGGTGACATGGGGTCCATGGCAGCCTCCCCTTGTGTGACCGTCAGATGGCAGTCTGGAACGGAAACAGTTGTTCCTACGGCCGCACTCTCTCCTCCCACCCGCATCCTGGGGGTGTTTTTAAAATTGATATTTGTCCCCAGCCCAAGATAGGACAGTGTTCCTTTTCACAGATTAAAACATGACATGTCATATTAACTGAAAATAAATGTAATAACCTTTGCTCATTTTATCTTTCTCCTTTTGTTTACTTCCTTAACGTCTGGTGATTAACAATTAGCTGCCTTGACCTTCACACCCCAGCTATTTCCTTTGTGTGCATTTGTAGCGGTGGAAACAGTAGGTCCGCCAACTTCCCTGAGAGGTGTCAATAACAGTCCAGGGTGGTGTCGGGCATTTCCTTAACTCCTTAATTAAGGCACTTGCTTTTTTGTCCTTGTGAGTCAGTGGCTTGGGTGAATGGTTATCTCTGTATAAAGTGCTCTGCCTCATCTCAGTAAAAATCCAAGTGAACCTACCTGTCAATAGCTGGGGGAGACAAGTCTGTTCTTGTAGATCCATGGGGTTGTAGAAATCCAGAAGGATTCGTGGTTCTGAGGAAATGCAGAACAAAGGGTTTCTTCTCTTTTTTCTCAATATATAACCTCATGTGGCCCAGCCAGTGTGGGTCAGTGGTTGAGCATCAACATATGAACCAGGAGGTCACGGTTCAATTCCTGGTCAGGGCACATTCCCAGGTTGTGGGCTCCATCCCCAGTAGGGGGCGTGCAGGAGGCAGCTGATCCATGATTCTCATCATTGATGTTTCTATCTCTCTGTCCCTCTCTGAAATCAATAAAAATATATTTTAAAAATATATGTAACCTCTTGTATGTAAGACTATAATCTGAAAAGGTATCAGTGAGAATCTAACGTGGTCTCCTAGACCAGGTGTGTGGTCAGGACAGAGGTGACGGTGCACACACCTTATTTTCCTCTTACACTTTCGGCTTTCCTAGGGAGGCCCAGGATGTTGATATGCCTGTATATGTGTAAGAACAGGTTCTGGTTATGTCATGTCAGCACCTCTTAACGTCATCAGAACGAGGGAAGATCTCCTGCCATGTCGGGCCTCATCGTTACTGTGGCCACTTACTAAGGCGTAGATGGTAAGTGTTCACTGCCAGTGCAGCTCACCTGCAGGCAGGCGTCTTCGTGTGGTGGTGGGCTTCACGGCAGCTGGTGATGCCGACGGCTGATTGACAGAATGTGTAGGCGTCATCTGAGCCGCTCCTTGAGAACTGCCCAGTGCTTGAGTCAGGCTCATTCAGATGTTCCCTGTCATGGCTGAACATTGTTGCAAGTCTCTCCACCATGGCAAGAATTCTTCTCTGATGTATTCGCAAGGGTGTCTCATCTTGTGGAACTCACAATGGGAACAAACCCACAGTAATTGTAGAGTGTGATTGGTCGTGTGTGTGTGTGTGTGTGTGTGTGTGTGTGTGTGTGTGTGTGTTTACAATATGGTGTTGGAGAGAAAAACATGCTATGGACACATAGTGGCTTAAATATTACAAATGTCCACCCTTGGATCCCTTCCACCCCGCCCCCTCTCCAGGCCTTCACCACCCCATTGTCTGTGTCCGTGGTTTTACATGTAAGTTCTTTGGTTACTCTCTTCCTCCTCCCCGCTTCCCTCTGAAATACGTCAGTCTGTTGCATGCTTCAGTGTCTATAGTTCTTTTTCTTTTTTTAATATACTTTTATTGATTTCAGAGAGGAAGAGAAAGGGAGAGATAGAAACATCAATGATGAGAATCATTGATCAGCTGCCTCCTACACGCCCCCTACTGGGGATGGAGCCCACAGCCTAGGCATATGCCCTGACTGGGAATCGCACTATGACCTCCTGGTTCAGAGTTTGACGCTCAACCACTGAGCACACTGGCCAGGCTCTGGTTCTATTTTATTTGTCAGTTTATTTTGTTCATTAGATTCCACAGCAAATCTTTTTTCTTTAAGGATATTTTCACTGGCTACAATATACTGGGTTTATTGTTTTTGTTTTATTCTTTTCAGCATCTTAACATGCCTTTCCACTATCTTTTGCCTCCATTAATTCTGATGAGAAGTCCGACATATGTCTGTAGATAAGGTCACTTCCGTCTGGCTGCTTTCTGACTTTCTCTTTGAGTTTGGTTTTCAGCAATGGGACTATGATGTGTGTAGAATTAAAAAAAATTTTTTTATCCTACCTAGACTTTCATTAAATCTCAGAAAATTTCAGGCATAATTTCTTCAAACATTTTTTTCTGGCCCATTATTTCTTCTTCTGTGATTCTAGTTATATGTTAGTCTTTTTGGTATTGTCCAATATGACACTGAGGCTCTATTTAATTTTTTAAAATATTTTATTTCTGTTCTTAGGATAATTTGTGTTAATCTGTTGTCAGGGTTACTGACTCCTTTGTCATCGCTAATATGAGTAAGCCCCAACTCCATCCAGTGATGGTTAAATTTTGATATATTTTCGGTCCAGAATTTTTTTTGCATCCTCTGCATTCTGTGTTATGGGAACTTGATGAGCAATTGTAATCAGTTGTGAGAAGCCTGATTGCCAGTTGCCAGTGAGACAAAGAGTGAACCAACCATTTCCATGGCTGAGTTATTTTAGCTAAATGATTAAGGAATGAAACTTAGCAGAATGTGTTTATTGCCAGTGACCTGGTTCTTCCCAAAATGTCCAGTGAGCAACAAGCCACTTCCTCTTCTTCAACACTGGTCCTGCCTTTGCAAAGAAGGAGTGCAGATCCTGCAGTGGCATTTTTCTGGGTTTCCTGCCAGTACAAGGTGTGACTACAGGAAAATGCTTTTCCTTCTGACACACACTCTTCAGTTGTGACCCTGTTACACAGGACTGGACAGAAATTCAAAAGAATTGTTTTATATTTCTCTAAAACCTGTGCTTAGTAGTGTTCTACATCATCTTTATAATATGTTAACACACCTGTCTTCTAGCAGAATTCACGTTTCTAAACTCAATCTTGCTAATTACATAGGCTTGAAAAATGGCCTCCAGGAGGAGCATTGAGGGGCGTGGGTCCACAGTCAGGACAAGTTTAATGGAGGAGGTACTGGAAGATGTAGAGGGTAACATGCCCTCAAGTCCCTGCCACACGGCATGATGCTCAGGGAGGGAGGCTCAGCGGGTGATGCTCAGGGAGTACTGACGGACAGCGGTGCCTTTTGCTGATCTGCACACCAGGGTAATAGAAAGCCTCCTCATGGAGTTGTGAGGATGTAAATAAGAAGATCATATGCAGTGCTTAGAAAAACTCGTCTTCGTTTTAACCTTTTGCACTCGGATGTCGAGATAAAAATTACTCTTTGAATGTATCAATAATTTGAAATATAAAAAAATCCAAATAAATAAGTTTGTATGAAAAGAAACTCCAGTTTTTTATTCTACTGCCGCGCTTTGTAAAATCTGGGGTATTTAAAAAATTAAATCCCGAGTAGAATAAAGGAATCGAGAAAAAAGCAAGCGAGTGCAAAGGGTTAAATTATCCTGTTCAGCGATACTTCAAAAAGTTGGAGACAAGGAATAAGAAAAGGGCAGACTACTGTTATTAATACAACTGTTATTTTCTGTATATTCTTACAGTGTTCATATGTATTTTTTATAGACCTTGTGTTTAGAGCAATTTTAGGTTCATACACAGTCTTCAAAATTGTCATTTAAAAAAAAGTAGGTCAGGCCCTAGCCAGTTTGGCTCAGTGGATAGAGCGTTGGCCTGAGGACCAAAGGGTCCCGGGCTTGATTCCAGAAAAGGGCACATTCCTTGGTTGCAAGCTCCTCCCTTGCTGGGGCCCTGGTCAGGCTCCTGCAGGAGGCAACCAATCGATGTGTTTCTGTCACATCAGTGTTTCTCTCTGTCTTTCCCCCTCTCTTCCACTATCTATTAAAAAAAAAAAAAAAAAAAGATCAATGGAAAAATGTCCTCGGGTGGAGATTAACAACAACAACAACAAATAGGCCAGGCTGCTCCAGGGTTTTTATTGCTGAAATCAGACCTGCTGGAGAGGAGTGCCCTCACCTGGTCAGCTGGGCTTGGATGGTCGGTCAGTTCTCTCCTGACTGTGGCTTCCCTCTACCTCCACTTTCTCATCTCGAAGGTGAGGACGACTGAGGACTCACATCTGTCCTTAGAACTATTTGTAAACTTGAAAGTGCACAGAAATGTAGGCTGTTGCTTCCACGGGGGAGAGAGCGTGACGTTGGCCCTGCACCTTGGCCTCTTGCATCTGCAGGCTCTAGGCGAGTTCCTCCACGTGTTTCACAGGAAGAGGCTTCACTGACAGGGAGCAGGGGGACTTCTATCCAGGGAAAACCATCCTAAGACCTGGCTCACTTGTGAGAGTCCAATCTAGGAATTTAAATAGACTGTTTAGAATTTCCCTACAGGAAATTGCAGAGCAATTTGTGTTTTGTTTTGTTTTCTTGTAGAACAATTTGTATTAAAACACAAAAACTTGAGTAATGGAGCATTGATAAACTTACTTTAGTGTCCCCAACGGGGCCCTAGCAAGAGTCACAAGGAGAACAAAGCACAGGACTGCCTGGGGTTCCGTCCCTGCAGGCCTGGCTGCTGACATGCCTGGGCTCTGACATCGTGTGGCTCTGTGGGTCCTGTTAGGCTTTCCCGTCTGGAGCAGCGCTCACGTTCCACAGCCGGCTATGTTTCCACTTCGTAAATGAGACTGTCAACAGTCTGCCCTTCAAAAAGGATGCCTTCTGTGGCTCTCCTTTCACTTGTCTTCTTTCCCTCCCGCCTGCTGCCCCGTTCCGCACAACAGCCTCTGTTGTCTTCTGTAGATCTCAGTCAACTCGTAACTTCAAGGGCATCAGAGGCTTTACTGGCCTTTATCTCTAAGTGATAACGACTCACTTAATTGACCCCGTCTCTACAGAATAACCCAGCAGGGACGTGTGGCTGTTTTGTCTAGACTGTATTATTGTGTTTGTTGACTAGACAAGTGTGTTTATCAGCAGCTAATCTGGTAATGTCTTATTATTTCAAATTTTATCTTAAAGTAACTTCCCATACTGCCTTGCTTAACCCTGGATACATTGTAGGTGGTGGGTAAATATTTACTAATTAAAAGCAATTGGAAATGAATGACATTGTATTTTGGGTCTTCTCATTGCTTTGCCAATGGATTTTACAGAGGTGGACATGTGGAGCTGTTTTTATTATGAAAATAGTACAAATGTTTTCCAGATTTTCTAAAGAAGAGTAGCCCGATCTACAAATGATTTGCTTTCTTGTTTCCAGATTTCTTTTTAATGTGAAGCATGACCTATAGTATTGTGAATAAATCAATCAGTGAAGTATTTACAGTCAATGTAATTCAATGAATTCTTAAGGTTACCTTCATATTCTGTTACATTCTGTTGTAATCTGACAGGGGTTATCTCAAATATACACACGTCTGCATCGGTCAGCATTCTTAGAGATGAAAGGTCAGGGCGGCTGGCTCTGGGATTCTTGCAGTGCCTCACGCACAGCTGGCCCTCAGGGACTGTCCAGTGATGAGTGCGATGCGCAGGATTGTAGCACCCTCTTCTAGAACTGTAGCACCTGATGCTCACTGACTCTCCGAGTCAAAGCCCTTCCCTTTCCTCCTGAAGAATCCCCGTTAGTCCCCGTCACGCCCTGCCCCCAGGATCACTCGGGAGTCTGCCCACCTACCTGTCTTTCCCACAGTTGAGTCATTGTCTTCCATGATTGTGTCTGTCCCCAAACTGTTTATGCTGGCTTACTTGGATTCATGTACTTTAATTTAATGTTATATTAACTGATGAAATCTGAGAATAAAATAGTCGTTTTTATGAGAACTAGTTTAATAAGTATGAGTTTCTTTTTTTTATATATATATATGTGTATATATATATATATGTATTTTATTGATTTTTTACAGAGAGGAAGGGAGAGGGATAGAGAGTTAGAAACATCGATGAGCTGCCTCCTGCACACCCCCCACTGGGGATGTGCCCGCAACCAAGGTACATGCCCTTGACCGGAATTGAACCTGGGACCTTTCAGTCCGCAGGCCAACGCTCTATCCCCTGAGCCAAACCGGTTTCGGCAAGTATGAGTTTCTTAAAAAACTATTGAATCAGGTGTAAGTGAGGACCTGAGAAAGCTGAGAGGCAGTGCTCAAAACCCAGGAGGGTTCTGGACTCAGGTTCCTTGGCAGGATTCTAAGTTCTCTCGTTCTTCTGAAGAAATGGAATCGGAATATTTCAGTTTCCGCTTAGATGGTGCAGCAGTGACTAACTCCAGGCAGCAGACCCGCATCAAGGGCAAGGCCTCTTCAAGAAGTAGCTAGAGTGTTAAAACACGCTGTGTTAAAACAGAAGGTCAGCTCTGGCTGGTTTGGCTCAGTGGATAGAGTGTTGGCCTGTGGACTGAAGGGTCTCGGGTTCGATTCTGGTCAAGGGCATGTACCTCAGTTGCAGGCTCCTCCCAGGCCTGGTCAGGCAACCAGTTGATGTGTTTCTCTCACATCAGTATTTCTCTCTGTCTTTCCCTCTCTCTTCAACTCTCTCTAAAAATCAATGGAAAAGTATCCTCGGGTGGGGATGAAAAAAACAAAAATAAAAATCTTATATAATAAAAGGCTAATTTGCAAATTGACCAAATAGTGAAACGACTGGTCGCTATGACACACACTGACCACCAGGGGGCAGACACTCAACACAGGAGCTGCCCCCTGCTGGTCAGTGCGCTCCCACAGGGGGAGTGCTGCTCAGCCAGAAGCCGGGCTCATGGCTGGCGAGCGCAGCGGTGGCGGGAACCTCTCCCACCTCTGTGGCAGTCCGACATCCCCCGAGGGCTCCCAGACTGTGAGAGGGTGCAGGCCAGGCTGAGGGACCACACACCCCCGCGCCGCCCCCCCCCCCCCCCCCCCCCGAGTGCATGAATTTCATGCACCGGCCTCTAGTAAAAAAATAAAACAGCCCTAGCTGGTTTGGCGCAGTGGATAGAGCATTGGCCTGCGGACTGAAGGGTCCCAGGTTCGATTCCAGTCAAGGGCACATGTCTGGGTTGCGGGCTTGATCCCCAGTAGGGGGCATGCAGGAGGCAACCGATCAATGATTCTTATCATTGATGTTTCTCTCTCTCCCTCTCCCTTTCTGAAATCAATAAAAATATATTTAAAAAAAATAAAAATAAAACAGAAGATCACCTCTTTTTGTGATTCTGAACTTGACAAAGCAGCTTTTTTGGTTAGTGCCGTGGTCGGCAAACTGCAGCTCGCGAGCCACATGTGGCTCTTTGGCCCCTTGAGTGTGGCTCTTCCACAAAATACCATGGCCTGGGCGAGTCTATTTTGAAGAAGTGGCGTTAGAAGAAGTTTAAGTTTAAAAAATTTGGCTCTCAAAAGAAATTTCAATCGTTGTACTGTTGATATTTGGCTCTGTTGACTAATGAGTTTGCCGACCACTGGGTTAGTGGGCTGAAGTCCGGCCAGGCCAGAGGCTTTGTGATCCCCCTCGCATTGCAGGCTTCACAACAACACAGAGCGGCCATCCTGTTGGCAGTCATGAGGGCACTCTCAGCTAGGGCGTCTCTTCCTGGGGGGCTGTGGAAGGCGCTTCTGTAACTCATATTAAAACCCACTTTCACCTTAACCGGTTTGGCTCAGTGGCTAGAGCGTCGGCCTGCGGACTGAAGGGTCCCAGGTTCGATTCCTGTCAAGGGCATGTACCTTGGTTGCAGGCACATCCCCAGTAGGGGGTGTGCAGCAGGCAGCTGGTCGATGTTTCTCTCTCATCGATGTTCTTAACTCTCTATCCCTCTCGCTTCCTCTCTGTAAAAAAATCAACAAAATATATTTAAATAAATAAATAAATAAATAAAATAAATAAATAAATAAATAAAAATAAAATAAAACCCGCTTTCATTCCTTTTTCCTCAGAACATCCAGAAGATTCTCGGCCTTGCCCCTTCGCGAGCTGCCACCAAGCAGGCAGGCGGGTTTCTTGGCCCTCCACCTCCTTCTGGGAAGTTCTCCTGAAATCAAAAAGAACCTGTAATTCCTGCCACTTTTTAAGGTCTTCAAATTAGAGGAGCAACTATTTTGTAGCAAGAGCCGCCGGCAGCCTTGGCACTTGGGCCATTTTCTCGCTTTGTACTAGACTTTGTGGATGTGATAGAATGCGAACGGCACCCAGCGAACCAGTCGGCAGCGTGTCCACTAGAAAGTGGAGGGGCGTCTGTGATGAGAAAGTGTCTTCTTGTTTTGTTTACACGAACATTTCCGTGGGACCGACGCGAGACGGCTGTGTGCCGAGGAAGCCGGCTGTGCGAGCCTTTAGCAGTCAGAAAGGAAAGTCTAATTTTCCGGTAGTTAGTTATGACTCTTAATCGTGTGGGGTTTTAAGCCAAATCTATGACCTGTGATCAATAAAGAGGCCAAAATTTTCACTGTCTCACCTACAAGGGAGGTCTGTCTCGTTTCGCCACATGTCTACGTACTTGTCTCGGTGATGTGGACGTGAAGGTAAGCACTGCCAGCGGGGCTAACGCGCATTTGCTGCCCCGGCTCAGATGTTTGCTCATTTGCTCCACACTCACAGTCGCCCCGTCATAGGAAGCAGAAACCCTAAGGGAAGGGAAGCAGGGAGCCCGGGGTAGCTGTGCAGCGCCCCACCGGTGCCCCATCCGCACAGCCTGCTGGGCTCCCACGAAGGGGCCCTGGCAAGAATGTCACACAGAAGAAATAAAGCTGCCTCGTGACGGCAGGGTCATGCGGGAGGCACTAAGGCCTACAGCAGCCTCCCAGTCAGTTTTCTTAATTACTTGCCCTGAAAAAATGTGAAGAGAAGTCATTTGACCGATACCCAAGCAGACCATCACTGAGTCATTGGCGCTAACATGCCCAGCCTGAGACACCGTTCTCTCAAACATGATTTGTCTGCTCGGCCTGTGTAAGGATAGCATGTCCCCTTCCAGTTAAAAAATCAAGTGCTACCCATCCCTGCGGTAGCTCCTGGGTGCACTCATACTATGCAGGAGTAACGGAGGTCTGCCCAGTGCGGGCAGGCTGAGTCCTCACCAGGCAGCACCCAGAGCGAAGGCAGCTGGAAGGCGGAAAGCGCGTGTGAGTGCTCAGCCCTGACCGACGGGGTGTGGCCCGTCATCCTCTGCGGGTCACGCACTTAAAGCGGCACCCAGGACCCCCTTGCCCTAAATCAAACTCGTACGTAGTAGGTCTTTCTGTGTACGGAACACTTCCGTGTATTTCACTACTGTCCTCAACAAAGTACAAGTACCACATACTTTCTCCTTGTTTGTATTAAGTCTGCTTAAGTTACAGTCTTTTGTTTTCATTTATTGATTCCTTTGAGTTTTAAACTTTTAGAATGAAAAAGAAATCTCACAAATAAAAGTTTTTAAAAGTGAAGTATAAAGAACACCCAGATACCCGCTATTTGACTTCAATTATTACTCACTAGAGGCCCAGTGCACAAATTTTGTGCACTCGGGGTGCCCCTCAGCCTGGCTTGTGCACACTCACAGTCTGGAAGCCCTCAGGGGATGGCTGACTGACAGCTTAGGCCCACTCCTCATGGGCCTAAGCCGTCAGACATCCTTAGCGCTGCTGCTGAGGCGGGAGAGACTCCCACCACTGCCACTGTGCTCGCCAGCCATGACCCCGGCTTCTGGCTGAGCGGCACTTCAACTCACTGAAATTAATTTTCCTGTGGCTGCTCAGATTGTCCCTTTTCCAGCCATGAGAGGGTCTGTAATGGCTCCTGGGTCCACTTGAGGAGACCCTCGCTGTCACTGGTGGATCTTTGCTGAGTGGCATGCGATGCCCAGGGCATCCTGCCTGCCCGAAGGCAGCACTTTCTCCAAGGAGGCCTGCGGCTCAACACCAAGGGAGCTCACGGAGCCGGGTGCCAGGTGGCCAGGCCTTTGTGGACCAAGGTAACATGTTACATCAAGATAAACTGCATCACGAATTAGTACTGAGGCTCTACTCCCCCTTAAGTTCAGGGCTGCGGAGTTTTTAATTTGTTTGATCTGTACCTCTTGTCTGATGCTAAGAATCCTAGTTTTCAGTCCCAGGAATGAAGAATTAGAATATTGCATAATTACTTATTAGCATAATCCCAAATGTCCACTTCAGAGTCTCAGAGTATCAATCCCAACATCGCTACCAACAGCAGGACTCCTGGACTGTGTGGTGGGTGGGTATTCTCTCAGATCCCGCTCTGTTCAGTCCAGTTAGCCCCATTTCCAGTCACCAGATAGTTTCTTTTCTGAGTCGACGCCACCAAGTGGATGAATATATGTTTACACTCATTTGTGTGATTTTATTTTCAACTTTTAGAGCTTGCTCTTTTTCTTTAAATTATACGAATGACACAGACTGTTTTAATGGGGTTCTAGGCTAGCCTACAAAAGTATATTTAACCTACACAGGTTGGGCACCAACCTGCCCATTATCACACTCCTTTCATGCGTGGAACCCACTCATAAGCCCCAAATGTGGAAAGATGGGCAGGAACAGATATGACCAGAAGCCGTTATATTTTATCTTTTAAAAAATATTTTTATTAATTTCAGAGAGGAAAGAAAGAGAAACACCAATGATGAAAGAGAATCATTGATCGGCTGCCTCCTGCATGCCCCACATTGGGGATCAAGCCCACAACCCTGGGCATGAGCCCTGACCGGGAATTGAACCATGATCGCCTGGTTCATAGGTTGATGCTCAATCATTGAGCCACGCAGACCTGGCAAGAAACCATTTTATTTTAAGCCAGTAGTTGGGATGCAGGCCCTGCATGACATTGTCCCCCATCCTTCCCCACACACTGACGAAGGCAGGGCATCCTGTGGGGACAGGATACAGCAGCGGACGTCACCAGCCACTCCCTTGGGGCCTCATCACTGTCCCCTGGCTTCCCTGCAGTGGCTCTAACAGGCCCTACACTCGGGTCCCGCATCTCGCCTTCCTGGCGACAAGCTTCCTAAAAAAGAAGTCAAATCGCATTGCTCCTCCCATGAAAGTTGTCTAGTGGCTCCCGTAGCCATTAAGGAAATGTGAATGATTTAACAGAGGAAACCATTCCAGTTCTGCGCCCTCAATCCCCCGACACACACACACACACACACACACACACACACACACACACACACACACACATCCCAGTCGAGACAGGTGGATTAGCCGTCAAATTCTGCATCCTTCACCTTCTTTTTGGACGTTACTGCCTTTGTTCTGTCTGCTTGGGATGGGCTTCCTCTTATTTGCCTGATTTTCTCCTCTTACCTTCTCGACTCTGCCCAAGCATCACGTCCCTCATAAAAGTTTTCTTTGGCCTTGACGTGGCCTATATGAGTCACTCATTAAAAATGGGCCAAAAAAAAAAAAAAAAGTCTATTAGCTTTCTGAGTCTCATCTGGAAAATGGGGTCCATACTCCTCAGAAGTCCTTTATCCACCCTGCACTTACCGAGTCTTCAGGTGGCCCTCTGTCCCCACCACCAAGCGCACTGCCGGCCCTGCCCTGCACTCTCCGCCCGGCCACGAACTGCAGCTTGTTAATTATATTATGTACGTTATAGTGTGTAAATTAGTGGGCCATGAATGCAGAGAATGGCTCCTGTGGAAACTAACTTGAATGACCCGATTAAAGCAACTTGCTAGCAATGATTGCTTTGACATATGTGGGTGAAGTAACAGAGGCTGCAAAAGTAAAACAAATTTAGGGAGATTCAGCTCTCTTAGTGTTTCAGTTCTTACTCCACATAAAAGAAGCCAAAACTGGAAATCAGAGGTGATAGATTTTGCTTTTTTTTTTTTTTTTTTAAATATACTTTATTGATTTTTTACAGAGAGGAAGAGAGAGGTATAGAGAGCTAGAAACATCGATGAGAGAGAAACGTCGATCAGCTGCCTCCTGCACACACCCCACTGGGGGGGGATGTGCCCGCAACCAAGGCACATGCCCTTGACCGGAATTCAAACCCGGGACCCTTGAGTCCGCAGGCCGACGCTCTATCCACTGAGCCAAACCGGTTTCGGCTAGATTTTGCTTTTTAAAAATACATTTGCCCTGGCCAGTGTTCTCAGTGGTTAGAGCGTCGGCCCTTGGACCTGAGGGTCTCGGATTTGATTCCTGGTCAGGCCACGTGCAGGAGGCAGCCAGTCGATGTGACCCCCTCACGTCAATGTTTTTCTCTCTACCTCTACCCACCTTCCTTCCACTCTCTAAAAATCAACAGAAAAAATATCCTCCGGTGAGAATGAACCACAAAAACAAAAAAACCCACAAAACATTTTATTTTAGGAAAACATCTACCATGAAACATGGAGTTTTCATCATCACAAATTCTGTTTAAATTCTTCCAATTTTTGGAACCTTGATTTGAGTTGCAAATGTTTGATTTTATTGTATTAATGCTAAAATGTGCATGGAGAACAAAGATAAAGATTCTTTGTAATAAATGAGCCAGATATGATGAATCAAAGAAAAAAAAAAAACACACACCAAACAAACAAAGAAGATGATACATTTCAGGTTTGCTTTATGCAAAATAAAAACAGCAACCAAAAAACCGAAACAACAGCAAACAGCGAGGGGACTCCAAACAATGCACTCCTACTGGAGGGAAAGCCTGGGTCCTGCCCTGGTCATGGCTCAGGTGGTTGGAGTGTCATCTCTAGACCAAAAGGTTGTGGGTTCTACTCCCTGTCAGGGCCTGTGGGAGGCAACAATGTTTCTCTTTCTCCCTCTCCCTCTCCCCTCTCTCTAAAATCAATAAAAACATATCCTTGGGTGAAGATTTTTAAAAAAACAAACCTTGGCTAGAACTATCTACTAAGACATGATATTTTGAACGGCCACCTTCTGAAGATGGAGGCTAAACACATTTTTTAATCCATAAAATTATATTTGGATCCAAGGCCTATCTGGCTGCTCATGAATGTAATCAAGGCCTACTTTTACACAATCGATTTTTAGCTTTATAATAGTTACTCTAACCGTTTGCTGAACAGAGTCAATTCGATCAAAACAGAGATCATATAAAACTACAACAACAACAACACGCAGAGATAATATCAAGAAGGTTGAACAGCCTGCAAGCTGTTCTGTCTGGGGACAGGCGTTCCTGGAAGCAAGGCTCGGCGTGCACGGGGCTCCCCCGGAGCAGGCTCTGAGCCTTTGCTCAGCATAGCCATATACACATTTCCTACCGCAGCCCAGGCACAGAAGTTTCATGGGACGGTATTTGCCTCCTAAGTGCACTCTGACATTCTATTCTATTTCTTTTCCAAAAAGTAGCCGATGGGGCCCTGAGGCAGCTTGCCCAGACCCGGAGGCTCCGTGTGGCTGTCACTGCTCCTCCCCCTCCTCCTCCCCCTCCTGCACTTTCTGGTGAAACCTATTTTCCCTACTGGCAGGAAAAAGAAGGAAGGCTTTTGTTCCATTAGGGCTTTTTTGAGAAACCCATTTCCCAGAAGATCCTCAACATCCTCGGTGCTCATGGCTAGACCTGGCCACATGTCTGACCCCAACCCTAATGATGCTGAGGAGAAGATGGCCGCCTTGGGGGGCTTGTCTCCTCAAGATCTGTCCTTGTTATTGAGGGGGACCGGGGGGTGGGGGGGGGGTGGGGGGGAGGGGGGCAGGACTTAGACACTTGGAGCAAAACCGGGGCTCCCCAGGGCCCCCCAGCCTGGAAAGGCTTTTGGGTAGAAGATAACTATTAGGGGTATGACAATGGTTTAAAGAGGCCATTCCAGGTGGAAATGGACCATGGGGGGAGTGCGGGCAGCCAGGCCCTTGGTGGCCCCACCCTCATTCTATACCCTATTTGCTGCCCCCTGGTGCCAGGATGTTTCCATCAGGACCAGCTCCTGGGCACTAGAAAAGCAAGTTGGTGGCAAAGATTTTAAAAATGCAATCAAGAAGATGGCGGCGTAGATAAACATCTGGGCTGCTGCCTTCCACAACAATTTCCAAAACTACAACTAAAAGACAGAACGTCTATCACCCAGAACCATGGGAAAGCTGGCTGAGCGGAACCTCTACAACTAGACTGAAAGAGACGGGCGCAATCAGGACACAAACGCTGAAAAACTGAGGTACAGGGGAGTACGTGCGCATTATGAGCTGGCGGCGGAGCCCAGCTAGAGGTGGGCTTTCTTCAATCTGAAGAGAGACAAGCCCCCAATCTCTCTGAAATCCAGTTTCTGGGGAGAGACTGGGCTGTCTGCCATCAGGTCGGAGTGAGGGTGGCTACTAGCAGAGCTGCGTGGAGGTGGAGTTGTTGGCTGCGCCGGGCACGAGACACGAGGACGCGGTTGGAGGCGGCTCACTGCCAGCCATTGCTGTTTGCCACGCCCTAGCCTAGTGATGCCCTGAGACCCTGCCCCACACAATCTACAAACACACCCAAGCTCCTAGCAGCGGCTTTTGCATATGAATGGCCTTCTCTAGTGCAGTTTAAACTAATAAACTTGCAACCCAGTACAGACAGCTCCAAAGCCTCCAAGCTCCAAGCAGGGAGGAGAGGATGGCAGTTCTTGCTGTAGCTCCTGCAGGCTGGCCTCAGACAGCAGCTGAACTGCACCCCATTGGGGATCCAGAAGCCATTATACCTAGTGGTCAGTGTGAGGCACCAGATTTCAACTCCTCACATCCATAAGTGACACATTCATGAGGCAGACTCAGTGAGCACCAAAGCCGCACTGAAACAAGTCCTGCCCCATAAGCGTGTCTCCAGCACAGCAGTTCTCCCATTATAGATACAGCGGGTCCTCACAGCCAATTGGCCTGGAGGACAATTCCTCCCAGTGTACCAACAGCAATCAAGGCTTTTAACTACACCAAGACTTTCCACTCAGCCCACAAAGGGGTGTACCAACAGCGACCACCTCAGGTGATTGGGGAAGCTGAGCTACTGGCCCCTATAGGTCACTGACCACACAAAGCCACTCCATCAACACAGGGAGGCAGCCAAAATGCAGAGACACCGAAGTATGTCACGAATAGAAGAGACAGAGGAAAGTAATCTAACTGACGACACAGTGTTCAGAACCACATTTATAAGGTTACTCAAGAATCTTCTAAAAACTGCTGAGAAACTTGAAGAGACCTTCAAGGACCTTAATGAGAATGCCAAAAAAATGGAAAAGGACCAGTCAGAAATTATGCATACACTGTCTGAAATAAAGAATATACAGAAACTCAACTGTAGACCAATGTACCCAAAGAGTCAAACCAAAGATCTGAAATATGAGGAAACAAAAAACACCCAACCAGAGAGGCAGAAAGAAAGAAGAATCCAAAAGTGTGAAGATAGCGTAAGGAGCCTCTGGGACAACTTCAAGCGTACCAATATCTGAATTTTTGGGGTGCCAGAAGAAGAGAGAGAGCAAGATACTGAAAACCTATTTGAAGAAATAATGACAGAAAACTTCCCCCACCTGGTGAAAGAAATAGACTTACAAGTTCAGGAAGCACACAGAACCCCAAACAAGAGGAATCCAAACAGGACCACCAAGACATCATAATTAAAATGCCAAGGGCATGCCAAAACCGGTTTGGCTCAGTGGATAGAGCGTCAGCCTGCGGACTCAAGGGTCCCGGGTTCGATTCCGGTCAAGGGCATGTACCTTGGTTGCGGGCACATCCCCAGTAGGGGGTGTGCAGGAGGCAGCTGGTCGATGTTTCTCTCTCATCGATGTTTCTAACTCTCTATCCCTCTCTCTTCCTCTCTGTAAAAAATCAATAAAATATATTTAAAAAAAAAAAAAAAAGAAAAACAGTTAGTTACCTACAACGGAGCACCCATACAACTGTCAGCTGATTTCTCAACAGAAACTATACAGGCCAGACGGGAGTGGCAAGAAATATTCAAAGTGATGAACAGCAAGAACCTACAACCAAGATTACTCTACCCAGCAAAGCTATCATTCAGAACTGAAGGTCAGACAAAGAGCTTCACAGATGAGAAAAAGCCAAAGGAGTTCATCACCACCAAACCAGGATTACATGAAATGCTGAAGGGTCTTCTTTAAGAAGAGGAAGAAGAAGAAAAAGGTAAAGGTAAAAAATTATGAACAACAAAAAGACATCAAATACATACCTACCAACAAGTGAATCTAAAAATCAAGTGAATAAAAAGTCTGAAGAACAGAATGGACTGGTGAATATAATGGAATCAGGGACATAGAAAGGGAGGGGACGGACAGTTATCAGGGGGTCGGGGGTCGGAGGGGTGTGGGAAGATATTGGACAAAAATCTTACACCTGTGGATGAAGACAGTGGCGGGGGTAAGGGCATGGGGTGGGGTGGTGAATCAGGTGGAGGGGAGCTATGGGGCGGGGGGGAAAGAGGAACACCTGTGATAATCTGAACAATAAAGATTTATTTTAAAAAAATAAAAAAAATAATAATAAAAATGCAATCGATGCCCTGGCCCGTGTGGCTCAATGGGTTGGAGCACTGTCCCATACACCAAGGGGTGGCATTTGATTCCCAGTCAGGACAGCGCCCAGGTTTCAGGTTCGATCCCCAGCTCAGGCTTGTGTGGAAGGCATCTGATCGCTATTTCTCACGTCAGTTTTTCTCTAAAAATCAATAAAATGTTACAAAATGCAATTGATATTTGAACGCATGGGCCTCATCCTTGCATTCCTTCTTTGCTGTAGTTTGCTTTTTCTAATCTCGTTTACCCTTCAGTCCAGGCAAGGGCTGCTCACCTGCGATCGCCCCTCGTGATGGAAGTGGCCCTGCCGATCCCTGCGAGATGAAGGGCTATTCTCCGAGCCTCCGTCCTGGACAGACGGACCCAGCCGGGCACCCTCCTGTGGCTGCGCAGGAAGCCAGACATTGTGTGTGCACGCAGCTGTTACCACACTTTCCATTCCCTAGACTCCCTGCCTCTGTCCAAGCCTCTCAGGACCTTCCATAAAAACAAGCAACAACCAAAACGGGTTGTTTCCCCCTTGACATGGCAACCACCCTTAAAAAGAGAGAGCAGCCCTAGCTGGTTTGGCTCAGTGCATTGAGCACAAGAGTCCCAGGTTCGATTCTGATCAAGGGCACGTACCTCGGTTGCAGGCTCCTCCCTGGCCCGGGCCCTGGTCAGGGCACACGCAGGAGGCAACCAACCGATGTGTTTCTCTCACATCGATATTCTCTCTGTCTTTCTTTCTCTCTTCCACTCTTTCTAAAAATCAATAGAAAAATATCCTCAGGTGAGGATTTAAAAAACAAAAATAGGAGAAGAGAGCAGTGGACCCATGGCCTTTCCTCTGTCAGTCTCTGTCTCTCTGCCAGCCCAGCACCACCACCCCCCCCCCCCCCCCACCGCCCTCCCCGCTTTCCTCCTTGGTTTCCATCCAGGCCTCTGTGGCCAATGTCCTTTCTTTCTTTCTTTCTTTCTTTCTTTCTTTCTTTCTTTCTTTCTTTCTTTCTTTCTTTTTTCTTTCTTTCTTTCTTTCTTTCTTTCTTTTAATTCATTATTGTTTAAAGTATTATATATGTCTCCTTTTCCTCCATTGACCTCTCCCTGGCCACTTCCACCCCCCAGCACATGCCCTCACCCCCCTAGTGTCTGTGTCCATTGGTTATACTTACAAGCATGCATGCAAGTCCTTTGGTTGGTCTCTTACCCCCCCCCCCCGCCCCCCGCCCCAACCCGCCTTCCCTCTGAGGTTTGATGGTCTGTTCGATGATTCTCTGACTCTGGATCTGTTTTTGTTCATCACTTTATGTTGTTCATTAGATTCCACATATGAGTGAGATCATGTGGTATTTATCTTTCTCTGACTGGCTTATTTTGCTTAGCACAATGCTCTCCAGATCCATCCATGCTGTTACAAATGTTAAGAGTTCCTTCTTTTTTACATCAGCGTAGTATTCCATTGTGTAGATGTACCACAGCTTTTTAAAAAATATATTTCTTTATTGATTTCAGAGAGGAAGAGAGAAGGAGAGAGATAGAAACATCAATGATGAGAGAGAATCACTGACGGCTGCCTCCTGCACACCCCTCACTGGGGATCGAGCCGCAGCCCAGGCATGTGCCCTTGGCCAGAATTGAACCTGGGATCCTTCAGTTCACAAGCTGACACTCTATCCACTGAGCCAAGCCAGCCAGGGCACAGTTTGTTTTTATGTTTGTTTGTTTGTTTTTTATCCACTCATCTACTAATAGGCACTTAGACTGTTTCCAAATCCTAGCTATTGTAAGTTGTGCTGCTATGAACATAGGGGTGCATATGTCCTTTCTGATTGGTGTTTCTGATTTCTTGGGATATATTCCTAGGAGTGTGATTACTGGGTCAAATGGGAGTTCCATTTTCAGTTTTTTGAGGAAACTCCATACTGTTCTCCACAGTGGCTGCACCAGTCTGCATTCCCACCAGCGGTGTTCGAGGCCAGATTAAATTCTTACACATCAAGACGAAGCCAGTTCCTGTCAAGTACACCACGCCCTTAAACTGCTCAAGGCCACAGCCCATTTCTCCTCTCTCTCTACCGCCACCCACACCCTGATTAACTTAGGGTGCATGTCTGTCTCACTACTGGAGAGCGGGATTTACAGGGCAAGCACAGGAAATGTGGGGCACTCGGTAGCAGAGCCTACAGGATCCCCGATGTCTCCATAGTGCATTTCGACCTCAGCTTAAGGGCCGGGTCAGTCAAACCCCCAGAAAACCCGACCTGGGCAGTGTGCGCCCAAGTGTTGCTTGGGGTTAGAAGGGCTGCCAGCAGGGAGACGTGGCCCACAGTTATGCGCACACACGTGCTCTGGCGCTGCAGCCTGACTCCCAGCAACACGCGCAGGCGCAGCGGGGTCTCAAAGGCAGTACGTTCTTTCTTGATTTTTAAAAACCATTTTTTAAAATTTGATTTTGAGAGAGACAGACAGAGAAACATAGATAGGCTGCCTCCTGCACGCCCCCTGCTGGGGATGGAGCTCGGAAACCAGCATGTGCTCTGACCAGGAATCGAACTAGCAAACCGGCCAGGGCTGCGGCCCTGTCCTTTGCTGAGACTTTGCTGCCCCTCCATTTGTCACAGAGTACCCCTGCCCTCCCTGGGGACCCGCGTTCTCAGGAGGGAAACCGCAGGCGCTCCATGTGCCCTTGGCCAGAGTTGAACCTGGGATCCTTCAGTTCACAAGCTGATACTCCATCCACTGACCAAGCCAGCCAGGGCCACAGTTTGTTTTTATGTTTGTTTGTTTGTTTGAGCAGAGGCTGCTGTTCCCGACTTGGCTTTCCCACCCAAGGACCCAGAGGCAGGTCGGCGCCCCGCCCTCTGGTTTTCAAAGAGCCTCTCTTCTTTTCAGACTTAGTCATCAGTTATAATATCCCCCTTCTTAAAAATAAGTTTTTAAAAAGAAAGTAATTATACAAATACTTAGATATATAAAATGGCAAAAGTCAACTCCTCTTCCCCAAGCTGTCCCAGCCCTTCCTTCCCTGCCGGTCCCAAGCAGGCCCTTTAACGCGGGTTTGTTTCCTGGCAGCCTGGCTGCGGCCCGTGGTTCTGTCAAACGCCCCGAATTGTCTAGGTGTGATGAACATTTACAATCAGCAGATTCTGGGAGACGCAGGCTACCCCTCCTTAATGGGACTGGAACCTCATCCAAGCAGTTGAGGCCTTAAAAGCAAAGACCGAGATTTCCCCAATAAGAAGGAATTTCCCTCAATTCCGCAACCTGGAAACATGGGCCAGGTTTCCAGCGGGCTGCCCTGTGGGGTCTGGCATCCAAACTGCAGCACAGGTCTCACCTCAGTCTCCGCCCAGCCAGCCCGCCCGCCTGCCCTGCGGACTCCAGCCTGCCCCACAGTCCTGTGAACCAGTCTCTCTCCCTCCCTCCCTCCCTCCCTCCCTCCCTCCCTCCCTGTGCTATTGATTCTGCTTCTCTGGAGAAACCTGACTCCCCAGATCTGCACTTTGCTCTCCTGGTAAGTAACTGTGAGTTGCAGTTCGGTGTGGCTATGCAACCAAGCTCTTCCCCCTGGAACCGGACGAGAAGTGACGGAGCCACCTGCACGCCTGCCCGTCTCACATTCTTTCTCCCCCACCTCTGCCTCCCAGCCGCACCTCTGAGGGCCTGCTGCTCCCTTGGTCCTCCTGTTCCTGTGGTTTCTGTGCCTCTGGATTTCACCCTGAACTTGCAGAGCTGGCAGCACCACCCTCGGTGGCTTCTCAGCTGCTTTGGGAATATTGCCAACCAGATCCTCTCACAGAGTGTAAAGTCCTTCAAATCTTCCCCCCCGGGCCAGCTTTCTGGGTTTCAAAACTCCCCTTCCCTTTGATAAGTGACCACCCAAATAAGAGTGAATTTTGATGGCAGCCTTCATGAGGACAGCATCTGGACCTGCAGTGAGGGGAAACTTGCTTTGGGCCTGCACCTGGACTGCACCCCAGGTCCTCCCTCTAAGGGGTGGGGTGGGCGTGTTGTCAACTTTCTGAGCTGGTTTCCTTGTCTACACCAACAATGAGCAAACCAACCTTGCAGAATTGCACTGAGCTATCTGGGCCGGTCTCCTTCTCTTTCCCAGGGTCATGGTATTAATGGAGAAAATAAGTGTGGGAGGGCTTCACACCCTGTAAAGCTCTGTCTACATGTTGGCTTTTGTTAGTAATGTTTGAATAATCCTATCTAATAAAGAGGGAATATGCTAATTGACCATCACACCCTCACAAAGATGGTGGCTCCCACAGCCAATAAGGAGGGAATATGCTAATTGACCATCACACCCTCACAAAGATGGTGGCTCCCACAGCCAATAAGGAGGGAATATGCTAATTGACCATCACACCCTCACAAAGATGGTGGCTCCCACAGCCAATAAGGAGGGAATATGCTAATTGACCATCACACCCTCACAAAGATGGTGGCTCCCACAGCCAATAAGGAGGGAATATGCTAATTGACCATCACACCCTCACAAAGATGGTGGCTCCCACAGCCAATAAGGAGGGAATATGCTAATTGACCATCACACCGTCTTCCCCTTAGGCGAGCACATCCAGCTCCCAGGCGGGTCCTTCGGTTATACCAGACGGGAGCCGCTGGGCGTGTGCGTGGGCATAGGAGCCTGGAACTACCCCTTTCAGATCGCCTCCTGGAAGTCGGCCCCCGCATTAGCTTGTGGTAAGAAAGAATTGTTCCTCCACTGTGAGTGGGGTCCGCTGTGCGGCCTCTCCCCTCACCTCTGCGTGCACACTCACACACACACACATACACCCACATGCACACACACACACACACTCACACACACATACCCACATGCGCGCGCGCACACACACACTAACACACACACGCATACTCACTCTCACACACCCACACATACACACTCACACTAACACACACATACGCAAACTCACTCTCACACTCACACACACACTAACACACACTTCACACATGCACACTCATATACACACACACACTCATACACTCACACTCACATATTTACACCCACACACATGCACACACACACTCACACACACACTCCCCATCAGAAGGGCCATGCAGGGCATGCAGAGCCTCAGAGGGCATGTGTCCATTCCTGCCGGCCCGGAGGGAGTCTGCATGTATGACGCACACAGATCGTGTCTGTGTTGTTCCTGCTCATGTTCATCTCATTTATTTCTGCTCATGGGAAGGAAGAAAGTTGTGGCTTGAGAGGTCTTGTTGTTCACTGTCAGATTGGATTAGATTTGTGTTCCCTGTAAGTTTCCCTCCTTTCTGGTCATGACTTTCTGTGAAGGGGAGCAGTTAGGAATCTGACTTAAGAAGCAGATGATTGCCTGGCTGGCGTGGATCAGTGGTTAGAGAATCAGTCTGCCGACCGGAGGGTCCCGGTTCGAATTCTAGTCAAGGGCACATACTTTGGTTGCGGATCGATCCCTGGCCCTGATTGGGGCATGTTTGGGAGGCAGCCAGTCGATGTGTCTCTCACATCGATGTTTCGTTCTCTCTCTCTCTCTCTCCCTCTCTCTTTCTCGACCCCTTTTCCTTCTTCCCCCTTCTCTCCTCCCCTCCTTCCTCCCTTCCACTCAATGGAAAAAATGTCCTCCCGTGAGGATTTTTAAAAAAACAAAAACATAAAAAAAAGGAAGCAGAGATGAACGTCCTCCTCCGTTTGTGTGAAGAGGAATGACACCCAGGGCTCCCATCACAGAAGCTCTAGCCGACGCACTCGGACGTCGCCTCCGTTCCCAGAGGGGAAAGAAGACGTGAACCGCTGTGAGGTGGAAGGGACGCGTGTGGCGGCGCAGCTGCTTGCTTGTTGCCCCCGCGTCCTTGGTTCACTGAGGGACGGAGGAGAACTAGATGCGTCCCTGGCTTTGGGGACTCGTCAGGGTCATTAACCTTTCTCCAGTCTCACCTTGTGAAAGGGACTAAGTCTGCCTGCTGCTTTCCATGTGCAGGTGTCAGATGAGGCGGTGCAGGTGAGAGACCTGGACACGCAGCGTGGGACTGCTGGTGACGGCCACGCGTGGGGTTTGGTCTGGTTAATGAGCGAGGCCTAGGGGGAGGGCGAGAGCCTGTCCTGAGGGGATCCCCACTTGAGTCCTCTGTGTGTTGGGCTTGCGCAGGAAATGCCATGGTCTTCAAGCCGTCCCCCTTCACGCCCGTGTCTGCGCTGCTGCTGGCCGAGATCTACACGGAGGCGGGGGCGCCTCCCGGCCTCTTCAACGTGGTGCAGGGGGGGGCCGCCACGGGCCAGCTTCTGTGTGAGCACCGCGACGTGGCCAAGGTCTCCTTCACCGGGAGCGTGCCCACCGGCACCAAGGTGAGGTCACGCGGTCAGGTTAAGGCGATGGCATCTAGCTGCGGGAGTTGGCCCACCCAAGCCTGCTCGTGCCGGGAGGGAGGCCATGGGTGTCACCCACGGGGGTCTGACGGGGAGTGCACTCAGGCGGACAGGCGCCATCAGTCCCCATGCCTGGGCGGGCCCGGGCCCACCTGGGCAGTTTGAGGACTTCACTCACTGCCGCAGCCACCTGGGAAGGAAGGTGCCTCTCAGTCCATTTCACATTCATTGTTCTGACCTTGATCTGCGCTCGGAGCTGTCAGCCTTGAGCACAGTCACAGTGACACAGTTTCTGCCCAGGGCAGTCGGGTGCGTGGACAGGATTTTTAAAGTGAATTCCCTCCCAAGAATGTCGGTGCGCCTCTGTGGCTTCTCGGGGCTGGAGAGGAAGGTTAAGTGACGGAGCACGGCGTGTGCGGAGGGCGAGGCTGCAGAGCCCGCTGCCTTTGGAGGTCAGGGTCTGTCACCCAGCGTGCGGCTCCCTTGTTAGACCTCTGATGGTGGTCATTCTTGTTCCCCAAGATCATGGAGATGTCGGCGAAAGGAATCAAACCTGTCACCTTGGAACTTGGAGGCAAGTCTCCTCTGATCATCTTCGCAGACTGCAACCTGGAGAACGCAGTGAAGGGGGCGCTGATGGCCAACTTCCTCACGCAAGGCGAGGTGCGTGCCTGCCCCGGGAGCGGCTGGAAAGTCCCCACGCCGGCATCGAGCAGCATGTTTTAAAGAGGCTTTTTATTTGGAAATAGTTTCAGACTTAGAGGAGAGTTGTACACAGTACAAAGAATTCACATGTTCCTTTGAGCCAGGCTCCTCAAATGTCTACATTTCATTATGTTCATTTAAAACAATTTTATATGTTTTTATTGATTTAAGGGAGAGGGAGAGAGAGAGAGAGAAACATCAATGATAATAGTCATGGATTGGCTGCCTCCTGCACTCCCCACACTGGCGATCAAGCCTGCAACCTGGGCACGTGCCCGGACTGGCAATGGAACCGCGACCTCCTAGTTCATAGGTCGACACTCAACCACTGAGCCATGCCGTGCGGGAAGCCCTTCCGCATCTTGTAGCTCACTTTCTGCTGGGAGAAGGAGCTTTCCTGGCCCTGTTTTCCATTCATTCATCTCTGTCAGCATGACCCATGCATCCTGCGTCCTGTGCGTTACCACCCAGTATTTATTTTGATGCTCAAATGATTGTGACTCAGCAGGTGGGACCCCTCTCTTTTTTATTTTTTATTTTTTAAAATATATTTTATTGATTTTTTACAGAGAGGAAGGGGGAGAGATAGACAGTTAGAAACATCAATCAGCTGCCTCCTGCACACTCCCTACTGGGGATGTGTCCGCAACCAAGGTACATGCCCTTGATCAGAATCAAACCCGGGACCCTTGAGTCCGCAGGCCTACGCTCTATCCACTGAGCCAAACCGGCCAGGGCGGGACCCCTCTCTTGACCTTTTGATACACCTTCATGGTCTGAGCACTTGACCTCCTGGCACAGCAGGTGCTTAGGACATGCGCTCTTCCCCTGGCCGAGCTCTGCAGCAGCCTTGCTGCGGGGGCCCTGGGCCCGTTCAGTGGTAAATGGTGTTTAGAAACCAAGGCCTGGGTGCTAGGCGGACTCCTTACTGGGTGCCACTGCCTCCAGACCCTCCCGGAGGCCAGAGCTGGGAATAGATGTTGGCATCTGTGTGTGTACTTTTATGCAGCATGCACATACGTGTGCACGCACATGCACGCACACACATGTATTTCTGCATGTATCTGTGTTAATGACCACAAGTTCATACACTTATTTCCAGTCATTCCAATACTGCAGGGCTGTGTTCGCCTTCGCCCTCCGTGTTTATAGCTCTCCTCTGGCAGAGAGGTTGGGCGTCCATCCCCCACAATCTGTCTGTGTAACGAGTCCTAGAATACGTTTGCAGTTCTTCCAGGTTTGGGAAAAGTAAGTCTTCCAGCAGGAGTTCATATTTTTCACAGCTCTTGTCTGTAGCCTGAGGGCATAGTTGAAGCTGAGAGTTGATTGGGCGGTTCTTCCTTCTCCCCGCCCGCATTGTGGCTATGATACTCATTTTAAGTAACAAGTTCACAACTTCTGTCTTATTTCATTTGAGATTTATTTCCCCCTCTTCTTGCTGGTGTTAAAGTTTTGTTTATTGTGATTAGGGAACATGCTAATGGTTCTAAATGGCAGAATTTTACAGAAGCCACACACAGTGTTGGTGCCCCCATTGCTCCCACCTGGTCCCCTTCTACTCCCCCCCCCCGTCCCCCTCTTCCCTCCCCTCCCCTCTGCAGGCCGCCAGCCCATCTGTTTCTGCGTTTTCCTTCCTGTGTTTCTTTTCACACAAGTGAAAGGTGCTGGTGGGCTTCTTATTCCCCTTCTGTCCTGGGCAGGTATAGAAGTTGGCATCTCAGAGGCACTTCCTTGCCCTTTGCTTTCCCCTCTAACATTCCGGGGTCCCTCCGTTTCACGCGTGGAACTGGCTCTTCTCCATGTGTTTGTAGCTGCTCTCCATAATCCTTGTGCGCTGGTAGCAGCTGAGCAGTCTTGACGTTCACGTCTATGGGAGAGTCTGAATACTCATTATTTGTGATTCTGGAGAAAACACTGACTCTGAAATGCTCTGGGTTTTCATTAGGCTCAAGCCCTGGTTCTTAACTGTTTTTACTGTCCCCTCCCATTCTTACCTCTTACTCTTAAACATGCAGCCAAATCGAGCAGCTGATGTGAGCAAACAGGAGAGGGTCTGGAGTCCTAGGGTCTGTTAACGGCCTTAAGAAAATTTAAACAAACACCAGAAGATGTCAGTTACCTCAGAGTCAAACAGTTTGTGCTGCAGGTGTGATGTGTCCAGTTACACGTGGATCCTCGTTAGTATGGGGAGCTTTTACAAATGGAACGAACCTTCACAAAGGTGCAGTGTGTTCTTTTTAAGCTTAAACTTATGGGATTTTTTCCCTTTTTCCTTTTTTCTTCTTTGCATGCTGATCAATTTTTGTTTCTTTTTCAGGTTTGCTGTAATGGCACAAGAGTGTTTGTGCAAAAGGAAATTCTTGATAAATTCACAGAGCAAGTGGTGCAACAGACCAAGAGGATAAAAATTGGAGACCCCCTTCTGGAAGGTACCAGGATGGGCCCCCTCATCAACCGACCACACCTGGAGCGAGTCCTTGGGTTTGTGAAAGTGGCCAAGGAGCAGGTGAGGAAAGGGCCGGGGAGCTGGGCCGGGGACTGGCGGGGTGAGGGGAGGGCGGTTCCTCCCGCCACCAGGCGCAGGGCCCTTCCTGAGGCCGTAGCCCCTCCTGTAGCTCTCGGGGTCTGGGCCAGGGTCCTGCTTTGTCCTTGCGATGGAGTGACTAAGTCCGTTTGTCTAGGACTGCACGTGGGGGTCGCATGTTTAACGGAAAGTATGCATTCTGTTTTCCTTTTCGGCAGGGGGCTAAGGTGTTGTGTGGGGGAGACCTGTACATACCCGAAGACCCCAAGCTGAAGGATGGCTATTTCATGAGACCTTGTGTGTTGAGTATGTCCTCTTCTTGTTTGCTTTTAAACAGTTTGAATGAAATAGCAGATAGCAGAGAGCTTCTATACAGCATGTGCATGGCGGCAAGCAAGGGTGGGCAAATGTATGTCCCCCACTCAGGTTTCGGAAGTGGGAGTTCTCCGTTACCGCCACAGGCCCCTGCGCCCGCCCCGGGGCGAGCAGGTGTACTCAGTCACGGGGCTCTCTGGTCTCTCCCGTTGTTCCGGAAGCGGAGCTCGAGAGGAACGTGCACACTGATAAAAAGTACTGAATTTCGTTTGTCAGGACAGGCATTCAGGAATGCATTTTGCTTTGAACTATTCGGCATCAATATAGTAAAACCAATTTGTCAGACAACATGGTAGCATTTATAAAAGTTGTCTTTTAAGAATTCTTAGCACCTCCTTTCAATCTAAAAGCCTCCTGGTCTGGACAGTCAGGTATAAGTTATCCTCCTTCCTCGGCCAGTTACCTCCGTCCTCGCTCTGGATGACCCTGCCCTGGAGGTCGCTGTCCTCCTCGTGCTGCTCCCGCTCTGAGGGCCTGTGTGCGTGTCCCCGGGAGCTGGGAGTGTTGTCGGCTTTGAAAAGCCACGTGCAGGTTGGAGATGCTATGTGATCCTCGCACCTTATCCTGAGGGAGACCTGGCGGGTTTTTGTCCCCCAGGTCGAGGTGGTCTCAGGTTCACTACCATGCACTCACCTGGGCCCTCGCCCAGGAAGGTCCGAGTCTCAGAGCTGCGGCCTGACGTCCGCACCGGGGACTCGCCGGTGGCTGCTGAGTGAACAGGAACAGTGGCACCTTTTAGATAAAATGTATATTTGATCCCAAACCCATTCAAGACCCCGAATGTGCATGGGACAGGGAGGAGCATAGTGTAACAGCGGCTTCTCTGGATGCTGGGGCTGACGGCCGTTTCTGTTATGCTTTGTGCATTGTTGAGTATTGCAAATTTTATGTATTTTTTTAATCCTCACCTGAGGATATTTTTCCAATGAATTTTTTTTTAAAGAGAGAGTGAGAGGGAGGGATGGAGGGAGAGAGAGAAACATTGATGTGAGAGAGAGACATCCATCTGCTGCCTCCTGCACACGCCCTGCCCAACTGGGGATTGAACCTACAGCCCAGTTACATGCCCTTGACTGGGAATCAAACCCATGACCCTTCGGTACATGGCCCGATGCTTTAACCACTGAGCAACACCAGCCAGGGCTGAGATTCACAAATCTTAATTTTTCATTTACTTAAATTGGGGACTAAAGTCGGTGGAGTCACGTTTCAGGCAGGAGCCTTTTCTTTTCTGGTATGTCAGCTGCTCCTTACCGTCCTCTCTTCCGACTGAACCCAGAGCTCGCTGCACACGGAGCCGCATGAGATCAAAAATGTTTTCTGGGACTGTTGAGTAGTAACATTTTGGCTAATGGTTTCCCTAAAAATTACATGTGGGTGACTTAGTTTTCAGAGAGTTAGAACATAGTAAATCATGCTTAAGCACCCCCTAAAGATGATTTAATCCCTAAGTATTCATAAGCTCTAATCCACATCTTAAGAGATGTAGATGCGACATCTTTGTAGACATGTGAACAGCTGGTTATAGACTTTGGCTCCTACCGAGCTGGTGTTGGCAGGAGGTTCTCAAGCTGTTCTCTGGCCTCCACGCTGCTCACATCATAACACGGCCTTAGGCACACGTCTCCCTTCGTGCCGTGACCGCTGTGTCGGGGTGTCTGGCCTCAGGGACAGGGCAGGCGGCACCGCTCTCTCCAGAATCACCAGGCTCAGTATTCACTGTGTAAATAGATGCGCTTCTCTACAGATGCATGTTGTGAAATGTCAAGTGTGAATTATATCATTTTAAAGAATTGGCCTCTTGCCCAGCCAGTGTGGCTCAGTGGTTGAGCTTTGACCTAGGAACCTAGAGGTTTGATTCCTGGTCAGGGCACATGCCTGGGTTGCAGGCTCAGTCCCCACTTGGGGGTGTGCAGGAGGCAGCCAATCAATGATTCTCATCATTGATGTTTCTATCTCTCTCTCCCTTCCTCTCTCTCTAAAAATCAATAAAAAGATTTTTTAAAATGAAAGAATTGGCCTCTTACGGGAACTTAAGTACATTTTCATATCAAGTAAACACCCCATTGGTTATTTCTAAGGTTATTTTTTTATAGTGGAACTTCCTTTTTTGTATCTAATTCTATCACAGAGTCATTAAGAAAATGTGGGAAGGTATAAAAGACATTAATCATATGTGTAACATTTAACAGGAATTGGGGCAGTCCCCTTAACATTTGTATCTTTTTCAGTGAATGGTGTTTATTTTTAATGTTTTTTTAATTGATTTCAGAGGGAGAGAGAGAAACATTAATGATGAGAGAGAATCATTGATCAGCTGCCTCCTGCACGCCCCTCCCACCCCCACTGGGGATTGAGCCCAAAATCCGGACATGTGCCCTGACTGGGAATCGAACTGTGACCTCCTGGTTCATGGGTTGATGCTCAACCACTGAGCCACAGTGGCCGGGCATCAGTGAATGTTCTTTCATGAGCATTCACTTAGTAAATTCTTTTAGAAAATGTCACTTTGAGAAGCTTAGAGCCGTTGGTCCCTGGGATGTGCCTGGTTCACGCGGTCCTTTCCTCTGCCTGGACGTCGGCTTGTGGCCCAGTTGTCACGGCTGTAAGTGGTGACAGCCGTCCTTGTGTACGTGCTGGTCACTCGTTAGCGGTCTCTTGTGATAAACCAAAACGTGGAGTTAGTTACACAGAGGCTGTGGCTCGAATACACCCTGTCACATTGCCACCCCGTGGGAGCGCCATCTGGAGCTTTCTCAGGCTGTGTGTGGACTGTGTGTGGACGAGCAAGTTTTGGGGGCCGGAGCAGCGGCTCCCCACGGCAGCCTGTCTATCCCACTGCTCGCAGGTAACTGCAGGGATGACATGACCTGCGTGAAGGAAGAGATCTTCGGGCCCGTTATGTCCATTCTGTCGTTTGACACTGAGGCGGAGGTTCTGGAAAGAGCCAACAACACCTCTTTTGGACTAGCCGCCGGCGTCTTCACCAGGTACGTGGGGAAGGCCCCCGCTGGCTCTGGGAAGGTGGCTGGCTGCTCACATGGGGCCTGATCTGGCTCCCCTGCCGGTCTGCCCACTGCGTTTCATCGGCATTTCCTGTAAAGTCAGAAGATGCCCAAGTAGCATTGTGGAGTTCGCCCTCCGTGGCCACAGCCCTGCTACTGAGCTAAATTGAGCTGCAAACTTGGTTGATGAAAATGCCACCCTTCTTTATTGGTTTGTGGAATAAGTATTAGGCCTGACCCCAGGGTCCCAAAGCCTGAGTGTCCACGTCCAGGACTTGGGAAACCTGCGGCGTGTAAGTGCTGGGCCGCGCTCCGGAACGGGGTGCGGGCTGCAGCGACGCCTGCTTGGGATGCACTGCAGCACGTGGAGCTGTTTCTGTTTGTGCACATGTGGGTATTTCCAGGCTCACCCGCTGTGAGCAGTGTCGTGACTGATGTCCTTCCGTGTGAGCTTGAACCACCGCAGAGAGTAAGAGGTGGTTTGAAAGCACAGTGTCTTTGCTTGATGATATGCAAACTGCATAGTTGTTGGCAGTGATAGGCAGTTTTTTTTCTTTTCGGTTTTATTTAAAGGGGCTCTAACGAGAAATCATCCTTTCCTTTTTAAAAATTTTTATTTTATTTATTTATTTATTATTTTTTTTATTGATTTCAGAGAGGGAGGCAGAGGGAGAGAGAGAGATAGAAACATCAATGATGAGAGAGCGTCATTGATTGGCTGCCTCCTGCATGCCCCACACTGGGGATCGGGCATGCCCCGTGGGCATGTGCTCTGCCTGGGAATCGAACCCAGGACCCTTCAGTCCACAGGCCAGTGCTCTATCCACTGAGCCAAATCCGCTAGGGCTACTTATTTATTGATTTTAGAGAGAGGGACGGGGAGCAGGAGAGAAGAGAGAGCAAGATCTGTGTGAGAGTGAAACGGATTGGTTGCCTCCCGTATCCGCCCTGATGAAGGATTGAATCCGTATCCTACGTGTGTGCCCTGACCGGGAATCGAGCCACAACGATTGGGGTACGGGAGGATGCTCCAGCCAGCGGAGTCATACCAGCCAGGGCTTCGGCAGTTGTCTAAGCCTGCGTCACACTTGGGATTTTTCTGTTTCTTTAGTGAGAGACAAGGTTCTATTTTTTTGTCACTTTGTGGCCGGAACCTGGGAAGGAAGACACATCTCCTTGAGGACCTGATGTAATGGCTTCTGCTTGAGCTCCGAGGAAGGGTTCAGGAGCTGCTGCTTTAAAAAACAACAGCCCTGGCCAGGTAGCTCAGCTGGTTAGAGCATGGTCCCGATACACCAAGGTTGCGGGTTCAATCCCTGGGCAGGGCACATACAAGAATGAACCAATGAATGTATAAGTAAGTGGGACAGCAAATTAATCTTCTCTCTCTCTCTCCCTCCACCTTCCTCTCTCTAAAATCAATAAATAAATTTAAAAAAACAACCACCACCAAAACAAATAGCAGCCCTGGCTGGTTTGGCTCAGTGGCCTGTGGAGTAAAGGGTCTTGGGTTCGATTCCAGTCAGGGGCACATGCCTTGATTGCAGGCTCCTCCCTGGGCTGGGACCTGGTTGGGGCTTGTGCAAGAGGCAACCAATCGAGGTGTTTCTTTCACATCAAGGTTTCTCTCTGTCTTTCCCTCCCCGTCACTCTCTACAA
Organism: Ia io; assembly: GCA_025583905.1. Taxonomy (NCBI): domain Eukaryota; kingdom Metazoa; phylum Chordata; class Mammalia; order Chiroptera; family Vespertilionidae; genus Ia; species Ia io. Next base: position 2,579,824 of record JAJQQW010000022.1, on the reverse strand, counting down.
ATCATTGGGAAAATATCCTCGGATGAGGATTAACCAAAACCAAAACAAACAAAAACAAACCCTGTAGTTTTCAGAGTAATTTTAGGTTTACCATGATATTGAGAAGGTACAGGATTTCCCATCTGCCTCGTCCCCCACATGCACAGCTTCCTTAATATCGTGTCCATTTGTTATAACGAACCTGTGTGACCGTGTCATCACCCCAAGCCCACAGTTTACTTTGGGGCTCCCTCTTGGTGGCGGCGTCCTCTGTGGGTGTGGACAAAGGGCAGTGACCGGGACCCCCACTGGGGCGGCGTATCGAGCAGCACCCCCGTCCTGACGGCGGCTGTGAGCAGCTGCGCTGTGACTGCATCGGGCTGTCTTGCTGCCTACACCTTTACCTTTAATAGCTCGATCGGGGTCACTCACGGGCTGAACAGCTCACCCACATAAAGTGCACCCCTGAGTGGCTCTCAGTGCATTCACAGAGCTGTGCACGTCACCATAGCCTAACGTCAGGACATTTCCATCAGCTCAGGACAGTGAGGCGAGCTTACTGTCCCCGCCCCCAGCCCCGGCAGGTCGCCTTCCTGTCTCCGGACTGGCTTGCTCTGAATGTTTTCTATACATGGGACCACACGCCTTCAGCTTTCACTGACATCATGTTTTCAAGGGTCTCCGTGCTGTAGCAGGTGTCGGCCCTGCTCCTCCGCACTCCCCAGGTATTGCCCGTGCGGGTCTCTGCCGCACCGTGTCACGTTGGCGGGCATGCGGTGCCTGTACTTGTGGCTGCTGTGAGTGCTGGTGAGCGTCTGTGCGTGATGGTGAGGTTCCAGGTTAAGCCATGTCTTCCCTGCAGGGACCTCCAGCGCGCTCACCGCGTGGTGGCCGAGCTGCAGGCCGGCGTGTGCTTCATCAACAACTACAACGTCAGCCCTGTGGAGCTGCCCTTCGGCGGCTATAAGAAGTCAGGTGAGAGGTGCGGTGGGGCAGGCCACCAGGTCTCCAGGGGACTGTCGTCATTAGTCCTTGTCGGGCAGGCTCCCAGCCTGTCGGCATCGTCACCGCTCAGGGTCGGGGGTGCCTGTTGCCGGCTGAGGTGCATCTCGGGAAGGTCTGTCATGTGGGGAGAGTTACTTTTCCTCCCGGCTGTGAGCACCATATTTATGGCCACCACAGTGCTGGCCGATGTAGGAACCTGGGTGTGTGCTGATGAAGCGGTGGGTGTTAATCTGACTGTTTGATTTGGTCTCCCTGGCGTTCCCTAATCACAGTCCACTAGTCATCCCCGTCCTCTGGGGACCAGCCAAGTGGGACACACAGGCCAAGTGCAGAGCCAGAAAGGGGCCGTTTTGTTACTGTGTAACCGTCGGTGCCGGGGAAGTTGGTTTGTGACCTGCGGCTCCACCTCATGGGTCCTCCCATGCCACCATTCCCTTCCCATCTGTGGCTTTGGAGTAGTGCCCACGGACATGTGGCACAGGCATGCCCACGGGATGAGGGAGAGATGGAGGATGGCCAGCTGTGCTCAGGATTAGCAGAGGGCCTGGCCGGACCTCTGTCACCTCTGAATGGTGCCTCCTGGAGACGTGCATTTTTGGAGACTGGGCTTTGCCCTTAGGAGGTGAGCCTACCTAAGTCTGGGGCAGGGTGACAGGAAAGGCCAAGCAGGGGACGCTGCCCTTCTGCACGGAGCCTGGTCCCCGGCTGCGGGCAGGGTCTCGGCCTTGCTGGCCACGTCACTCCCCATGCTCACTCACAGCTGGTGTTCCCAGGGGAGGGCTTTCTCTTTTAAACGTGCTGCTTCTGTGTTCCTCCCTGTGTTCCTCCGCAGGCCTGAGGGCAGTGCCTGTCTCCGACGGTCACTGTGACCTTTCAGATGTGCCGTGAGGGCTCATCGTCCCCCTTTGTCTTCCTTGCAGGGTTTGGCAGAGAGAACGGCCGGGTGACCATTGAGTATTATTCACAGCTGAAGACTGTGTGTGTGGAGATGGGTGACGTGGAGTCTGCTTTCTGAAAGCCGGCTGTGAACCCCGTGGACGTGCCAGGCTGAGCCCCTGAGACCGGTGGAGGCCTCGCACGGCATCAATGCGTCCCAGACGTGGTCGCATGGGTCCACGCCTGGCTCAGCGTCACTCGTCACTCAGGCGTCTCCCCTGAGGCTTGCACAAGTGCCTTGGTTCTGATGGAGGAGCGGTGAGTGCCCGCAGCGCGGACTCCAGCGCCGTCCTGAACCGCCTGAACCCCTTCTGGAGACGGACCAGGGCTAGGCCTCCGACCCCTGCCCTCTGCTGTCTCTCGCTTGCTTGGAAGAATGCGTTCCTTTTAGGTTCCGTGGACCCATGGCAGGTGCTGTTGGCTCACGGCCTGCCTTAAGCTCTGGCTCCTCGTCATTCTACTGAAAGCTGATGATCGGGAAGGGAGGGGACTAGATATTGGGCAGGTCAGCGGTGAATGGTAACTTGCAGAGAAAGGTTTTGTTTCTGTGGTGCCGCGGGAGAGGACGTGTCCTCTGTTTTGAACTCCAGCTTGCTGTCTGGATGCAGCAGTTCCCTGTTAAATGTACAAATCATTTGCACGTGTACTAGAGCCAAATAAATCACACCGTTCATTCTTCCAGTGTCGTGTTTTGAAACGAAACAACTCTCAAGGTCACTTAGGACACGACGGGATGGGCTGATGTGAAACGCATGTAATAGCTCCTAGGCCCTGTGAGCTTCGAGGCTCTGGGTGCCTCCCACCTTGGAGAGCTGTCAGGTCCTGGTGACCTCACACTGTGGGGTCCTCTTTGCTGCGGCCTACATGGCTAGAATCTGAAGGAGGGGCCAATGCACAAATGAAAATGCTATACAAGAAATATGACTTTAGAAGGCATTGGAGGCCAGGTGGAGCCTCTTTCTTGAAGAGGCACACTGACTTTCTGGCCTGGTCCACCTTTTATTTACTTGAATACACATTTTCCCTTTAGCAACGCATACAAGCATATCAAAGGTAAAGTTTGGTAAACAATAAAAGCATTATTAGGTTAGGGAATTGCCTTGAGCCATTGAGCCCACAGCAGGGCAATATTATGCTGATTTTCAGCCCTGCTGAATATCAAAAGTCCATTGTCCTTCCAATGTTTTCTTTTTGCATTAATATGCTAACTGCTGTTGGCTAAATTTAGCCTCCGGCATTTCCCCCTTTTTGTTTTCTTAATAAATCTTGAAAGGTGTATGCTGTCTGCAGGGCTGGAGTCCTTTTAAGACTTTTCATTCCGCTTCTGCAGACACACAACTGATGACTGCTAACATGGCAAGAAAAACACCCTCAGGTGTTCTCAGGGTTCTTGTTTCCTCACAAACTGGCTCAGCTTTCTGGACTGTCTTCTTCACCATCCCCCATGTCATCACCAGACTTTGTCATCTGTCTCATTCTCCTCCCATTCCTTATCTTCAGCATGTTGCTTGGGGCTACTGCTATCTGTGGCTGGAGCAGTCGTCTGTCTGTGGCCACAGGTACAGGTTGAGGCTTCAGGTGCAAGGTCCTCATTAGTTTGGTCAGCTTCTTCCGTGGCTCCATGTTGGAGTTTGATGTTCCTTGCAGGAATCCACACGGGCTTGGAGGAGTTTTCTGGAAATACACAAGTGTATTCTCAACCAAAGGTTAATAAAGGGTTGGGACCTTTCCATAAACCAGACTCAGGATCCTTCCATTTGATCAAGCCTTTTTTCTTTTGGCTTATTATGACATCAGTGTAATTTTATTGGTGTCTTGCCATCAGCATTACAAGTGAAAAATTTAAAGTAATTAAGGCATGGTGTAGTCTATCTACAGGAGATTTCTCCAGCATCCCTATTCCCCATTTTGTTTTTCAAGTTGGGATTTTAGCCGCTGATGTTGGCGTTCTATAATTGCCTGTCCTTGGGAATTTTTTTTTTTAATATATTTTATTGATTTTTTACAGAGAGGAAGGGAGAGGGATAGAGAGTCAGAAACATTGATGAGAGAGAAACATCGACCAGCTGCCTCCTGCACACCCCCCAACGGGGACGTGCCCGCAACCAATGTACATGCCCCCGACCGGAATCAAACCGGGGACCCCTGAGTCCGCAGGCCGACGCTCTATCCACTGAGCCAAACCGGTTTCGGCATGTCCTTGGGAATTTTATGGTATTCCTGTAATGTGCCTGTTGTAATAAAGTATGCATTTCCTTTTGTTAAAGGACCAGGCAGGGTAGGATGAGCCCTGATGTCTATAATAATAAAACCATAATATGCTAATTAGACCAGACAGCTGAATAACATTCTGGACATCCTTCCAGATGAAGCTGTGACAGTGGGCACCGAAGCAGAGGCAGTTACGGGTGATCAGGCAGGCAGGTGAGCAGTTAGGGGGTGTTGAGGCAGGCAGGCAGAGGCAGGGGTGATCAGGTAGGCAGGTGAGCAGATAGGGGTGTTTAGGCAGGCAGGTGAGTGGTTAGGGATGGTCAGGCAGGCAGAGTGGTTAGAGGCAATCAGGCAGGCAGGCAAGTGGTTAGGGGCGATCAGGCAGGCAGAGGGGGTTAGGGGTGATCAGGCAGACAGGTGAGTGGTTAGGGGCAATCAGGCAGGCAGACAGGTGAGCGGTTAGGAGCTAGTGGTCCCGGATTGCGAGAGGGATGTCCGATTGCTGGTTTAGGCCCAATCCTAAACCAGCAGTCGGACATCCACTGAGGGGTTCTGAATTGCAAGAGGGTGCAGGCTGGGTTGAGGGACCTCCCTCCCCCATGCATGAATTTCATGCATTGGGCTTCTAGTGAGTAATATAAAAGGGATATTGTCTTTGCTGTACAATTTGCTGTACCTGTTTAAATAGTATAAATAGACTTTGGTCACTGAGCTATTTTAATCGAGCAGTCTTAATTCTGTTTACCAGGCCAGCAGTATAGGCAGAATCAGAAATAACATTGAGAGGCTCCTGGAAATTCTGCAATACAGCCTTGATAGCTTCTAATTCAATTCTTTGCACAGAAGTGTGACTGGTCTAGATGACTCGGTCTGAATTCATTGTATGATAAGCAGCTTTACCATTAGATGAACCATTAGTAAAAACAGATAATGCTCCAGGAATAGGTTCCTGTCTAGTATTTTTTTGGTATAATAATAGGGGTATAATATAAAAATTGTAGTAATTTGTTTTTTAGTAGGTGACAACTAAGTTCCCCTGAATATCCACTTAATCCAATTTGCCAATTTAAATCAGTCTGAAATAAAATTTATTTTTTAACTTCATTTGTCCTAGGGTGTGGACAGTAAATGATACTAATTGGATTTTTGCTATCAGTCTTCCTGAGTATATTGACATAAGCTTTGTTTAGGGAGGCAAAATGCAAATTATTTACTTTTAAGTGTCCTTGGTTTAGGAAAGATAGGGTTTACTAGATGGTCCCAAACCACTTGGCATTTATATATATTATTTAGATGGTTGCAAACTGCTGTTACATGCTGTAATTGCCATCTCACTGCTCAAGTGAGGCGAGCCACAAAATTAGAAAATGATTCAGTAGGTCTTTGCATACACTTAATAAAAGCTTCCTTTGGATTCCCTAAGTATATTGAATACATTTGTCATTTCTTCCATAGAGATTTTTAGATAAGGTCTTAATTAATTAGTGTTCTCTAATAATTTCTAAAAGGCATTTAAGGTCTTAAGGCAATTCTTTTGTATTTCTATCTTTTGAGGCCTAATACATTGATTTTCAATTACAATTTCTAGATATTTGAAGAGCGTTTCTTTCTGTACCTTTTTCAGAGCAATTTTAAGCCCCATTTAGGGATTTTCTTTTCTAATTGGGTAAGCATTGCTAAAGTCTGCTTTTCCTGCGGGCTTGCCATAAATTGCTATATTAAGGACTTTTAATTTCTTTTAAACAGAACAATTATAGAGAGTGCCTGGGAAGGCACATGAGCTAATTGTCGGCTGAGTCCAGTGGCATTGGCAGAGCCACATCCTGGAAACATACCATGCCAGAAGCAGGTATGTTGTCAGCCTGATCCTTAGCTCAGGTGCCAGCGGGTGAGTTTCATTATCTAAGTTCAGTCAGGCACAAGGAATAGACATAATTATTCAGGCTCAGCCAGGAGTGACAATTACAAAGAAGCCACAAGAAGGAAGAATTACAGCTTGATCTTTAACCATGATTTCACATAATTTTCTTTGTCTTAAACTCTAGTAAAACTTCCTGGAATCATGCTGTATATAATAAATGCGCTGCACCAGCTCTGGGTCACTGTCTCTCCATCAGAGGGCAGCTCTCCTACCTGGTCCCAGCTTTCCCTACTGTCTCTTTCTTTTTCTCAATCCTCAGCTGCCCTTACTCAGGAACTCATCTGCTCTCTAGCCATGCTGGTGGCGGTAAAGAGAGAAAACTTATAAACAGCCAACTTGGTTGCTTTTCAGAAAAGCAGGTAGGAGAGAAATATAATGGCCAATACTGTAATGCATACATCTCAAGTAAAAGTAACTTTATTTTTATTTATGGTGTCTCATTAATGGTGAGATTTAATGCTTGAATAATAACTTTTAGTTTACTTTGTAAATAGTAGTGGAAGAGATTTTTAAATTTCTCCTTATTAAGCTTAAATTTACTTCTAAATAGTGTTCTTTTTGGCTAGTGCTTATTTGCATATGTATGCAAATTTTACCTTGGACTTTACTAGAACCAATTGCTCATAAAATATTGGCTTCTCATATAAATGAGTTTATATGATACCTTGATTATATTGTGAATAGTTAACTTAGTAAGTAATTAAAGTAGGCACCTTTATTGAAAAAAACAAAGTAAGTAAACTTATACATTTGACCTATGAAGTACAGATGCCGCCCCACCCCCAAGCCAATCTGAAGAGCAGGCTGGGTGGGAGTCTGAGGCATTATGTATGCTCCTGTTTTGGAATTCTGCTGCTGAATATTCTGTTTTTGCTTAAGAAGTATTCAGCAACTTTGTCCTGCTAAGCTTAGAGGCTGAAACCTTTATATCATTAAAAAAAAAAAAATACATATATATATATATATATATATATATATATATATATATATATATATATGTATAAATACAACACAGTTACTAATTTTTATTTGACAGTGCTTCCCACATGATTTCAAATATATTAGATCAGCCTATTTTAGTTCAAAAATTTCTTTTTAGAAGAGAAAATAAATCCTTGAATCATTCCAGGGCCCTTGAAATGTTCCAAAGCTATCTCTCGGTTAAAGTATTGAAATTTAACTTGGAAAGACTATCAAATATACATAACCCAAAGATTATATTACATACTTTTTGTAGTTATTCTAAAAGATATCAATTAAATTTAAACTGGTTTTAATATTAAAAATTTCATTCAGACCCTAGAATTAATCCTCTTCTTTTTTTATCAGGCCAATAAAATATTATATCCTAGGTTGAAAATTTTCCACATGTAGTACACATAAGAACTACAATATATTTTGAACTACTACTTCTCCAGAGAAAATGCAAGAATTATTTTCCTCAAAAATGAATTTCCATTCTTTATGCATTCTATTATTACAACTATATAATTTCTCCCAACTTAATTTGAACTTTTAACTTTTAGAAGCCTCGAATTTTAGGTGGCAAGTTAAATACTTAGCATTTCCTAGATTGGTAACATATTTATATTTTAAGGATATCCTACCTAATAATAGACAAACATGCAAATTGACCATACCTCTGACACGCCCACAAGCCACACCCACAAACCACGCCCACCACCCAATCAGAGTGAGTATGCAAATTAACACAACCAAGATGGCTACAGCCACAGAGAGCAAGGTTTCCTAGGTAACAGAGGAAGCCAAACTTTCCGTCTGCCCTTGCCAGGCCTAAACCTCCACTCAAGCTACAAAGTTTCAATTATAGAAGGTAAACTAATTCAAACAAATGGCAGCAGAATGGAGCTTGAGAGAGCAGGCCAGGGTTGCCTGCGGCAACAGGGGAAGCAAAGCTTTCCGCACACCCTGTCCAGGCCCAGCCTCTGCTTAAGGCTACAAAGTTTCAATTATAACCTCAACAGAAATGGCTGCCGGCCTCAGAGGGAGCCCCAGGCTTGGCTCCGCTCCAGGCTACAAAGTTTCAATTGTAGAAGGAAAATAAATTCCAGATACCAGAGCCTCCGCTTGGGTTGCCAAGGGGCGTGGCCGGCCTGCAAACCACCACAGACCCCTTGCTCAGGCTTCCCCATGCCCCAAGGGAACCCCACCATGATCAGGGACAACCTTCAGGGCAAACCAGCTGGCCTCCACCCCTGTACCAGGCCTCTATCCTATCTAATAAAAGAGTAATATGCAGATTGATCATCACTGCAACACACAATATAGCTGCCCCCATGTGGTCAAAGATCCTGCCCCCATGTGGACACAAGATGGCTAGCAGGAGAGGGCAGTTGGGAGGCACCCGGCCTGCAAGGGAGGGCAGTTGGAGGTGATCAACCCTGCAGGAGAGGGCAGTTAGGGGTGACCAGGCCGGCAGAGGAGGGAAGTTGGGGGCAAACAGGCTGGCAGTGGAGTGGTTAGGGGGTGATCAGGCTGGCAGGCAGAAGCGGTTAGGGGCAATCAGGAAGGCAGGCAGGCAAGCAGTTGGGAGCCAGCAGTCCTGGATTGTGAGAGGGATGTCTGACTGCCGGTGGGATCGGGCCTAAATGGGCAGTCGGACATCCCTCGAGGGGTCCCAGATTGGAGAGGGTACAGGCTGGGCTGAGGGTCAACCCCCCTCCGTGCATGAATTTCGTGCACCGGGCCTCTAGTCTTTAAAATAAAATACAAGACATATTAATAGATTCAAATCTATCCTCTAGATTTTTCATACGAGGCAAAGTCAGATTAATATTTCAGTATTTTGTTTTCAAAATACCTAGATACTTAATAATTTTTTAAAAAATATATTTTATTGATTTTTTACAGAGAGAAAGGGAGAGGGATAGAGAGTTAGAAACATCGATGAGAGAGAAACATCCATCAGCTGCCTCCTGCACACTCCCTACTGGGGATGTGCCTGCAACCAAGGTACATGCCCTTGACTGGAATCGAACCTGGGACCCTTCAGTCTGCAGGCCGATGCTCTATCCACTGAGCCACACCGGCTAGGGCAATACTTAATAATTTTTATATAATTCAGCAAACTCCAAAGTTTTAAGTTACCAAAGACTTTGGAAAACTATTGTTTAGGCATATATAATTACCACTGAAGAAGATTTATCATATACCCTTCATTTTAGTTTTATGTATTTTGCCTTAACAACTTTGAGATCTTAAAGCCAATTATTATTACCCAATGCATTTTCCTTGGCAAATTCTGTAACAGATAACTCACTGGTTTTCAGTGGCTTTAATGTTAAAGTATTATTTTATTTTCCTTTATAAAAACAGGAGTGTCCCCAGGACCTAGGAGGAACCTTGGAATATGGACTTTTATTATTCAAGAACTACCCATTATTATGGAAACACTAATTTTGTTTCCCAAACCCACCCCATATATTTTCCTTGTGTTATTTTGCCATCTTCTAAGGAAAAACAGAGGCTGAATTAAATTTTTTGTCTGTTCTATAGCATCTGTGAAGAGATGGGGCTTAGGCCACCGAAAATTGGGTGGTGCGCCTCCCCCTTGAACTAGGTTTTTTCTCTTCAAGGGTATAGAAGTCTCAGGTGGCATCCCTAAATTGTGAGAAATGTCTCATCTATCCAAATTTCAAATGATGGACTGGGAAATAAAAACATGGCGAAAATAAGACTTTTAATCACACTCCCAAGATTGGGCATCCATTTTACAGGATCACCAAGAGACCTAGTAATTAATGGGCTGGGGCCTTTTTTTAGTTACCTTTACTTTACCTCTCTTTGTCTAGGGGAATCTTTCTAGGACTTGTTCTATCGGCCATGTGTACCGCTCGTATTCTTTCTTTCCCCACCCCCACATCCTGTTTGCTTTGGGGAAATTTAGTAATGGCCTGGACACCTGTTTCTTTTCTATGAAGATAAATTAACCCTTTGCACTTGCTTGCTTTTTTCTCGATTCCTTTATTCTAATGCTAACCGTGTCTAGTCACACTTGACATCTGAGTGCAAAAGGTTAAAGGCATGCTTAGTAGACTAACAATAAACAAATTAAACCAAACAACAAAGACAGATACAACAACAATCAACAGACAAGCGCACATAACACATAGACAAGACTTAATAAATCAGAGTTCTTTTCATGGATCTTTCAGATGTTTTACATTGCCTGGGACTCACAGCCAGAATGCGGCCCAGATCTTAGCCTGTTGTTTACAGATGTCATCATATTCTTCTCTCCGTAGCATTGACTGGTGTCAAAGTCATTTTAGCTAAAATCTGCCTGTCCCAAGTTTTCATATATTAATTTTCAGACAAAGCATTAAGGAGTCCTTTTGTAAAAGGATTGTTATCCTCATTTTCTCTAGTTGATGAGCCTTCCCACACTAGAGGTGGAGGATCCGGGGCCTTAGGTGTTATAGACTTTTGATCCTCAATATGAAGTGGGCATAATGCAGTTCAAACAAGAGCCCACATAGTTAAAGATGACAAGGGGACTCATTTTCCTTGAGCCTGATTTAAGAGAGTAACTTTTGATACCTTAATTCCTTTATCTTTGAGCATGCAAGCTAAACATTTACAATGATGTTTTTGCCTTTTACTCGAATTCTTCCCCATTATGACCTGGTTGATTAAAAACATCCCCATCCACTTATGGTCGTGACTCCGAAGCTGGCAAGGGCTTTGTGTGTGGTTAACTTTCCACCTTTCCAGTGAATTTCTACTTTTCCTTTTTCACTTAGTTTTTCACTCAGGTGAATCTTTTCCTCCAATTTCCTATTTGAGGCACCAGATGCTGTGACCTGTATGGCTAGGGTTCAGGATCTGAAGGAGGGGCTAACTCACAAATGAAAATACTATACAAGAAATATGAATTCAGAAGGCATGGGGGGCCAGGTGGAGACCTCTTTCTTGAAGAGGCACATAGACTTTCTTGCCTGGTCTGCCTTTTATTCACTTGAATACACATTTTCCCTTTAGCAATTCAGACAGGCAGATCAAAGGTAAAGTTTGATAAACAGTAAAAGGATTATCAGGTTAGGGAATTGCCTTGAGCCATTGAGCCTACAGCAGGGCAATATTATGCTGATTTTTGGCCCTGCTGAATATCAAAGTCCATTGGCCTTCCAATGTTTTCTTTTTGCATTAATATGCTAACTGCTATTGGCTTTAGACTCTGGCACCGCTTCCTTCCTTTAAGGGGAATGGCTACCAGCTACCAGCTGTATTAGTCAGGGCTTCCCAGAGAAACAGAACCAGTGGGATAGTTCCATCGACTTGTGTAAGAGGAGGTGATCTGTAGGAAGGACTCATGTGACTGGAGGCCGAGAGGGCCCAGCACCTGCCGCCTGCAGGTTGGACTGGGGAGCTGGTGGTGTAGGTCAGTGCAAGTCCTGGGCTGAGAGCAGGAGGGCATGGGGTAAGTCAGGCCAAGCCAAGAACCGAGGTGGGTGGCCCAGCGCAGGCAGACAGCGAGCTCGCCCTCTGCACGGACTGGACGCTGGGGAGGGCCCTCTGATTACCTAGGCCACCAATTCAAACGCTTATCTCTTCTGGAAACACCTCCCAGACACACCTGGAAATCATGTTTCACCAGCCACTTGGGCATCACTGAGCCCAGCCAGGCCGACACAGTCAGGCTGATACGGAGAATTAACCCTCAGGACAGACAGCTAACCTAGTAGTCAGAGGCAAGGTTGGATCTTGCCCCTGGGCCTGTGTGGGCGTATGAGGTCTGATGGCAGGTGCATGCCTAGAGGATGGGACCTGGGGATCGGTCCCTCAGTGTTTGCACAGTGGGCGCATGGGGTGCAAAGCACGGCCAGCTGAATGGTCTCACCGTGTCTGGGGGACCCCTTGTGGCTTACATAGGCGGAGCTGCCTGGGATGACAAGTGAGCAGGGGGAGGGGCCGACGTGTGAACTCACTGTGTTCCCGCTGCCGCACCTTCCATTCAGCGCTCACTCCTGGGAGAGGGGAGGTCCTGCGCAGGCCAGGTCACGAGGAGCAGGACACAAGGAGCAGGATAAGGCCAGCGCATGATCTGACTTGTGCCTCCCGCTCCGCTTCCCCATCCCTAGACTTAACTCAGTGGATTAGTTTCCTACGACTCCTCAACACGTTTCCACTCACATCCATTATCTCCCAGCTCTGGGGTCGAAGTTGGAAATGGTTTCAGGGGTGCAGCCAGGGTGTTGGCGCCATGCTCCCCCCGAGGCTCTGGAGGTCATGGGTTCCCTCGCCCTCTCCTGCCCTCGGTAACTCCTTGCCTCGCTTGGCTCCCGGCCTCCTCTCTTCAGAGCCCGCAGTTGAGCATCTTCCATCCTCTCTGCTCCGATTGCCTTCCTCTTCCAAGGACACCCATCCAGACGGTCCCTCTCTCTCATCTCAAGATCCTTGCTTGTCTTTGCAAAGTCTCTGCCACATAAGGGGTCATGCACAGGTTCTGGGAATGAGACTTGGCCATACTGGGGGAGCATTATTCAGCTGGCCATACAGCACAGTGTGTTCCGGGGGGCTGTCCGCTATCCTGTTGACAGATTTACCTGAACAGACACCCTTGTGGTTAAGGAAGCACCTTCCGAGAGGAGTGACTCATGCCCACAGACCCACCACGGAAACACTGGCTTATCCTAGAGCCGGCCTCCCTCTCACATGGAGAATTGGTGGGATGTAGCTCCGTTTCCCCAGAGTCTTTTTTTTCTATTACGTTGATTTCCTTTTGAGAGTTAACACCTTGCTGGCTGGTCATGAGACAACTCCAGTCTGCACTTACATTAAGTGATTTTACGGTCTGAAAGCAACGTATAGTTTTAAAATCACTTAAATAATGTGAGTGCAGACACAAGTTGTCTCGTGACCTGCCAGCAACGTTTGACACGAAACACGAATTGTCTTGTGAGAGGGCAGCAAGGTGAGAAGCAGAGGCCCTCCTCCCTCCGCAGCGGACCTCACCCCCCAGGGAACTGCTTCTCCTGGCATCGTCTTGGAGGGAATAACTGCTGACTAACCCAGGACTGGGATGAGGCCACGTATACTAATACATGGGTCCGACTAGAGCCTGGATATGCATTTTAAGTTGTCTTTGGTTGGGGGATTCCTGGGCTGGAGGTGCTTATAGAAGTGTGTTTGGGGGATTGCATTAATGCAAGAAAGAAAACAAACGGCCTCATGTTGGCACCCTCCTTGCCAGAGCGGAGGGTCCTGATCTTATGTGGCTCTTCAGGGACCTGCAGATGGAGAAGGGCAGGCTCTCCCCTGGGCCGAAGGTCGCCGCTGGGCCCCTCCTCCGGCTGCCCTTTATCTCTGGCCCTGTGGGTCCTCTGGCTGCCCAGGAAGGAGCTGGCAGAATGAGTGCCCATCCAGGTCTCGCCAAGAAGGGCGCAGCTGAGTCCTGCCCGCTTCTTCCAGAGCAGAGCCCACCGGCCTCTCTCCCGCCTGGTGCTGAGCTGGGCTTTAGCCTGGAATAACAGGATTCCTTGGCTCTTCTTCCAGCCACGCCCTCTCTTGTTTTCTTCTCAGGGTGTGTGTGGGGGAGCCCACAGAGGGCACAAAGGAGACCAGCCTCCGCCATGTCACAGTGCTGTGAAAATGAGCAGAAATCGGGTCAGCGGGAGGGGTCGTTCCAATAAATCAGATTCATCACGCCCTTGCTATGGCGGCTTCTCGTGGCTGTTAGAGAAGATCTAGACTCCCCTGGGCCACCAAAGAGCCAGAACTGCCTGTCCCTGGGCTCGGAGGGGACTCGGGTCTGTGAGTGGACTGAAGGGCTGGGGGAGCCTTGCCCTCAGTGGCCCAGAGACTGCAGAGCCACAGCACCCGCCACAGACCTGGGACTCAGAAGCTGCATGTTAGCAGGTGACTCTCGTGATGTTTGCTCACCAGGCTTGTGGACCCACGGTTTCAACTTCCGCCACACGTTGGAACGGCCAGAGAAGCTGTAAAACCACTGAGGTCTGAGTTAGCTGGTCTGGGGCGGGGCGGGGAAGGGGGAGTGGGCAGCTGGAGTCTCCAGGGTCCTGCACAGGTGAACGTGTGCACAGCCCAGCTGATGGGCCCAGGTCCAGGGCCACGAGCCACAGGCAGCTGCTCTCATTCCCATCAAATACAGATTCATGGTCAGTTCCAGCCGCACTCCCAGCCTCAGAGCCGCACATGGTGGTGGGTACTGTCCTGGGCAACGCAGTGTACAAGGCAGTGGACCCATGGAGGGCTTGGCGGGGGGCACAGTCGAAAATCCACTGTAACTTCGGACTCCACCCTCGCCCTTGGAAGCTGCGGACCAGCCAACCTGGGATTGGAAACAGCACTTCCGATCCTCGGCTGGGAATGTGACGATGCTGTTTCCTGTCCTCCAGGGGTTGAATCTACAGATGCAGAACCTGCAGATCCGCAGGGCCAACAAAACAAACCTGTGCATAAACAGACAAGTGTAGTTTTAACCTGCATGGCTCCGGGTCAGAACATTCTAGAAGGCGGTGCTGGCCGACGGGGGAGAGATGGAGACCACACTGGGTCAGGAGAGCTTCGTGGGGCCGGGGTGCCCCAGGAGGACTGCCTGGCCGCCATTCTGGTGCCATCTCTCCAGCAGGTGGCTCCCATGTGGGTCCCTCCCACACCTTGTGCAGGACCCTTTGTGACTCATTGGAGCCTCGAAAACTTCAGGGGCGAGTGTTGTGGCTCCACTCACCACAGGGCAAGCTGAGGCTTGGGGCACACAGCCCCGAGGGGGCGCCCGAGGCGCAGCAGGGAGCCCCTGGAGGCTGGTGGTTCTCCAAGGTCCCCCTAACAACTCAGCGCGTGTCTCCCTAGAAATAACCGGCTCGCACACAGCTTGACAGCAGAGGGTGGGGACTCAGGCCAGCGCTCTCTCCACCAGACAACGGAGCCGGACGGCCACTCTGCAGCAGCGACCCCCAGACTGGACTGCATCCAGCTGAGGGTCCCAGTACATGAGGTTGTGGGGGACAGAGAGTGGACCGGGGAGAGCTTGGGGTTCCCACTTCAGGTACAGACCCTCTGAGGGACTGGGGTTCCTTACAAAATGCCATTGAGCCCCTGCTGCACCAAAATGACAAGTGGCCCATCACTTGGAAAGCATCTCTGTTAAGACTGCAAAGGTGAAGACCCACCTGTGTGTAGGGAGCGATTATAGGGTTAAGCCTTGGACTGACCTGTTGGCAAAGCCAAAAACAAGTCCCAGCTTAGAGGGCACAGCCCTCTAAGCATAATTAAACTTGACCTTATGACACTCCCTAGATCCTTCCTGGGTACCTTATGGGCTGTGGGAGGTGCAGCAAGTGCTGCCAAAACAAGTGAAACTCACAAGAACATTGTAACTATGGTGACCACTACCTTGTTTACTTCTGGCTATAAAATAAAGGCCCAGTTTGCTGTCTGGATCCCTCTCTGTGGCCTCAGCCAGGCACAGAAGATCCACCTAGACCCAGCTTATTCTCTTTGTCTGTCTTTTCTTCATCCTTTGCCGGCCCTCCCTCAGGCTTGCCGAACCCTTGGCTGTGCTGGCGCGGCACAAGTGGCGCCCAACGTGGGGCTGAGTTCAGCCCAAGTGGCACTCAATGCGGGCCTGAGTGTGAGGGAACTGCAATTGTCAGGTGAAAGGAGGCCCCAAGGCGGTAGAAATAGGAGCTAGAAATAGGTAGAAAATAAAA
Source organism: Ia io (assembly GCA_025583905.1). NCBI lineage: Eukaryota > Metazoa > Chordata > Mammalia > Chiroptera > Vespertilionidae > Ia > Ia io. The sequence continues at coordinate 2,564,080 of JAJQQW010000022.1, read as the reverse complement.
TAAAGTAGAAAATAGGAGATAGAAAATAAGAGATATTTGGGAACTGTAAAAGCAAAGGATGGAAATCCTGGTCAGTGGGACGCTTAAAGCCAAGCCAGGACATTTTGTTGAGGACTGTAAAGCAAAAAATGGAAGTCAAAAGGCTATGGAGAGTGGAAACAAGCAGCCTGGGCTGTGCCCAAGATGCAGGAGAGGAAAGCATTGGGTAAATGAATGCTGCTCCAGGACTGATATCCTATATAATAAAAGGCTAATATGCAAATAGACTGAACAGCGGAACAGCCGAACAACTGGTTGCTATGATGTGTGCTGACCACCAGGTGGCGCATGTGGAACATGGTCGACATCAGCAGCAGGCAGCAGATTGTGGAACATGACAGGCATCGGCTGTGGGGAGATGGTGGAGCAGGTGGGCAGGGGTGCCAGACCAAGGCAGGGCGCCAGTCACTGTCATTGGGGTGAGCCTCTGGTGGTTACTGAAAATTATTTGCTCCTGCGTGCCACGGTCCCACCCAGCGCTTGCACCTGCTGCCGGCGCCGGCCCCGCTCACACCCACTGCCAGCTCTGGAGCCGCTGCTTGCACCCACTGTCAGTGCTCAGCGCCATCAGGGGATGTGAGTGGCGGCTGCTGGCCCCGATCGCCCCTCAGGGCTTCTCCACCTCCCCCTGCTCCTGAGGGGTGATTGGGGCAGCAGCCGCCGCTCACACCCACTGATGGCGCCGGCCCTGCTCGCACCCGCTGCTGGCACAGAGTGATTGGGGTAGGTACCAGCAGTGCATGGGAGTAGTGATGGCAGGAGCAGGGTTGCTGGCAGATGGGACTGGGGGCCGCAGCGGGAGGAGCTGGGCAGGGGTGCAGAGGATGGGCTGAGACCCAGCCCTGTGCCCACCGCAGCCTCGCAGCCCACAGTTCCTTTCAAGGTGCACGAATTCGTGCACTGGGCCCCTAGTTAATGATAATCCAATACCCCCTAGGCAGGGAAACTTCAAGCGGGGCCAGCCCCAGCCCCACCAGGTAGAGGGGACTGTATTCTCGACCCTACCGCAGCCTTTCCAGCCTACTCAGTCCCAAAGCCAGCTGTCCAAGCAGCCTGATCCTCAGAGTCCAGAGGGAGCAGAGCAGCTGATTTGGGTGCCAGAGCGGGACGTGCAAAGCCACAGGGGATCCAGAGAGGCTCCTTGTCCCTCCGTTCAAAACACTGAGAGTTGTGGCTCGGAAGGAGATAACGAAGGCCACATGCAAGGGACTGAGGTTCCAACATGGAGTCAGCTGAAGAAGCTAACAACTGAGGCCCAGCAAATGGCAGAAAAGCAAGGAGTGGAAGCTACGGCTATGTTAGCATTGGTCAGCTGCCAGTCTTCTGTAAAGTCTTGTGCAGCCAAATCTAAGGACTCTGAGTAAGACATCCTGAAAATGTTAACATGTCTGAAGTTTGTTTTTTCTCTTATTGCTGTTTTGCATTGGCATTGTTTTGTTAATAGCCAGAGTTTTGCTCTTGATGTTTAAGTTTTAAAATGTTAACATGTCTGTAGTTTGGGTTTTGCATTGGCATTGTTTTATTATTAATTAATAGTCAGAGCTTTGTCCTTAATGTTTAAGTTTTACTTTCATTATGGTAGTTTAAAAATAAAAGAAGGGCGAGATGTAGGGAGCGGTCATAGGATTAAGCCTCGGACTGACCTCTTGGCAAAGCCAAAAACAAGTCCCAGCTTAGAGGTCACAGCCCTCTTAGCACAATTAAGCTTGACCTTATGACGCTCCCTAGATCCTATCTGGGTAGCTAATGGGCTGTGGGAGGTGCAGCAAGTGCTGCCAAAACAAGTGAAACTCACAAGAACATTGTAACTATGGTGACCACTACCTTGTTTACCTCTGACTATAAAATAAAGCATCAGCTTGCAGTCTGTATCTGTTCTGTGGTCTCAGCCAGGCACAGAAGATCCACCTAGACCCAGCTTATTCTCTTTGTCTGTCTTTTCTTCATCCTTTGCCGGCCCTCCCTCAGGCTTGCCAAACCCTTGGCTGTGCTAGCGTGGCACACCTGTGCCCAGGCCTTCTGCCTACCTCACCCTCTCCCACCCCCCTTCCCCCCCCCAGTAGCGGAAGGGGCTCCCACCAGTGCCCATCTCTCCAGGGCAATTCCTGACTAACAAAACCCGGACAGACAAAAACACACACACCCTAGCTTATCACAAATTCTTAACTGTATTACCTTTCATTAGTGTTAGGACCAAACCCTCTCCCTTCACCATCACCATCCTGCCGTGAGGTCATTATAATGTAAAAGGACCCACGTCCAGCTTCGTGGAAACCTCTGCCTGCTCTGCACTGGGGAGCAGTTCTCACAGACTCGGCCTGGAGAGCGCGCGGATCGCCCAGCCTCACCAAACGCCGGCGCTCGGGGGCCTGTGGCCAGCACTGACCATCCGCGGTGGCCGAGCGGAGCATCCTACCCCCAAATGCCTCCTGGATGGAAACACATGGATTTTACTCAGGGCGGGGTCCCATCCAGGCTCTAGCCCTCACAACTACTGAGCACCCGGAATTTGTTTTATTATTTCTTATCAATTTGACTGAAAATGGCCCCACGTGGCTGCCAGATCGGACGGCCCAGGCCTGGACACCTGACTTCTGTTGATATATTCGTTCCTGGAGCAGCCACCTCCTCTGCCCATTGCACCACCTCTAAATCCACCAAAACCTCTAGGTCGTCCACGTCCAGTTGCCCAGTGTTTCCTTCCCTTCCAGTTGCCCAGTGTTTGCACCGATGCAATCCTGTCTTTGCATCCAAATATGGGTGCTCGCATTCCCCTCCGTGAAGTTTCACCTCCTTCAATGTGCTCTGTTACTTCAGCTTGTAAGCAATAAAAGCAATCTTCAATAGAGATTTTTATTTTATTTTTAAATGGCTTTCTCATTTTATTGATTATGATTATGATGATATTTTGTTATTAACCCTCACCCGAGGATATTTTTCCATTGATTTTTTTTTAGAGAGAGTGGAAAGGAGAGAAGAGACAGAGAGAAACATTGATGTGAGAGAGACACATCAATTGGTTGCTTCCTGCACACCCCCCCAACCAGGCTGGGGAACCTGCAACCGAGGTACATGCCCTTGACCAGAACCAAACCTGGGACCCTTCAGTCTGCAGGCCGAGGCTCTATCCACTGAGCCAAACCGGCTAGGATGATGATGGTGATTATTATTTTAATCCTCACCCGAGGACATGCTTAGAGAGAGGGAGGGAGGGAGAGAGACATCTATTGGTTTCCTTCTGTACTCACCCCAACCGAGGACCAAACGCGAAACCTAGCTTCGTGCCCTGACTGGGAATTGTACCATCAAACCCTCAGTACACAGGAGCCACTTGCCTGGCCTTCAGTAGAGATTTTGAAGAATCCTCATTGTTATCCTGCGTAGTTGTAATCTCAGATCCTAACCAGAACCTAACTGTCTTGACCGTCTGATCATTAAGTTCTCTGTGTCCCACCATGTACAGCACGGACCCTGAAAACGGGCACCTCTTCAACTGCACCCTTCCTCTCTGAGCCAGTTTTCACAGCTGCCACCATAATCAGACATTTCCCACCCCCACCCTAAGGCAGCCCTGCCAGCAGGGGGCAAGGGGCAGGGGGCAGGGTGCCAGCAGGGGGTAGGGGCAGGGGGCAGGGTGCCAGCAGGGTACAGGGGGCAGGGGCAGAGGGCAGGGGGCAGGTTGCCAGCAGGGGACAGGGGGCAGGGTGCTGGCAGGGGGCAGGGGAAGAGGGCAGGGGGCCAGCAGGGGACAGGGTGCCAGCAGGGGACACGGGGCAGGGGGCAGGAGTAGGAGCAGGCCGCTTATTTACATAAAGACACAACAGGAAATAAGTCACAGAGTCAGGGTTACTTAGGAGGCTGGTGCCAGATAAATTTTATTATATTTAGAAAAAAAAAAGTAACTGGAAATAAAAGTAAGTCATTCAAAATGAATGAGAGTTTTTAACACCCTACCCACCCTTAATGGCAGCATTTGGACCCACCGCCCAAGCCGGTTTTAACCCAACCGAGGTGCTGGAAGGCAGAGCACACAGTGGTGCCCATCAGGCCGAGGAGGGCGATGGAGCCCAGGGCTCCCCTGCTCCGTTTGCTGGGCTCTGGAGGAGAAGGAAGAGAAGAAGAGCAGACGTTACGGGCAGCTCCGCAGGGACGGCCGTCAGCGTCCGCGAGCCCTTCCCTCCAGGCGGCAGACGGCCTGGTCAGAGAGCCAGCCCACCTTACGCAACACCATGCGTCACGACAGGGCTGCTTGGGCCTCAGGAAGTTACAGGACAATCATGGGACCTGCGAGGCCTGGACCTGGGCAGGCCTCCCCCTTCTTTAAAGATGTAAGGGCAGCGGAAACTCCCCTCTGTCTGTTGGCCCCCAGGCACGAGGAGCAGGGCCTGGAGTCCCACTGCCTGGCTCCGAGTCCTGGCTTATAGATTCCACCTATAGCTCTGTGATGTAGAGAGAGCCTTAATCTTTCCAAGCCTCAGTTTCCCCATCAGTGAAAGAAGATGCTATCATCTCCATCACAGAATTGCCAGAAGTTTTGAAATAGCGAGATGCAAAGTTCTTAGAGCAGCAATGGACACAGAAAATGGTCGATAAAGGTAAGTTTTGTTACTATTCAAAGGCGAGTAAAAAGAAAGAGGGGAACAGACCTTTCACCTAACCCTCCAGTCCCACCCCCTTTCCTTAAAGTCCTGCTAAGAAGGGAACCGGCCTCAGATTTGCACTTTGCTTCCCTGGCGGGAGCTGTGCCCTTACCTCCCGTGTAGTAGCCATAGGCATAGAGAACTCGTCCCACGATCCAGGCCAAGCCCAAGCCCGAAACGACTCGCTAAAAAAAAAGCGGGGGGGGCATGTTAGTGTTTGCATTCAGGGAATAGGCAGAGCTGTACTGACATCTAGGGTTGACCACTCAATGTTTTAGCAAAAAGCTAATCGTGTCACTCGTGCCACGAGCTGCAGACGTGCTGTTCTGGCAGCTGGTGCGGACCAGAGGCTGTGGAGGCCTAGTGCAGAAGGGGGACGCCTGCACTCAGTCAGAACTCGGGCAGGAGGACACTTTCTGACTGAGGCAGGCCAAAAGGCACGTAATCGGGCTCAGGAAACCCGCTTGATTTACACAAGGCAGGGGGCAGACCAACCCCACGGTCCACAGGGCTACAGTGGCCTTCGAGGCCCATTCACCCCCTAACAGGCCACGTCATACACTCAGGTGCCTGCAGGTCAGGTCCCTGAGACCAGGCGTCATCTGGATGGTTCACCGCTGTAACCTGAGGCGATCAGTGAGTGTTGGTTGCAAGAATGAATGAATATGCAAAGTAAAACACGCATGGACATGAGCCTAATAGAGTCAGGCCTGGGTTCAAATTCTGACTCTTCTATTCCGTAGCTAATTGACTTTGAGAAGGTTACACAGTATCCTGATGTTTCCCCTCATCTGTGAAAAAAACCCCACAAGGGGAGAATCTGCCTGCTTTAAAGAACTCTGTTAACACAGACAATAGGGTGGTGAAGGTTTGGGGCAGGGACGGGGGTGGGCTGAAGAGGGTCAATGGGAAAAAAATGGGACATATCTAATACTTTCAACAATAAAGTTTCAAAAAACACACCACAGTTCTGCCCAGCGGGTGTGGCTCAGTGGGTGAGCATCGACCCAGGAACCAAGAAGTCACCAGTTTGATTCCCGGTCAGGGCACATGCCCAGGTTGTGGGCTCCATCCCCAAGAGGGGGCGTGCAGGAGGCAGCTGATCAACGATCCTCTCCCATCATTGATGTTCCTCTCTCTCTCTCCCACTCCCTTCCTTTCTGAAATCAATAAGAATCTATTTAAAAAACCAACAACACAAAAACTCTGTTAGAAGTAACTGATTGAAATTCTTTAAATAAATACACAGGGTCTAGAGGAAACACATCGGATCCCAGATGACACCCCGGGAACAACTCACCGGGTGGTACACACCTCCCACAGCGAGGAAAAATAAGAAGGGAGGGTACACTTCCAACCTGCAAGAGAAGAAAGACCTTTTAAAAGCGCCCTGTGTAAGCGCGGAGCAGCTCTTACTAAACACGGTCAGAGGGGACGAGGAACAGGAGCGGGGCGCCCTCTGACCGGCTGCGAGGGGCTCTGTGACTCGGGCGGGTTTCCTTGCAGAGCGCGGAGCCCTCGCTCCCTGGGCTGGGGCACTCAGTATCACCTGGAGCAGCGGCTACACCTCCTGCAGGGCGTGCGGCACGGGAGACTGTCTTGGAGGGGTCACCCAGGACGCCACCATCCTAACACTCTTCATTGTGCTTACTGTCCAACCTGCTCACTTACGGGTTTTTAAATGATACTTTTAGTGAGTGCCCCTGATCGCCACCGTCACTCTTACAGACAGGGCACTACAGGCCGGGTGCCGGACAGAGGCGCCCCCCTTCCCCCCGCGGCGTCTGGTGCCGAGGGCCCACACTCACGTGTTCTGGTGGGCTCGCTGGATGCAGTTGAAGAGGTGCCCGTTTTCAGGGTCGGTGCTGTACATGATGGGATACTGCGGACACAGAGGGCTTGCTGATCAGATGGTCAAGACAGTTAACACGAACCTGGACGCTAATCTATCCCAAGCTTCTACGTCGGCTTAAACATCTGCAGTGACCAGGGCTGGGTTCTCAGAGGCAGCGCCACTCGGGCTGTCAATACCCAGGAATAAGGGAGGGGGCAGCTGTGCCACAGCCATCGCTGGGTTTCTGACACACTGCAGACACCACGGGGAACACCCTTCCCACAGCCTCCCGGGGTCCCGACAGGGGCAGCGGGAACAGGAGAGAGTTCTGACGGGCACTCCGTTAAAGAAAAGGAAAGAAACTAGGTATGAGCACTTAGAAGCAGCTCGAGTTCGGAGTCTAGTGATAAGTCACTAAACAGAACCGCTCCCAGGCCAATGGCAGCAGCCATCCCTCTGGACCAGCCAGAAGGAACGGGGATCAGATGGGCCCCCTGCTGGTCCAGCGGCTCAGGCCAGCGCACGGCAGCACCACGCACCTCTGCGTGGAAATGCGACAGTGGCCTAGGGGTGCCACGCTGGGAAACAGCACTGCCTTTGAACCCTCCGCAGAAACATCCCCCTTCCTGGCGAGCAGCTCCGGCCCAGCAGGCTGTCCCCTGCCAGCCCACCTGGCCTTTCTGCAGGAGACCAGCCCGGCGGAGCCCGGTTTCCTGCCTTCTTCCTGCCGGGAAGGGGCAGCCTTTCTGGTCCAGTAGATGCTGCCACCACTGACCACTCGCCTCGCCTCCCCCTCCAGGACGGAAACAAGTTCTCGCCCAGACCATGTGTTCCCACTCACCTCCACCTTGTACTTCTTGCGGGCCTTGGCGACGTTGAGGGCGAGATGTGCCACCATGATGAAGCTGGCAGCCCCGGTCAGGACCACGAACCCGTACTCCTTGGAGAGGACGGCCATCTCGGCTCTGCAGGGAAACGGCAGGGACACCAGCCTGTGGCGTGCGCAGCAGGAGCAACGCACACCTGCAGGTCACAGGGGCGTGGCGCTGCCTGGAAGGGGTGGCTGGAGACACTGCTGTATTCACACACAGAACTTAAAACTATAAGGATGAACATTCGCAGACCGTCCTCGACATTATCGTCCATTCTCCCTCGTGCTAGGTTTTCCATCAACGCGACATTAGGAGCCGTGTCTAACCTCTGAGCTGCTCGCGAGGGCCACCACCCGCCCCTCTCCAGGATGGACCCAGGGGGAAGGGCTGTCACTCCTGGCCACTCCTCCTGGCCATTCAGGGAGGCCACGGAGGGCGAGGAGACAGGCTGCCCTCCCAGCTTGCCCACCCCCCTTCTCTTCTAGAAGGAGCCATTTCCAAAGTGTGGAAAATCAGCTCTGTAGTTATTAGAACAAAAATATGGGCTGGATTCTGAGCACCTCTTTGAAAACCAACGGCGGAGCTCCCAGCCTGCCCATATCCTTGGGCCGCCAGGCCATTTAAAGGAAGCTGTCTCTGTCCCCAAACAGTGAAACCAGCACATTTGGTTTAGGTCAAAGTTTGCAAGTCGAGAGTTGGCTTCCAGACCCAAATCTTTGGACAGGGCGCCGGGCTCCCGGGCAGGTGGGCACACCGTGTGCCTGGGCCGCACCTTCAGCTCATGGTCACTCTCCCCAAGCCCACCAGCGCCAGGCTACACATGAGGCAGGGAGGCACCGCGAGGAGGGCAGAGCCAAGACCAGGGAGGCCTGAGAATCCCTCCCCAGCCCCCGAACAGCCAGGCCAGCACTGGCTCTGGTGCTTGGTCCTGGACCTCTGTTCTTCTGACTTGCAAGGACTCGGGTAGGAGAAGCAGGTGGCAGGACTAAATGCCTCTCGAGCAGGAGTCTCTACTGCAGGCAACGAGCCCTCAGAAGCAAGTGCTCAGAAACCTACAGTTAGAATCGAGCACGTACGACTGGCTCCTCTTCCAGAGCAGAAATGCAGTCTGGGAGTTAGACCCCGGGCCGCCACTCCCCTGGCGCTTTGCTAAGGTGACGGTGGTGGTTGCAAAGGGCTGCAGTCAGCGGGCATGGGAGTGCTGCCCTCCCCGAGGATCCCCCTGCAGGAGCCGCAGACATCTGGTCAGGTGCAGGAGCACAGCACCCAGCCAGGGAGGAGTCCTGCTCCCTTGCCAGGTCGGCCGGCACGCCCCGAGGCTGGGATCCTGCCAACACAGAGCCAAGCTCCGCTGGGGTTGCCGCTAAGCTCCCCGGAGAGAGTCTGGCCAAGCACTGACTGTGTGCTTAGAGATCGATCCCTGTGGGATCGATGCCACTCCGGGTTCTTTCAGGAACGACCCCTCCAACTGAGGTAATGCTTGCCACCTGGCACAGTTCTGGAGTCCAGCATGCGCCGTCCGTTACAGTCCCTTCCCCTCAGACCACCCAGCGAAACCATGGGGGCAGCTGGCTGTCTGGCTCCTTGGGCAGGAGGTCAGAACCCAGGAAAGCAGGCACCGCCGCTGCTGAAAACAAAGCAGGGACTGAGTCATGGCGAAATCTCGTCCTTTAAGGAGGGAACCAGCTTAGCTCCCTCAGGGTGCAAACACCTTAATCATTTGCTGAATTCTTTTTCCCTAGGAATCCAGGGCAAAGAGAGGGACGTTTCCACGCCATAGAGCTCGGCCTTGGTGGTTCAGGCCAGGTGCGTGCTGGGATGGGAGGCAGCTCAGTTCCCAATGGCCCCACCCAGCAGCCCCAGCCGCACCCACGCCCTGCCAGCCTGGGCCAGCAGATAGCTCGGGGCAGAGCTCCCAGAGCTGATAAGTGGCACAGAGGCCCTGGATGGTGAGAGCACTGCTGCGGGCGGCATGCCTCTGCTCTGTGTCACCAGCAACCCTTCCACCCACTCAACAGGATACGGCCGGGAGGGAACTCCGCCCAGACTCTGTCTTCTCCGGGTGCTGGACACGCAGCCCGTCCAAGCGTCTGTTTGCAGCTCAGCTTCACGGCAGCGAGGAACACTTTGCAACTTGCTTGTTCGTTAATCATCTTACAGTGTTTACGGTTATACATTAAAGTTTACGATTTGTATAAATAAGAGTGCATTTAGGCACATACAGGGTGAGGCAAAAGTAGGTTTACGCTATTGGTATGGAAAATGATACAATAATCCTATCTAATAAAAGAGTAATATGCAAATTGACCATCACTCCAAGACATAAGATGTTCGCCCCCATGTGGTCAAAGATGGCTGCCCCCATGTGGACACAAGATGGCCACCACAAGATGGCTGGCAGGGGAGGGCAGTTGTGGGCAGTTGGGGGTGACCAGGCCAGCAGAGGAAGGCAGTGGGGGAGACCAGGTCTGCAGAGGAGGGCAGTTGTGGGTGATCAGGCCAGCAGGAAGGGCAATTAGGGGTGACCAGGCTGGCAGAGGAGGGCAGTTGGGGGAGACCAGGTCTGCAGAGGAGGCAGTTGTGGGTGGTCAGGCCTGCAGGGAGGGCAGTTAGAGGTGACCGGGCCAGCAGAGGAGGGCAGTTGGGTAAGAACAGGCCAGAAGGGGAGGGCAGTTGTGTGGGGACCAGGCCTGCAGGAGTGGACAGTTAGGGGCGACCAGATTGGCAGGGGAAGGCAGTTAAGGGTGACCAGGCCTGCAGGGGATGGCAGTTAGGGGCATTTGGGCTGGCTGGGGAGCAGTTAGGCATTGATCAAGCTGGCATTGGAGTGGTTAGGGGGTGATCAGGCTGACAGGCAGAAGCGGTTAAGGGCAATCAGGCAGAGGCAGGCAAGCAGTTGGGAGCCAGCAGTCCTGGATTGTGACAGGGATGTCCAACTGCCCGTTGGACCGGGATTGGGCCTAAACAGGCGGTCGGACATCCCTCAAGGGGTCCCAGATTGGAGAGGGTGCAGGCTGGGCTGAGGGGCACCCCCAACCCCCGTGCACAAATTTTGTGCACTGGGCCTCTAGTTAATGAATAATAATACAAGAATAAACAACGTTTCTCGAACTCACAACTGTAACCCTACTTTGTGTCGCCCTGTGTCAGGGAGGATCTGGTCTGTGCATCACATGGCGGGGGAGGGGCAAGGTGTAGTCACCGGAACAGTCTGCGATAGGCTGGCAATACTCCTGCATTATTCTTACTCATTCATTCCACGGGGAATCTGTTTGGCTCAAAGACACCACCTCAGCTCTACTTGTAATTGCAAACCCAGACCTGGTACAGATGTCCAAGCCAAAAGGACTAAATGGGTAATGCACCCATAAAACACATTGCTGGACAACCATTAAAAATGGCCCTAACCGGTTTGGCTCAGTGGATAGAGCGTCGGCCTGCGGACTGAAGGGTCCCAGGTTCGATTCCGGTCAAGGGCATGTACCTTGGTTGTGGGCACATCCCCAGTGGGAGTGTGCAGGAGGCAGCTGATTGATGTTTCTCTCTCATCGATGTTTCTAGCTCTCTATCCCTCTCCCTTCCTCTCTGTAAAAAAAAAAAAAAAAAAAAAAAAATCAATAAAACATATTTTTTTAAAAAGTGGCAAATTTTGAAACAGGGTTCATTTTTAGCATGCTAGGTGAAAAAAATAATGTGTATATGCAGTATAGTCTTAGTTTTCTCAATAAGAGAAGAAAATATAAAAATCTAAGCCTAGTTATTTCCAGTGGCTGATTTGTATATTTTCATTCGCACTTTCCAATAATTTCTGAAAGGAGCAAACATATACCCCAAAAGCTTCTATAAAAATGGCCTGACAGCCCAGCCAGTATGGCTGTGGACAGAGCGTCGGCCTGCAGACCAAAGGGTCCCGGGTTCGATTCCGGTTAAGAGCATGTACCTCGGTTGCAGGCTCCTCCCTGGCCCAGGCCCTGGTTGGGGCACTTGCAGGAGGCAACCAACCAATGTGTTTCTCTCACATCAATGTCTTTCCCTCTCTCTTCTACTCTCCCTAAAAATCAATAGAAAAATATCCTCAGGGGAGGATTAAAAAATAATAATCATAAGAATGGCCTGACAGTGATGGGTGATGAAGAGATAGGAGCAGGTTGGACCTGTGGCATGAGTCCTGACCCCCGCCCTTCCCGGGTGGTCATGGGGGACTCTGTAGTGAGGATGCTGCTGGGCTGAGTGTCTGAGTCAGAGCCTGGCTCTCACACTTCATCTCTGTGTCCTGGGAAAATTAGCACATTTCAGCAGCCTGCTTCCCCACCTACTAAATGGAGGTCATAATGTACCTACCCACCTCTGTGGTTGTGAGGTTAAGTGCAGGAGGTGCAGCTTGTGACCCCAGCCCAGATGCTCGACACTTAGCAAGTGCTCAATAAATGCTGTACATCGAGTTATGTTATACATGCTGATGTTCTGTTGACTGTCTTTGCCCTGATCTCTATACTAATAAAAGGGTAATATGCTAATTAGACCAGGCATCTTCTGGACAAAGCCATGGTGGCAGGGGCTGAGGCAGAGGTGGTTAGGGCCGATCAGGACGGCAGGGAAGAGCAGTTAGGGGGCGATCAGGTTAGCAGGGGAGGGCCGTTAGGGGTGATCAGGCCAGCAGGGGAGGGCAGTTGGGGGCGATCAGGCCGGCAGGGGAAGGCAGTTAGGGGTGATCAGGCTGGCAGGGGAGGGCAGTTGGAGGCAATCAGGCCAGCAGGGGAGCAGTTAGGGGGCGATCAGGCTGGCAGACAGAGGCGGTTAGGAGTGATCAGGTGAGCAGTTAGGAGCCAGTGGTCCCAGATTGGAGAGGGTGCAGGCCGGGCTGAGAGACCCCTTGCCCCCGTGCATGAATTTCATGCACTGGGCCTCTAGTATAATAATAAAAGTGTAATATGCTAATTAGACAGGATGTCCTTCCAGATGAAGCCAGGGCTGTGAGGGAAGCCCGGGTCCCAGGTGCCAGAGGGAAGCAGGCAAATCAGTAAGCAGATACCCAATTCCAGATTTCCCCCTTCAGAGCCATGATCAGAAACTGGGTACAAAACGCCCCACAAAAATGAAACTGAGTGGGCTGGGGCAGGGCAGGAACGGTACTCGCAGAGGCGTGGGCTTCCAGCTGACTCCTGGCAGACTGGAGAGGAGGCAAAGGGTTCAGCCACGAGGTTAAGTTGAAGGTTTAAAGGAACTTGAATCATTCCATCCAGTTTTTGCATTTTAATTAGACAAATTCTGTCATTGATTTAAGAGAAGAGACCCCTTGGGAAGTGTTTCCACTCCTGGCCAACTTGGCGTTGTTTATGACTCGTCTCTTGGGGCACACCGTGGAGGAGCTGCGTGGGAGCGCTGAGCTGCGCTGGGTTCACGCAGCTCGGTGACCCCGGGGCCTTGGATGAGCGCTTGGAACACCATCTCTTCTGTGCAGCCGGCAAGAAGACAGGTGTGCAGGTGGCTTTTCAGAAAGCTACAAGGTGACACTGCAAAGCCCCAGCCCTGGCACGCTCACACGCTCAGCCCTGGGAGGCTGTCTCAGCCCTGCAGATGCGCTCGGCTCCAGGCCTGAGTGAGCCACCGCGTCCAGGCATCTGGCTCAGGTCCGCCCTCCTGCTCCTATCTACTTAGATTCCAAAGGGGAGTTTGTTCCTGGCATGGATAGTGTACTGAGTCTAAGAGCATGGAACTCCTTTATTCAACCACGACATACAGAGCACTTACTGTATGCCAGGCACTGTTAGGTGTGGGGGTACAGTGTGAGCAAGATGGGGTCCCTGCCTGCAAGGTACCGCCATTCTCCAGTGCCGGAGCGACTCCAGGCTCCTACAGGACAGCCAGGGCACAGAGCCAGGCAGGGGACATGTGCCAGGACCACGAACTCTGCGAAGACAGACAGAGTTCTTCCTTTCCACCCGCTGCCCTGTGCTTCCTTCCTGGGCGGAAGATCAGGGCTGCTCGGAAGTGGCGGGAGGAGGCGTCCTCCCGTCCCTCATTAAATAGGCATCAGCGGTGGCGCCCCTTGATGACTTTGGTAAGGAACCTAATGATTTCTGTCGTTTTTAAAACAGCAACACCTGGTTTGTAACTTTCTGATTTACTTATGGAAGTATTATCACTAGCCAAGCATGATTTTTTGAGGATATATCAGGTTGGGGGGAGGAAACTGGGAAGAGTGCTTGGAAGCAGTGGGGGTGGGCACGGGGGCAGCAGGAAAGCCTGGCCGAGGTGGGCTTCTAGGGAGGTAGGAGCACAGGGGTGCCCTGGTGACCCCCGGGCCTGGAGTCTGTGGGCCAGGTCTGGGGATTGGGACAGCATCTCTCTGTGCAGCCGGTGAGAAGACGCAGGTGGCTTTTCAGAAAGCTTCCAGGCGGCACTGCAAAGCCTTACCCCGGCGCGATCACACCCAGCCTGGGAGGCTGCTCTCAGCCTGTAGATCACACCCAGCCTGGGAGGCTGCTCTCAGCCTGTAGATCACACCCAGCCTGGGAGGCTGCTCTCAGCCCTGCTGATCACACCCAGCCTGGGAGGCTGCTCTCAGCCTGTAGATCACACCCAGCCCTGGGAGGCTGCTCTCAGCCTGTAGATCACACCCAGCCTGGGAGGCTGCTCTCAGCCCTGCTGATCTGCTCGGCCCAGGGCCCCGGTCCGAGTGAGGCCCACGCAGCCCACACCTGGCTCAGGTCCCGCCTCCAGGGCCTGTGCTGACATTTTCCCGGAAGCCTGACTAGCCCTGCCCTGCTGTTCTGTCCTGGCCCCACTCGCCTTATCTCACTGGGCCAGGGTTCCTTCAGCTACACAGGCATCAGCCGATACCCCGGAGCTCGGCCCTCCTGGGCTCCCCTCTCGTGGGCTCCCCTGCCCTGGGCTCCCCTGTCCTGGGCTCCCCTGTCCTGGGCTCGGCCCTCCTGGGCTCTCCTGTCCTGGGCTCCCCTGTCCTGGGCTCCCCTGTCCTGGGCTCCCCTGCCCTGGGCTCCCCTCTCCTGGGCTCCCCTGTCCTGGGCTCCCCTCTCCAGGGCTCCCCTGTCCTGGGCTCCCCTGCCCTGGGCTCCCTCTCCTGGGCTCCCCTGTCCTGGGCTCCCCTGTCCTGGGCTCCCCTCTCCAGGGCTCCCCTGCCCTGGGCTCCCCTGTCCTGGGCTCCCCTGTCCTGGGCTCCCCTGTCCTGGGCTCGGCCCTCCTGGGCTCTCCTGTCCTGGGCTCCCCTGTCCTGGGCTCCCCTGCCCTGGGCTCCCCTGTCCTGGGCTCCCCTGTCCTGGGCTCCCCTCTCCAGGGCTCCCCTGTCCTGGGCTCCCCTGCCCTGGGCTCCCCTGCCCTGGGCTCCCTCTCCTGGGCTCCCCTGCCCTGGGCTCCCCTGTCCTGGGCTCCCCTGTCCTGGGCTCCCCTGTCCTGGGCTCGGCCCTCCTGGGCTCTCCTGCCCTGGGCTCCCCTGCCCTGGGCTCCCTCTCCTGGGCTCCCCTGTCCTGGGCTCCCCTGTCCTGGGCTCCCCTGTCCTGGGCTCGGCCCTCCTGGGCTCCCCTGTCCTGGGCTCCCCTCTCCAGGGCTCCCCTGTCCTGGGCTCCCCTGCCCTGGGCTCCCCTGTCCTGGGCTCCCCTGTCCTGGGCTCCCCTGTCCTGGGCTCCCCTCTCCAGGGCTCCCCTGCCCTGGGCTCCCCTGTCCTGGGCTCCCCTGTCCTGGGCTCCCCTGTCCTGGGCTCGGCCCTCCTGGGCTCTCCTGTCCTGGGCTCCCCTGCCCTGGGCTCCCCTGTCCTGGACTCCCCTGCCCTGGGCTCCCCTCTCCTGGGCTCCCCTGTCCTGGGCTCCCCTCTCCAGGGCTCCCCTGTCCTGGGCTCCCCTGCCCTGGGCTCCCTCTCCTGGGCTCCCCTCTCCTGGGCTCCCCTGTCCTGGGCTCCCCTCTCCAGGGCTCCCCTGTCCTGGGCTCCCCTGCCCTGGGCTCCCTCTCCTGGGCTCCCCTGCCCTGGGCTCCCCTGTCCTGGGCTCCCCTGTCCTGGGCTTGGCCCTCCTGCACCACGGACTGGGGCAGCCACCACCACATGGAGTAGAGGTGGGCTTTCTGGACCCGGCACTTGCCTCGAATAATCGATGACTTCTGTGCTGTGGGAGTTACAATGTATCTTTTACTAAAGTAAAATCAGTCAGATGTTTCAAAGGAGAGATGTTTCAGCTCCCTCTGCCCTCAAACAGACAGACAGACAGACAGACACGAGGCAGCGTGGACAGTGGTACGTCCGCGTGTAAGAGTCCTCAGATCAGCCTGCGGTCTGTCACTGATGGATTTTTCTGCACCAGGTGTGGGACGATCACACGGCACTCACTCACCGGGAGCCTTTCCCCAGCTAGTGACGAGAACCCTGACCTGGCTGCCGGCGCTGTGAGCCAGCCTTCCTCACACAGGCTCCTTCCGTCCCACGGCAGCGCCCAGCGCCGACATCATTCATGAGGCTGCCTGAGGGTGCTAGCATGTTGTGCTGGGCCCACCTCGCCAGCCTGAAGCACCTGGGCGGCTGCCCAGCCCTGGCTCTGCCTCCAGTGGGTGTGCATAGGCACAGGCCTCCGCCAGCCCCAGCAGCACAGCCGGCCTCCTGACACGCGTGGAGCTCGGGGGAGAGACCGGGGAGCCCGGAGGAAAGCATCGAAGAGCAATTCCATTCCCATGAAGAGAGAGGGGAAAGGCAGTCCCCGATTTCTGTGGGTCCCGCTATACCTGCCGATGCTGGGTCACTTCTGCGTTACACACACCATGGCACCTGTGTGCTGGCCAACGTTTCCAGCGACAGCCAGACTTGAGAAAGAGCACGTGGACATTTAAGAGAAGGAGTAATAACCGAGTGAGGATGCAAACCTCTTCGCCACGGCTGCGCGGGTCTTCAGCAGACCGTTCTCCGAGGGTGAAAATGACACGCTGGTTGAAGAGTCATTGTTTCTCTGATTACTGACTCAGTGAGGCCAGCGGGATAGGGCACAAAGTGGGGCTGTCCTAGCACCCCGATTCTTCAATTCCTCATCAGGAGGACTGAAGATCTGTCCTTTTTAGAATAATGCTGCCATAGTCCAAATATATTCAGCTTTATAGTTAAATTAGAGGCCCAGTGCACGAAATTCATGCACGGGTAGGGTCCATAGGCCTGGCTGGTGATCAGGGCAGATCGGGGCCTTCTGGCTGCTGGCTGGGGCCTTCCTTCATTCTGCGCCACCCCCTGGTGGTAAGCGCACATCATAGCAAGCGATCAAACTCCCGGTCTCCTGGTTGAACTCCAGAGGGCACACTTTGCATATTAGCCTTTTATATATATATATAGACTAGAGGTCTGGTGCACAAAATTCATGCGGGGGAGGGGGGGAGCAGGGATCAGCCTGGCCTCCGGGACCCCTTGCAATCTGGGACCCCTCGGGGAATGTCCGACTGCCAGTTTAGGCCCGATCCCGCAGGGATCCCCAATCCTGCGGGATCGGGCCTAAACTGGCAGTCAGACATCCCTCTCGCAATCTGGGACCACTGGCTCCTAACCGCTCGCCTGCCTTCCTGCCTCATCTCCCCTAACCACTCTGCCTGCCTGCCTGGTTGCCCCTAACTGCTCGCCTGCCTGCCTGATCGCCCCTAACTGCTCTCCTGTCTGCCTGATCACCCCTAACTGCTTGCCTGCCTGCCTGATTGCCCCTAACCACTCGCCTGCCTGCCTGATCGCCCCTAACTGCCTCTGCCTGAGCCCCTGCCACCGCAGCTTCGTCCGGAATGATGTCCGGAAGGTCATTCGTCTGTCCGTTCTAATTAACATATTACCCTTTTATTAGTATAGATAGCCACCACTTGGCCATATATATATTCAAGTGTTACGTGTTTTAATCCCAGCACTTTGGAGAACTGAGTTCATTCCTGCACTAGGGGTCCCTTGACCTCCTTTCCCACACTTGTCCCCTATGCTACAATGTAGCCGGTCACCCCTGAGCAGAAGCCACAACTCCAGGATGACTCACCATGGAGTCCTCAGCGCCTTCCACCGCCCTGCGCACAGTCCCGGGCTCCCCGCAGCGACACCGCACAGAGGGAAGTTCTCAGAGATCCCAGCCAGAACCGTAAAGGAAGATTCCGCCCAGGCAGAGGTAGGAAATGCCCCAAGATGCGCAAGTCTGCTGGATCCCGGTCGGTGCGTCCGCACTGAGTGTTAAGAGCAGACGTGCTCTACCTGCCGCCTTCTCTCTGGAGGTGACTGTGAAAGGCACACAGGAGCGGAATGGAACTGAACCCCCCGGGAAAGCTGCTAATTGAGCTTCAGGAATCTAAGAATAGTAGGTTTGTAATGAGACGGGACAGATCCTAGGTCCCTTTGCTGCTGCGAGGACACTTTCCCAACAGATTCTTGACACAAAAGGCTCCATGGGTGAGAGTCCCTGACTGGTGACACCTCACCTGGGGGCCCTGGTCACACTGGACCACCTGGAGCTCGGCCCCCCAGGTGACGGGCTCCCGAGGCCAGGCTGTAGGAGTTGCTCCATGGCCCGAAGGCAGTGACCTCAGAGGCAGGGAGAGAGCAGGGGAAGCCACGGGCACAGAAGAAGGGAAAAACCTCAACAACTGCTTATTGGTTAAAGTCTCTGCCAGACGAACCATTTCCCTGCGAGGAGTGCCTGCCTGGTGCCCACCTGCCGCCTTCTTCAGTCCTGCTCAGAAGGGCTCCTCCCCGCCCGGCCCTACTAAGCGCCATGCTCCACGGGAGGGCACGGTCACAGTGGTGACCCAAATGGAGAAGGCAGAGTACAGTCAAGGAGGGACAGAGCACAGGAGGACCGTAAAACGGGGGGGACGGATGGAACGATGGCTGCGGGACAGAAAGTGTGATGTGGGAGAGAACACAGCAAGCACACAGGCAGGGAGGCGGCTGTGTTTTGGGAGAAAGAGAAAGGCCAGCGTGTCTGGAGGTGTGATGGAGAAAGAGTGGTTGGAGAAATAAATTATTATCCATACTACTTATTACTAGCACATGCATCATTTACTGCGCGTCAGCACTGTTCTAAGGAGTTCACCACTATTAACTCATTAAACCCCTCAGAGCATTCCTAGGATATATTATAACTTCCATTTTTGCAGAAGAGGAAACAGCATCAGAGAGGTTAAGTCATCTGCCCAAGGTCACACAGCTGCCATAGAGACTGCCTGGCTTCACACAGCCAGGCAGCCTGGTTCCAGGGTCTATGCTCTCAGCCCTTGGCTATCTTGCCTCTCAAGGAGGTTGGAGCCACCTTTGACCACATCTGACCTCTTTTGAAACTTGTCCACTTCCTCAGACTCTCTTCTTATTTGCAAGAATAGAAAGCTAATAATTAACTCTAAATCTGTGACTGATTAAAGTCTGAGATATTTCTAATTGGAAGAAAGAAAAAACCTTGGAAAAGGTTCAAAAAGGAACTTAAAAAAAAAAAGCATGCGGGCACTACAGTATGGCAAACGAGGGGAGATTACAGAACGGAAAAACGTCCTCCGGTCTTTCAGGCATTCAGGTTCACAAGGGGCAAGGCAGCCCAGAAACTGGCACTTCGTTTTTATTTTTATTTTTTTTAGGGCCTTCCAGTAAAAACCGGAAGACCTGCTGGACAAATTCAAAAAGAGCTGTAAGCACTGGCACTTCGTTTTTATAAAATGATTTCCCATGTAACCTGTCCCTTAACTGGCATTACACAGGAACCGAGGATCATGGGGAAACAAAACCCTGATTTCCAGAAGAGGGAAAAAAAAATCTCGAATGAGTCACACTGACACCACTTGGATTTTCCATCACAAGAGACACGGGCCGACAGCAGTTAATTCTGCAGAGTCCCCTCTAGGGTACCAGCCATTCTGAATGAAGGAACCACCTGGGCTGTTGGCTCCTGCCCAGGACAGGGGTCTAACTCTCCATACCTGTCTGTACCAATCATTCACATGTCTTAGGCTGGAGAAATAAAATATCACTTATTTTTAAAAAGTGTACCAAGGCACCAAAACATTAGGACCCAAGTTCCAGTTAGTAAACAGGTCAACTCTGGAAAGAGCTCAGAGGGGGGCTGTGCAGTTCCAAATGCTGAAATCCTTCCAGGGATTTGCAAATGTATTGGGAAGGCAGTACAATTGTCCTGTCTCCTCACTGCTTTTCTCCCCACAAAGAGAGTTAGGTAGACACTGTAAGAGACAGTGCAGCAAACTCAGGAATTCTATTTTACACAGCAGCCACCTACCTGATACCTGCTAAATTCTTCTTTTTCAGGAGGATGGTATACTCATAAGGAGTATTAATGAATCCATTGCAAAAACTGTAGCAACATATTCTTTTAAACAAATATTGCTTAAAAAATGCAAAATGAGCCCTAGCCAGTTTGGCTCAGTGGATAGAGCGTCAGCCTGCGGACTGAAGGGTCCCGGGTTTGATTCTGGTCAAGAGCACATGCCTGGGTGATGGGCTCAATCCCCAGAAGGGGGTGTGCAGGAGGCAGCCGATCAATGTTTCTCTCTCATCATTGATGTTTCTAGCTCTCTCTCTCCCTTCCTCTCTGAAATCAATAAAAATATATTTTTTAAAATGGTTCCTGGTCAGATGTGGTGGGCAATGGTGTTCTGAATATGGATTCAGAATATTTAAATGCAAATATAGGGATCAGTCTATTTAAATGCAGCTAGCTGTGCAGTAGGCACTAACTAAATTACTTTTGGACAGATGGACTTGCCATCCATTTCATTCCAGATGGGTCCAGGGGCTTTTTAGCATTTCTCTGGATAACGGGAAGGCTCTTCTCTCACGCCTGCTCAGTCTATTTGCTGTCCTCCAGTGAGGAGGTTCCTTTCAGAACTGCCTCCTCGGAGAGCTAGGCCAGCAGGAGGACTCCTAAACGGGGTGTGGGAGTGTGGGGGGTGGGGAGACTGCCCTTCTGCGCTTTGTGAGTGCAGCTTCTGGGTCTCCACCAGTGCACCTGTTTTATATATAGTAACGGGTTCAGGGGTGGAAATGATGCTTGACAGAGTTTTCTATTTTTGTAACATTGTGTCAGGAGGAAGCTAAACAGAACTTCTTCCCAGGGGTGAAAAATATTTATTTGGATTTAGATGTTAGTTGTGTTTAGCTTCGTTACATTTAACTCCTAGGAGGAAAAGCATTCTTGATCCCTCTACTCAGATACTGGTGAACTACATACACGGAACTAAGTAAACCATAGCCTATAGCGCTGACCAGTACCCTTGGGTCCCTCCCAGCGCTGCGGGCTCCTCCGCAGGCACAGAGGAAGCTGACCACCGGCTCTCCGCCGCCTGACCACACCTAGGTGCCCGCACATCTGCAGAGCAGTCAGTGGCCTTCATCCAGGAGTCCGCGTCTCCAGTTTAGGGACTGAAGGCCCAGCCCCACCCTCTTGTCTCTGCTTTCCCTTGACCGCCCTCCCCACACTTGTCCCCTACGCTACAATGTAGCCGGCCCCCTCATGACTCCGCAGGGAAGTGTCAGCAGAAGCCACAACTCCGGGACGACTCACCCTGGAGGCCTCAGCGCCTTCCACCGCCCTGCGCACCGCCCCGGGCTCCCCGCAGCGACACCGCACAGAGCGAAGTTCTCGGAGGCCCCAGGCAGAACCGTAAAGGGAGATTCCGCCCAGGCAGAGGTAGGAAATGCCCCTCTTAAAGGCTCCAATGCAAACCGACAAACGTTTCTGTGGGGCAGGAGGAAAACAAACACGATTCCCCCGGGGCTCCCGGAAGGTCCCCAGCAACAGCCACAGCCGCAGCGGGCGCAGCGCTCCAGGGTCGTTTAAAACCCGGGGTTACCCGTGGGCCTGCCCTGCCCACTGCCCCGCAGTGCCCGCACGCCTATTCTCCGCACCAGAGCTGCAGCTGGCAAGGTCGGGCGCACAGTCCGGGGACTGGAGGAGAGGGAAGGAAGGGACTTGGAAGGGTTGACCTTGAGAATCTCTCTGAGTTGCAGATGGCGCGGCAGGGGCCAGCTGAGACGCTGCAAACCACTCCATCCTGGGGAGGATGCAGGGCAGGAGGGCGGAGGGAATGGAAAGGTAGAAAGAAAGCTGCAGACAGTAAGGGCGAAAGAGAGCGAGTCTCTCTTCAGCTCGGGTTGGCAGAGATATGGGTGGTGCCCAGCGCAGGAGCTGAAGTGCCCCCAAGGGCGGCGCGCCTCGCTGCCCGCAGGTGCGTGCACTCACCTGGATCACCTCCGAAGGGCTGGTGCAGACCGCAGCTGCCAAGCGCAGTGTGGGTGCAGTGACCAGGCCTTGGGCAGGGCGTGGCGTGGCTCGAGAAGGCCCCGCCCCGCCACAGGCCCCGCCCCCAAGGCCGGGCTCCCGGCGCTGCTAGTCCTCCGAGTGCCCGCTCCAGGCTCCTGGTTGTGAGCCAGAGACGGAAATTCCTTCCTCCTCACGGTTGCCTACTAATTTAGCCCTTCCACTCCCAACTTTATTTATTTAGTCCCTTTCGCCTTCCTAAAGTGACCCCACCAGCTCATGTTTCGTGGATTGGGTTTGCAGAACGGTCGCACGTTGGCAATTTGTCCCCAGCACAGCCACCGTAGCTGGCGCGTAGGCACCTGGCTGGTGAGGCGCAGGCTTGTACGGCGCATGCGCCGAAGTTGGAGCGCTGCGGACGGGGCGGGGCGGGGCGGGGGTGGGTGCGGCCGGCGCTCGGTGCCTCGGGCGGCTGCTCTCGCCCATGGAAGGGACTAGGGTGTTCGGGCCCGCGCGTCTCCCTAACTAGTGGAGTCACTGTTAGTCCCGAGCCGAGAGCCCGAGCCGAGCCCTGCCGCGTGGTGGCCGCGCCCGCCTGGGCGCCCCGTCCGCCGGCTTGGGTCCCGCCCTCGCAGTTCTGTTTCCGGGACCAGGGCGGCACCGCCCCGGGACCACGGGCCCCCGGGACCACGGGCCCCCGGGACCACGGGCCCCCGGGACCACGGGCCCCCGGGACCACGGGCCCCCGGGACCACGGGCCCCCGGGACCACGGGCCCCCGGGACCACGGGCCCCCGGGACCAGGGCGGCACCGCCCCGGGACCACGGGCCCCCGGGACCACGGGCCCCCGGTCCCGAGCTCGAGCCGCGCTTCGCCTGGAGTCCAGGGTCCAGCCCGGGCGGCTGGGCGGTGGGCGCGGCCGAAGCAGCAGCACGGGCCGGCGCAGGGACCCTCCCGCCAGGGGCCAGGCCCGGCTCCCGGCCCGCGGGCTCGTCCTCCGGCGCCGGGGCGTCGAGGTGTGGAGAGGCCGGCGCCAGATCTGGGCTGGGTGTCGGGCCCTTGCTGGGCTGTCAGACCCGCGCGTCCAGGCCTGCGCGCGCCGACAGGGTTTGCTGTTGCTGTTTGAGCCACCTCCGAGCATTCTCACCCTTTCCGCTTCTTAGCTCGGGAGGTTGTATTCGTTCCTGGTGTGTTGCCTCTAAAGGGCTTGTTTCTAGGGCTTGAACGTCGAGGGGGAGGAAGTGGGAAAGCATTTCTGCCTTATGGAGGGACATGTTGCCTGGATGTGTGCCGCGTCCCCGCCCCGCTTCACACCGTGAAACCTAGTCCCCCTGTGTTGGCATTGAGAGGTGGGGCCTTTGGGACCAGCTTAGTCATCAGGGTGGAGCCCCAGCAATGGGATAAGCGCCCCGATGGACCCCAGAGAGCGCCCGGCCAAGACGGTCCTCTGTGTGCGAGGAAGCAGCTCCCAGCAGACACGGAGCCTGCCGGGCCCTTGATCTTGGCCTGCCCTGCCGCCAGGTCTCCGGGAACAAATAAGTGCCTGCTGTTTAAGCCACCAGCCTGTGGCGCCTCGGCCAGAGGTGGGCGGAGGAGTGATTCCGGCCCCTCCTTCCCCTTGGCCCTGTTTGACCGCAGAAAGGGACTGAACAACTCAGGACCTTCTTTGAAAATTCTCATTACAAAAGCAGGGTGTGTTTATTATAGAAATGTTGGAAACAGAGGCTTTTCTAGCCTCTCCATTAAAAATTGCAACTTTTGTCCTAGCCAGTTTGCTCAGTGGTTGGAACATCAGCCTGCAGACTGAAGGGTTGGGGCTCCATTCTGGTTAGGGGCACGTACTGGGATTGCAGGCTTGAGCCCCAGCCCCCAGGGGGCAACCAATCCATGTGAGAGGGTTCTGTCTCTTGTCTCTGCCTTCCACTCTATCTAAAAATCAATGGAAAAAATGTCCTCGGGTGACGATTACAACAACAAAAATTGCAACTTTTTTCTCAAGGCACTTCTTATCCCCTTCCTCACTTTATTTTGTACCATCTGACATATTGGTGTTGACATAAAAACATTCAAACCTATAAAGAATTTTTGTGAGTTTATTTGAGCCAAACTGTCGACAATTGCTGGGAAGCAGAACCTCAACGAATTGAGATAATGCTCTGGAGAATGGCAGGTTACATCTATATTTATACACTAGAGGCCTGGTGCATGAAAATTTGTGCATGGGGGTGGGGGATCCCTCAGCCCAGCCTGTGTCCTCTCGCAGTCCGGGAGCCCTCAGGGGATGTCCAACTGATAGCTTAGGCCCACTCCCTGGCGGTGAGACATCCTGCTGCACTTGCCAGCGGTGAGCCTGGCTTTTGGCTGAGTGGCAGTCCCCTGTGGGAGTGCACTGACCACCAGGGGGCAGCTCCTGCGTTGAGCATCTGCCCCCTGGTGGTCAGTGCATGTCATAGAGACCAGTCGTTCTGGTCATTCTGGTCATTCCACCATTTGGTTGATTTGCATATTAGCCTTTTATTATATAGGACTGCAATCAAAGGCAGGGACGTTGGTGGGTTACATGAAATCCATTGGTAATAGACTAGAGAGGCAGGAGAAAGCAAAGTGGGGAAACTCCTGGGATTGGATAAAAGGTAAAATGATAGACACATACTTAGGTGGGTGCAGGAACAATTAACATAACAATGTAGGAATTTGTGGTCTCTGTCCTGGCAGCCAGGCACATTAGGTTGTGCCCTGAAAAGGGGTCCAGGAAAAGGGAAGTTACAAGTTACCCAGACATTTCAAGGGTATGCTATTATAGATGCAAAAAGACACATAGGCTCCGTTAAGGTAAAGGTTGACCTTGTCAGTGAAAATACCGGCCTAGGATGTAACTACCCACCATCACTGCTTTTAGTTAAAGTTTAATTTCAGACCATCCTTTGTGGTTACTTTAGGTCTGAGTTTGCAAGACTGCCATGCAGGCCT
Source organism: Ia io (assembly GCA_025583905.1). NCBI lineage: Eukaryota > Metazoa > Chordata > Mammalia > Chiroptera > Vespertilionidae > Ia > Ia io. The sequence continues at coordinate 2,539,512 of JAJQQW010000022.1, read as the reverse complement.
CCCCTGAGCTTGTCAGGTCAGCATGCGGCCCCTTCCGTCCACATCGGGGGATTCAGTTAAGTAATTTGTTTATGGTCTGGCTCTCGCAGTCCAGTGTAAATTGCATGAAGGTGGTGATATTGTCTATTTACTGCCATATTCCTAGTGCTTTGTAGTGCCTGGTATACAGTTGGCACTCAATAATCATTTGTTACATGAATGCATGAATGACTTTTCCATGAAGCCTGCACTTTCAGCCGACCACTTAGGGAGAAACATAGGCGTGTGCCCTGACCAGGAATCGGACCCACAACCTTCTGGTGTACGGACGACACTCCACCATCTGAACCACCCAGCCAGGGTGGTGCTGTGAACACTGAAAGTCACATTTTCCTCCCCAAGAGCCCAGCAGGTGATGCTTCTGCGCAGTCCACGGGAGCCCATCCGCATCGCCCACGTCGCTCGCTGTGGTCAGTCTTCGACGTTTGCGAGTCTCATAGGCATTTCACTTTTGTGTTGATTTGCATTTACCTAATTGTCGGTAAGTTTTGCTATTTACTCATTGGTTTTTAACGGCTGAAACTTTTTCTTTGAAAACTACTATTTCTTACCTTTTGCCTGTTTTCATGTTAGATTGTCATTTTTTCTCTTTAGCTTATACTTGTATAAGCATTTTATAAATTAAAGAAGTAAGGTCTTTGCTGCCGTGCATGTTGTAAATATCCTTTTCATTTCACACTGGTCTTTGGATTTTGTTTAACTTTTATTCTATAGAGAAAAGCTGTACATTTAAATTTTTCAGTTTTAAAATATATATGTTTTTATTGATTTCAGAGAGGAAGGGAGAGGGAGAGAGATAGAAACATCAATGATAAGAATCATTGATTCGCTGCATCCTGCATGCCCCACACTGGGGATCAAGCCTGTAACCTGGGCATGTGCCCTGACTGGGAATCCTGGTTCACTGGTCAACACTCAACCACTGAGCCATGCTGGCCGGGCTAAAGTTATCAGTTTTTTATTCTTCTTTGGAAAGTTTTTTCTACCTCATTCATGAGACCTTTTTGAAACTTTATGCTTTAGTTTATATTTAACTCCTTGATACCTGTTCACTCTTTTGATAATTTTATTTATTTATTTATTTATATTTATTTATTTATTTATTTATTTTAATCCATTGATTTTTAGAGAGTAGAAGGGAAGGAGGGAGGGGGAGAGAGAGAAACATTGATGTGAGAGAGATATACTGATTGGTTGCCTCCTGCATGCGATGAGATCAAACCTGCAACTCAGGTACGTGTCCTTGACTGAGAATCGAACCTGTAGCCCTTTGGTGCGTGGGCTGATTCTCTAACCACTGAGCACACCTACCAGGGCGATAAATTTTATTTAAATCTTTGAGGCACCAAACTGAGGGAATGCACTAAGTATTGAGCTCCCCCCGCCGCCCCCCTCCCCCCGCAAACAGTTTGTCAGTGAATTTGTGTTTTTCCTCCTTTTAAGTGTGGCCATCACCATGAACTAAAATGCCATTTGTATTTGGGTCTGTTTTTTTGATTTTCCATTGTTTCAGTGATGTCTATTTTTTTCTCCAGTATAAAACCGGTTTTAAATTTTGCTCATGCCTGGGTATTGCTATGCAAAAACATTACCTTTTTCCTTACCCAAACATCACAGCCTCACAAGCACCCAGAACGCAGGTCCTCGGGGCATGTCTGAGCAAAGTTCTGCGGAGAAGCATTAAGGTGTGCCCGCCTGGCACAGAGCACAGCGGGGAGATGTGCCAGGTGCAAATATAGCGTGTTCTGTGGATGCCTGATTGGGAAGGAATGCCCTGCATGCACTTAAAACCCAAGCTGGGCAGGCACTGTGCCAGGGCCCACACTGGGGCGAAGTCTGATTTCATTCAGAAAAGTAGTGTATCTACTGACCGGGTGATTAGTCCTAGTTAAGTAGTTACAGTGTAACCAAGCTACAGGCCTGGGGTTTGCAGCGGCTGTGGGAGGAGGAGGACTTACTTTGGGGCAAAAGGAGAAAGGGTGTGTCCTAAAACCTGAGCCGTCTCACACCCTCCAGAAGTGGCTCTGTTTTCGGGAAAGAATGAAGCGCTTAACTAGCACGAGCGTGTTTCCTTTGTACTATTTAGGATGGCTCGCTCTCTCACGCGCATCACAACCCCCTCTCTTGGTTCTAACATCTTCATCAGTGCAGTTGGGCACAGCTGCCCACCTAGGCCTGCTGCTGGGGCCTGTGCTCCTGAGCCCTGTCTGTCGTTGGCTTTTCTGGTGGAGCCTCCTTACCTCTACAGCAGGTGTTTGCTACGTCTGGGTGTCAGTTCAGATCCTGTTTCTCACCTCTGTTCTGTGCCAGCTGGCTTTCACCACCCTCCACCCCACCCTACCCCACCCCACCCCACCCCCATCTATACAGTTAAAGAACCTTCCCATCTTCTTCCACGATGACCTGTGTCCAGTCAAACCAATTAATCAGGTCCCCGTTTCTTTCTCTAGAGGCGGCGTCTCTTGACACCCCACTTGTGACCTTTGTACTTTACACTTTGCCCTGCCAGTCCGCCCCCTTTCACTTCTCTGCATCTTTCAGGAGTGTTTTAACTTCACAAATGGAGACTGATAACATCTAACTGTCCTATAAGCATGGGTACCTCTCCAGTGGTTTGCTAACGGAGATCACAGGCCTAGTTAGGCCTCCGCCAGGGTCTGAGCGCCAGGCCCTGTGGAGGCTTCAGGGTCGCAGGAGACAAAGACGGTTCCTCCAGGAGCCGCAGCTTCTCCACGGAGCAGGTTCTCAGCCGGCAGCGGTCTGCCCTCCTCCCTCCCCCCATCCCCCGCCCCCGCTGGGTGCTCTGGGGCCTGATCCCGCTCCTGCTCCTGTCTCCTCCCGTTGCTGGTGCCCTGGCTTCACCAGTGAGCCTCCTCCGCAGCAGCCACCTGCCCAGGCTCTGGGCCATGGATCCTTTTCTCACCTCTGCCCCCAAGGCTGTGCTCAGCCTTAAGAGCCACTTGCACTGTGCCATGCCCAGGCCGTCCTGGTGCTCACATGGGGTGGCGGTCTCATCCCCAGAGGCCTCTGCTCTGCTCACTGAGCATCATGCCCCTAGGGGAGGGGGGGAGGTGTGACAAGGAGCAGAACCAGGTGGTCCTGGTGACACTGGGCTGTCTGTCCATCTCGTGGAAGTGACTATGAACAGGTGGGTAGCTTGTCAGGAAACAGCCGAGGGCAGGTGGTTGGTGGGTCCTGCCTAGCGCTGCTCCTCGGAGGGCAAAGGTGGTGTGAGATCCTGTGTCAAAAGTGGAGGGGCCCTAAGGGGAGCTCCTGGACAGCCAACACCCACCACCTCCCCAGGCTTCCAGTTCGGGAGGCCAGAGAGACAGGTCTGAATGGATGATGCCAGTGCAGGTGTGAAATGCCCGGGAAGGTGCCTGTGTAGTGCGGTGGGGATGTCAACTCCGAGCAGCTCTCTCCAAACTACTTCATCCCTCCTGTGCTGAAGCCCCAGGCTGCAAAACCCTTTTCAGGAACCTCCTCCCAGGCCTGGTCTGGAGTGTGGGAGTGGCCAGTACTCAGCAGGTGGCAGGCACCGCCTCTGGGAGGGAACTGGCTGGAGGACTGGAGGAGGAGGAGAGATGTGAGTACAAACTTCTCTGCTTCACCCACAAATGTATTTAAAGACAGCCAAGAATTCCCAAAACATTCTTTTTAAAAAAAGATATATTTTATTGATTTTTTACAGAGAGGAAGGGAGAGGGATAGAGAGTTAGAAACATTGATGAGAGAGAACCATCCATCTGGGGATGTGCCCGCAACCAAGGTACATGCCCTTGACCATACTCGAACCTGGGACCCTTCAGTCTGCAGGCTGACGCTCTAGCCACTGAACCAAACTGGTTAGGGCCCAAAACATTCTTTACAATGTTGGACGACCTCAAAGGACAGACAGTGTTGCATAGAGGAGGAGCTGCAATAGGAGACAGAGTCGGGGTGCCCTGCAGGATTGTCAGGGTGCACGGGTGTCTGCAGACACCCAGCCAGCTCCTAAAGTCTGCTTCATAGCTGCAATTGTCACACCAAGTGGACAAGGGGACGAGGGAATGCCTTTCAGCGCAGTGGTCTGAGTGTGCACACTGCTCTGAAGGCAGTCCCGCCATCACCTGCTCTGATCCCAACTTCACACTCAGACACGTGATCAAGGCAGAGACAACGCAGGAGAGCAGCTGGGGTTGTGGTTTCCCATCTCCTCTGACCACTTTCTCACAGTAGAAGTGGATTTTGCATTGCAACCCAGTATACACACACAGATTCACACACTGCGATTCAGGGAAGTCGTTGGACCTGGGGGAGTGACCAGCTCAAGGCTGTGACAGTCCCCAGAGGACAGAGCTGGCTGGTTTGGAACTGGGTGGCCGAGGAGATGAGAGGAAACTTTCCAAATATACTCTAGGGAAACTTTTTATTACATACACGAGGGCCCTGAGTCAGCAGACATTTACAGCCAGAGTACCGTTCAACCAAATGCTTTAGGTATTTGCCAATGAAACTGAGCCACATTCTCTCACTCAGTCCTGCTAATTTCGTGGGATTTAGGCAGACCTACCTTACCCGCCTGCCCCTTTATTCCCACAAAGCATTTATACTTATACTAGAGGCCCGATGCACGAAGATTTGTGCAAGAATGGGCCTTCCTTCCCCTGGCTGCTGGCACTGCCTTCGCTCCAGCCTGGAGCCACCTTTCCACCTTCCCACGCTGCTCAGAGGCCCCATCTTTGTTGGGTTAATTTGCATACTCACTCCTGATTGGCTGGTGGGCATCGTGAAGTTATGGTCAATTTGCATCTTTCTCTTTTATTAGTGTAGATTCTCCCATCCGAGGCTCACATGCCATCCCAGGCATGATAAAAGGTTTGATTCCCTTACAGTAAAATCAGTTTAACATTTATTTCTCTGAATGTAATACCCAGGCCTCTGCATGTCTGGTTTTCTTTGACAAACTCCCCTTTCCTGTCCTGTATGTGAACATCCACAGTTGCACCAGATGCCAGCTCCTTCTGGAAGCTTCTAGGGCTGCGGGGTGTGTGGAGGCTGGTTGTGGAGTGCGTGGAGGCTGGTCGTGGGGTACGTGGAGGCTGGTAGTGGGGTGTGTGGAGGCTGATTGTGGGGTGCGTGGAGGCCGGTTGTGGGGTGCGTGGAGGCTGGTTGTGGGGTGTGTGGAGGCTGGTCGGTTGGGTTGTGTGGGGGCTGGTCGGTGGGGTGTGTGGAGGCTGGTCAGTGGGGTGTGTGGAGGCTGGTCGGTGGGGTGCAAGGAGGCTGGTCGGTGGGGTGTGTGGAGGTTGGTTGGTGGGCGAGTGCTTGGAGGCTGGTCGGTGGGTGAGTGCGTGGAGGCTGGTCAGTGGGGTGTGTGGAGGCTGGTTGGTGGGGTGCATGGAGGCTGGTCGGTGGGCGAGTGCGTGGAGGCTGGTCGGTGGGGTGTGTGGAGGCTGGTTGTGGGGTGCATGGAGGCTGGTTGTGGGGTGCGTGGAGGCTGGTTGTGGGGTGCGTGGAGGCTGGTCGGTTGGGTTGTGTGGAGGCTGGTCAGTGGGGTGTGTGGAGGCTGGTCGGTGGGGTGCATGGAGGCTGGTCGGTGGGCGAGTGCGTGGAGGCTGGTCGGTGGGGTGTGTGGAGGCTGGTTGTGGGGTGCGTGGAGGCTGGTCGGTGGGGTGTGTGGAGGTTGGTTGGTGGGCGAGTGCGTGGAGGCTGGTTGTGGGGTGCGTGGAGGCTGGTCGGTGGGGTGTGTGGAGGCTGGTCGGTGGGGTGCATGGAGGCCGGTTGTGGGGTGCATGGAGGCTGGTTGTGGGGTACGTGGAGGCTGGTTGGTTGGGTTGTGTGGAGGCTGGTCGGTGGGGTGTGTGGAGGCTGGTTGTGGGGTGCGTGGAGGCTGGTTGTTGGGGTGTGTGGAGGTTGGTTGGTGGGCGAGTGCGTGGAGGCTGGTTGTGGGGTGCGTGGAGGCTGGTTGTTGGGGTGTGTGGAGGCTGGTCGGTGGGGTGCATGGAGGCCGGTTGTGGGGTGCATGGAGGCTGGTTGTGGGGTGCGTGGAGGCTGGTCGGTTGGGTTGTGTGGAGGCTGGTTGTTGGGGTGCGTGGAGGCTGGTCAGTGGGGTGCATGGAGGCCGGTTGTGGGGTGCATGGAGGCTGGTTGTGGGGTGCGTGGAGGCTGGTCGGTTGGGTTGTGTGGAGGCTGGTCGGTGGGGTGTGTGGAGGCTGGTCAGTGGGGTGTGTGGAGGCTGGTCGGTGGGGTGCATGGAGGCTGGTCGGTGGGGTGTGTGGAGGTTGGTTGGTGGGCGAGTGCTTGGAGGCTGGTCGGTGGGTGAGTGCGTGGAGGCTGGTCAGTGGGGAGTGTGGAGGCTGGTTGGTGGGGTGCATGGAGGCTGGTCGGTGGGCGAGTGCGTGGAGGCTGGTCGTGGGGTGCGTGGAGGCTGGTTGTGGGGTGCGTGGAGGCTGGTCGGTGGGGTGTGTGGAGGTTGGTTGGTGGGCGAGTGCGTGGAGGCTGGTTGTGGGGTGTGTGGAGGCTGGTTGTGGGGTGTGTGGAGGCTGGTCGGTGGGGTGCATGGAGGCCGGTTGTGGGGTGCATGGAGGCTGGTTGTGGGGTGCGTGGAGGCTGGTCGGTTGGGTTGTGTGGAGGCTGGTCAGTGGGGTGTGTGGAGGCTGGTCGGTGGGGTGCATGGAGGCTGGTCGGTGGGCGAGTGCGTAGAGGCTGGTTGGTGGGGTGTGTGGAGGCTGGTTGTGGGGTGCGTGGAGGCTGGTCGGTGGGGTGTGTGGAGGTTGGTTGGTGGGCGAGTGCGTGGAGGCTGGTTGTGGGGTGCGTGGAGGCTGGTTGTTGGGGTGTGTGGAGGCTGGTCGGTGGGGTGCATGGAGGCCGGTTGTGGGGTGCATGGAGGCTGGTTGTGGGGTGCGTGGAGGCTGGTCGGTTGGGTTGTGTGGAGGCTGGTCAGTGGGGTGTGTGGAGGCTGGTCGGTGGGGTGCATGGAGGCTGGTCGGTGGGCGAGTGCGTAGAGGCTGGTTGGTGGGGTGTGTGGAGGCTGGTTGTGGGGTGCGTGGAGGCTGGTCGGTGAGGTGTGCGGAGGCTGGTTGTTGGGGTGTGTGGAGGCTGGTTGTGGGGTGCGTGGAGGCTGGTTGTTGGGGTGTGTGGAGGCTGGTCGGTGGGGTGCATGGAGGCCGGTTGTGGGGTGCATGGAGGCTGGTTGTGGGGTGCGTGGAGGCTGGTCGGTTGGGTTGTGTGGAGGCTGGTCAGTGGGGTGTGTGGAGGCTGGTCGGTGGGGTGCATGGAGGCTGGTCGGTGGGCGAGTGCGTAGAGGCTGGTCGTTGGGGTGTGCGGAGGCTGGTTGTGGGGTGTGTTGAGGCTGGTTGTGGGGTGTGTGGAGGCTGGTCGTTGAGGTGCGCGGAGGCTGGTTGTTGGGGTGTGTGGAGGCTGGTTGTGGGGTGTGTGGAGGCTGGTCGGTGGGGTGTGTGGAGGCTGGTTGTTGGGGTGTGTGGAGGCTGGTCGTTAGGGTGTGCGGAGGCTGGTTGTGGAGTGCGTGGAGGCTGGTTTGGGGTGTGTTGAGGCTGGTTGTGGGGTGTGTGGAGGCTGGTCGTTGGGGTGTGTGGAGGCTGGTCGTTGGGGTGTGTGGAGGCTGGTCGTTGAGGTGCGCGGAGGCTGGTTGTTGGGGTGTGTGGAGGCTGGTTGTGGGGTGCGTGGAGGCTGGTCGTTAGGGTGTGCGGAGGCTGGTTGTGGGGTGCGTGGAGGCTGGTTGTGGGGTGTGTGGAGGCTGGTCGTTGGGGTGTGCGGAGGCTGGTTGTGGGGTGTGTGGAGGCTGGTTGTGGGGTGTGTGGAGGCTGGTCGTTGGGGTCTGATAAATGAAAGAAGAGCAGCAGGAGTTCGGGAGGCGATGTCTATTCCATCTGCCCTAAGGCTTAGCCTGCAGAGAGCCATGTGGAGGGATGCAGGGTGCAATCAGCACACACACCAACTGCCCAGGTGGGGGCGCAACACAGGCGCTGAGGCCAGTACCCCTGGGACTAGACATTAACCGCCTTGCTTGTACCCTCACATGAGTGGAAGCCTGCAGTGTAATCCCCTAAACGCAGAGCTAGTGACCGGAAACTTCCTTGCGGGGCGGGGGGGTGGGGGTGGGGGAGGAGGGGGAGTGGGGGGTGGAGGTCGGGGAGGAGGAGGAGTGGGGGGGGGGGTTGGGGGTGAGGGAGGAGGGGGGTGGGGGGGGGAGGAGGGGGGGGGGGGGGGGTGAGGGTGGAGGAGGAGTGAGGGGTGGGGGAGGAGGGGGGGGTAGGGGAGGAGGGGGGGTGGGGGAGGAGGGGGAGTGGGGGGTGGAGGTCGGGGAGGAGGAGGAGTGGGGGGGTTGGGGGTGGAGGAGGAGTGGGGGGTGGAGGAGGAGTGGGGGGTGGGGGAGGAGGGGGGGTGAGGGAGGAGGGAGGTGGGGGAGGAGGGGGGTGGGGGAGGAGGGGTGGGGGGGAAGGGGGGAGGTCAGCTGTCGGAAAAGGGAAGGAAGAGTCTGGAAGCGCAAGCGAACCAGAGCCACCCGCGCTTAGATCAGAGCCGCCTGGCGCTCCCAGCGCCCCCTGCTGGCGACTCCCGAGGCTGTGAAGAACTGGGCGCTGGGCTCCCACCTCTGGAAACGCCCGAAGGAAACAGGAGGAACTCTCCAGGGGCCAAGGGAGACCTCCGGGCAGTGACTGAGATTAAGGCGGGCTCCTGAGGCCCGCAGAGGCCCCGCAGAGCCACGGCTAGCCGCGTTGGCATCCGTCTGCGGCGGGAAAGGAAGGCTGTCCTTTGCTAATGTGTTCCTGGAGAGGTAGCTCCGCACGGCCGCCCAGAAGTCCAGCGCCCTCCGTGGACACCAGCAACAAGCTCCAGAAGGAAGTTAGCGCCAGAATAACGGTGTGCGCTGCGTGGGGGACGCAGGCCGGCCCCGTGAGGAGGGGGGCACCCAGTTCAGCCGGCACCCAGTCTGGAGAGGGTGGCAGTGATTTGAAAACTGCACAGATGCCACACAGGTAGGACTGAAAAAACATCATCTTACTCCTCTTAGAACGGGCATGCGTTCAGGAAAAGCACAAGCTCTGCCGGCTCAGAAGCACAAGTCCTGTCTTACGTGCGTTTGATGGACAAACACAAACCACAAAACAAACCTGAAGTGACTGAGTCTGATGCAGGAATGACTGTGTTCTGAGCCCAGGACCGTGCAGTGCGGGAGCTGGCGGGGAGCCTCCTTCCTGGTCACTAGGCATCCCGTGACCTCCCTCTGCTGCCAGGCCTCTGGCTGGGCGTGCATGTTCTTGTAATCTGCAGGGCGGCGACTTCTGGAGGATTGGTCACCGCTTTCCTTCTTCCTGACATCCCAGCTCCTCACTGGTCTGCAGAATGGGGCTGGTGGGGGTACCTGGTACCTCGGCTACACTCCCTTTTAAAAAATATATATATTTTAGTGATTTTTTACAGAGAGGAAGGGAGCAAGATAGGGAGTTAGAAACATCAATGAGATAGAAACATCGAGCCCTAGCCGGCTTGGCTTAGTGGATAGAGCATCAGCCTGCTGACTGAAGGGTCCCAGGTTCGATTCCGGTCAGGGCACATGCCTGGGTTGCGGACTTGATACCCAGTGGGGGCAGCCAATCAATGATTCTCTCTCATCATTGATGTTTCTCTCTCTCCTTCTCCCTTACTCTCTGAAATCAATAAAGAAAAGAAAGAAAGAAAGAAAGAAAGAAACATCGATCAGCTGCCTCCTGCACACTCCCTACTGGGTATGTGCCCACAACCAATGCCCTTGACCAGAATCTAACCTGGGACCCTTGTGTCTGAAGGCTGACGCTCTATCCACTGAGCCAAACCAGTTAGGGCTATATTCCTTTTTTTGCTGGCAATATTTCTTTCCCTAGGGACGCCATTTTCCTCTTTGATTCAAAACCTTACATCTCCTACTTGCCCAAATCGTCCCCCAGCCTAACAATTAGGGACTGTCACATCACCTGGGGGCAATGGTGGTGGTGGTGATGATGATGGGTGGTTTTGTTTATCTGTCTCAGGGAGCAAACCCTGGAGATGGTGATTAGTTACCTGCTCCAGCCGCCAGCGGATCCTGCCAGGCCCCAGCCGGTGTCGTCTCCCAGCAGATCCCCAACCCATCACTCAGCTTTGGACATTATTACGTGGCAGCACCTGATTGGTGGGTCATGGAGAGCACATAAAAGAGGGCGCAGCCCATGGACTGACTCTCCAGCTCTGCAGCATCCAAGAGGCGGCCTGTTGCCTTAGTAACCACAGAAGCCTGGAGTCTGGGATCCGCCTGGGTACCTCTGAGGAGGCCTGTTGCCTTAGCAACGGGGAAGCCCTGGGCGGGGCCGGAAGCCTGGTGGAGCCCCAGGTCGGTGCAGACAGGCTGGTCAGGATAGAACGCCATTCCTCCAGGAAGCCTTCCCAGATGGATGGAGAGACTGCTCGGCCTCAACTGCCACATTTCCTCAGGGAGTACTTAAAGTGAAAATCCACTTGTCCCGACATGGGCATAAGAAATACTTTTATTTTGTGGCTCAATTGTTTAAAATAAGTAAACTCTGAAAACGTGCCAGTCTATGAGAAACACGCACACATTTCCTGCTTATTTATGTTAGAGGCCCGATGCATGAAATTCGTGCCAAGGGCTCGGCCCTCGCAGCCCCCGCTTCATCTGGAAGGTCATCCTGATGGTCATCCTGCTGTCCGGTCTAATTAGCATATTAGTTCTTTATTATATAGGATTATATAGGATGCTTGCTAGACATATTTTGTTATTTGAGTTCCCATGCATGTTTGTTATGAGAAAGGTTACATTAGGGATCCCTGCCATGTTCTGAAATTTCCAGATATATTTTTTATGAAGGTTCTTTTAAAAAAAAATATATATTTTATTGATTTTTTACAGAGAGGAAGGGAGAGGGATAGAGAGTTAGAAACATCGATGAGAGAGAAACATCAATCAGCTGCCTCCTGCACGCCCCCTACTGGGGATGTGCCCGCAACCAAGGTATATGCCCTTGACCAGAATCGAATCTGGGACCCTTCAGTCCACAGGCCGACGCTCTATCCACTGAGCCAAACAGGTTAGGGCCAGATATGTTAACAGATGCAGAAAGAGCAAAGGAATATACTGAAGTCACTCACAGGGGGGTTGGGGTTGTCCACCGTTAGGGACATTGCCCACGGTCTCATTTCCCATCACCTTGGTTTAAAGATAGGCCTGGAGCCCACTGATGTGGCTCAGTGGCTCAGTGTTTGAGCATTGTCATGGTTTGATTCCTGGTCAGGGCACACGCCCAGATTTCGGGCTCGATCCCCAGTAGAGGACGTGCAGGAAGTAACTCATTGATAATTCTCTCTCATCACTGATGTTTCTCTCTCTGAAATCAATAAAATCATATTTATTTATTTTAAAAGTATATTTTTATTGATTTCAGAGAGGGAGAGAGAGAAACATCAATGAAGAGAATCATTGATCAGCTGCCTCCTGCATGTCCCACACTGGGGATCAAGCCCACAACCCAGCATGTGCCCTGATGGAATCAAACGGTGACCTCCTGGTTCATAGGTCGCGGCTCAACCACTGAGCCACGCTGGTTGGGCAATAAAAACATACTAAAAAAATAAAATAAAGATAGGCCTGGATTTTCTTCTCAGAGGGTGGAGGGTACTGATGGAGAAGAGGGGGAATAAAGGACGGAAAGAAGTGGGGGCACGTACCAGACTTCCTGGTATCCTCGGTGTAATTTTCCCTCTTGTTATTAGGCTTTTACTTTCTTCGTGTGGTTTTAGGTTCTCAACAAGATTGAGGTGCAGAGACTTCCCACAGGCTTTCTGCCCCCACATGCACAGCTCCCCCATTACCAGCCCCCTCCCCCCAACTAATGAACCTGCGCTGACTTCACCCCCCCCCCCCCCCCCCCCCGGAGTCCACAGGCTACCTGAGGGCTCCTCTTGGGGTGTACCTTCTAGGGGCTGGACAAATTATGTAGGAATTTAGCAAACAACCTCAAGGCATTGGGACCGAGCTAGGGAAACGAGCAGGTTAAGAGCTGGTTGGTCCAGTTTGGAATTTAAGAGGAAGAAGGAGAGAGAGAAGTAATGTACTGGTTTTCCTATGCAGCTTTCAAGGTAGTTCCCAGAGGACTGCCATGAACATTGGGCAATGTGGCCGTGTCACCTGGAAGTCAATGTGTAGATTCCAGGGGGAACCCTGGAGAAGCAATCCTCATTTGAAGTGTAGATCCTGAGAATCAAAACTATCCATCATTCATTTTTGTGCTCCCTCTCTCTTCTCTCTTTGTCACAAAGGATTTGAGGACGTGGCTTAGTACATTCATTCCAACTCAAGCTGCTTTGAAATGTGAACATACAGAAATGGGGATCTTATTACTATGACTTTAGGCATCGCCACATTTACTACCAAACCCTTAGTCATCACCGTACCACTCAGCTTCCAACAGGCGATGGTAGTTACTGAAAAATGTAGATCAAATAGAAAACAATGAACGAAATATTTTCCTGTTGACTTTGAATTGTTATTTGGGAAGTATTTTAAAAATATATTTTTCTGCCACTTTGAAATTAGTAGGGATTCCTAATTCTTTCTTTAAATTTTTTTCTAGCACCCATGTTATTCATAAAATGTACATATTGATCCGCATGGGATTGCCAGGATTTTGGTTTTATTTGGTCCAAACAGTCAACAACATTGGCAATTTCCTGTGATTCAAACTAATATCTGAATAGGAACAATTTTACTTATCATTTTGAAGTTGAGCCCTGGCTGGGTAGCTCAGTTGGTTGGAGTGTCATCCTGTACACCAAAAGGTTGTGGTTTCGATTCCCGGTCAGGGCACCTACCTAGGTTGTGGGGTCGATTCCTGGTCAAGGAGCATTTGATTGATGTTTTCCTCTCACATCCATGTTTCTCTCTCTTTCTTTCTTTCTCTCTTCCTCTTTCCCCAAAATCGATAAAAATATCCTCCAGTGAGGATTAAAAACAGATTTGAAGTTGAATCCTTTCGTTTGTATATAAACAATCAGCTCCTAATGTATTGATTTTACAAGTTACAATTTTATCTATTGGGCTTACTTCTGGCAGGCAGGGCCCACTCACCACTTCCCAGACTCCTCTGGGGTGCACATGTGTGGTACGATATTCTGGCTAGAAAGTCAGGAATTCAAGGGCAACCAGACGCCTTTCAGCACATGTCCTTCGCAGCGCTGACCGCAATCCCCCCTGACAAGTCGGAGGTTGCTGACTGAAACGCAGCCAGTCGCTGGGAACCGGCGTGTCTTCTCTGCATGACCTTCACAAGCTGGCCTGTTTCCTATTAATGATTTTTTGCTTTTGTTGGAGGCCTGGGATGGTGCGGTTTCCTGGTGAGTTTCCAGATCTTCTGCCATTCTTCTTGCACAACTCATTTTCTTTGTGGTGGGTCTCACCAAAAGATACCGTGTGCAGAGAGGGGCCTCTGGAACTGATCATGTTTCAGCAGCAGAATTGCTTAAACATCTGACTGTCATTTACAGCCAGCATCTCCGGGCTGGCCCGTGGAAAATACCACGCCGAGCAGCACTGGGAAATGCTGCAGAGGGTCGGGGAGGTGCCCCGTGCACTTTCCGGAGGGTCCCTGGGGGACCTCAGCCCAAGGCTATTTTTGTACTTGGATTTCACTTATTGGGTGTGTCCCTTCCTGCTTTGCAGGTGAACTTGAGAAATCACTTAGCTCATCCTCCTTGGCCTGGAAATGCCACCACGATGCACATGGAGCCCAACTCCATGCTCTTGGCCTCCTGGCGCTCCTGTGGGTCCTCACCTGCTGATGCGCGCTGGCCCCGTCACCATTGTCCTGAGGGCTCTGCACGGAGGGGCTCCATGTGGTTTGGCTGTGGTTTGTCACCCTGGGGAGCTGATGACAGTCAGGAACTTGGACGGTCCTTCTCTTCAGGCGTTGGTTGCCGTGGAGGTGAATCTAGGGTCGCTTTTCCAGGTTGTTTCCGACGAGATTCCGGAAAGCTGCGGGTAACCCGGGCTCACCCGGAAACGAGCTGCGGGGCGGATGGCTGTAATCTTCCGAGGGGCAGTCCAGCTCACGGTGAGATTTCCATCTTTTCAAGGCATTGAGCTAGATAGGGGTGAGGGTGACCCGGTCCAGGAACACACCTCCTGAGTGGCAGCGAAGGCCTGCCTGTCTGCAATGGAAGAAATGTGAAGAGTTCCATTGAGCCTGTGAGGCCATGTGCTTCTTGTATGTAAGTTACATGTTATTCATGTAATCTGCAGGGTGGAGACTTTGGGAGGATTAGTGAGTAAGTCAGTCACCTGCAGGACACTCAACCAGAGAGGATCAGGCCTCACTCGTGCCTCAGCGTGAGCCTCCTGGTTAGTAACCCAGCTGTCTGAACCGCATGGAGCCTGCGCTGGGACAGACCAGATTTGTGCCGGTGACCTTGTACTAATGAATATATGAAACTAGAGGCCCAGTGCACGAAATTCGTGCATGGAGGGGGGTTGTCCCTCAGCCCAGCCTGTACCCTCTCCAATATGGGACCCCTCAAGGGATGTCCGACTGCCCGGGATCGGGCCTAAACGGGCAGTCGGACATCCCTCTCACAATCCAGGACTGCTGGCTCCTAACTGCTTGCCTGCCTGCCTTCCTGATTGCCCCCTAACCACTCTGCTGCCAGCCTGTTTGCCCCCAACTTCCCTCCTCTGCCGGCCTGGTCACCCCTAACTGCCCTCTCCTGCAGGGTTGATCACCTCCAACAGCCCTCCCTTGCAGGCCTGGTGCCTCCCAACTGCCCTCTCCTGCTGGCCATCTTGTGGTGGCCATCTTGTGTCCACATGGGGGCAGGATCTTTGACCACATGGGGGCAGCTATATTGTGTGTTGCAGTGATAATCAATCTGCATATTACTCTTTTATTAGATAGGATAGAGGCCTGGTACAGGGGTGGGGGCCAGCTGGTTTGCCCTGAAGGGTGTCCCAGATCAGGTGGGGGTTCCCTTGGGGCATGGGGCGGCCTGAGCGAGGGGTCTGTGGTGGTTTGCAGGCCGGCCACGCCCCCTGGCAACCCAAGCAGAGGCCCTGGTATCTGGAATTTATTTTCCTTCTACAATTGAAACTTTGTAGCCTGGAGCAAAGCCAAGCCTGGGGCTCCCTCTGAGGCCGGC
Source organism: Ia io (assembly GCA_025583905.1). Lineage (NCBI taxonomy): Eukaryota > Metazoa > Chordata > Mammalia > Chiroptera > Vespertilionidae > Ia > Ia io. Next base: position 2,524,314 of record JAJQQW010000022.1, on the reverse strand, counting down.
AGCCATTTCTGTTGGGGTTATAATTGAAACTTTGTAGCCTTAAGCAGAGGCTGGGCCTGGACAGGGTGTGCAGAAAGCTTTGCTCCCCCTGTTGCCGGCGGCAACCCTGGCCTGCTCTCTCAAGCTCCATTCTGCCGCCATTTGTTTGAATTTGTTTACCTTCTATAATTGAAACTTTGTAGCTTGAGTGGAGGCTTAGGCTTCCTCTGTTACCTAGGAAACCTTGCTCTCTGTGGCTGTAGCCATCTTGGTTTGGGTTAATTTGCATGCTCGCTCTGATTGGATGGTGGGCATGGCTTGTGGGTGTGTCAGAGGTATGGTCAATTTGCATATTTGTCTATTATTAGGTAGGATGCCTTTATTTTCAATATTTTTATTGATTTCAGAAAGGAAGGGAGAGGGAGCGAGAGAAACATCAATGATGAGAAAGAACCATTGATCAGCTGCCTCCTGCATGCCCCACACTGGGGATGGAGCCCACAACCTGGGCATAAGCCCTGACTGGGAATCGAACTGTGACCTCCTGGTTCATAGGTTGATGCTTAATCACTGAACCACACCAGCTGGGCCCGCCTTTATTTTCAAAAGCACATGTGTTCTCACTGAACCAGCGCCACCCAGTAGAAATACAGTGCTGCCTAGGCATGCAGTTTAAATATTCCAGTTGTCCCACCCAGAAGTAAAAAGAAACAGGTGCAATTAATGTTAACAATATACTTCATTTAACTCAATAGATTCCAAGTAGTATCATGTCACCATGTCATCAATATAAAAGTCATTTGTGAGATACTTTGTGTTAACTTTTGTGAAGTCTTAGAAATCCCTTGTGTATTTTACATGTACGGTCCACATCCATTCAGATGGGCCACCTTGAGGGCTCAGTGGCCTCAGGCAGCTGGTGGCAGCTGAAGTGGCCACAGCTTTAACCTGCAGCGAGGCAGAGGGCGTCAGAGCGGAGAGAGGGCAGGGAAGAGGAAGAAGAGCCCTTTGCTGGGTGGAGCTCCGTGGTACCGGGTTTCTCAGACATTCTCCTGTTCGAACTTTAACGGAAAGCACTGGCTTCCTTTATTTAACACCCCGCAGGAGACTGATGCAAACAAGAACACAGTCACGGAGACCCGATGTCTAAGCTAAAGCAGCTGAGCGGTGAGCGTGGGCGCTGTGGTGGCAGCGGCAGTGGTGGCAGTGTGAGATGGGCTTTGGGAGCAAGGCTGTGTCTGCGCTGTGAGCTTGGCAGGTCTGGACACTGGGTGGCCTTTCCTCCTCGAATGCTGGGCACAGAAGGGACCATCTGCGGGGGTTAGTGGGGACTGATGCGGATTCCTCACGTGGCGTAGCTCGCTCAGCCGGTGTGTGGTGCATGGCAGGGCCTCGGCACTGGTACTGAAACCGTCCTCTCCCTCCACCTGTTTGTCTCATGAGGGCACTTGGCCCAAACTTTCTCCCCGTCACCTGAACCGATGTCCTATTCTACATTCCCGGGTCTCAGTTTCTGCTGCAGCCCCGGCCCATCGGCCCGCTGTAATGTGGCTGTTACACAGATCAAAATCTTAAAGTTGAAGCATCCCTAATAGGGGTGATAAATCCTCTGACAGCCCATTCCAGATCCTTGAGAAATGTTCCATGAAAGCCTAACTCCAGGCCAGGTGAGCAGACCACAGTACTTTCACTTTTGACCTACAGGTGGCAGCATCGTCTAAGCCACCGATCTCAGCGCCCCTCAGGCAGTGGGTTCCTTTCTGTGCTTTGCAGTCATCTACCTCTCATTCTCCCCGTGGAAGGGAATTGTCATAAAAGTCTAGCACTGCCCTCGCTGGTTTGGCTCAGTGGATGGAGCGTCGGCCTGCGGACTGAAGGGTCCCGGGTTTGATTTCGGTCAAGGGCACATGCCTGGGTTGTGGGCTCCATCCCCGGTAGGGGGGTGTGCAGGAGGCAGCCAATTGATAATTCTCTCTCATCACTGATGTTTCTCTCTCTCTCTTCCTCTCTGAAATCAATAACAATATATTAAAAAATAAAAAAAGTCTGACACAGTCCACTGTCAGCTCCCAATATGCTGGGGGAAGCCGGGACGCAGAGCTGCTCATTTGGGCACACGTGGGGATCAGCCCTCAGGCTGGGAGTCAAGGTGCCTATGGGGGTGGCGTGGGCAGGGCCCCGGGGGATGGGGGCAGGATAAACTGCTCTCCTGAAGGTGATCGCCAAAGGTCAAGGCGTGGGGACAGAAGGGTCAAGGGGTTGACCCTCCGAGGCAATGGAAACAGCAAGAACCTCTGCTAACAGAGGCAGCCAACTGACCCTGGCATGGGGGACCCATCCCTTCAGGCCGCTGTGGCCACTGGGAAGGGGCTTTCTTACTCTCACCCCCTTAGCAGGCTCTGTGATCTTTGAATGAGAAGGACATGGTTAAAAAGTTATTCTGGGTTTTTATATCTTGTCACCTGGCATGTAAGCCCCCAACACCCAAAACGATGACAGTTTGGCATCACTGATAAGCTTTAGGCACTGTGTCCCTTTCCTGTTTGAATGAATGACAGTGCATCGTGAAATCGTTCTCGCTTATTTGAACAGCTCCCTGCCCCTGCCCCACATGCTGAGCCAGGCCGAGAGGGGTCAGCCTCCTGTGTTTGCCTCCTCGGACCGTCCCCAAGGCCGAGGCTTCCCGACGCGCAACCTTCCATCTTTCAGGCCACATGCTGTCCTTCCTTCCAAGTCGCCTGAGCGCTGTGCGCTGTGCTCGCTGAGGAGCTTTGTGGACCCCTCCCCCCAGAATGAACCCCAGCCCCTCTGAACTCACAGGAGCGTGGCCTCTCCCCAGCCCCTCTCGGGCCACGAATGCCTTCTACCTTATGTTACGTGAGGGTTTTTTATTTTTTTTGTATATGTGTCTTGAGGTTTTTTTATTTATTTTTAATATGTTCTTATTGATTTCAAAGAGGAAGGGAGAGGTAGAGAGAGAGAGAGAGAGAGAGAAACATCAATGATGAGAGAGAATCATTGATCAGCTGCCACCTGCATGCCCCTACTGGGGGTCGAGCCTGCAACCCGGCACGTGCTCTGACCAGGAATCGAACCATGACCTCCTGGTTCATAGGTTGACACTCAACCGCTGAGCTATGCTGGTGGGCCTATTTCTTAACTCTTCCTATTCCTCATTTTGCTGTGACATGGGTGTTGTATATGGAGGTGCTTTGCTTGTTGAGTATTTGTTTACTGAATGGCTGGCTGGCTGTCAGGACCCTGCCATGTCCGGATAGCTCCTTCCTCCTCATCTCATCAGACGGAGCCCCCTGGCGCCCTGACCTCTCAGCTCGGTGGCGGGGAGCTGGGCTGAGGTGGAGAGCAGTTGGTTGTGAGGGGTCAGTGTCTGCACTCGAAGGCATAGGCAGGTGCTTGGTCCTTCCGAGATGCTCTAAGGAACAAACTTCTCCTCTTTGGGGACAAGTCTGCCGTTCACGGCATCTCAGCATCCGGGGGTTATTGGGCTGTTGGACGCGGTCGCCCCGCAGAGGCAGCCCCGAGAATGAGTCCTGAGAAGGAGGGGCGATGCTGAGGTAAAAGGAAAAGTGCTTGTCGTGGGAAGGCATGCTGGGTCCTGGGGAATCCTCACGTTGGGTGACTGCACACCCACCGCTTCCGGCTGTTCCATGACTCATAGGTAGAACCCGATTAGACCAGCAGGAGCACAGCCAGGCCACTGGGCCCAGTTTGGAGCAGCCCGTCTGCCGCTGGTGAATGCAGCCGGGAGGGCGGGGCCGGGCCGGGCCGGAGCCTCCTGTCCAGGCTTCCTGGCTTTCTCCGGCCACGTGCGGCGAGCGGCTTGTACTCAGAGCAGAGCGCAGTCGAGCTCCTAGGACAGAGGGATGGAAACACGGCGCGGTGTGACGTTGATTTGGGTTTCATGTCAGGTTTCGACCACACCGCTAGTTGCAGCTCTTAGCGCCTTACCAGCGTGGGCAGAGCTGTGCTCGTCCTTGGCCGGGATCCAGGTGTCATTGCCTCCAGGTGTCTGACTTCAGGTACATTTAAATCTGTAGTTTAGCGAGCGAATGGGATCAAGAGAGAACAATGAACTCACTCCTGCCCAGAGCCTTTCCTCCCCCTGCCGTCTAAAAGCGGGGAAGGCGCCCTGCCGGTGGCTCAGCTGGTTGGCGTGTCATCACATAACCCAAAGGTTGCACGCTTGATTCCCGGTCAGGGCACGCCCAGGCTTCTGGTTCAGTCTCTGGTCGGGTCCCATAAAGGTGGCAACCTATCAATGTATCTCTCTCACATTGATGTCTCTCCCATCAATAAACACATCCTTGGGTGACGATAAAAATAAATAAATAAATAAACAAACAAATAAACAAATAAGAATCAGGCCTCTGGGATGGCAGCTGCTCCTGGTCTGAGGCTCCAGGAGGAGAAGGGACTAGAGCTGCCGGTTGAGCTGCGCCCGCGCCAGAAGGAGGCATTTCAGGAAGGGAAGCAGGAGGGCGAGGCTGAGAGGCGGAGGCACTTGGAGAGGGTGGGCTTGACCCTGGCGGTCCTGTGCTCTGTGGAGAGTCGGAGGGGTGGGGGAAGGGGACTGGAGGAGTTCTATTATCACCAGGAATGAGATGTTCCCTTGGTGTCTTTTAAAGAAATCGCAGCAAAGATTTCAATTGCTTTTCAGATCTCGTCCAAGACCAGCTTGCTCTTTCTTTGGCGTCGCTGCCTCGCTGCAGGGGCCAGCTTCCCACACGTGGCAGGAGCTAAAGAGCCAGGATGCTAGTCCCGGATTCACTGTCATGTGCCGTGCGGTCGGGGGGAGGGGGGTCCTCAAGGTGCTGAGTCCACGCTCAGGGGTGCCCTACGACCTCTTGGGAAGGGGCCACGGAGAGGATCCCCTCATCGCCTCATCTGCAGGCGGTCACAGCGAGGCGGGGATCTGGGGCTTCAGTCTGAAGTTCCCCCTTCCCCTAGAAGCCAGCTCCCCTTGGTGCGGGCTGCCCCGTGGTAACTGCGGTGCCCGCCGACACCCGCTATGTGCAGGGAGAGCAGCAGCTCAAAGGGGCGGGTCTTTGCAATTTCGCCCTTTTCCTGCTTGTGGTTAGCAGGGCTTGTGACCTGATCCCGCTGGCGTAGCGATCGGGCATCAGTGTGACCGGGGCTCAGGAACCAGGCACGGAGCCATCGGGGCTGGCCGGACCGCTGACCTTGTCCCAGAGAATCCCTGAGACTCGGGCGGGTCGGGGCCGGGACTGGAAAACCCGAGGCCAGGGCGGGCTCTGGCGCGTGAGGGTCTGGGGCGCAGGCGGCATGGGCCGAGATGCGGGTTTCCCCTGCTGGTCTCCAGGCTGTCAGTTCAGGGCAGGGAGTCCAGATGGGCTCCCGGCAGCTGACGGAGGGAGCGACCCCCCCGCTCGAATGTCGGAGCAGAAGCAGATTCCGTTCTTTCTTGTCCCGTGAGCTGCTTCCTTCCACATGTGAGGCAAGGTGCTGCCAAGCGAGCCACACGTCCATTCAAAGCGCTGCCCGGGCCGGTTCCCGCCGTCATCGCAGGAGGGGACGTACTCACACCAGTCTCCCCGGGGCTGCGCCTTCGTTCCCCGAAGATGACCCCCGGGAAGAAAGGTCCCCCTGGACGCACACGCTGTGGAGTGTGCGTACCTGATGGCCTCACCTCGCGTGCACTGTGTATCCCTCAGGACTCTGGGTCGCAGGCAACGGTTAAAAAGCCAAGTTAACTACCATCGCCATGTCACGCCTGTGTCACTGGAAAGACCCTGGCCATGTTGCTGAGGCCTGATTGTGTCTCTCAAGCACCCCCCCCCCCCCCCCCCCCCCCCCCCCCCCTGTTTGGCTGCGTCTGTGTGGTGTCCTGCAGGCCGAAAGGACTGAGCAGCCGGGCGGCACAAGGCATTGGAATCGGTCTGAGCCGCCTTTGCTGAGCCGGGTTTCCTCATCTGTGAGGTCACAGCACCTCCGCAGAGTGCTGCGTGGATGTTAATGTCGCAGAGAGGAGTGCGTCTCTGTGGCTGAGCGTGGGCTTGGGCGTCACACCGACTCCATCACGACGTGACGTGTGTGAAGTGAGGATCGTATGGCGCCCGCGTTACGGGCTGTTGGGATGTGAGAGCTGCAGTGAGGTGGGCAGGACCTCTGTGGGGGGCCTGGCACAGAGGACCACCCAGTGCAATGGGAGCTGTTATTTGAGCAGAATTTTGAAATGTGACCGTTAATGGTTTGCATGACAAGATGAACTCAGGCACAGGGCATGGCCGGGAAAGGGGGCAGCTTGGGGTGGGGCAGCAAGCAGGCCAGGGTGGTGCCCTGGAAACCAGCTCCGCTCCTCGTGGGGACAGACGCCGGGGGTCAGGGGAGCGCAGGTGGCAGCCAGGTCAGCCCGCGGGAGGTTCTGGAGGGGGTTTGGGAAGTGTTCTCTTTGTAGAATGACGGCGTCTCACGCGTGCCTGTTCCTCGATCACTCTCACCGCCTAATGCCCTCAGAGTCAGTCTTACCCCTTCAGGGGAGGCGGAGCTTCCTTCTCTGAGGGTGGAGCCAAATCTATTGAGTAAGGAGGGGGATCAAGTTGAGTAAAGGATTCAGATTAAACATACCAAACAAACAAACTAAACCAGTGCGGTTATTTCCCCCCTGACTTTGGGAAACAATGCTATGAGCAAGTTACACCTAAAAAATCAGTTTCATAATTTCACATTTTGTGTTTGGAACATGTTAGGACATACCTGCTGCATATGAGGCATGCTTGCGAAGATTGGTATGTAAACCCAGCGTGGGGTGGCGAAGGGACCAGGGGATCCATGGTCCTTGTGCGATGAGAAGGGACTGGGGGTTCATCCAGGTGCCGGGAGTGACATGGCAGTGGGTGTGGGTGTGGGTATGGGTGTGGGTATGGGTGTGGGTGTGTGTGGGGAGGGGCAGCAGTGCTGGGTCTGCGAGGTGGGAAGGTGGAGGTGTCGCTAGAGCAGGTGTTGGAGGGTGAGCATGGAAGTCCCCGGGTGAAGAGGGGGTGTATGTGTGTCGGAGAGGGGACGGGTGTGCGACGGCTCGGAGGCGGGGGCGGGTGGTCAGGAGTCTGTCCTCAGGGGCAGGAAGGTCACAGATGGAACGTGTGAGGGCAGTCTCCCCTTAAACACCGCACGTAAGTGATGGAGGCGGGCGTGACGCCAAAGCGCAGGCTCTTAGCCACAGAGGCGCACACCTTGTAGCACATTAACATTCACATAGCACTTTGTGGAGGAGGTGCTGGCGGAGGCCAGGTAAAGCCTTCCCTTTAAAAAACACAGATTTCTATTGATTTCAGAGAGGAAGGGAGAGGGAGAGAGAGAGAGAGAGAAACATCAAGGATGAGAGAATCATTGATTGGCTGCCTCCTGCATGCCACCTACTGGGGTTTGAGCCAGCAACCCAGCCATGTACCCTGACTGGGAATCGAGCCGTGACCTCCTGGTTCAAAGGTTGATGCTCAACCACTGAGCCACGCCAGCCGGGCTATGCCTTCCACTTTGAAGGAACTTCCTCAGATGTCCAGTGTTAAAAGTTGGCAAGTGAAAGGCAGCTGGGAAGAGGTGGGTCCTGCCAGATCCCCTTCCCAAATCCTGCAAGGGTTTTGTGGGAGGAGCCGGGCGCGCATTGGGTCAGGTTTCCTTGAAGGCTCTCGCAGGAGGAATGGAGTGGGCCTCCCGCTGTGCCCACACTGTGCCCTGAATACACTTGGATCTGTATCTGACGGCTCAACACTGAGCCAGGCCTCAGGGCCACCGTTCTGAGCATGACATTGTCCCGAACAGTCTGGTAGCTGGAGGCATAGCAGCCGGTGCGAAGGCTGAGTGCATGGACTGACCATGGGCAGAGCCCAGACCGTGGCCTGACTTCCGAGTGGCCCAGGTCCTCAGGGACGGTGACAGTCCGATGCCCAGGGCCGACTTCAGAGTCTGTCTGATCGCAAAGCACCCCGTGTTCTTGTGCGGACGGTGTGAGCCACACTGGATCAACGTCACCCTAAATGAATTCCCCGTGCCAGCTTGGTTCTCTCCCTCCCTCTGTTTCTCTCTCCTTTTCCACTTCCTCCCTCCCTATCACTCTCCCTCATTCGTTCTTTTTTCTGAGCTTCTGTAAACTGGGTCCAGTGATTCAGGGAGAACCCACGATGCTATCCACCCCCTTTCCTGGTCTCTCCAACAAGCCTGTCGGCTCCTTGCACGCTGGGCCTTTCACAGACTCACGTGGGTACGCTCCCTGCAGGGAAACACACCCCGAGCCCCACGTACTTTCTGATGGCTGTACAACGAGATATTTTACAGACTGTAATCCAGCCGAGGTGAGGTCAGCTGCTGGCCTTCACCCTCCGTGGTGTCTCTGTGACTCCCTGTGTCCTTTCCCCTCAGTCTCCGCCCTTCCCGGCGTCTGAGGGTCCCGGTGGGTGGAACACACACGTGTGCTCAGCAGGTCCCCTGCAGCCCCAGCTCCCGCATTTCTTACGGCCGCTGGTGAAATCTCACCCCTTGGGGAGCCCTGGCCTGGGCTCCCTGGCCACGCTCACCTCTTCAGATGCTCTTCTGTCTCGTGTTTCTCACAAAGGACACCCCACTTCAGCCTGCTTTCGATTCAGCTGTCCTTGATGAGCTGGCTGTGTGGGGTGGCAGGTCAGAGCCACGTGGATGATGGGACTTGTCCCCGTTGGGCAGAGTTCTCCTCTGGGCCCTGGCGACAAAGGCCCGACCTTCTTGACGTGCTGAGCTCCTTTCTGTGTATCCGCCTTGGCCCGGGTGCCGGGTTCCCGTTATGCAGGCTCGAATCCTGCTTGCTGCCTGAGTTTGGGCACGTTTTCACCTCTCGAAGCCCCCATTTCCTTGCTTGTAAAATGAGGACCATAAGGTGGTTGGGAGATTTAAATAAAATGCTGCTTGAAATGAGAGTGCCTGTTTAGTGACCGGTGTTGCAATGACTGGTGTTGGTGGTTATTTTTATTGTCCCTCCACTCTCCTGGTTCCAATTCTGTCCACTAGCAAGGCCCACCCACAGCTCTGCCCACTCCGGCCAGCAGGGAGTTCTGTCTGCAAATCTCCTGGTCATGCCTGTCTGAGATTAGCCCTTGGCCTTCAGTATGGAATGCTGTGGTTCTGTTGTGCTAGGTGCTAAGAGCTCCCATCCTCAGTCCCCGGGGTAGAGAGAGGCCTGGATACTGGGAAGGAGGATTGTCTTTTTGCCTCTCCATGACCAGTAGCACTGTCAGCCTCTATTCTTCCTATGGGTGTCATGACCTGGGAGGTACAGATCGACACACTCCATGTGAGCTCCTGTGGGATAAACTGAGACAAGGGCAGCATCTACCCTGGGGATGACAACATCTTGGGGTCCAGCCATCAGCTGGCTTCCCTGGTCGCCACTCCTAGCAGGTGGGGGCAAGGTGGGGAGGTCCTTATTCTGAGAAGTCATTTTAGGGCGACGCATGGACTGAAGGCTTTGTTTTGACAACATCTCCCTGGAAAGCTGGTGTTCTCAGGCCTGTGTGTGCATTGGAATCACCTGGAGGGTTTTAAAAAAGTACTGGGAGATCCAAAATGTCGGCAGAGTAAGTGGAAGTGTTAGGAGCAAAAATAGAATATTGGGTACTAGTTATGGTTATGGGAAATATTAATCATCCTCTGTAACCATGATTGCCTTGTGCTGGTTAAAGAAAGGACATTCTAACCCGGCTGGGAGTTGTACGCCCCCAGGACCTGGGAGTCAGCCTTGGAATGTGGTCCATTCTCATTCAAGAACTGCCCATTGCAATGGAAAGATTGACAACCTCTTTGCCCAAACAATGGAGTCCCAGCCCAGCCTGCATAGCCTACTTCCCCATGCCTGTAACCCACTTCCCCATGTAATCTTTGTCCTACCCCATAAAAGCAGCTGGCTTATGGAGGGTTGCAGAGCAGATTGTTGTGGGTGACCTTCTGCTCTCCCATACTGTTGGCATTACTGGAATAAACACTCATATATGATTCGACCCTGTCTCTGCTGAACTGGCTTAAGCAGTGACAGGCAGCAGTTTCAGAAGCTACACTGACACTCTCCCAGGACCAAATTGGAAATACAACTAAAATAGAGAAGAACTGCCTTGACAAATCAGCTGAGAAGCAGCTGGAGAGAACCCTGATAACCAAGGATGGAAAGTGGAGACCACATAGAGACTGGTAGGAAGTGCGAAGGTGTGAAAAGGATGGCTGGGCTCAGACAGCAGCTGAGCTTCCAGAGGGATATCTCAGCTGTGGGGGGTCCCCACTGAGAACTCTGGGGTCTAAACCCCAAGCTGGGCCCCACAGCCCAGAGCACCAGAACTGAGAAAGGTGCCCACATAACATCTGGCTGTGAAAAGCAGCAGGGTTGCTATCCACAAGCAAGCAATGGCTGGAAATGCAGGCACCTCTTAAAGGCCCAATGCACAAAATTTTGTGTGCAGCCACTCACCTTGGGCTCCACCAGAGGGAGGGCAGAGTGGACTTGAGCTTGGTGAGGAGAGTCCAGGGTGGGGGGCTCTGGGGTTGGAGTTCAGAGGGAAGCCAGTGCAGTTTCTTGTGCTGAGTCATTCTCTCACACTGTGGAGGACATATTTCTCCTGCGGACCTTTGCTATCCAGGTGATTGTTATCTGGGAGAAAGACAGTTGCCACACCCTATTGGAAGACCTCTCACCTTATCCTGTGATTGATAGTCTGAGGCTAATCAAGACTGATTACAGTCAGGCTGCAGGCAGAGGAGGATCTCTGGAGGCTTTGAGTCTTTGCCTGGTCTCCTTCTGGGCCTGGGGCTAGGAAAAGCTGACCCTTATGCACATCTTGGTCTTTTCCAAAGGCACCTAGCCCCAGCAGAAGGAGCCACAGGCTGTGGATTGCTGATAGCTCCAAGCAGGGTACTCAGGGTTAGTGACAAACAGTGTATGACACTGTCCTGCATTAGAGATTTGGAGTCATAGCAGATCTACATAATACGTAGACACAAACCCAATCAGGCAGCCAAAATGAGGAGAAAAAAATAACACCTCAAAATGAAAGAACAAGAGAATTCTCCAGAAGAAGAGCTAAATGAAATGGAGATAAGGAAGCTGAGGATTGGCTCAGTGAATGAGAAGACAAGGTAAGAAAAAAACCACTTAATCAGAGAACCAAAAAAACAAAACAATGAAAAAACAGGAGGACACCTTACAGGAACCATAGGACAACATGAAATGTAACAATATGCACATAATAGGTGTGCCAGAAGGGGAAGAAAGTAAGCAAGGGATAGAGAAAGTGTTTGAAGAAATAATGGCAAAAACTTCTCTAATCTGGTGAAGGAAAAAGTCATACAAGTTCAGGAAGCACAGAGAGTCCCAAGCAAGAAGAACCCAAACAGGCCCATGCCAAGACACATCATAATTAAAATGCCAAAAATTAAAGACAAAGAGAGAATCTTAAAAGCAATAAGAGAAAAGCAAACTGTTACCTACAAAGGCTGTCAGATGATTTATCATCAGAAACTCTACAGGCCACAAGGGAATGGCATAAAGTGTTCAAGGTAATGAAAAGCACGGATCTGAAACCAAGATTACTATACCCAGCAAGGATTTCATTAAAAACTAGAGGCCCGGTGCACGAAATTTGTGCACGGGGGCAGGATGTCCCTCAGCCCAGCCTGCACCCTCTCCAATCTGGTACCCCTCGAGGGATGTCCGACTGCCCGTTTAGGCCCGATTGGACATCCTTCTCACAATCCAGGACTGCTGGCTCCCAACTGCTTGCCTGCCTGCCTTCCTGATTGCCCCTAACTGCTTCTGCCTGCCAGCCTGATCAACCCCTAACCACTCCCATGCCAGCCTGATTGATGTCTAACTGCTTCCCTGTCAGCCTGTTTGCCCCCAACTTGCCTCCTCTACTGGCCTGATCACCCCTAACTGCCCTCCCCTGCAGGGTTGATCACCTCCAACTGCCCTCCCTTGAAGGCCTGGTCTCTCTTAACTGCCCTCCCTTGCAGGCCTGGTGCCTCCCAACTGCCCTCCCCTGCTGGCCATCTTGTGGTGGCCATCTTGTGTCCACTTAGAGGCAGGATCTTTGACCACATGGGGGCAGCCATATTGTGTGTTGGAGTGATGGTCAATGTGCATATTACTCTTTTATTAGATAGGATAGAGGCCTGGTGCACAGGTGGGGGCCAGCTGGTTTGCCCTGAAGGGTGTCCTGGATCAGGGTGGGAGTTCCCTTGGGGCATGGGGCGGCCTGAGCAAGGGGCCTGTGGTGTTTTGCAGGCCAGCCACAACCTCTGGCGACCCAAATGGAGGCCCTGGTATCTGGAATTTATTTACCTTCTACAATTGAAACTTTGTAGCCTGGAGCGGAGCCAAGCTTCCTGCTTGCTCCGTGGCGGCAGCCATTTCTGTTGGGGTTTGTGTATCTTCTATAATTGAAACTTTGTAGCCTGGAGTGGAGGCCTGGGCCAGCCAGGGTGTGCGGAAAGCTTTGCTTCTTCCATTGCCGGGGCAACCCTAGCCTCCGCTCTTTCCAGCTCCGTGGCTGCCACCATTTCTGTTTGGATTTGTTTACCTTCTATAATTGAAACTTTGTAGCCTTGAGTGGAGGCTTAGGCCGGCAAGGGCAGGCGGAAAGCTTGGCTTCCCCCATTGCCTGGGAAACCCAAGCCTCCTTCCTGCTCTCTATGGCTGTAGCCATCTTGGTTGGGTTTATTTGCATACTCGCTCTGATTGGCTGGTGGGCGTGGCTTGTGGGTGTAACGGAGTGATGGTTAATTTGCATATTACTCTTTTATTAGGTAGGATAGATGGTGAAATAAAGAGATTCCCAGACAAAAAAAGGCTAAAAGAGTTTATCACCACCAAAACAGCACTATAAGAAATGCTAAAGGGACTGCTGTAATGAGAAGAAGAAAGAGAGAGAGAAAAATGTAGGTATAAAGAATTAAAATGGCAATAAATAAGTACCTATCAATAAGAAACTTAAATGTAAATGGATAAAATGATCCCATCAAAAGACATAGGTAGCTGAATGGATAAAAAAACATGATCCAATTATATGCTCCCTACAAGAGACCCACCTCCGAGGAGAGGACTCACATGGGATGAGAGTCAAGGGATGGAATATATTTTTCCATGCAAATGAAAAAAATAAAAAACTGGGGTAACAATACTCATATCTGACAAAATAGACTTCAAAATGAAGGCCAGCACAAGAGACAATAAAGGTCACTAGATAATACTAAAGGGATTGGTCCAACAAGAGGATATAAACCTGGTAAACAGATATGCACCAATATAAGAGCATAAATGTATAAAAATATTTCTAGAGGACTTTAAGGGAAAGATCCACAGCAGTACAGTCATAGTAGACACTTTAACACCCCACTGAGTTCATTGGATAGATTTTCCAGACAAAAACTTAACAAGGAAACTATGACTTCAAAGGACACACTGGATCAGATGGATTTAATTGATATTTATAGACCATTTCATCTCAAAGCTGCAGAATATATAGTCTTCTCAAGTGCACATGGGCCATTCACAAAGATAGACCACATGTTAGGATTCAAAACAAGTCTCTACAAGTTCAAGAAGATTGAAATCATATCAAGCATCTTCTCAGATCACAGTGGAATGAAATGAGAAATCAACTACAGTAAAAACACTCAAAAACATTCAATAGGCTAAATAGCATGCTATTAAACAATTAAAGGGTTACAATGAGATCAAGAAAGAAATAAAAAACTTCCTGGAAAAAAATGAAAATGAACACACAACCAAAAATCTATGGGACACAGCAAAAGCAGTCCTGAGAGGGAAGTTCATAGGACTACAGGCCTACCTTAAAAAACAAGAAAAATTAATAATAAACTATTTAACCCTACAACTTAAAGAATTAGAAAGTGAACAAGACAATCCCAGAGTAAGTAGAAGGAAGAAAACAATAAAGGTTACAGCAGAAAAAAATGACATAGAGACTAAAAAAAATCAAAAAAAAAAAAAAAATCAATGAAACAAAGAGCTGGTTCTTTGAAAAGATAAGATTGATGAACTGTTAGCCAGACTCATCAAGAAACAAAGAGAGAGGACCCAAATAAATAAAATTAGAAATAAAAGAGGCAAAGTAACAATTGACCCCACAGAAATATAGAGTTGTAAGAAAATACTATGAACAACTATATGCCAACAAGCTGGATGAAATGGACAAATTCCTAGAAAAATACAGTCTCCCAAAACTGAATCAGAAAACCTAAATAAGCCAATAACAACTGATGAAATAGAAGCAGTAATAAAAAAAACTCCCAGCAAACAAAATCCTGGGTCTAGATGGCTTCATAGGGGAGTTTTACCAAACATTCAAAGAACTAACACCTCTACTCCTCAAATTAGTCTAAAAAATCCCATAGGAAGGAACACTTCCAAGCTCTTTTTATGAGGCCAGCATTATCCTAATTCGAAAACCAGATAAAGACACTACAAAGAAAGAGAATTACAGGCCAATATTCCTGATGAACATAGGTGCTAAAATCCTCAACAAAATATTAGCAAATTGCATCCAGAAATATATTAAAAAGATCATACACCATGATCAAGTGGGATTTATTCCAGGGAAGCAAGGCTGGTACAATATTCCCAAATCAATAAACGTGATACATAAACAAACTGAAAGACAAAAATCACATGATCATATCAATAGACACAGAAAAAGCATTTGACAAATTCCAACACCCATTTTTTGATAAAAACTCTCAGCAAAGTGGGAATAGAGGGAGCATGTCTCAACATGATAAAGGCCATATATGACAAATCTACAGCGAACATTATACTCAATGGGCAAAAACTTAAAACCATTTCCCCTAAGAACAGGAACAAGACAGGGATGTCTGCTCTCATCATTCTTATTCAACATAGTACTGAAAGTCCTAGCCACAGCGATCAGACAAGAGAAATAAAAGGCATTCAAATTGGAAAAGAGGAAGTAAAACTCTCATTATTTGCAGATGACATGATATAGTACATAGAAAATCCTAAAGACTCCACCAAAAAACTTCTAGATTTAATAAAGAAATTCGGCAATGTAGCAGGATACATAAGTAACACCCAGAAATCGATGGCATTTTTATACACCAACTAGAGGCCCGGTGCAAGGATTTGTGCACTGGTGGGGGGCGTGGCCTGCAGGGATCAGCCCACTGTGGAAGCGCCGCTCATCCGGGTCAGCTGAGTGGCTGTGGACCCACCCTCTGAGCGGCTGCTCCCACTGTGGGAGCGCACTGACCACCAGGGGGCAGCTTCAGTGTTGAGCGTCTGCCCCCTGGTGGTCAGTGCACATCATAGTGACTGGTCCATCAGTTGTTTTGGTTGTTCTGCTTTTCGGTCACTGGGCTTTTATATATATAGATAGATAACAAATTCTCAGAAAGAGAAACTAAATAAACAATCCTATTTACCATTGCAACAAGTATTAAGATACTTAGGAATACACTTAACCAAGGAGGTAAAAGACTTATACTCGGAAAACTATAGGACATTGAAAAAAGAGATAGAGGAAGATATAAACAAGTGGAAGAATATACTGTATTCATGGGTTGGTAGAATTAACATCATTAAAATGGCCATAATACCCAAAGCATTCTACAGATTCAATGCAATCCCTATAAAAATACCAATGGCATATTTCACAGATCTAGAACAAATACACTAGAAATTTATATGGAACCAAAAAATCCTCCAAATGGCTGCAGCAATCTTGAAAAAGAAGAAAAAAACTTGGAGGGATCACAATACCAGATACCAAGTTATCCTACAAAGCCACCATAATCAAAACAGCCTGGTACAGGCCCAAGAACAGATATATAGATCATGGAACAGAACAGAGATCTCAGAAATCCATTGTGCTCAATTAATATTTGACAAAGGAGGCAAGAGCATACAATGGAGTCAAGACAGTCTTTTCAATAAATGGTGTTGGGAAAATTGGACAGATACATGCAAAAAATGAAACTAGACCACTAACTTACACCATACACAGGAATAATCTTAAAATGGATAAAAGACTTAAATGTAAGTCGTGAAACCATAAAAATCCTAGAATAAACCATAGGCAGCAAAATCTCAGATATCTCTCATAGCAATATGTTTACGGATACATCTCCTAGGGCAAAGGAAACTAAGGAGAAAATAAACAAAGGGGACTACATCAAAATAAAAAGCTCTGCACAGCGAAAGAAAAAGGGAGCCCACTGTATGGGAGAACATAGTTGGCAATGAGACATCTGATAAAGGGTTAATATCTAAAATATAAAAGGAACTCATACAACTTAACAAAAGGAAGACAAACTATCCAAATAACAAATGGGCAAAGGGCCGAAACAGATGCTTCTCCGAAGTGGCCAAGAGACATATGAAAACATGCTCCAAGTCCCTGGTCATCAGAGAGATGCAAATTAAAACGACAATGAGGTGTCCCTTCACTCCTGTCAGATGGCTGCCATCAACAAATCAACAAATGACAGTGCTGGAGAGGATGCGGAGAAAAGGGAACACTAATACACTGCTGGTGGGAATGCAGACTGGGGCACCACTATCGAAACAGTATGGAGTTTCCTCAAAACATTAAATTTGGAGCTTCCCAGTGGTCCCACTTCTAGGAATATATCCTAAGAAACCCGAAACACCCACCAGAAAGAATGTATGCACCCCTATGTTCATAGCAGCACAATTTACAATAGCTGAGATCTGGAAACAGCCCAAGTGCCCATCAGCAGACGAGTGGATAAAAAGCTGTGGTACATTTACACCAGGGAATACTATGCAGCAGTAAAAAGAAGGATCTCTTACCCTTTGAGACAGCATGGAGGGACCTGGAGAGTACTATCCTAAGTGAAATAAGTCAGAGAAAGACATGTATCACATGACCTCACTCACATGTGGAATCTAATGAACAAAATAAACTGATGAACAAAATAGATCCAGAGACATGAAAGCATGGAACAGACTGCAGAATCTCAGAGGGAAGGCGGGGTCGGGGGTGGGGAGAGATTAACCAAGGAACTTGTATGCGTGTGTGCATAACCCATAGTCACAGACAATAGGGTGGTGAAGGCCTGGTGCGGGGGCAGGGATGGGCCAGAAGAGGTCAGGGGGTGAAAAGCAGGGGACAGCTGTAACAACAATAAAGATTCAAAAAGGATACCGATGCCTGGGCTGGAATCCGGGCCAGTTCTCCCCGAATCTGCGGGTGGCGCCTGGCGGAGTACGTACCAGCCTCCAGGTGCTTTCCTGGGGCAGCCCAGGTCCAGCTTGCTGCTCTCCTCTGAAGCCAGGCTCCTAGCCCCTCCCCTGGGGAGCTGGCTGCGGTTTGAATTACTGTGTATTGGGCCTGTTTTTCTGGGGTGTTGAGGCAGTAATGTGTAGAAATCAGCTTTTAAGGGGGTGTGGATGTCTTAAGGGCCAAGCCATGCTCCAAAGAGAGAGTTTATTGTCCGAGACTGCCCTGCAGCCGGCCAGGTTGTTCGGGACACGAGGTGTGCCCAGGAATAGAATTTTCCCTGCCCCAGGTCACTGGTGCCATCTCGGGACTGACAAAGCTCCCCGAGGACCTAAAGTATTTATAGCTCTTACAGTATTTCCGCAAGGTGAGCTCTGCTGCCAGGGCCTGACGTGGGGCCACTGAGAGTCACGGAGGTGAGGAGCTGGGTGCTGGGCTGCTGGGCAAATGCCTCCAGCTTGGAGAGGGGCAGGCGCCCTTCCCGGAGAAGGGAAGAGAGGGAGGCTGGGGCATCTGCCAGGCCTCCTCCTTCACCTTGTTTGCCAAACGTTGCAGAGGAGTCAGCTGAGACCCTTTAAAAACATATTTATTGAGGTATAAGTTACATACTGTAGACTTCATCTGTCTTAAGCGTACTAGTCAATGAGATTTAGTGAAGTCACAGGACTGTGCAACCTTTACCACAATCCAGTTTTCGACTCTTTCCACCACCCAGAGAGGTCCTTCCTGCCTGTTTGCATCGGTCGCTGCTCCCAGCCCGGATCCAGGCAGCCACAAACTGTCTGGATTGCTGAAGCTTTATGACAAGTTTTGCAATTAGTGAGTCTCCGTCCTCCAACTTTGTTCTTATTCTTTCTTTCTTTTTTTTGTTTTGTTAATCCTCACCTAAGAATATTTTTTCCATTGACTTTTAGAGAGAGTGGAAGGGAGGGAGACGGGGAGAGAGAAACATCAATGTGAGAGAGGAACGTCAATTGGTTGCCTCTTGCATGCACCCAGACTGTGCGGGAATGAACCTGCCGCCAGAGCTGACCACCAGCTTCGCCTCCACGTCTGGCTGCTGCACAGAACTGCTAACCCTTTTATGGTCTTACTGGTCATGGACGATTCGTTTGGCCTTATTTTCTAACATGAGCATTGAGACGGCCTGGATCAAAGCCACAGGCTTTGAATTTGAATCCCAGGAATGAACACCTGTTAGCAACAGAAACAGGCCAATGGCAGAATCGTGCAAAACCAAACGTGGAAAAATTAATTCTGTTAATTTCCTTAACATGCAGTCTTTTTCTCTGGACAGAGAGGGAGACCAAGTTGGGAGAGAAAACACGAACTGGGCGTCAGGAAGACCTGGTTGCTGACCCTCTCAGTCCTGCCAGGTCCGAGCCAGGGGCAAGGGCGATGGTAGCCCTGGAAACCTTGGTTTTCTTTCCCACGACGGGACAGCAATCCTGTCCGAGCTGTGGCAAGGCTTAGTGAGTGGGCAGCCACTCAGCGACTGCGGCTGTGTCCTGTGGGGCCCGGTCCTCTCCTGCAGGCGGCCCAGGTTGGAGGAAGCATGTACACTCTCCCTACCAGGTGTCCTCAGCCCTGGGTGACCTTGACGTCTCGGAGTCAGCAGCTGTGCAGGCGGAGCTGAGCAGAGGGTCCTTGCCACAGGCTATTCAGACATGCTGCCCGCAGCCCCTTGAACGCAGGCTCCCCACTTGCAGTTCTCACTTCCCCATGATGGCACCTTAGCTTCACTTCCCCTCGAAGCTCTTCTCTTATGGAACCTAATCTCCTCCACCTCATTCCCACTCACCCTTCATTTATGGGACCTAATCTCCTCCACCTCATTCCCACTCACCCTTCATTTATGGAACCTAATCTCCTCCACCTCATTCCCACTCACCCTTCATTTATGGAACCTAATCTCCTCCACCTCATTCCCACTCACCCTGCGTTTAGTGGGCTTTGTTGCATATTTTAAGTATATGTAAGCGGTGTGGTGTGGCGAGCACTCGCTTCGTCAGCATCGGTGTGTGAGGTGCCTCCTTTGCAGCAGGCTTTGTCTTGGGTGTGCAGGTGCCCTCTCAGAGCTTCGTGGCATTCTGGTGGGGAGGTGGGGAGATGGCACTTCTTACCTTTTAGACCACTGTTCAGTTTATTTATCTGTTACATTTGATTCTTGTCTGAGGTCACAATAGACCATGTATGCGTGTGCATGTGTGCATGTGCGTGTGCACGCACATGTGTGCAACGGATTTTGAGGGCCTGTAATTCCAGGCAGAGGGAACAGCCTGTGCGAAGGCTCTGCTAACAACAGCAGGGTGGCCAGGAGGCTGGGCCCAGTGAGCGGCGGGGACCTGGCAGAAGATGATGTCAGTGGGGTAAAGGGAGGGTAAGGGGAGGGGAGGCACATCTCTAGGGCCTGGTGGACGTTGTCCGGATTTGGCTTTTCCTGAGCGGTGTCCTGGCTTTGAGTGTCATAGCTGGTTCTCATTACTCTCCCTTTCCCCCTCAGCATTGTGTTTTGTGATCCATCCATGTTGCTAAGCATCCATCTAGTCAGTTGCTTGTAACAGCTCCCTAGCACTCTATAAATTTCACCCTTCTTCCCAATCCCCGTGACCACACGGAATACTGCGGTCGGTGCCCATGTGTGTTCCATTATGGATGCGTGTGATCACGTCTGTGGGCTTACTGGGTGGCAGGGCGAGCACTCGCTGGGTGTGACCTACGTCCTGCTAGGCCGCTCTCGGGAGGGCTGTGCACGTCCCTTCGCAGTGACCTTCCTGGGACCGCACATCCCTGCCAACATGTGACACTGTCCAGCTGTCACTCTTTGCCAATCTCACAAGTATCCAGTGCTGTCTACTGCTTTGCTTCGCGTTTCTCTGATTACTAAGGAGTGTGAGCATCTGTCTCTACGCCTGTTGGTTTTGGAGGTTTCTTCTTTGATAAATTGCCCACTCATGTCCTTGGCCACGTTTTCTATTGGAATTCTTGAATTTTATTTTTGATTTGCGGGAGTTTCTTGTATATTCTGGAAAATTTCTGTAGTTGATTTCAGAAGGTTAGGTGTGAGGTGGCCTTCAAGGTACTCAAGTCTATCCACCCCATTTTATGGTTGGGGAACTGAGGCCCATACAATAGAGTGATTTCGTAAGATCACACGCATAGTGGGAAGCTGAGGCTGGACGCTGGTCCTTTCCCACCATCTCGTGTGAAGAAAGCGGGGTCCTCGTGAGGCAGGTCTGAACGGAGGTGAGGAGAGGAGCTGCCTGGCTGGTCGCCCTTCGTCTGCCTGCGTGTGGGCACAGGGCCACCTGCCCCGAGACCAGCGCTGGACTCCAAGGCCCCTGCAGTCCCTGGGCCCAGGTGTGACCATTCTTCCCGCTCACACACCGCCACTTTACTTCAGGCCTGTACCTCCTCATGTGTGACCTGTGTTCCTGACATGTTAGTGCGATTCACCCAGAGGACACACTCAAGGCAGAGGACGACCCCGCCCCTCCTGAGGACCGTGCCCAGGGCCCCTCATTTCATGAAACACCCCCAGGCCGTTTCCCTGGCCACCTGGCTGACCTCTCCCGTCCTGGGTTGGTCTCCCGCCTGGAGCATCTCCTGCACAAACCTCACTGTCACCGGAGGTGCTCTGTCCGCTGTGCCATCCCTGGCTCTTCAACGTCTGGGCGGACGTGGTCTCTGCCAGTTGGCCTGTGGCTCCCCCGGGACTCAGGCCAGGGCACAGCGGAACGCAGAAGCAGCAGCGAGTCGGGCACCCTCGCTGGGCACTGCCCTCCGGCTCAGTGGGACCCCTCTGTGGAAGGCGGTTGAAGACACCTCTGGAAGGTGCCACACCTAGACCAGCCATCTTTCCCTTAAAAGCCCACTCATTTTTATCAGCTCTGCACACAGCTGCATTAGAGGGTTGTAGACCCACAAAGCGGGGGTGAGAAACGCCTGTCTCCCCTCCCCTGTGGCTCCCCTCCCAGGGCGGGCACTGACATTCGGCTGGCTTTGTGGCATCGCTGAAGGGCACGCTGCCTGTTCCCAGGTGACCTTTCTGCTTCAGGCACCGTCTGTGGACGTCCCGAGCGATGAGGAGGAGGTGCCCATCACCCATGCCTTCTGCACGCGCCCCTCCCCACGCCCCGTGTGGGCAACAGCTCGGGGGTTCCCTGCCTCAGTGACTGCTTCGCCGTCTGAGGTCTGAGTCAGCATGTGGGTGCTGCCTTGGCTCCCGCCCGCTGCCCCCACCTCCCCTTCCCGTTCACTCATGGAATTGAGTCCACTGTCCGTCTGACGAAACACTGACGTTCATGCACTTCTTCCTGCTCCCACTGCCCTGCCCTGCCCCCCCAGCACTGCAGCGAGGCCGATCCCGTTTCCTGTCACCCGTTCCCCCCGCCCCCGACCCCCAGCCACAGCGGGCGTTCTAAAGCCCACATAGGGCCTGCGAGCCTCATGCCCGGAGCTCTCAGGTGTGGGGTCCACAGGGCAAAGTGCAGGCTCCCGCCACGGCGGGCAGGACACAGGCTTGTCTTCCTGGCGCCCAGACTGCGTTTGCCGGCTGTAAGGTTGGGCCCCTGAGAAATGTGATGCAGTGACGCGCCATTTCCAGGCCCAGGCAGCTGAGCCGTGTGCCCAACACCTCACTCTCGGCAGGGAACCCCCAGACTGTGGTCCGGGGCCTGGAGCTACAGGAGGGAGGAGGGCTGCCCTCCCCACACCGGACTCCACGCCCGTGAGAGGAAGTCTTCGTCGTGCTGAGCCAATGACACTGGGTTTACCTGTTACTGCAGCATGGCCTGACCTAGCCCTGAGGGACAGGTGCATCGGAGGCCCTGCAGGGTCCGCCTTCCTTCCCTCTAACACAGTCTCTCTTCTTTCCCTTCGCCTGGACCCCACTCTCACGGCGCCAGCCCGAGGCTGCCCACAGCGCCGGGCCATTCCGCTAGCCCTTCAGGAACCACAGCCACTCGTGGCGCACAGAGCGCAGGCGTCGGGGACAGGCAGCCTGGGTTCCGCCTGTTCTGCCTCCCTTCAGCTGTGCGATCCGGAGCTGGTCACTTAGCCTCTCTGAGCTTCAGGCAACGACCATCCGGCCTGGTGCTGAGGGCTGGCTCGGAGAGCTGTGTGTGGGCCTCCCTGCTTTGCTCTGAGCAGGGCTCACACGACCAGCTGCTGGCTATGTCGCGAGACATCTCTGGTGGGGGGCGGGGGGGGAAGCTTCCTGTGGGCCTTGGGTGGCTTTGCGGCGGCCTGGCTGGACCTGCCCAGGCCTCACTGACCCTGGGAACTCCTGTGAACGCTGGGGCCACTGTGGTCATCCCGAGAGGGAGCGTGGAGGCACCCACGGGCGAATTCCTTAGTGTCAGCGCTGTCACTGCATCTGGTATTTTTCCCTCTTGATTCACTTTATGCTGGACACCCCTCCCCAACTGCTTACACTTGGAAGGCTCACCTTCATCCTGTGCTCCCTGCCCCTCCCTCCACGGAGGGCGGACTAGGTGCTTATTCAACACCAGGCTGCCTGCTTTGGCGTGACTCCCTCAGCCCTGGGATGCTGCCCCCGTGTTTCCAGACTTTTCTGCCATCAAAACTTTATTTTACTAATAGGCTCCAGCCTCTATGACAGCTCAACAGAAGTGGGGGTGGGTGGGAGAGAAGGGGGGCCTGGAGGGCAGGCCTGAGAGTGGCCCTCGGCGCTAGATCAACTGAGGGAAGACGTCCTGGCCGGAGTCCGACCTTCTCTGGAAGATGCGCCTGCTGACCTCCACGGGCTGCCCGTGCTCGTCCTCGTCCTCTGCCTCGCTCGACTTGCGCCGGGCGTTCTGGTAGACCACAGCGCACACGCCCGTGAGCCAGGCGGCCACGGTGCCCGCCGAGAAGATGCAGAAGCCGATGAGCAGCAGGAAGATGTAGTCCTGCCGGTCCAGGTGGGTGATGCACATGTACCGCAGCGGGTTCCCCACCTGCGTGATGGGCCAGCCGGCCAGCTCGGTGGGCTCCACGCACGTGGCGTTCTGATCATCTAGAGGAAAAGCACAGCAGGAGATGGTGAATGGCAGAACCCCAGCGTCCTGAGGTCATAGGGCACCTGGAGAGGCTGCCTGGACCCTGGCTACTCAGGGTGTGGGCTGGGGGCATCACCTGGGCCTCATCAGAATGCAGCATCTCAGGCCCCACCCAGCCTCCTGGGTCAGGGTCTGCAGCCTCATGAGACCCCCAGGTACTCTGTGCACAGGAAGTTTGAGAAACGTGGAGCCCGGGACCGCCTCCTGCCCCAGCTTAGCTTCCTTCCGGTCACCTCCTGAAAACGGGCTTTGCTTCCAAAAGTCCTCAAAGATCCAAACACCACCACATGGCGGGAGGGTGTCTAACTTAGCCAGATGGCTGTGGGTGTGGACACTCCACGGCCCACCTTGATGCTCGCCATCTCCCTCCCTCCCTCCCTTCTGGGGACCCAAGCTGTCTCTTTCTCTGCACTTGTGCCTGAGCCCAGCCAGGACCACAAAGGCCACCCAAGGCATCACAGCCACTTGTCTCAACGCTCTGGGACCAGATTCCCGGAAAGCCTACTGTGGCTTCCCCGGGCACTGCCTCCCCAGCCAGGAGGAACCGGGGTGGTGGGGGGAGAGCCATTCGGGGAAGCATCACTGGCTGGTCACATGGTCCACACGCACCTTCAGTCCTTTTTAGCAGCTGACTTTGTGGCCCGGCTCCTCCTCTGAGCACCTCCCATTTCAAGCCCCGTGGACTTCAGAATAAAACAAACAAAGAAAGAGAGCCCTGGGTTCAAGTCCAGACTGTCATGTACTCATTTTGTACACGTTAGTGGGATGCCTGGCTCTCTTCCCGAATCCCAGCCTCATCTTAGACGAGCAGAGAACGACACCTCTTCTCAGAGTCCTGGCGAGGATGAGCGGCCGGGGTGGGGGGCCGGGGGGACAAGCTGCTGAATGAACTGCAGGCATCACTCCATGGGTGGGACCAGGGCTTGAGTTAGCAAGGCTCAAAACCAAGCAGCTAGGATTTACCATGTTCTGACAACACACTAAGGGACGCACACATGCTCTCTCATGGGATTCTTAGAACCACCCGCACACGGGACGTTATCGTCCTCTTTTATCCAGAAGGAGACAGACTTAGAGCTGGTTCGCATCTTGAAGGTTCTAGATACCCCAGGATGCAGGCAGCACGGGGAAGATGAGAATGTCTGACTGAGCGATCCCAGCGTGTTCTGCAGAAGGGGGAGCCTCAGAGTTGGTGCGGAGAGCTGCTCCCCTAAACTCAGGGTGGAACTCCAGACCCTGTGGCGTTGCGCTCCTCACTCAGGGAGTGAGGGGAATCTGTTTGTGTTAGAGTGAGAAGCAGGGGAAGGCGAGTAAGGAACCATGACTGGAGCTGATGGCAACCTGGAGGGAGGCCCCTTCCCTCTCGCCTTGGGGAGGGGCACCCCAGGCGTCCACACGCAGTCTACAAAGGGGCCCCTTTCCTTCCTCTCCTCCCCTCTGTCACAGACGCCTGGCTGCATCCCCTCCCAGCATACCCACGGGAGGCCCTCCTGGAGGTGACACGGTGTCCCTGGAGGTGCAGGGGCCCAGCGACCACGTGCAGGGGCAGCGTCCAGCTCAGACAGGACTAGGCCTCGGCCTGGCCGCTCTCTCCTGCCACCCCGCCAGCTGATTCTCTCTCATCACTGATGTTTCTATCTCTCTCCCTCTCCCTCTCCCTTCCTCTCTAAAATCAATAAAAAATATTAAAAACAGTAAAGTCACCAGTTAAGTGTGCATTTGTCGACTTCTCCACGTGGTTCTGTCTGGTTTAGCTTTACGTGTTTTCAAGCTAAGTTACCAGATGCCTAGGAAGTTATAACTGTCACCTCTTCCGGGACAGTTACCCTTTCCCCTGAACCTTTTCTCCTCACCTCAAGTGCTCGCCTTACATCGACTTTGTCTGATGACGTTGGAGGGCCGTGTGGAATTTCTTGGGGCCAGGCGTCCCCTTGTGTGTCCTTCCCCACCCTTTTACGTTTACTCTTCCATGTTCCTATGTGTAAGGTATAGTTCTGTGAGCAGCGCGGAGCTGGAGTTTGCTTTTCATCCAGTCTAGCGATCCATGTATTTGAATCAGCCCATTAACACTGCTGTTTGTCTCTGTTCACCCTACTTATTTATGTCCCTTTCCCTGTACTTTGTTGTTTTCTGTTGTCTTACGTCATTTCCTTTTTTTAAATGGTCCATCCTTCCCCTAGTCTGGTATGGTGACTTAGAGGTTATAGAGCCGTCTGCTGGCCTGGGGTGCCTGACGTGTAGTTAGTTTTACAAACTAACCCTTTCACCCCCAGGTAGTTTTAATCATTTCCAGGCTACAGAGTGAATACTTCGTTTGTAAAGTATCCCCTCCTGGCTCGCCTGATCTCCTTGCCTCTGACCAAGAGCTACCAGGCGCCGTGTGTACACGTGCACCGCACGGCTCAGGGCCTCGCTCACAGCACACAGGTGACCGGGCCCCTGCCGTCCCTCGCCCCACCCCATTCCACGGCCAGGGCCTTCGCCCCAGTTAAAGCTCCCAGGTATAATTACAGGCGTCATTAATGTTTAAGTTCTTCCTGCAAATAGTTCCTAAGGAGACATAACCTACCCCTTGTTTATTTCCACGTGTAGCACGCTGCTCACAGGTGGAAAACCATGTGCCGGAATCCGATGCCGGGAAGCAAGAGTTTCTGGGTCCAGGGCCACACCTGCTCGTGCAGGCGCCCAGGGAGCCCCTTTCAGAAATCCAGCCTGAACCCCATGGTTCTGAGAGGAGCGCTTCTTCCCTTGGTCTGTTGAAGGGACTGTGGCTCAGCCTACATTGCACGTTCCCCAGAGGGTCACCACAGCCCTTCGTGGCTGGTCCCTGGCTCTTTCCAGCGGCACCCACATGCTGCTGGGTCACCTCCAGCACAGGGAGCTCTTTCCCCCAAGGGAGACGAGGTGGCCCGGCTGGCTGCTTTGGCCCGCCGTCCACTGCTGCCCTGCAGGCCTGAGCACATGGGAACCGAGGGGCCGTGCCTGGAGGCCTGGCATTCCTGAGCTCCCAGGAAACTAGGTCACCTGCTCAGGGATCCCACCTGGACTTTGTCCGGGAGACTCACCAGGACCCTTCCGGAACCGCAGCTGGTCCCCCATCGTTTCTCGGATTTTCTGGGTGGTTTAGGGTCATCGACTCAGCTGTGCGCCGGCCCCTCACTGCCCTCCTGAGGCGGCCCGGGCTGTCAGCTGGAGGGAGCCAGGCCAGGTGCTAGTGAGAAGGTGGGGGCATGCTGGCGGAGCACTCTCCAGCCAGGAATGCCTGTTCCCAGCGGCTCCGCGCCTGTCCCGCTGACTGCAATCCCTGATGGAGGAGATTGTTGGTGGAGAGTGCGGGGACCTGAGTTCATCCTGGAAATCTACGTTTTGGCAAGTCATGGGTGACTTTCTACTTTCTGGGTTGAAATGGGGCTATTGTCCAACGACAGCAGCCTTGAATGCAGGACTAAGATGTTCTCTGCTCGGATGCCCTCGAATGACGTGGACCTGAAGCAGCCAGGCCTGAGCCATCTGCCCGCTGCAGACGTCCCGGGGGGCTCTGCCTGGCCTCTTGGCACTGCTGCCCAGACCATAACTGAGAGCCGACACAGGGCCCCTGGCCTGAAACGGTCCCCTCCTGCCCCTGGTACCTGCCCCTTCCGAGTTCTCACCCTTTCTGACTGTCCTGTCACATCGCAAATGCCCCATGAGGCAGGCGTTTCGTAACATCATCAATCACTAACATCCCAGCGCGGGTCATGCTGGAGCAGCTGCTGTGGGTCTGGAACACAGGCCATGGCCACAGCATCCTCAGAACGTGGCCGAGGTGCACCTGCGCCCCCTCCCCACCCCAGCTCTCTGGTCAGAATCTCTGGACTTGGGGTTCCTGGCTGGTTAGAACTTGAGAACCACTGGTTAAGCAGGCCAGGTGGAAAACGATGTGGAAAACCAGGGGAGTAAAGTCCGGGGCCTGTGGGCGGGGGTTGGAGGTGCCATTCTGGTCAAGTAGAGGCAGGAAGACAGGAGGCCCCCTGGGAGGCAGACTTAGAGGCTGCCTGCTTCATGATCATACCCCTTAATGGTGTGACCAGGGCCTCATCTCTATGGACACCCCCCCTCGGCACCGACCCATCGAGGCGCAGCTGGGACCCTGTCTGCTGACCACTAGCTCCCTCTCACTTCATCCCAGGGCCCCTTCCCTCTGTTTCGGTCCTTGGGCTGCTAGCAGAAGTGGCCTCAGAGAGCACCTCGCCCAGCTCCCCATACCCTGAGCACAGAGGGGCTTGGAGACTCAGAGAGGGCCTCGCCCCGAGCCACCTGGGCAGCACGGGCACCAGCACCTGCTCTCTTCCTGTGTTTCCTCTCACTGTGTCCCTAGGCGGTCTCATTAGAGATGGGAATTGCGACTTCGTCCTCGGTGATAAAGGACCCCAACAGCTTGTCCACACAGTGAACATATAACCAGCGTGTGAGCTGAGTGGACTGCGGGCTGCCCCATGGCAGTGGGGGCGTGTTGAACTTGGATGTGGGGAGATCGCCATGCTGTGAGGAGCTGGATTCTTAAGCAGCCTGAATTCAAAGGGGGCTGGCCAGTGCGGTAGCCACTAGCCATTCCTGTGGCCGTTCAGATGAAGTGAATGAAGTAAATGGGACATTCCGTTCCTCAGTTGCACTGGCCAAACTTCAAGAGCGCCGAGGCCCCACATGGGCCACATGGGCCCTGGACAGGACAGCTCAGATCGAGAAGGGCTCCGCTGGCAGCACTGGGCTGGACCTGGGGGTGGCAGGGCAGGGGGCGCGGAGGCCGGGTCCTTCTGCCCAGGAGCGTAGCGTCACGTGCGTTTCTGAGAGCACCCCAGAGGCTCTGACCCGTCCGCGCAAGAGCACTGTCCAGGAGAGCTCAGTGGCACTCCCACCTTCCAGCAGCAGCGACGACTGGAAAATGATTAGAGTCCGGCCAGGAGCTGTCCTCTTTGTGGCCTCTGTGGTCTGTTCTAACTGTGAGAGCGCCCGGCAGCCGGCACAGACCGCGCCCCTCCACTGCCAGGTGTTCGGGCTCCGAAGTGAGTCCTGAGCGCTAAGAACTGGATGGTTTTCGGTGCGTCTGGTGACTAACTCACCAGAGGGTTTCTTTAAGTAAGACCTTTGGTAATAGCATCAACCTTTCACTATTCGTACTCAGTGTAGTTATCATGAAGTCTGAAGAATGAGGCGCCCTCTACAGCCGCTCTGGGGTGGGGGTGGGGGTGGGGGGCGAGCTTGGCCGACAGGTGACCTGGGAAAGACATGTATCCGCTCTGCCTGGGCCTTTTGTGTGAGCACCTCTCCATTCTCCCCTGGACCCGACTTCCTTCAAGGTGCCAGGGTAAGCTCAGCTACCTGGATTTCCCAGGAATCCCCTCCCTGCTCTCACAGAGCTGATCAAGGTTTAGGGGCACTTGTGTCATTTGGGCCAGAAGTTCATGTCATTTTGTAGGGTCCTCTTCAAGGTCAGGGCACTTTGGGGGACCTTGAAGGGTGAATCTGAAATGGCTAATTTCAGCCCCGTGGGAGCAGGGAGCGGGGAGATCTGGGGGCAGAGGTATTGCTCGGTTCTCTCCACATCCCCAGGTCACACTACATTGGTGACTCCTTCCCCCCGGGCCATGTCTGCCCCACAGTGGGGCTGACCTCCTTGCCCTCGTCCCTCGAAAGCCACCTGCGTGTCCATACCTGTTTCTGGAGGTGGGGCTTGTCTTTAGGTGAAGATTCCGTTCCAGACTCAGCAACAGCCACCTGGCTCTGTGGGCCACGCCCAGCCCCATGGCCCAGGCTGAGGCCAAGCCTTGATCTGGGTTTAGGTTTTGTTCTCAGGGTCTGAAACCCGTGTCCATAACTTGCCCAATACACAGCTCAGTCCTAGGTAAGTTGGTTTGAAAGATGAGGGAGGAGGTACCAGGTGCCCAGGGGCCATGGCAGGAGGGTGGGGACAGTGGATAGAAATCTACCAAATGAGACTTTGCCTATGACATTGACGTCTCCTGCTGGGATGGTGGGCACGGGAGGCCCATTCTCCCAATTCAGGCCGTCCCCGTCTGCCTTACAGGGGAGCACCTTGGAGACAAAGGAGCTGTCCTATCAAAGCCTGTCCCCTGCCTGACCCTCGCCCTCTCTCACTGTCCAGGTGCTCATGTGCCCTCTCCTTGCCTATCAAACTCCCCCCTCTATACATCACACTATTGGATTTCTACTGCCTGTGAGAGACTGAGGGTACTTAGATCCGGAAACATCGGGTCACTGAGCCTAAACAGTTCCCCAATGGAATACAGTGTCCCTGTATTCCTTTGCCCTATTGGTCCTTCATCATTTCCACACACATTGTTTAATGGTGTCAGGACACCTCTGTGTGTTTGGTAACATTATTGTCCCCACTTTATGGGTCAGGAAACTGAGGCTCAGAGAAATTGAGTTCCCAAGGGCAGCTAATGGGCAAGTGCTGAGTTTGGGACTAGAACTCAGCTCTTTGAATTCCTTATTACCTCTCCAGTCAACTCAAGGATGGCCCTGCAGAACAATAAGAATGCTTTCAATCAACTTCCCTCCCATCTTGAGCAGCTCTTTTTCTATTTCATCATTATTATTTTTAAATATTTTAAAATTGATTTCAGAGAGAGGGAGTGAGAGAGATAGAGACATCGATGAGAGAGAAACATCCACTAGCTGCCTTCTGCACACTCCCTACTGGGGATCCATCCCTCAACCCGGCATCTTCCCTGACCAGGGATCGAACCCATGACCTCCTGGTGCATGGGACGACACTCAACCACTGAGCCCCACCGGCCAGGCTGAATATCTTTTGACTTCCCCTTTTCTGGAACTCATGGGTCCGACTCCAGCACATCCTCCCCCACACCCATCGCGCCCTCACCTGGGTGCTTCAGATGGGACACGATTAAGTAGATGGTGAAGTCCAGGAAGGAGCAGTTGCACTTCCAGGGGTTCCCGCTCAGGTACAGGGTCTGCAGCGTGAGGAGGTTTTGGAAGGCACTGTGGTCCAAGGTCTGCAAGCCGGTGTTCCTGAGGTCCAGGTGCCTCAGAGAGCTGGTGTTGGCGAAGGTGTACTTGTTCAGAGCCCGCAGGTGCGGGTTGTTGGCGATGTTCAGCTGCACCAGGTTGCTGAGCATGGAGAAGCTGTACGGGGAGATCCAGCTCAGGTTGTTGGAGCTGAGGTCCAGGTGGATGAGCCTGGAGACCCCAATGAAGGTGTAATCCATCACCTCGCTGATCAGGTTGTCCCGACAGTCCAAGTAGACAAGGTCGCTGAGGAGTCCTAGATTCATGGCTGGCAAATAGGTGATGCTGTTATTGTTCAGGAAGAGCCGCCGGGTGTTCAGGGGGATGTCAGGGGGGTACTCCGTTAACTGGGTCCCCGTGCAGATCACTTCCTGGGCTTGGCACTGACAACTAGGTGGACACTTGGACCCCGACACCAGTCCCATTCCAAAGGAAAAGAGTAACCACCTGGGCCCAGGGCCTGAAGCGGGGGACATAGTAGGCAGCCACGTGTGACCGCTCTCTCCTTCCACCGTCTGGGACAGGCCGCTGTCCCTCTGAAGGCTGTGGAGGGGCGGGCGGGGGAGGGGCGCCGGAAAGAACTAGCAGTCTAGCTTTGTGCGGAGCGATTTTCCATTACAGGAGAAGCAAACAGAAGCTGAAACGCGAGGCCGCCCAGCCAGTGGCTAGCTCCCAGGCTGCCGCTGGAAGCCTGCCTGCCTGAAAGGTCTCCCCCTCGCCCCTCGTCTGCAAGTGACAGGGAGCCGGGGCAGCCACGTGACAATGGGGTGGCCAGTTGACCCCTTTGTGATGTCAGCAGCTAAGGGGACTGCCTGGCTGAGGAGCAGGCCCTGCCTCGCCTGGGTGTGTGTGTGTATGGGGCGGGGGGGTTGAGTTTGGGTAAGAGGCTGTCCCTGGGGGCGTGGGGGCTGCAATGAGAGTGTGTGTGTGTGTGTGTGTGTGTGTGTGTGTGTGCGCCCACGCCAGCACCCCACGACAGAGGGTCAGGTTACACTGGGCCCCTGATCCGCAGGCAGTGGAGGGAGCAGGGAAGTCTCCAGTCCAACTCCCTGCCTTCCTGAGGCGCCTGAAGTGACTTAGGTTCCTCCTCAGAGGGGCTCTCCCTTGGGTCCTGAGTGTAGAAGGGTGTCAATTTTTTGGGTGTTGTCAGAGAAGATGGTGGGGGAGCTTCCTTTGAAATGAGCCAGGGCGCCCTCTGACTGCTCTCCTAGTTTGCACGGAGCCGTCTGCATTTGCAGCATATGGGTGCGCTGATGTTTTTAAAAACCATTTGGACAAGTATGAGCCCCTCCCTTTAACACAAAACCCAAATGTGTTTTAAAAATCTGAGTGTGATGATATGAGCCATCTCTTAGCATTTGTACTCTCCTAAGACTTTTAAAACCGTGAGTGTGTCTAGCGTGAGTTTATACTATCTACCTGCCGGGTGTGGGAGGGGGTCTTTGGACGGATGGAGGGGAGAGCCCCTTCGGGTTAGAATGTGTCATCCACTTAGGAAAATAGGTTTTCATTCTTTAAAACATTCAAATCGAACTTAGCTGTGATGGTTAATAAAGTAATGAAGGCTATATTTAGCTTAGCACGGTGCCTGGCCCCTGGTGGGTCATAAATATTTATTGAGCGGCGGATGCGGGAACGTCTCTGGTGGTTGGTTCTGTCTCCTGCTTCGGTGCCAGGAGAGCCATGAATAAGCCCGGTGGACAGCGGGGACAGCGGCCGTGGCCGACGCCTGATTGTTTACTTACTCAGCATTCCCCGGTGACGGCCGGGAATTAAGATGATGACTTGGGAGTGTTTACCAAATTGAAAGTGACCTTATTTAAGTAGAAAATGCAAACACTTAAAATAATGACCCAAATGATCATTGTGCTAATGGAAGCAGGTCCGTCTGACTGGGGACTCACCCTCTCCCTGTAATTAACAAAGGTTCTTGCTGGACCTCACATGGTGGCGCAGGAGAGGAAGCTGGCTCCGGGCGGCCATGGCGCAGAGTTCATGTCCAGGCCCCTGGTTTCCTCTGGGGCCGGGGCTGCGGTTAGGTGGCGGGCCATAGGGACGCTTTCCGCAGTGTAGGCTGTCTCCTTAAAAAAAAAAAAATTGAATTTAGCCCTGGCCGTTTTGGCTGAGTGGATAGAGTGTCGGACTGCGGACTGAAGGGTCCCAGGTTCGATTCCCATCAGGGCACATGCCTGAGTTTTGGGCTCTACCCCCAGTAGAGGGTGTGCAGGCGGCAGCCGATCAATGATTCTCTCTAATCATTGATGTTTCTAGCTCTCCCTCTCCCTTCCTATCTGAAATCAATAAAAATATATTTAAAAAAATAAAAAATTGAATGTGTTGGGGTGACATTGGTTAATGAAATTATATAGGTTTCAGGTGTACAATTCTATAACACATCATCTGTATATTGTGCTGAATTCACCACCCCACGTCCAGTCTCCTCCCATCGCCATTTATCCCTCCTCCGTCCTCTCCCACCACGCCCCCTGCCCTCCCACTTCCCCTCTGGTGCTCGCCACACTGCTGGCTGGCTATGAGGGTTACTTACTGTTTTGCTTACTCCCTGGGTTGTGTCTCCTTGTGATGGGAGCTGAGCGCGGCCGGACCTGCCGAGGTTCTGAGTGACCTCACTGACCCCCACCTCTTCTCTCACTCCCTCTTCCTCTTTCCGCCTCTTCCTTTCCTTGGGGGGCCTGTGCCTCCAGGTCGCCCCATTTAATTTCCAGCTCGAGACAGTGGCCCTGGGCTCAGGCTTACCTGTCTGGCCATATGGTTACAAGAGCTTCCGCTTAGCAAGGCCGTGGGTAAGAGGAGCACACCTGCGGCTGCTGAGCACACGGGCGGCGTGGGGCCGGCCCGAGCACCGTTGAACCAGTGGCTGCCCTCAGGAGATGGCCTTCTGCTGGAGTGGGCTGTGCGCTTGGTCCTGAAGACTGAACACCTGGGGTAGTTTCAGCTTTGCCCTTTAGACCAGATCTCGCCAATGTTTCTCATTTTGAAATTTACCTTTCTTTCTTTTTTTTAAAATCCTCACCGAGGATATTTTTCCAGTGATTTTCAGAGAGAGTAGAAGAGGGAGGGAAAGGCAGAGAGAAACATTGATGTGAGGGAAACACATCGATTGGTTGCCTCCTGCATGTGGCCAACCAAGGCCTGGGCCGGGGAAAAGCCTGCAACCAAGATATGTGCCCTTCACCAGAATCAAACCTGGGACCCTTCAGTCCGCAGGCCAAGGCTCTATCCACTGAGCCAAACTGGCTAGGGCTCATTTTGATTCTGAGTAAATATTTGTTACCTGGGGGATGGGAGGGCCAGTCAGGGGAGAGCAGAGAACCTGGCAGAGTCTCAGACTCCCTGAGATCTTTCTTCAAGGAACATCTTAGAAGGCTTATTTCAGGGATCCTGCTCTGGGCAGTTCCGGACTGGGCTCCTTGCCCTTGTTCACTTGCTGAACAGCTCTGGGCTTTATTTTTCTCATCTCTGTATCGAGGGAGGCAGACTGGATAACTTCCGACTTTCCCAGGACTTCCAAATTCCCGCTTGTTGCGAAGGTTTCAGGCCCCACCCAGCAGGGGAGGCGTTTTGGGCCAAGAGGAGGACGCACCCACCCCTCTAGGCACAGCATCACCGGGCCCTGTCAGGTGGCTGCAGACAGAACTTGCTCCCCAGCCAGCGGCTCCTGCAGCATTGGCCACAGCTGGGCTGCCCTTGGTGCGGGCAGCTGTTCAGCCGCCTGCCTCAGCCCTAGGTGGCCATGTGACCATCCTGCCGCCAGCACAGTGGGTGTCACATGAGCGTACGGAGGCCCCTGGGTCAGGGCAGTCTCTACCTGAGTCCGTCTTGGGCAGGCTCCTACTTTTAGTTGCATCTGCGGGGGCACTGTCTTCCCAACTCAGGGAGCCTCTCAGATGCCAGCTCTCTCAAGACCCAGAGACAGGTGGGCACAGCCCCGTGTTGTAAGGGGAAGGGCAGGTGACACAGAGCAAATGGACCCCTTTGGAGCAGTGGGTGAGTATGCGCAGTGTGACTCGGAGACCCCTGGGGCCTGGGTTTCCTTTCTGTGGACCCAGCCAGGTGCTCCCAGGGCCTCTCCCCGAGTGCCAAGTTCCATCCAGACCCGTCTGTGCAGGGAGGGCACGGAGGCTTGAAGCGTTAGGGCCCAAGCCCTGGGGACGGAGACTCAGCGAGGACAAGGTGCCTGGCCCAGGTGAGCTGCCTGTCAGCGCTGGCCGGGGAGCACCCCGCGAGTGCAGGCATCGTGTGCTAGGGAAATGGGTTTGGGCAGACATTTCTCATGAGGAAACAGAAATGAACACACGCGCCCCTTTATTAAGTTCAAGTTGCTGATGCGCTTAATCCAGACCCGGGCACCCAAGTCCGGCCTGCGCTCTGCTTCCTGCAGGGGTGAGCGGGCTCAGGTCTAACGATCATTTTCAGGGACTTGGCTGCAGGGGGCGCTGTGGTATCCAGTTCCCTCAGACTTTGGACACCACCGGAGTCCTTTCCAGGGGATGGGCTGGGAAGCCGATGACCAAGGTCATCCGGGAAGAGAAAAACGTTCCTGAACACGCGGGAGGCTGGGGCCTCCAGGCCAGCTGGATGGACTTCGATCTGGTGTATCTCCACGCGGCTGGGCCTGTTTCTAGTGCCAGCTGCTGGGACTATTTTTGTCTTTTCCCTTCAGGCTGCCCACGCCACCGCCACCGGCTCAGAGTTTGTCCCCGCCAGAAGGGCAGGCCGGAGGGCACCACACCCACGTGCTCCCCGGGAGGCCTGTCTTCCACGTGCTCCCCGGGAGGCCTGTCTCCAGGCACCTCCACATGAAACTGCTCAGCAGCTCTGCCATCTGGAGCCACCCCAGAGGATGCCTTGCCACTGAGCCTCATTTTGAGGGGGTGGTCACTTCAGCTCGTAACTAATCTACGTACTGTACCTGTAGCGGTCACTGTGCCTGAAACTCACGGGGGGACCCAGTTTGTGGTTTGGGAGGACGCTCCTGGCAGCTGCTGGGGGTCCCTCATGGGTAGAAGCTGCGATGGCATCTGAGCTCTGAAATGAGCAGCTTTGGGCGCCGGAGCTCCTCTGGGCAGCGGGTTCCTCTGAGATAAGGCAGGGACGACGACATTGCTTTTCCAGGGTTATTGTCAAGGTTGCGTGTGGTTGGATGTAAGATAGTCACTGTCACGAATCGCCCTGGGTCAGGCATGTGAGCCAGCAAGCCGGTGCGTCATGTGGCGGGACCCCAGCTTACCAACGAAGCAGCCAGCTGCCCGAGGTGCCCCTCGCTGAAGTCATGAGCTGGTGGCCGATGGAAGCAGGAGGTGGCCTCTGAGTGTAAGCCCCGAATTATTCAGCGCTTCCACCAGCACCTCGCAGACGCCGCAGGGCGACCGCTGTTGCACCTGCAGGCACCGGCAGGACTCTCCCGCCAGCTCCCCAGGCTCCTGGCTCCAGGCCGGAGCAAACCACTGTTGCAGTGATCGTCAGCCTTGGGGTCCCGTCCTTCAGAAGGCTCACGACACTTTCCGCTTTAAAGTCCTCTCACCCTTTGAGATTGTCTCGCGTCGTTTTCTTCGTTTTGCAGGCGAGGGACCTAAAAGCAAAAACACCTTGCGAATAGCACTCAAAAAGCGAGTGGCTCGGCCAGCAGTCGATTCGCCGCTGCCTGAGGTGACACGTGTCCCTGTGCAGTGGCTCCTAGAGGGAGGGTTCCTTCCAAGGGTCTGGAGCATGTGTGTCCATGGCAACCCTGGGCCCACACAGCTGTCGGAGCCCGGGG
Source organism: Ia io (assembly GCA_025583905.1). Classification (NCBI taxonomy): domain Eukaryota; kingdom Metazoa; phylum Chordata; class Mammalia; order Chiroptera; family Vespertilionidae; genus Ia; species Ia io. The sequence continues at coordinate 2,488,189 of JAJQQW010000022.1, read as the reverse complement.
AGTGGTATGGAGAGCTCTCCAGAGCAGGAGTGCCCACCCCCCTACCCCGCCTACTCCTCAGAGCAGTGCTGATGCTAAAGTCCCATCGCAGAAGGCCTTGGGGGGCCTCTCAGGGGACCCGCCCTCCTCCAGGCTCCTGGGAGGAGGAGCACCCAGGAAACCCAGTCCTGTCTCCTTGGCGCCCCTGTGGACAGGTTTGTAAGAAAATACGTATCGGGAGGTCAAAACTTGGAGTGCAGCTGCCACAGGAGGTGTCAGAGGTCTCTCTCAGCGACACCGTGCCAGCTGGGTAGGGGACCGGACACTGAAAAGGACAGCCTTGACCCTGAGCCTGGCTGTGCGGCTGTGCGCATGGCTGTTTTCCTTAATAGGCCGTTAAGGTTTGGGACTGGCTGGTGTGACTCAGTGGGTGAGCATGGACCTATGAACCAGGAGGTCACGGCTAGATTCTCGGTCATGGCACATGCCCGGGTTGTGGGCTCAACTCCCAGTAGGGGGCGTGCAGGAGGCAGCCAACCAATGATGCTCTCTCATCCTTGATGTTTCTATCTCTCTCTCTCTCCCTTCCTCTCTGAAATCAATAAAAATAATAGTAATAAAAGAGCATGGTCCCATTCTTTTTTTTTTTTGTAACTACCAAAGTTTATTTAGCTTAATAAGTTGCAGAGCAAATACATGTGTAATATATGCATCATGTGTACATACACACATACATCTATTGTATTCCTCATTTTACTATGTGGAGCTTTGAAAACGTTATCTGTTTCCATTCTTAAGGACAGAGGACCAGTATCATTTGGAAAAAAAAAAAAGCCATTAATGTTTGGGAAAGACTGGCTTCCAGCAATAAATGGCCATTTTATCATGACTTCCCCCAAAGGACGAACGGGAAAACGGGGCGAACCAGGGACTCTGAGGAGGAGGCTCGGGCTCCTGTGGTTCTGGCAGGAGCATAGGTACTCTCAGGGCCAGGCACTGCTGCCCGCTGCCCGCTGCCCGCTGCCCGCTGCCCACTGCCCCTGCGGGCTCCTGTAGCATGTCACTTCCCGCGCTCTGAAAAGCTGCAGGTGGGAGGGGAGCAGGGAGCCCAGCTTGCTGACTTCGTGATGAGTGCCGTGGCTCCCACGGGGCCTGCTGTCCGTCCAGCGTTTGCCCACGAGGGCGCCGTGAGGGTACTGCAGACCCGGCTCCCCTCCCTCCGACATCCTTAGGTTGTGCGTCTCAGTCTCAGAGGTGGGATGGCTACTCTGTCCAGGGCCTTAAGCCTCTGCTTCATGGACCTTGTATCTTCCTTCTGGGGAGCTTGCTTCAAGTGTCCCTCCTCCCCAGACTGCAGGGGTGAAAGGTCAGAGAAGTGCCACGTGAGAACCTGGCCCTCACGTTTTGCTGTGTCCCTCGACCACTCGCCGTCACCCCATTTTTCTAGCTTACAGCTGCCGCGCTTCTATGCAGACACGCCACGGCGGGTTCTCTCCGAGACAGATTCTTCTGCTGTTGCCCTGGTAACAGAATTATTAAGCCAGTTTCCCGGGAGTGTGTGTGCCTGGTGAGGTAACGTCTGTCGCATCCCGCTCCTAACCCCTCCCCCTCCCCTGGCTCCAGCCTCCGTGCCTCACACCTAGACGGACCCGGCTCCTCCCTGGCCTCTGTGCTCCTGCCCACCCTCCCAGCTCCGCAAGGCCCGTCGTAGGCTCAGAGGCTCCGCACTGGCCAAGTCCCCATCCACCTGAGCCCCGGTGGCGGCCGACCGTGCCAGCGGCCCCCAGTGCGGTGTGCTCCAGCAGAGAGCCGTGCCCTGGCCATGGGCAGGGGTGGAATAGAGCCAGCAGGAGCTAGAAAGGGACTTCGGAGGGCGGAGCGAGGGGCCTGCTGGTGGAGGCCACACGGGGCCATATTTAAGCCTCAGGGTTTGGAAATTAGATCGCCGGTGAAATCCCCTTTCCCTGGCGTTGAGCAGGTTTCTGCACCTTTCTACCTCTCCGTTTCCTTAAACGCAAAGCGAGATAATGATAGCAGCGAGATAATGATAGCAGCGCCTTATTTCTCTGCCTAGGTGCAGGCCAGCTTCTAAAGCGCGCAGCTTAGCATCTTTGAACATAAAAATGCACCAAAAAATGTGAGCTGGGAACACGGTGGCGGAGGAGAAGGAGGTGGTGCATGAGATCTGGAGCTGAGGGTGGCTCCTGAGTGGGTGAGTGGGTACCAGTCATGCAGGCAGCGCCGCCAGGTGCAGAGGGATGGGTTTGTGGGGACAGATGATGCTGTCATCGTGGGCTTGGGGTTTGGCACATCGTAGTTCATGCCAGCCGATTCTCACTGGGCGCCAGACACTGCGCCACGCATGTGACCTCTGTTCCTTCTTGCAGTCTGGTATTAACACACGGCAAAGCTAACACGCTGCCCACAGCTACCAAGTAGCAGGACTGGGATTGAACCCAGGTCTCTGTGTCTCCCAAGGTTCTTACATGTCTTTACTGCAGTTGTGAAACCAGACCTGGGTGTGTGTATGTGTGCACATGTGCGCGTGCGCTTTGCTGCTGAGACGGTCCTTGGGAGCAGGTTGGCTGCATGGCTTCCCGCCCCTCCTCCGGAGACCCCGTGTGCATACTTGGTCCCTGGACGTGGGGACTTCCTTTATGACACATGTTCTCCCAGCTCATGCTCAGAACACTGGCTGGGTTCTCCCCTGTGCCCGCGGCCTTGTTGCCTCACTCCAAATCGCCCACCACCCCCGGGAGCCTTGTCTGGAGGTGGCTTAGCATCGCTGAGCCTCAGCTTCCTCCTCTGAACAACTTAGCAGGGAGAGAATTGCAGCAGCCTCGGAAGAGAGTTGCTGGAGCGGGGGGCGGGCACCCAGCACTGGGCTGGAGCGGCAGAGTTGGGTGCGCTCCGATTCCCGAGTGGCCCGATGCACTTCACTCAGCCCTGCGAGGCCATGTCCTCATCCGCCGTCCTGCTGTGCTGGCTGCTCACCCACTTTGTGTAACTTTCTGTAACTTTGGAGTCAGCAAAGCCACGGGGAGAACTGGGCCCTAACGCGGTGCTAGGGGCACAGCCATGCTGCGTGGGGCTGAGGAGGCGGCGGTGGCAGGTGTGGAGGCAGGGGTGGCTGGACCACATTTCCTCCAGACTTCCTTTGTAGCGGGGAAAGATGTTCGGGGGACCCAAGGGACAGAGTTTACCATAGTGAACAGGGCTCAGACGCTGTGGCTAAATCCTAGAGGCCGCCGAAACCGGTTTGGCTCAGTGGATAGAGCGTCAGCCTGCGGACTGAAAGGTCCCAGGTTCGATTCCGGTCAAGGGCATGTACCTGGGTTGCGGGCACATCCCCAGTGGGGGGTGTGCAGGAGGCAGCTGATCGATGTTTCTCTCTCATCGATGTTTCTGACTTTCTATCCCTCTCCCTTCCTCTCTGTAAAAAATCAATAAAATATATTAAAAAAAAAAAAATAAAATAAATCCTAGAGGCCAATGTGACGGTGCTGGGAGGTGGGGCCTCTGCAGGGGTGACAGGTCATGAGGGTGGAGGCCCATCAGTGGGCTCCTGGCCCCTCTGCTTCGTGAGAATTCAGGAAGTTTGAGGCTGGACCCTCAGCCAACCACGCGGGGGCCCTGCCTGTAGACTCCCAGCACCCGGGCTGGAGAAGGACACTTGCTCATAGGCTGTCGGTGTTTTGTTATAGCGGCCGGAGCAGACAGAGACACGGGGCACGATGTGCTGGTTTTTAAGAGGAGTTTTCTGTTCTTTTAATGGCCATGTTTCAACGTGGCCACTTTGAAGCACTTCCCCCTATTATGCCCGGACTTACACTTTCAATAACCTGCTGGCAGATTTCAATTCTATTTACTAGTAATTAAGCCCAAACCTATCAAGATGCTCGTTTAATACCCAGAGTAAACCCTGGACACGTTCCCCATGGAGACAAACAGGCGCCCATCTTCCTGAGCTGCGAGCTGCGAGGTGATTGTGATTAGTTGCCATGGAAAGAGAGACTGAGTGCATTAGACGTGTCCTGCTCTTCATGCTGAGGAGCGTCACTGACTGAATATGCAGGGCGCCGAGGCCACCCAGACCCAGATACCTATTCATGTGCTGCATGCAGGCCTGCGCCAGGACTGGCCTCTGCGGGGAAGCTTCTGACCGCTCCCCGCCCCCGCTTCCCTATCGCCCCCCCCTGCCGCTTCCTGCTCCCTGCCCCTGCTCCCCGCCCCCACTTCTCGCCCCCCACATCCCCTCATGCCTCCCCCCCACGCTCCTGCTCCAGGCGTCCGTTCCCCGCCCCCGCTCACCTCGCAGCTCGCAGCTCAGGAAGATGGGCGCCTGTTTGTCTCCATGGGGAACGTGTCCAGGGTTTACTCTGGGTATTAAACGAGCATCTTGATAGGTTTGGGCTTAATTACTAGTAAATAGAATTGAAATCTGCCCCGTGGACGGACCAGGGTGACCTGCAGCCGGTAGCTCTGCCCCCACCTCCTTCCCCAGCTCACTGTTACTCCAGCCCTGAGCCATGGCACAAGGCACACAGTTCCCCTTGGGCCTGTTTCTCCAAAGGTTGGCTTTGTAGTTCCCGCCCACCCTTCAAGACCCCATTCAATTCCAATCTAGTTCACATTCTGCTTGCTGTCCTCCGACAGAATTACCCAGCTTCCCTGGATGTTGCACGTTCATGGCAACTCTCCTCATGTACCAAATCTCCCCATTCCCCAATACCTGGTGCTCCTTGTCTTATTTATCGGAATTTTACACAATGCCGAGCTCAGGGGAGGGGCTGGCGTTCCTGTTGAGGAAGTTCAGGTGATGCTCTTACATTGCCAGTGAATAGCATCTGGCAGGAGGTTAGAGGTTTTTAAGGGAATGAACCATCTGAGCCTGCCTTTTCTGTGGGGCTGCAGACAAAACCCCACAGGGTCCCGTTGAAGGAGGGCGGTCTGCACCCCAGGCAGCAAGAGCAGGCGCTCACCCAGGGCCACGTTAGCGGCCACAGAAGCATCGCCCTTCACGGCGCCCATCGCCTCCTGTAAATGCTCTGTGTGCTCAGGAACGGGTGGCTGAGGGCTTGGCGCTTCAGACACGAGCTTGGGAGGCAGGGGCGACACTGGTCACTCGCTGAGCTTCGCTTCCCTTTCACCTGTGAAGTGGAGACAATCATGTCTTATGCTGAAGGGAGTTTTGGGCATAAACGAGCTATGCAGGCCACACAGTTAACAGGGTGCCTGACCTGTGGGAACGGCAGCAAAGTTGCCCAGCTGTTATTTCCGTTGGGTTTGGAGTAGTTCTGAGTTATTAATAAAACTAGAGGCCAGATGCATGAAATTCATGCACGGGGGTGGGGGAGGTTGTCCTCAGCCCAGCCTGCACCCTCTCCAATGTGGGACCCCTCGGGTGATGTCTGACTGCCGGTTTAGGCCCAATTTGTGGGATCAGGCCTAAACTGGCAGTCAGACATCCCTCTCACAATCCGGGACTGCTGGCTCCCAACCGCTCGCCTGCCTGCCAGCCTGATCACCCCCTAATCCTCCCCTGCCAACCTGATCGACACCTAACTGCTCCCCTGCCGACCCGATTGTCCCCAACTGCCCTCCCCTGCTGGCCTGGTCGGCCCCAACTGCCCTCCCCTGCAGGCCTGGTCGCCCCCAACTTCCCTCCTCTGCTGGCCTGGTCACCCCTTTCTGCCCTCCCTTGCAGGCCTGGTTCCCCCCAACTGCCCTTCCTCCCCTGCAGGCCCAGTCACCCCTAACTGCCCTCCCCTGCTGGCCTGATCACCTACAACTACCCTCCCCTTCTGGCCATCTTGTGCGAGGGCATGAGAGTCAATTTGCATATTACCTCTTTATTACATAGGATGTGCACTAGCCGTACGGGACAATGCAATAATGTAAGTTCCCCTGGAGAACTAGGTGCTGCAGTAAACACGCCTCCCAGGCTGGGGCCTTAGACACGGCTTGTTTGAGCTGACAGTTCTGGAAGGATTCCGAGGGCTGCTCTTGAGGTGACCGGGAGGAAGCTGCTCTGGTACCTGCAGGTCTGGCCCCAGCAGATGAGGTTCCAGGACCAACCAGTCCACGCGTGTGTCTGATGAGATGCACACAGCACGTGGACGCAGACCTTCGGCTCAGCCACGCGGAACACACAGGTGTGAGCTCATCACCCCTGGCTGCGTGGGGAACTCTTGGCAATGAACTTCCCGGGTCCTTATGTGAAGGCTGCACCTGAAGCCGACTTGATTCTCTCCTGATCCGACCCGTAACTCCCAAAGCCTATCCCTCCCGGTAAGCGTGCAGTTAGCGGGGCAATCTTGGCGAGTGAAGCCATCACGTGCCCCTGGCGTTTCCCCCGCTGGGACTATGTGCTGCCAGGGACAGGCGTGCTTCGTCCAGTGCCCTCTGCTTCACAACATGTGTTTCTCTCGTTTTAAAGAGAACAGGCGTCTAAAGTCAAGGCCCCTGACTCAGAGCACGGAGGGAAATGGTGTGCGAGGTCTGTGAAGTGGGCTGAGGTCTGAGGAAGGACTAGGGAGTCCCTGTGGGTCTCAGGGTGCTTAGGGGCCGGCCCTCCTAAAATCCTCCCAAAGTCCATCGAGGCCCCAGAGCTGCTGGCGGTGACGCCGTTCTCTGCCTTCTCTCGCTTCACTGCCCCAACACCGAGGGCAGGCTCCTTGGGGTGGCCTCGGAGGGAGGCCTAGCTGGGAAGAGCCTGTAACTGGGAATTCGGGGACCTGGGTTGCTGGTCTGCTGCTTCTATGAGCTCATGGCATAACCATGACACACACTATGGTCCCAGGCTTCTCATCTGCTCTGACTGATTCGTGGTTCTGGGCCGACGAGCGCAGGGAATGGTGAGAGGATCTGCTTTTCCCGGAAGCAGAGGAGTGGCCCCATCCACACCCGGGAATGAACGCTGGGGGAGCCAGGGGGCATGCGCAGGAGAGCCCTTTGCAAAGCTCTAGTCCAGGCTCCTCTGAGCAAGAGGACCAACTTGTCCAAAGTCATCGGCACCTTGGACACACCGGTGAGACAGTCCCTGAGCCCTCCACCCACTCTTGGCGCCGGGCAGACTCCGCACCGCGTGCCAAGGCATAGCCCATGATCACTGGCCTCCCAGGTCTGCGAGCTGCAGGTCTGGCTGTACTGGCTCAGAGGCAGTGGGTGTGGACAGACGAGCCAAGCTTTGGGGCTAAGAGACCTGGAGCGAGTCCTGTCTCTAGCTCTGCCTCTACGTGTGACAATGGACTTGACCCCGAACCTGTTTGATTGGGTGGTAGTGACAGAACCTACCACAGGTGAGGCGATGCTACAGAACTAGCCCAGCCCTGCGGGCGGCGGACAGCAGTTGGGAGCCCCCCAGTTCTTTCTCTCCCCCCTCAATGCAGTCGTTGTGAGAGAGAAATGGGAGACTTCCATTAACCTTGAAGGAAGCAAGGCCTCGGGAAGTGAACCAAAGACAGTGGTCTGTGTGCATGTGAGCAACTGAGAGCTTCGTTTTGTTCTGAAGGTAACGTCCTCACACAGAGCCCGGAGAGCCTGCAGCGCCTTAGCACTGTCACCTCGTGGGAGCAAGATGAAAGAACCCGGAAATCCCTCCAGGATCCTCATTTTTAAATCATGTTTTTTTTCTGTGTAGGAAACCTTTCCTATTAATATGCTTTTTGCAAACACTGGGAAAGACAGCATGAAGAAGAAAATGAAAGTGCCTACTTGCACGAGATGGGGAGCATTGGGGTGCGCTGCAGCCTGTGTTCTGTGCAGGTGCCGCCAGGTGCCGCTCAGACCCCTTTGGGTCCTGGCCTCCAGCTGCTGGTGGCCCTGGCCCTGGTCTCATCATTGGAGCAGGGTCCCATGCTCTGGAGATGGCTCAGCCTTGACCAGGACTGAGCAGGGCTGTGCCACCACAGCCTGGCCGTTTCTCTGGCAATTTTCCCTCAGAGTGTGGTTTGCTTTTTAGTTTTTTTAAGTAGATAACTTTAAATATTTGTATGGGTTTTTAGAGAGAGGAAGGGAGAGGGAGAGAGAGAAACATCGATGTGAGAGCAAAACCTCCATTGGTTGCCTCCCAGGGATCAAGCTTGCAACTCGGGTGTTGTCCCCTGACAGGAATCGAACCAGCAACCCTTCAGTGCACTGGACGACACTCAACCAGCTGACACCCTGGCCAGGGCTGTTGTTGGCCTTGTAGTTGGCTTTGTGACATGTAAAAGTTTTTTCTTTCGTGATTTCGTCCAGTGTTTTTATGCCCAAAAATGCTTTCCTCCTCTTGAGATCAGGCAACTTGGCAGCTACATTTTCTCCTTTTGTTAAAGGTTCCATTTTTCTCGTTTAACTCTTTGATCCTTCTGAGATTTAGTTTGTTTTATGGCCAAGGACCTAGGGCAGTGGTTGGCAAACTGCAGCTTGCGAGCCACATGCGGCTCTTTGGCCCCTTGAGTGTGGCTCTTCCACAAAATATCTGTGCGATTGAAACGTACCAGTGCGATTGAAACTTCGTGGCCCATGCGCAGAAGTTGGTTTTCGGCTCTCAAAAGACATTTCAATCGTTGTACTGTTGATAATTGGCTCTGTTGACTAATGAGTTTGCCGACCACTGACCTAGGGTATGTTGTTCTCCAATCTTTTCCCACACACCATTTCGTGCTTGACCACAGACAATTTATTTAAGCTCTTTTAATGTCCATTTCCTGGTTCAGAGAGGGTCACTGGGTCAGGTCCACGAGCAGGCCCGAGGCCATGGGCCTGCAGCATTCGCTGGGGAAACATCGCAGTTGTTTTCAGGTGAGAAAACATGTGTGAATGAAGACCTGTTTGGAGTCCTTGTCCCAGTCCACCTACCGAGGCCCAACAGCCATTCCCTGACCCGGTCTCTCAGGCTGCTGGCTCACAGGAGGACGCGAGGATGCCGCAGAGGAGTTCAAGTGCAAGCTCTCTGTTGTAGCTACAGCTCAAGGACACAAGTTGGGGGTGGGGAGCAAAGGTGAACGATGCGGCGCCTGTGTTGGGTTGGGGGTGGTGGCACAGCCTGTGTTGGGTTGGGGGTGGTGGCCCAGCCTGTGTTGGGTTGGGGGTGGTGGTACAGCCTGTGTTGGGTTGGGGGTGGTGGCACAGCCTTGTTGGGTTGGGGGTGGTGGCACAGCTTGTGTTGGGTTGGGGGTGGTGGCACAGCCTGTGTTGGGTTGGGGGTGGTGGCCCAGCCTGTGTTGGGTTGGGGGTGGTGGTACAGCCTGTGTTGGGTTGGGGGGTGGTGGCCCAGCCTGTGTTGGGTTGGGGGTGGTGGCCCAGCCTGTGTTGGGTTGGGGGTGGTGGTACAGCCTGTGTTGGGTTGGGGGTGGTGGTATAGCCTGTGTTGGGTTGGGGGTGGTGGCACAGCCTTGTTGGGTTGGGGGTGGTGGCCCAGCCTGTGTTGGGTTGGGGGTGGTGGCACAGCCGGTGTCTGGTGAGGAGAGCAGTGAAGGGCCACAGGGAGGCGGGGTTAGGGATTGCTCAGAGGGCCGGAGTGCTGGGCGCCCGGAGGGGGTTCCCGGCTGCGCCGTCTGGGAGCCGCCTCAGGGCTGCTGGGAGTCCGGCTCAGAGGGCGAGTTGGACTGGGCCCTGTTGGCGCGGCCACGATCTCCACTCTGCATTTTGACCAGAAGAGTGAGGCCTGTTTCCAGCAGAGGGAGGCGCACAGGAAGGGTTCTGGCGGGAGGAGCCAACTCGCAGCCCCTGAGTAGAGACGCTGAAGAGGCTCTCAAACGCACCCATTTCCCTCCAGACCTGTCTTCTTCTTTCCTCCCTTTACATCTGCCCACGCGATTAAATGTGCTTAACCAGAGGCCCCGGAGGCCTGGGCTTTGACGGAAGCCCTGAGAGAACGCTGTCCCGAAGAAATGGGCGGAGAGCGGGATGGGCAGGAGGGACGGGCAGGAGGAGAAGAATCCGAGGAAACCTGTTCCCTGGAGCGAGGAGTTCGTGCTTTAGGGAGTGTGTGCCGGGCGTGGCGCCCAGGGGCGGCCTTGGTGGTGGAACCAGATGGCGAGACTGGCGGGAGAGCCTCTGCTTAGCCACCGTGAACACGCGCTCTGGAGTTGCCACGCCAACCACGCGCAGCCCCTGGAGATGCCCGCTTCCTGCTGAGGACGTGGGGTTCATGGGCCTCTTCAAAGGGGTGACTTGGATGGTTCTATTTATTGGGGGAAAATGAAGATAATTTGGTCCGACTTTGGAACCTATTTCCCATTATTCCTCTTCACAGGGCCTCTGTCCCAGCCAGGCGAGTCTATTCATTATTCCTTCAGCCTGAGCAGACTGCAACCGCCTCTGTGCCTCTGGCGACCCCTCTCCCTTCACCTCTCCCTCCACCTCTCCCTCCATCAGCTCCCACCCTCTCTGACCCACAGGCTTCTTGTGGGACGTGGCCTTGAAAACCCACCCAACTCTTCTCCTTTTTCGGTAATCGCTCCCTCTGTGATTTCCTCGGCACGCCTACACGCGGATGTCAAGTTCATCAGTGTTTTATAGGCGTAAATTTAAACACCCAGCTAGATAATGTGTTTCTCATTGTCTGAGACCCAGTTTCATTTATTTACTTACATTTTTTACTGTCGTTCTTTATTTAAATTTTCTCAAGTTCATTGACATTCAGTATTATTTTCTATTAGTTTGGGACCTAGTTTTGTATTTCTGAAAGGCTCAGTACAAATCCAGCCCCCAACCAAGCACCAAAACGGATCTGATAACTGGATGATTCCAGAGCACTCCATGCAGTTCGTCTCCAGGCCAGTCGTGCACCTTATTCTCCTTGTGAGGCTAACGAGACGGCGCCAAGGCGATGCTTGCTGTAGGCTTAGCAGGAGCAATTCAGGTGCTTCGAGCGTGAATGAGCCTGGTCCTGACCCGGGGGCACAGTTAGCCATGGCCTGACCCGTTCTCTGCACAGGCTCAGTGTGGGAGACGATAAGGACACTGGCGACGGCAAGACAGCGTGGGAGACGTGATGAGAGAAGGAAGGGGGCCTGGGGGAGCCCAGAGATAGGGCACCGCAATGAGGCTGGGGCAGGTGTGCTGGGAGGACTTCCTGGAGGCGGCAGTGCTGGACCTGAGTTCAGACACAGAAGACAGGGGGGAGAAGGTTTCGTTGATCATCACAGCTCGCCAGGAAAGGGTGCTGGGGAATTCAGGAGGGACTTTTCTGAGGTGACAGTATTTGACAGAGAAGATGTGTTGGGAAGTCAAGGGGGTTCATTACAAGTGCCTCACGAGCAGGGTTTGAAAAGGAGTGGGAGGCTCATGGAAACCTTAATTGCTGAGAAAAGCGAAGAGAGAAATGTGACAGCCGTAACGGTTCTGTATGGATGTCATGTCTGAGTTGTCACTTTTCTAGACAGGCACCTCCTTCTGCCCTTTCCAGGTCAGAGAACACACGACCCTCCCGCGGCCAAGGCTCAGGCTCCACGCGACACCGAGAAGGGGCCGGGCGCCCGCCGGCGCGGGGCGGAGCGGGCCGGCTCTGCGCAGCCTGTGGTAAGAAGCAGAAGCGTGTTCAGCGATCATACATGTGAGGGGCCTGGCGGAGTTTAAGTCAGGCTAAATAATTTCTTCCTTCAGAAAATGAGAAACAGCTTGCTTGGGTTCCCTTCCAATTTATCCTCGTGGTGCTCCACTCCTTCGGAAATGAGCGTTTGCAGACCAGCCCCGTGTGTTCAGAAGCGTGTCCTTGCGTGCGCCAAGCTGGTCTTTGAGATGAATGCCGTGAGCAGGGAATGTGGGAAAGCATACCGCGTTAGCAGCGTTGAGTTTGCAAAGCGGCGGCCTGCTGAAGGCGCCTGGAGAGATGATAGGTCACACGGTGACTCTGTGACCAGAGCGTCACCGACAGGTGCCACGACAGAGAAGTGGCCTGTTGAGAGGGATGGGACTGGACCCAGCGTCCTGGGGTGTCACACGGGGATGGCCAGAGAGAGGGCAGGGGCTGAGGATGGAGTCATACCTGTTAGAGTACGGAGGTGCTAGATGGAATAAGCCTGTTAGCACCCAGGAGAGAGTCAATGTGGCTGAGGAAAACAAAAGGCTTCAAACACAGGTAGAGGGTGGATCAGACCCAATCCAAGGCTCCATCCACCTCAGGCTTAGATCCCATGACTCTGAATAAGGACTTAATGAGATGTTTTCATGGGCTCCACTATTTCTTAGACCATATTACTGTCACTACATTACTATACATGTGCAATCTCCGTGACTTCACTAGCGTATAATTGTGTAATGCTTTACAGTTTGTGGGGCCAATCACACAAACTCTACCGCTTATCTGTTGTCACAATGATGCCGTGTGACAAACGACCGTGAAATCTCAGTGGCATAAACAAACAATAGTGTGTATTGCTCACAGGTCTGAGGGTCTGCAAGGGGGCTCTGATGGGCGTGGCTGGGCTTGCTCTCACAGCGGGAGCTCGGCTGGCTGTCAGCTGCTCTAGGGTGGCCTCAGCCCAATGCCTGTCTCCTGTGTTCCATGGTGCTGTTCTGTCGAGCTGCTCCCTTGTGGTGTTCCGTGGAGCTGCTCTGTGGAGATGTTCCGTGGAGCTGTTCCATGGAGCTGTTCTGTGGAACTGTTCCGTGGAGATGTTCCGTGGAGCTATTCCGTGGAGCTGTTCTGTGGAGCTGTTCTTTGGAGCTGCTCTGTGGAGCTGCTCTGTGGAGCTGCTCCATGGAGATGTTCTGTGGAGCTATTCTGTGGAGCTGCTTCGTGGAGATGTTCCGGGGAGCTGTTCTGTGGAACTGTTCCGTGGAAATGTTCTGTGGAGCTGCTCCATGGAGCTGCTCTGTGGAGCTGTTCTGTGGAGCTGCTCTGTGGAGCTGTTCCGTGGAGCTGCTCTGTGGAGATGTTCTGTGGAACTGTTCCATGGAGATGTTCCGTGGAACTGTTCCATGGAGATGTTCCGTGGAACTGTTCCATGGAAATGTTCCGTGGAGCTGTTCTGTGGAGCTGCTCCGTGGAGATGTTCCATGGAGCTGTTCTGTGGAACTGTTCCGTGGAGCTGTTCCATGGAGCTGTTCTGTGGAACTGTTCTGTGGAGCTGCTCTGTGGAAATGTTCCGTGGAGCTGTTCCGTGGAGCTGCTCTGTGGAGATGTTCTATGGAGCTGTTCCATGGAGCTGTTCCGTGGAACTGTTCCATGGAGATGTTCTGTGGAGCTGCTCGGTGGAGATGTTCCATGGAGCTGTTCTGTGGAACTGTTCTGTGGAAATGTTCCGTGGAGCTGTTCCGTGGAGCTGTTCTGTGGAGCTGTTCTGTGCAGCTGCTCTGTGGAGCTGTTCCGTGGAGATGTTCCATGGAGCTGTTCTGTGGAGCTGTTCCGTGGAGATGTTCCATGGAGCTGTTCTGTGGAGCTGTTCCATGGAGCTGTTCTGTGGAGCTGCTCTGTGGAGCTGTTCTGTGCAGCTGCTCTGTGGAGCTGTTCCGTGGAGATGTTCTGTGGAGCTGCTCTGTGGAGCTGTTCCGTGGAGATGTTCTGTGGAGCTGCTCTGTGGAGATGTTCCGTGGAGCTGTTCTGTGGAGCTGTTCCGTGGAGCTGTTCCGTGGAGCTGCTCTGTGGAGATGTTCTATGGAGCTGTTCCATGGAGCTGTTCCGTGGAACTGTTCCATGGAGATGTTCTGTGGAGCTGCTCGGTGGAGATGTTCCATGGAGCTGTTCTGTGGAACTGTTCTGTGGAAATGTTCCGTGGAGCTGTTCTGTGGAGCTGTTCTGTGCAGCTGCTCTGTGGAGCTGTTCCGTGGAACTGTTCCATGGAGCTGTTCTGTGGAGCTGTTCCGTGGAGATGTTCCATGGAGCTGTTCTGTGGAGCTGTTCCATGGAGCTGTTCTGTGGAGCTGCTCTGTGGAACTGTTCCATGGAGCTGTTCTGTGGAGCTGTTCTGTGCAGCTGCTCTGTGGAGCTGTTCCGTGGAGATGATCTGTGGAGCTGCTCTGTGGAGCTGTTCCGTGGAGCTGCTCTGTGGAGCTGTTCTGTGGAGATGTTCCGTGGAGCTGTTCTGTGGAGCTGTTCTGTGGAGCTGCTCTGTGGAGCTGTTCTGTGGAGCTGCTCTGTGGAGCTGTTCCGTGGAGCTGTTCTGTGGAGCTGTTCCTGTGGAGCTGCTCTGTGGTGATGTTCTGTGGAGATGTTCGCTCGTGCTGTTCTGTGGAGATGTTCCGTGGAGCTGTTCTGTGGAGCTGCTCTGTGGAGCTGTTCCGTGGAGCTGCTCTGTGGAGCTTTTCCGTGGAGCTGCTCTGTGGAGATGTTCCGTGGAGCTGCTCTGTGGAGCTGTTCCTGTGGAGCTGCTCTGTGGTGATGTTCTGTGGAGATGTTCGCTCGGGCTGCTCTGTGGAGATGTTCCGTGCAGCTGTTCTGTGGAGCTGTTCTGTGGAGCTGCTCCGTGGAGATGTTCCGTGCAGCTGTTCCATGGAGCTGTTCCGTGGAGCTGTTCCATGGAGCTGCTCCGTGAAGCTGTTCCGTGGAGCTGCTCTGTGGAGATGTTCTGTGCAGCTGTTCCATGGAGATGTTCGCTCGGGCTGCTCCGTGGAGAAGTTCCGTGGAGCTGCTCTGTGGAGATGTTCCGTGGAGCTGCTCTGTGGAGATGTTCCGTGGAGCTGCTCTGTGGAGCTGTTCCCTCAGGCTGTTCTGTGGAGCTGCTCTGTCATCAGCCCACGCATGCTCTCATGGTGATGGAAGGAGAGAGGAGAGGCTCGGACGAGCAAGCGGGAAGGCCTCTGGCTTCCTCCACTCAGTAAAGCCGAGGTCTTAACCACTATGTTAGACCCTTAGACGTGGGGTTGCATCTCTTAGACAGAAAGGACTGACACAAACTCAAGTTCCCTGAGCCTCAGGAGGTGGAGGAGCAGATGGCGGAAGTCCTCGCTGAGCCCCCAAAACAGGACCTGGCCACGCTCCGGCCTGTGCCAGCACCATGCCCGTTCCTGCAGAAAGGACAGCTCGGATGTAAGGCCGCCCATCCAGGCATTGCAGACGATCATGGATGTGGTCTGTCTATGAAAAGCTGAAATAAAGTATCTGAGTTGTAAGAAAAGACTTATTAAGTGCCTCCTATGAGCAAAGTGTAGGGTTGGATGCTCTATTAGCATTGGTGTGCATCACCCCAAGACTGGGTCACCCCTAGTGAAACTGTGGTCAAACAGACCTCAGGGCATCCCACAGATTGAGAACCGATAGCAGGGTCGCCTAAGACCATCGGAAAACAGAGATATTTACATTACGATTTATTAAGAGAAGCAAAAATTCCAGTTGTGAAGTAGCAACAAAAATAGTTTTATGGTTGGGGGTCACCACCACATGAGGAGCTGTATGGAAGGGCCGTGGTGTTAGGAAGGTTGGGGTCACCACACCATGAGGAGCTGTGTTAAAGGGCCGTGGTGTTAGGAAGGTTGGGGTCACCACACCATGAGGAGCTGTGTTGAAGGGCCGCGGCGTTAGGAAGGTTGGGGTCACCACACCATGAGGAGCTGTATTGAAGGGCCGCGGCGTTAGGAAGGTTGGGGTCACCACCACATGAGGAGCTGTGTTGAAGGGCCGTGGTGTTAGGAAGGTTGGGGTCACCACAACATGAGGAGCTGTATTAAAGGGCCGTGGTGTTAGGAAGGTTGGTGTCACCACAACATGAGGAGCTGTGTTAAAGGGCTGCGGCGTTAGGAAGGTTGGGGTCACCACACCATGAGGAGCTGTGTTGAAGGGCCGTGGTGTTAGGAAGGTTGGTGTCACCACCACATGAGGAGCTGTGTTAAAGGGCCGCGGCGTTAGGAAGGTTGGGGTCACCACACCATCAGGAGCTGTATTAAAGGGCCGCGGCGTTAGGAAGGTTGGGGTCACCACACCATGAGGAGCTGTGTTAAAGGGCCGTGGTGTTAGGAAGGTTGGGGTCACCACAGCATGAGGAGCTGTATTAAAGGGCTGCGGCGTTAGGAAGGTTGGGGTCACCACACCATGAGGAGCTGTGTTGAAGGGCCGCGGCGTTAGGAAGGTTGGGGTCACCACACCATCAGGAGCTGTATTAAAGGGCCGCGGCGTTAGGAAGGTTGGGGTCACCACACCATGAGGAGCTGTGTTAAAGGGCCGTGGTGTTAGGAAGGTTGGGGTCACCACAGCATGAGGAGCTGTATTAAAGGGCTGCGGCGTTAGGAAGGTTGGGGTCACCACACCATGAGGAGCTGTGTTGAAGGGCCGTGGTGTTAGGAAGGTTGGGGTCACCACACCATGAGGAGCTGTGTTAAAGGGCCGTGGTGTTAGGAAGGTTGGGGTCACCACACCATGAGGAGCTGTATTAAAGGGCCGTGGTGTTAGGAAGGTTGGGGTCACCACAACATGAGGAGCTGTATTAAAGGGCCGTGGTGTTAGGAAGGTTGGGGTCACCACAACATGAGGAGCTATGTTAAAGGGCCGTGGTGTTAGGAAGGTTGGGGTCACCACACCATGAGGAGCTGTATTAAAGGGCTGCGGCGTTAGGAAGGTTGGGGTCACCACACCATGAGGAGCTGTGTTGAAGGGCCGTGGTGTTAGGAAGGTTGGGGTCACCACCACATGAGGAGCTGTGTTAAAGGGCCGCGGCGTTAGGAAGGTTGGGGTCACCACACCATCAGGAGCTGTATTAAAGGGCCGCGGCGTTAGGAAGGTTGGGGTCACCACACCATGAGGAGCTGTGTTAAAGGGCCGTGGTGTTAGGAAGGTTGGGGTCACCACAACATGAGGAGCTGTGTTAAAGGGCCGTGGTGTTAGGAAGGTTGGGGTCACCATACCATCAGGAGCTGTATTAAAGGGCCGCGGCGTTAGGAAGGTTGGGGTCACCACACCATGAGGAGCTGTGTTAAAGGGCCGTGGTGTTAGGAAGGTTGGTGTCACCACACCATGAGGAGCTGTGTTAAAGGGCCGCGGCGTTAGGAAGGCTGAGAACCGCTGCTCCAGAGGAAGCAGAGCCCAGCAGAGAAGGAACCACAGAGCGCAGGGAATGCTGGCTTTGACTTCACTGTTTAGTTTCTGTCTCGTCTTAGACATTCATACAGGGCTCTCCACGCGTGTTCCACACGGCCCTGGCGACCCCTCACTTTGCTGTTGGCACCGTGACGAACTGTCTCTGCTCTCCCAGCTCTCAGGGTGAACTGGGTTTGAGCACCTGAGCGCCTGGTTAGGATTTCCTTGTTTGGAGAGGCGGCCAGATCTCCAAGCTCCTAGTAACTGTGGCAACCACGCACGCTTGCCTGGGGGTCTTGGAGGCGCCTCTCCAGACCTCCCTAGACCCACCTGTCACAGCTCTCCCAAACTCAGAAAGCAGCTCTCAGAGGTGACACGTGTGCTGACCTGACTGCCTTCCCTGGTCCTGGAGCAGCACCCACGGGGTGGGCGGAGGAGCTGGAAAGCGGGAGACATGCCCATCAGCATGGCCTCTGTGCTGCGTCAGGTGCAGAGTGCTCCTTCATGCAAGAGGAAAACAGCGTGGCTGCAGACGACCAGATCCGTGCATCACATGACCTCCTCCAGGGACACACGTGCTCCCGAGGGGGCGAGGCTGGGCAGCGGAGGCCGCGAGGGACCACCAGCACTCATCCCCTTATTCCCGGCCAGCAGAACTCCTGGATCACAGCCGTCAACAACAACAATTTAATTGGAACAACAACAACACACACAGATAAGACCTGCATTTCCAGCTTCCCTGCACGGTGCAGCCTTTTCTCCATGGTCATGGAACGCCAAGTGGCACCTTCGTGCGGACCCCCAGGAAGGCCCTGTAAGGGCGGCGGATTCAGCTGGAAAAGGCCCCCTTCACCCTCCCTCCCGTTCCCCTTTTCACTGGAATTTGAAGGTGGGGTCTGGGGGGTCAGGGCTCACCCCGGACCGCAGGTATGGATGTCGTGCGCCGGGGATGGCACAGAAGAAGGTTAGAAGGATCGGAGTCCCTGTTGGTTTTACATCCATCCTAGACGACCTCCCCTCGACCTGTTCCATGGGGGAGAACCACTTTTTGGGTGTAAGACTCATTACCCTGGGCTTTGCCTGCGGCGCTGCTGCACCAGACCCAGCCTGCACTGGTCCCTGCGCTCAGGAAGCCTGGCATGGTCCCTGGGCCTGTGCAGCCTGGGCCTGTGCAGCCTGTCATTCAGGTACCTGCCCGTGCCCACCACAGGGCTCATCACTCACCAGCCGGAGCCACAGAGGCCCAGAGGCAACGCTGGGACTAACGGGGCTGAGAGCATTTTGATGGTTAGGATTTGCGGCGTCCCCGGCACCCACGGGAGGCCGTGGATGTTAGCAATGACCTGCCCTCTCCATTTGGAGCCCAAGTGTAGTATCTGCATGGGAAATGGAAAATTCAGAGCAATCTCAGGGGTTCCCGGGACCTAGAAGGAAACCAGGACCCCAGACTCTCTGTTGTAGGCTCGCAGTGTAGACAGAACCCGTGGCTTTGTCTGGGTTTCAGCTGCCGAACGCAGCCTAAGGAGCCAGGCCTGGGCTCGGCGTGGGGTCTGAGTGTCTCCCTGTGCACACAGGAGGTTTTCATTAGCCGCACCGGCCTTGACTGAGTGGACCATGGACCTCAGGTCACAATGCCAGCTGAGCACATGTTGGTTTTTAAGAAATTTGCATGCACTTGTCCTGGCCGGTATGGCTAAGTGGGTGGAGTGTCATCCTGTGCACCAGAAGGTTGTGGGTTCGATTCCTGGTCAGGGCACATACCGAGGCTCGATCCCCTGTCAAGGTGTGTATGGGAGGCAACCGATTAATGTATCTCTCTCATGTTGATATCTCTCTCTCTTTCTCTCTCTCTCCCTTCTTCCCTCTCTAAAACCAATAAAACTTTTTTATATTCATTAAAATTCACTTTTTTGGAGCATGAAGTTCTATAGATTTTAACATTTAACACTTAGGGTCTTGTAACTACCGCCACAAACAGATACAGGACAATTCTGGTGTCTTAACAAATCCCTTAGGCTACATGGTGGTTTAATTAAAAACCCCACCAGGTTATTAACATACCACACATTTAAACTATGCCATTTAATGGTTTTTAGTACACTCGTCGATTTGTGCAACCATTGCCCGTCAATCTGAGAACATTTCACCACCACAGAGAAACCCCCTGCCCTTCAGCTACCACCACCCCCTTCCATTCCTCAAGCTCTAGGCGACCACTCGTCTACTTTCTGTCTAGATTCGTCTGTTCTGGACATTTCATGCAAATGGGATAATATAATACACTAGAGGCCCAGTGCACGAATTCATGCACGGGTGGGGTCTCTCAGCCTGGCCTGCAATCGGGGCCCATAGGGGCCATCTTGTCCAGTCCTGATCGGGGCCGACTGGGACCAGGCGGCCAACGGGGAGGGACTGCAGGAGGAAGGCTGGCTGAGGGAGGTTGGCTGTGGGAGCGCACTGACCACCAGGGGGAAGCTCTTGAGTTCAGCGCCTGCCCCCTGGTGGTCAGTGTACATCATAGCAATGGGTTGACTGGTCGTTTGGTCACGTAGGCTTTTATAGATGGTTTTCTGTGACTGGCTCCATCCTTTAGCCTAATGTTGTCAATGCTGTAGCACGTATTACTATTTTGTTCCTTTTGACGGCCAGATAGTACTCCATGCACAGAGGTCCCACCTCGCTTTGTCACCATCCCTCAGTTGATGGACACCCGGACCGTCTCTGCCTTTCTGCTGTTGCGAATTGCGCTGCTGTGAACACTCGTGTACAAGTTTTTGTTTGAGCGCCTGTTTTCAATGCTTTGGGTATGTAAGTAGGAATGGAATTGCTGTATCATATGGTACTTTTTATGTTTAATTTTTTGAGGAATCACCAAATTGTTTTCTATAGGGGCTGAGCCATTTTATGTCCCCACCAGCAATATATGAGGGTTCTAATTTCTCTCATTTCTCCACATCCTCACCAACACTTGTTTTCCCTCCCTCTCTTGCTTTCTTTCTTTTGCTTTTTGCTTTATAGACATCCTAGTGGGTGTAATGATACATGGTAATTTTTTGGGTTGTAATATTCTCATAGTCTGGGTGAAAGTGTGAGATTTCTGTCCTATTTTTTGCCTTAAGCTGCTCCAAACTTAGTAAAACATAGACTTTCAGAATGAGAGCCATAAACGGGGATTGGCAGAGAGAAGAAACCCGAAGGAATGGTCTGACACACACAACATGAGAAAGGGCGAAGTGTCACATGAAATGTACACTTTATTTGGACATATTTGTTCCCACACTCTGGGCCGGACACTCGCCGAAAGCCGGTTCACTGGAATGGAGCCCTCACGGGGCTCACTGGGTGCACGAGGGCCTCCCCGCAGCCCAGGGAGCAGGCAGGCGCCTGGGGGTGGAGGAGGAGAAGGAGAGATATTCAAGATGGATTTTGGTACTTTCCAAGTCCTGTGCTGCAGGACTTGGAAAGTACCCTGTGGATGGCCTGTGTTTTAAAGGCCTTTAGGCTGCCATGTTGCGAGTCTGATTGCCTCCACTAGCTCTGCAGTCAGCGGACATACTTTTCTCGAGGAAAACAAATCACAGAGAAGACTTTTGTAAATATTGCTAGCTCTTGATTAGCTCCACTAATTAAGGGGAACATATAATTCAGGAGGCAGCACTGTAAACAGGGTTTATGCTGACTTGGGAATATGTTTTTTCTGTTGGTTCCCAGATGTGGCCGCGAGAAATGTTCTCAGAACACACAGACCCGACGAAGTCACGGAGGTCCAGCAAATGCAGCCTGCGGCCCTTCAGGCTCATGCGTGGCCCAAGCAGAACAATGCTCTTCTGATGATGCTCTGCTTCTCACCTCTCCTGTGGTGAGAGAGAATGGTTTGGGTTTTAGGGTTTTTGGTTCCTGATTTTTGCTAAACAGGCAGAATCATTCTGAACCCTTTCCATCTATTTGAGAGGTGGCTACAATTCTCAGGTCACCTCTGCCCACTCTCTCCTGGTACCATAAGATTTTTTTGCCAAATCCATAGGAGGAAAATACATTCTTTTGATAAGATAAATTTTTGTTTGTCTTATCAGAGATAAGCCATTCTGTGGCTTTTTAAGTCAGCACAAATGATTTATTAAACCATGTCCCCAATTATAGCCTAGACCTCATTGTAAAATGTACCAAAACATACAATGGGCCATATTTGGGATGATTTGTTTCTGAGGGGCCACCCGCCTTGCTGTGCCCTCTTTGCTGCGCCTCACCATGTGAGCCGTGAGTCCTGGCCCACGCACAAGAGGTGCTCCATGCACCTCCTGGTGACCAGTTGCTTGGTCGTGACGCAGTAAGTCACGACCACAGGCCTTTTATGATGCAGATATACTAGTAGATGTTTCTTTTTGTTGTTGTTAATCGTCATCTGAGGATAGTTTTTCCATTGACTTTTAGACAGAGTGGAAAGGAGGGAGGGAGAGAGAGAGAGAGAAATATCGATGTGAGAGAGACATCAGTTAGTTGCCTTCCACACGTGCCCCATCTGGGGCTGGAGAACCTGCAACCCAGATATGTGCCCTTGACGATGAGTTGAACCCGCAACCCTTCAATGTGTGAGCAGCACCAGCCAGGGATTAATATATTTCTTATTTTGATCAATCAGTAACATGATTTACTAGGTGTTTCAGTTAATAATGAGGATTTTATAATCAAAGAAAACACAATAATTTCAAGAGAAACATCAAAAGTGCTTTATTCAAAGTAATGTCCATCGCTAGCTACACATTTCCCCCATCTTTCAGGTAATTTGTGGATATCGTTCCAATAGAACTTTTCTTGTTTTGAGATAAACCATTCAGAGACCCAATTTTCCACTTCTTCATACATTTTGAAGTGCTGCTCAGAAATTGCGTGTGCCATCAATCGGAACCAGTGGTAATCTGAAGGAGCAAGGTCTGGTGAATACGGTGGGTGGGTTAATACTTCCCAGGCAAGATCTTTTAACGTGTCTTTAACTGGTTTTGAAGTGTGTGATGGTGTGTCATCATGAAGTGAAATTATTTTTTGTAGAATTAAAAAATATTTAAATTGATTTTTAGAGAGAGAGGAAGGGAGAGGGAGAGAGAAACATTGATTGGCTGCCTCCTGCAAAACCCCATCAGGGACTGAGCCTGCAACCCAGGCATGTGCCCTGACCAGGAACTGGCAACCTTTCAATGTACAAGGCAATGCCCAACCCACTGAGCAGCACTGGTCAGGGCTACTCTTTGTCATTTTGAGCAGAGCCGTGGGGTCTTGGAACCCTCCCCAGGTTCTCGGAAACACATAACAGGCCTGCCATAGCGAGTCCCTGCCCCGTGTTATATCCGCGGGGCTCGCCTGGCTGTTGCAGTGGTTTCTAACCGTTTTCCCATGACGATGATGTCCGAGTGTCATACGCCACACTCGCACGGCAATCCTCAGAGTGTGTGCATTTCCAGACCACATGCTCTTTTTATTCAGGAAACACATTGGCATACCAATGAGTGAGAGGGTCAGGCAGGAAGAGACTCAACTCTCTTCCAGGTTACGTAAATGAGAAAAGGCATGCATGTGCATGAGAAGGCATCTGCGCATCGCTGTTCTCGGTATCAAACCCTTTGCAAGACACTGGTGTCCTCAGCCCGAGATCGAGGCTTCAGCAGAGACCTTGGCTGGTGAGTCCAAGTTTGCAACCTGGGCCGGCCTGCCAGCTGTCTCCTGTTTCATGGCAGCTTGCAAGACATGCCCCTAATGGTGAGGTGACCTGGGAGACAGTGTCTGTGTCACTGGCTCCTGTCAATTGAAACAGACCCATGTCCCCAGCAGACGGACTGTGAGGGTATGTCAAGTCCAGCTGTGGGTGTTGGCTTGCCCCTCCAGAATGTTCTTCAGATGGTCTCCTGTGTTCCCATTTCAACTCACTGTTGTCATGCTCACCCCCCTGGTTTCCCAACTCTGTTTACTTTGCTCCGTGGCTCTGAGTGCCACCGGGTCCCATGCTCTGGTGATGGCTGCTGGCGTGTTTGTTGAGGTCAACCCTTGAATCGGAGCAGCTGGCTGAGCTGCGTGTAGTCGGCTGCGCCGCCGGCGTGTGTAATCGGCTGCCCTGCCCAGGTGTGTAGTCGGCTGCACTCCAGGTGTGTGTGAGTGCACTCTATGATGTTGGCACAACAACAAAGTCATCTGACAACACGTTTCTCAGAACATTTTCCTGTTGTTAGTCAGGGCCTGACAGGACCATCACACAGGGACAGAGTGCTTCAACGAGTGGGTTTTGGGAGGAACACAATTCAGCCAACCCTTTTCATTAGCTCAGCCTACCCTTTCCCTGGGCCTGGCGAACTGCTCCTCATGCCTTAAACCCATCTAAAAGATCGCCTCCTCTCTGAAGCCTTCCTTGGTTCCCTCTGGGTGCCTGTGGCACTTTGTCCAGACCTCAGGTGGAGAAGTTGCCACTTTGTATGAGAAGGATTACACGTCCATCGTCCCTGGAGCCTTTGAGTGTCTTGAGGGACTGGACCTCTGGTGTATCTTCTTTGAAGACCCTGCGTCTAGTCCAGGTGTGGGGCACAGTCTGCTGAGTGATGAATGGCAGCAGCTACAAAGCCACAACCAGTGCAGCAGCTGACCTTGACCGGCATCTCCCGGCCGAGGTCTCCTCGAGCCTCGTCTCTTTCCACCTTCATCCTTTAAGGAAGGTGATCTCACCAGCAGGCAGGTGCTCACTGGCCAGAGCGGGACGGCATCCTTGTTCGGTTTGGGTAGAAATAACTTCAGAGGCTCGGGTGTGCCACCAGGGAATGTTTTTAAAAAGCTGTAACCTTTCTCAATCCATCCTGACGTGTGGGAGGCTCTCCTGTAGGAGGAACCGACGTGCCAATCACAAGTCCAATGTAACTCCCTCCAGAAAGCGGGCCTCCCCCCGCAGCTGCTCTTGACATGGTCCCCTTTGCCCAGGGCCTCTTTTAGCTTGTATCTGAAAGTGACCAACGGCTTTGCTTTGAAAATATCTTCAGCTTGGCAGTTTAGCAGAGCCCTGGTCCTGCCCTCGCCAGCACGGATAGGAGACGTGCGCCCGAAGGCAGGGGCTCCACGGGCTCGCGTCCTTGCTCGCTCCGCCCGAGGCCTCTGCTCTGTGCCACACCCCTGCTCTGGCGTACAATTTGAGGTGCGAGAATTGCTCAGTGAAAAATCAAGCCAATCCACAAAATAAGGCTCCGAAAGTTTCCATTGCAGGGACGGAGTCTACTTCTCATGCGGCATCGTTCCGGGTAACTGCCGTGGGGGCTCGAGCTGCAATTTCCGGAGGGCCTCCGGGTTTGAGCACGCGACCACCCTTGTCCCCACACTCGTCGTGTGAAGTAAGTGGACTCTGCCCATTTCACAGAGGAAGAAAGTGAGGGCCGGGAAATTGCATAAACTGCTCAAGGTCTCGCTGTGAGGGAGGCCAGTCTTTCATGAGAGCCCACACGTGGCACCAGCATGCTGCACCGTGACAGTGCGTGACAGACACCTGGCATAGGCGCAGGGACACTGGCTGGCCCGCTAAGTGGGGGACATTTAAACCTGTCCCCGACCTTTCCCCAGGCGCCTGCCTCTGTCTTATCTTGTTTCTGCTCCTCAGCATGTCACCTCTGGCAAATTAGAAAAACGTGAGGGCCAAGAAGTGGTTTTAAGAGGAAATTTCAAGCACCATTAAGTGCCGAATAATGAGAGGATTTTTTTAAATGGGGAGGGTAGGGGCAAGCAGCAACTCCAGGCGAATCCCAAATAAAGACCTGGGTGGGCCTCCTTGCTCCCTCGCACACTCAGAAAATCTCTGTGGAAACTAGTTTACAAAGTTGGAGCAAGTTGAAAACGGTTCTCTAGGCCATAAAACTTACCCACACCGCCAGCCTACCCCTGAGCCAACGCTCCAACTTGCTGCCAGCATGGTTCCCCTCCCCGCCCCCCCCTCCCCCGTTGTCGCTCAGCCTCAGCGGGGAGTGTGTGTTTGCATGTTTTCATACAGAGAAGCTGTGTCTCCGGAATCAGAGGGGCAGGTCGAAGCAATTAACTGGACAATTGGATGACAAACCTGGGCTTCGCTGACCAGAGCGTCTAGATACCACGACCTTTGTCCTGGTGTGAATTTGCGCTTTATCAGTGTCCAGAAGTTTGGTTTGGCTCAGAACGTCTATCTAACGACTTGCTTGTTGAATTTGGCGTGAATTTGCGCTTCCTTGGATTTTTCTCTTCCTTTGGTTTGTTCTCCACGTTGGGAACCAGGGGCTGGATGGTGTGGGCTTCCGGATGGTTCCCTGGCTGGGAGAGTGCGTGACCCTGCTGGGCTGAGAGGACGCTGACCCCTGACATAGCCCCGCTGGGACCCCCCCAGCTCTGGGGGCTTCGTCACGGGCTTTCCGGCAGCGGTGCAGCCGGCACAAGAGACGCTGGGCTTGGGCGGGCCCCTGGCCACCGGTGGAAGGGAAATAGGAAACAGCCCTGGAAGGCCAACTGGGGCAGTGCACGTGGCCCACGGCCCAGATGCCTGGGAAGTGGGGAAGGCGGGAGTGGAGCCAAGGGCCTTGATGACTGAAAACCCGCCTCCATGCCTGGCAGACGTCCCCGCGCTGCGGCTGGGCTGCGGGAGGCACCGATGGCTTAGGCCCGAGGAGAATGCAGAGGCATGGCACATGGAGGACCCTGTGCACAAAGCTGTTCTCGATGTTTTTGCTCACCTGGTGGGCGCATCCATTTGAAAGAGTAGGGCGGCCCTGCCCCGAGGCCGAGGTTGCATGTGCCTCTGGGATGTTCATTTCCTCCAACAAATGTTTTACCTCCTGATAGCAGACCCCGCCAGGCCGGGCCGGAGTCCGCAGAGGCTGGAGCTGGGGAAGCGGCACCTGGGTCACCCCCGCAGCTGCTCTTGACCTGGTCCCACATTCAATCACGTGGGGACATTAGAGAGATACGGACGCCTGGGCCCCATTCCAGACCAATTACACCAGACTGGGGGCCGGCTCTGACAGGGGATTGCTCCCACCGCCCGAGGCTTCCTGCTGCGCAGCCGAGGTGGCGAAGCGTCGGACACGGGAAGAAACGGAGGCCCCGGCATCAGCTTCTGGCCCCCGTCGCCTAGCTCGTCAGGGTGGGTCAGCACCGGTTCTCATCTGACCTTGTCTTGTCTTGATGTCACATTAAGCTGCTTCTCTTCATTGTGGTTTTGCTAAACTTTTAAAGCAAAATTCAAAATGTAAGTTTCCAAAGTCCCTTTAAGAAGTGGGTTTCCCAGGAAGACGGGCGCTGAGGTCTGTACCCGCTCCTCCGGGCGTGGGACTACGCTGTGTGGGGCCAGCTGGGCGAACGCAGGCTTCTTGTCCATGTGCCCGGCAGCCCACACGCTGGGTGCCGCTGACCCTCTGACACCACGCACACCCTTCGACCTGTTTGTCAGTGGGGACTCTCGCCACGAACCCTGGCTGGTGACAGGTGTCTACCAGAGAAACATTTTTCACAGGACTCACCCGCCTGGCACCGAGTGTCCAGCACCACGATCCTTTTTGCCCCGAGGGCACATCCAGACACCCGTGCCCGCGTCACCCTATAAGACATCTAGTCACCGGCTAAGCGCTGCGTTGTACGTCTGCGGCCAGTCATGGAAACAGCCTATATTTTGTCCAGCCCACCGGATTTCCTACAGAGGGTGACCTCTGGCTCAGATATCAGGGACCGCGCTCTTGTGTGTGATCGACAGCTGTGGAGGTTCGTTCTGAGCGGAGCAGGAGTTGCAGGCTGGGGTCAGGCCGGGGGCTGGCGCTGGTGTGACGGGGAGCAGCTCCGTGGGAGGCAGATGGGCCAGCAGAGGCCGTCTGTCCGTGCGCAGCCTCCAGGGTGAACGGGACACTGAGCTGGGTCCCCAAGGAGGAGCAGAGGAGCGGGCAGGGTGGCTGACATTTATGTCGGACACCGCGGAGCTGCCTGTTGAATGGATATCTGAAAGATAATGCATCTCGCTACTCTTTCTGAACGTGCCCAGGACCACGCGGGGGTGTAAATGTGGCCTCGGGGACGAGGGGAGGTGAACAGTGACCACCCCTTTCAAAGTCTGCTGGCCACTCGGACCCACGTCTCCAGCCTCTGTCCTCATTCTGGCTCGTGTCCCCACTTCAGGTGGCCTATCGTTAGATTCTGTAAAAGGACAGGGAGCAAATGGCCCTTTGCCCTCAGGCCAGAGTTTGCCGTGCCTGGTAATGCCTCCTTGACCTCCAGGACCTGCCCATCCAAATCCAGAGCGTCTCAGCAGACTTTGCCCTGCACTTGGCCTTCGGCTTGCTGGGGTCTGGGGTCACTGCCAAGACCACTCCCTCACATGTCACCTCTGGCAAAAACAAACAAAGAAAGAAAAAGACTCAGACATTCCCGATGTTGCTCTGGCCCCTTACAAAGGCATTTCATATGGAGGCTTTAAAATTAAAAAAACATGAGGGCCAAAAAGTGGTTTTAAGAGGAAATTTCAAGCAAATTATAGGATCAGCGATGCTGAAGGCTGGGGAATAGCAGTTGGCCAGTCTCTTCGAAGACCCTGGAATCCTAACTGAATCCTAAAGGGGAGAGTGAGGGAGGGCAGTCTCCTGGTTGGGCAGGTGACCCTCCAGCGATTCCAGAGGTGCCCGTCTCCTGTCCTCCTGAGAACTCGGCAAGCCTTGGTGGATTCGCTTGCTTTGATGCGTTATCACCCTGGCGGCTATAAAGTGCTTTCTCGAGTCCAGCTGGAATCTTTGCTACTTAATTGAAAAATCTATTTTCCACCCCTTGTCAATGCTGGTTATTTCTGTGTGGATCCTCTCCAGATGTGCACATGGTTTCCACAATGCGGTGAAGCAACTTGGACACGGGGCCCTCGTAGGGCCTGCCTGCTGCCTGGGATGTTGGAGCCACGGGTGAGGCGTCAGCGAGACCCTGGTCCCCGCCTGCCAAGAGCCAATGTCTGGCCTTGGACGAGCCGCTGGCCTGTCTGGGCTCCAGGCTCCTCGTCTCTAACGTGAGGAATCAGACCACACCGTCGCTGAGATCTTTCCAGCTCCGACGATTGTGTTCAATAATTTTGCTAAGAACAGTGTCTCCAGCCACGAATCTGTGCCTGGCGTGTGTTAGATGTGCAACAATACTTGTCCAACAGAATTAAATCCGAGGTTTCCAGGGAAGTTTTCTCTCAGCCTCACGAAACCTCCTAAGTCCCGAAGCCCTTGGTCCCTCCCAGAAGTGACAGATCCCCTCCGGGGACCGGGAACCAGACCCCGTGGCGGAGCGGCTTCTCCTGAAAGCGTAGTGGCCACCCAGTGGTCAGGATGGTCGGGGCCCCGCGGGCAACCGGGCTACCCTGTGTCCAGTCACTTTGCTGCCATAGCCAGTCTATTAAAATGCCCGTGAACCAGTGCCCACGAGGAAGAGGTTATATATACGTCCCATTAAAAATAGAGATTGAGCCCTAGTGGGTGTGGATAGAGCGTTGGCCGGTGGACGGAAGGGTCCTGGTTTTGATTCCCGTCAAGGGCATGTACCTCAGCTGCAGGCTCGATCCCCGGCCCCAGTCAGGGCTCATGTGGGAGGCAACCAATTGATGTCTCTCTCACATAGATGTTTTGTCTCTGTCTCTCCCTCTCCCTCCCACTCTCTCTAAGAATCAATAGAAAATATCCTCAGGTGAGGGTCAACAACAACGGAGATTGACGGGAGCTCCGGGCAGCCTCGCGCTCAGCGATCCCTTCTTCAGACGCCTAGTACCTCATCGGCGTTGATGCTCAGAGCTGCCAACAGTGTCCGTGTCAGAGGACTCGTCTCGGAAAGCCCACTAGGGATAGGATTAGGACTTAGCAACCATTCTTTTTCTCTGCAGCACAGGGCTTACCTAGATCCCAGTGCAGGGTTAGGGGTGACGGTGCTCCTGGGAGGACCAGGCTAACCTTGGAGCGAGAGTGGCAGGCAGTCCTAACCCCCCTGGCCTTTCAAAGCTGCGCGGAGCCTGGGGTGTGACAGGGGGAACCGAGGGCCTGGGCTTCCACTGGCCCAGCGTGTCTTCACTGGGAACCTTGGGGAACTGAGGAATGTCCCCTGGGGGCCCTCAACCCCACCTGAAGCCCTCATGAGCAATGAAGTGAGGTGATATCTGAGCAAGCAGCCTCGCGCAGAAGCAGGCCCTGGTGGGCGGTCTCGGGGCCCCTCTGCCCAGCGGCAGCCGCCTGCCCTTTGGCTGCATCTTCACGTTTCCTCCCTCTGTGCTCGAGACTGCGTCCTCTGTCCCAGTCTCCTCTCTTACAAGGACGCCGGTCAGGCAGGATTGGAGTCCACATGAAGTCTCCCTCTAACGTGGTCTCCACAGTTACGTTCTGAGGTCCAGGGGGTGGGACTTCAGCACAGGACCTTGGGGTGGGGCAGACAGTCAGGTCCACAGCACTAGGAGCTCACGGAGCCTGCACGAGGGCTGGGCAATCAGGCCGCTGGAAGGTGGTGGCTGAGGGACCCTGTCGGGTTCAGCACACCGGCAGGGTGTGCCCAGGTTCCTGTAACTTCGCAAAATGGCCGCCCCCACCCCATGGGTGCCCAGCAGTTGTATGAGCCATTCACTGGCGTCTCTGATGACTCAGTAGACCAGGGGATGGAGGGTTTCAGATGTCAGAGCTCAGCCTCCCAATGGCTGGATGCGGGCGGGGAGTGCCCAGGGGCAGGAGCTGGGCTCCTGGGCCCTCACTCCCACCTTAAGCCCTGGGGGCCCTCACCCCACCTTAAGCCCTGGGGGGCCCTCACCCCCACCTTAAGCCCTGGGGGCCCTCACCCCACCTTAAGCCCTGGGGGCCCTCATCCCATCTTAAGCCCTGGGGGCCCTCATCCCACCTTAAGCCCTGGGGGCCCCTGCCCCCCACCTTAAACCCTGGATTTTCCATCTGCTCAGAGGGAACAGTACAGCCGGCCTGTCTCCCTGTCGCCACCTGAGGATCAAGTGCATGGTGCATATGAAAATGTTCTGCAGAGAATCAAGAGCTTGTCTAGGATCAGAACTGGTGTTTATTCCAAACAACAAGTCAGGGTGAGGTTTCTAAGCCGTCGCTTGTTGGGCTTGTAAATCCTGTTTGTTTAAAAAAATAAATAAAAAGCAAACCGGCGCCTGCTCTCTCCAGAAAGAGCGCCGTGTGCCGTCCGGTGTCACAGGCCGCCGGCGTCTGGGGCCCAGCCCTTCTCCCGGTGGCAGCCTGTTCCGAGGGGACCTGTGCTTGGCTGAGCGCCCCCGACCCCTGCCTCTGGAGCACCCCTCGCCTGGCTGGGATGGGGCCTCAGCATGGCTGTGTCCACGCGGTGTGGCCGTGAGGGTGAAATCTTCCCTCCAGCTTCGTGGGCACCAGTGAGAGACAGGGGAGGGCAGTGGCATGGCTTGTTCCGGACATGCTGGGTCAGGAGAAAAGAGGAGGGAAGTCCTATTTGTGGGACATCTCGGTGGGGCCAGGAGCCTCACATCATACCTGACTCTCTCTGAAGTATCCTTATTTTAAAAAGGAGAAACTGAGCTCAGAGAGGGTAATAACCTTGATCCAGGCCACACAGCTTAAGAGTCACTGGCACTGGAACCCAGATGTGTCTGGTTTCAAAAGCCACGCCCTTTCCGTGATTCTGTGTCCCCTTCCATGGAGCAGTGTGGGGGCTCTGGTTCGGGTCCCTCCCCCCAGATGTGTGATCTTGGGCGAGTCATTTCAGCGCCTCCCACCGTCTCCTCCACTACGAAGAGCAGTGGTCACTTTGTTCCTCACGGGGTGGTTGTGAGAGTCCCGTGACGTCATGTGTGTGGAGTGACCTGAGTATTGGAAAATGCCACACACAGGCGAGGAATTGCATGCTAAGTTTGAAAGTGTTGCTCAAGAGTCTTCAGTGAGACACTCTTCCCGGACCCGGAGGTGTTCTGGCCCCCAGGCTCCCTCCATCCCCATGCCTCACGGCCTCTCCCCAGCTGGCCTCGGGGTGCTGTTCATAGCCCATCTGAAACGTCCTCATGCTGTTCTGCCAATCTGCTCCCTCCCCACCTCCTCCAGGGAGCCTTCCCTTGCAGCGTGGCCACCTGGCCATGCGTCTTCCCTGCGGGTCACAGACTCGGAGCAGTACTCAGGCCCACGAGAAACACTCAGAGGCCGTCAGCCCCTGGACGGGTGCAGGGCATCAGGCCCAGGCCTCTGCCTCCTCCTGTGGCAGGTCCCGCAGGGTCTGGAGCCTCTGCAGCCCCGAGTCTCTGAGGGAGGCAGCCTCCTCCTGAGCTCCCCCGGCGTGACCTTCGCTGCTCCTTGGCCTGGCTGTGTGGCTTGTCCTTGTGGGCCCAGCTCAAGGCCGGGCTCCTGTCCAAGGACACAACCTCGTCGTCCTTCTGACTGCACTGGGCGCTGGGCCTGCCCTGGCTTGTCTCCCAAGAACATTAAGGAAAGTCTGGGTCTTCCTTGGGCACATAGTAGGTGCTCAACTCTTGTGCTTTGCGGGGCCTGGACGTGGATCTCAAAGAAGGCTAGCCGAAAGGGGCGAGCTCAGGGTCCAAGCTCCCTGCTCTTCCTTATTCAGAAAGAACGGACAGGACTCTCAGGGGAGGAAGGTGTCCGTCACGTGGGTCTGAAGCTGCCACTGGGCACATCCCCTCACTCCCAGAGCCTCGGTTTCCTGGTGTGCAAACCACCGTGACAGTAACCCAAAGTGGGGTCGTCGTTGTGAGTGTGGCCGGAGGGTCCGTCCCCAGTTCTGTCCTCAAGCCCGTCGTTCAGGTCCAGCTTCGATGACCCACCTCCACGGGACCTTCCTGCCCCCCCCCCCCCCCCCGCCCCCCGAGGACGCCCTGCTCATCCCGTCTGACGGGGGAAGGGCAGGCAGTAAGAACAGGACACTGCTGTGAGGAGCACTCACCTCACTCACTACAGGTGAGAGGCTTTCCTGCAGACCCTGGGGGACTGGAGGACGCTGCCCGGAGACACAGGGCTGGACAAAGACAGATGGGTCCATCGCTTAGGAAAGAAAATACATTTTGAGAACAAATCAGGGACAGGACACGCTTTGATTTGGTTGCTCTGCCTGGACCCTGACCCCCACCCGGAAGTTTGCCTCAGGAACGCTGACCATTCTCCAGCCCCAGGAATGGTCAGAGCTGAGTTTCAGCATCATAGAAAATTAACTACCTTGTTATCGGACTTCAAGATCCTGGAAGGACCCTGCCCCTCCCGCTTGCATGCAGCCCTTCTTCCTCATCCACGTGTAATCGCGGCCAGTAGGGGAGGGAGCGCAGGACCTACAGGGCAGCCCGGTGCTCTCCACGCTGCCGGCAGGATTGGAATGAACGCTCATATGTGATTCAACCCGGTCTCTGCTCAACTGGCTCAAGTAGTGATAGGCGGCCTGGACCCGTTTTGTGCTGTTTCACTTCCTAGCACTTCGACAACCTGTAACGATTTCATTTGCACACGCACCTGGTCTGGCCCCTGCTAGAATGTGAGCCCCTGAGGGGAGTTTGCCGGTGAGTCCTGCTCACGCCGCTGGGTCCCCAACTCCTGGAACAGTGCCTGGCGCACAGCGTCCGGAGCTTGTGGTCCTTCCTCCCTGCCCAGTAGGGAGCATGCTGCCAGTCTCGGGGGCAGGAGCAGGGAGGCTCGTGTGACTCCAAGAAGCTAGAGGGTCCCATCTAGCAGCAGCTCGGCCCACGGAGACTCTTCCATCAGGAAGGAGAGCGGGTCCGGGAGGACAGGTGCTGGTGGCCTTCCCGCTGAAGCAGCTGAACGACGCCTCACTTCTACCTGGTTTTGGGGTGTCCCTGCCTCAGCAGCTGGACACCTGAAAGCTCCCGGCTGAGGACAGGCCTGGCCTGTTCCCACCGGGCAGCCCAGAGAGCGGCCTTTCTGGGGACAGCAGCCTGGCCTTGCCCCTTCCTGTGCCCACCCACGTGAGTGTGGGGGATGGGGGAGCGGATGCTCATGACAAACTCTTTTTGGAGAGAAGCAGGGTGGGGGAGGAGGAGAGAAGAGAAGAGAGAGACAAGGTGCGGGGGTAGGGGAAGTGGAGGGGGCAGAGAGGGGTGATGGAGCAGAAGATTTTAAAATCTGAGACAGGTTTGCAGTGGGAGACAGGAGCCGGTGCGAGGGAAGTCTGCGAACAGCAACGCCGGGAGAGAAGGGCTAACACCGAGCGAGAGCTCGGCCCGACCCAGGGCTCAGGGGCTGTGGGAAGAGGTGCATGGACTTCATGATTCTTCATGCTGCGCAGGGCGAGGAGTGACAACGCTGGGGGGCGCGGAGGGGCCGGTGCCCGGATCTGATTTCTGTTATTTCTTTCTGTGAACCAGTTTGGGCTGAGTGAGCGCCTGGGGCTCTTTAGTTCTGTGGGAGGAGGGCAGAGAGAGAGGGAGAGAGAGAGAGAAAGAGAGAGAGAGAAAGAGGGACGCTGCTGGCATCGCACAGTCCGCAGCCCGGGCAGGCGGGCCGAGCGATTAGTGCGCCTGTAACAAGCAGACGGAAGTTTGTTTATCTTGGAGCTGCTGGAGCAGGCCTGGCCAGTGACATTTGTTTTTAAAAAGAAGCACAACAACAACAACAACAAGGGAATGCGCGTGGGTCTGTGGCACCTTCGTGTCGCAGGTCGCAGGGAGGTGGCTGGAATCCCGAATCAATAACGTAATTGAGTTATTTCCGTGAGTGGTTAAGGCTATTACTTTGAGTGAGCGCCGGGCATTTGGCTGTAGGCTGTGATCATTCGAGCTCATTGGGTATCGATCCCGCCCTTCCCTTTTGCTGGTGTTCTGGGAGCATCAGCGGAGTACGCCCCCCCTCCCCCTCCTCCCCTCCCTCCTTCCTCCCCAGGCTTCCCTCTGAGAAGCAGAACGGCC
Source organism: Ia io (assembly GCA_025583905.1). Taxonomy (NCBI): domain Eukaryota; kingdom Metazoa; phylum Chordata; class Mammalia; order Chiroptera; family Vespertilionidae; genus Ia; species Ia io. The sequence goes on along the minus strand of JAJQQW010000022.1, from coordinate 2,454,398 downwards.
TCTTCCTGCTGGATGGGCTGCGAGTTTTCCACCCCACATCATCGCCATGTGTTCTAAAAGCAAAACGCAATTTTCCAAGCGTTTTTACACGTCCACACACACACACACACACACACACATGCACACACATGGCCTCTGTGCTCAACAATGTGCTTTTTACCAGAAAAGGAGCGAAGACAACAGGTCCACTATAGTCCTGCGATGTCCTAGGGCAGGGAGGCCCAGTCCCGCCAGGGACATTGTCCCCATTGACGCCGCTCCCCAGCTCCGGGCAGCTCACAATCCCACCCTTTGTGGCCACCAGAGAATCACGGCCTGTGCCCGTCCCCTCGGACCCACCCTGCCGGCCCCAAAGGTCACCAGCCATGATGTCACGGAGAAGCATGTGGTCAGAGAGCCCGTCCTCCACAGAAGCTGGAGATTTGACGGATACCCCTCCCCACCCTGCCCTGCCTTCCACCAGCCCCAGCCTCAGCCCTGGGGTCTCCCCCGCTGGAGGTGAGGCACGGGGTGGCCCACTGAGAGGCTGTGGCGTTCTGTCACCCACTCTGTTGGGTACATCCTCCGCTCCTCTGAGCCCCGCCTTGGGACACTTCCACGAGCCCGCCCCGCTGTCTCCCTAGCACTCTGCACACTGCACCTCGCAGGGCTGTGTCTTAGAAAGGTCTCTGTCTTGGAGGCTTGGAGGTCGGCTGGGCGAGAGACTAGAAGCTGGGAGAACATTCTGAATCTGTTACAACCTGTCGGTTGGGAGAGAGGCTGCAGACAGGGTCTGGCTGGGGTGGGAGGCTCAGGAGGTGGAGACTCGGGTGTGGGCCTGCCTGTGACTCCAGGCTCAGACCAGGGGAGGCCAGCGCCACCTGAGTAGGTCCAGGGTTCTGCCTGTGGCTGGGGACTCTCCTCGAAGACCTTTCTCAGACCCTTTCAACCTCCTCCCCCATACCCTTCCAGCTGCGGCTTTCTTCGTTCGGGTTGCTCAGAAGGCAGAAGCTCTAAAAATAGAAAGCCTTATTATTACCTATTAAATTTCTTTCCACCTCCAGAGTTTTCTGAAAGTAATAAGAAGAGGGGGGCAGAGTCTGTGCTGAAGGGTTCAGGAGCAGGGTGTATTGAAAGGTGAGGAGTGAAGCTGGTGGAGAGATCTTGAGGCCAGGCGGGTGAGGAGGGGCCAGGCGGGTGAGAACACACAGACTGAGCCACTGGGCCAGGCGACCTTCCAGAGCACACGCCCCTCCAAGGGAAGTGCATGTGGGACATGAAAACAATAGTGTTCCTATGAGGCCATCCCCCCAGTTGCGGGAGGACCAGCACGGGATGCAGGGACTTTGCACCTGTCCCTGACTGGGGGCAATGCCTGGGAGCTCCCGCAGCTGACAGGTGTGCATCCTCTCATCCCGATGCGTTTCATCTCATGCTCCTAAAGGTCCACCTGCAAGGCTGAGAAGAGCCTGCACAAGCCAACCAAAACCTTAGCCAGAGTCAATGAGGACAACCAATCACAAGCAGCCAACTGGGCAACCACTTAAGCTTCAACCAATCAGATCACTTCCTTGCTTTGCTTCCTCTCTGCTCTATAAAAGCCTCTCCCCTAGTTCCTGTCTGACTGGTGCTGCCTGATTGGAACCCATGTTTGCTCAGATAAACTCTAACCATTCAACGTGCCTCAGTTTATCTTTTAACACCATGTTATTAAAACCCCTCCATTTAAAGGAGAATGCACCCAGGTCAACCTCAGGTGGATTCTGTTTTCTATGCTCAGAATCATGATACATTTATATAGTCAGATGAGGACTTTGCTTTAAAAATTTTTTTTATTGGCAACTAACTTTTATTGAGTGTGTTTTAAGTATTTAAAAACTTTTTTACTTTTCAATTATAGTTTACATTCAATATTCGTTTGTATTAGTTTCAGCTGTACAACATAGTGGTCAGACAATCGTATTCTTACAGAGTGGTCCCCCAGGTATTTCCAGTCCCCACCTGGCACCACACATAGATACTACAATACTATTGACCATGTTCCCTGTTCTGGGCTTGGCAGCCCGTGACTGTTTGTAACTACTAATCTGTACTACTTACTCCCTTCACCTTTTCCACTCGACCTCCAACCTCCCTCCCCCGTTGGCAGTCATCACGGACTGGGACTTTCTTATATGGCTCTTTGCTCACTATTTCCCCCTGGCATTTCTAGCTACCTTTTTTCTTCCTGTTGCAGAACAGTGCTGTTCTTTTACCTTATCAATAAGCTCATGCAGCATTTTGTCCTTGCCAGACATTTCCTGGACTCTTTTTTTTTAAATTTTAGATATTTAAATTTTTTAAAAATTTATTTTTAATTTTTATTGATTTCAGAGAGGAAGGGGGAGAAAGAGAGAGAGAGAAACATCAACGATGAGAGAGAACCATTGATCGACTGCCTCCTGCACATCCCACACTGGGATCGAGCCTGCGACCCAGGCATATGCCCTGACCGGGAATCAAACTGTGACCTCCTGGTTCATGACAACACATAGGTTGACGCTCAAGCACTGAGCCACGCCAGCTGGGCCATTTCTGGACTCATGGGGGTATCCTTCCCCGAGGCCTCTGGTTCCCTCTCGAATGTGCTGGGTTACTCTTTGGGCCCCTGGAGAAGGGCCGCTCTAGCATTTCCGCTCGTTTCACTTCCGGGAACTGCCACTCTCCCGGCCTGTTCTCTTCACTCTGCCGGTTCTGTCTCGCGTGGCTGGGGGATGCTTTCAAATGAGGGTCACAGAAGCGTGCGCCAAAGGTGGAATTTCTGGGCCTTTGCGTGTCTCAACATCTCCCTTCCGCCTAGCATTCCGGGTTTAAGGAGACTTCCTCTCCGCTTTGACCCCTAGCATACGGTTCCATTGATGGCAATCTGGTATGTGTTGCTTTATAGGTAACCAGCCTTGTTTTTTCCTAAACTTTTAGCGTTTTTAGTTTTGGTCCTTGGCATTTCTAATTTTAACTGGGCCATATTTGGGTGGTGGACCTAGTTTGTATTTTGTGTCCAGGCATTTGTCATTCATTCATCCATCCATCCATTCATTCATTCTTTTCTCCCACTTTCTCTGTGCTTATTTTCTGGAACTCTCATGATATTGTTGGGGCACTTCCTGGCTTGATCCTCTGAGTCTCTTGCCTCATGGAATTTTTATGTCTGTATTTTATCTGTGGTCTGGAGGGTTTCTTTGACTTTGTCTTCCAGTCACTCAATTGACCTTTTTCTCTTTAGCAATTGTGTCTTTAATTTCCAATAATTCGTTCTTGCTCCCTGAATGTTTTATTTTTCTAGCAACCGTTTCTGTTTTGTGAATGCCGTATCTCCCTGAATCTCTCTGAGCACTTGAATTAGAATGGCTCAAAACAGTCTCTTCTATTTTGTTTTCTCTGGGGTCAGGGCTGTATTTATTCATCTGGGTTCTTCTGTGAGGTTGGTTTTTCTCAAATGCCCAGTGATCATTGCAAGCCCGCTCATGCTTTTTGAAGGAAAGAGAAAGCATTAATTTCTGAAGCCAGAGCGATGTCCTCTGTGGGTGGGGAGTCCTGTTTGCTTTCCAGGTCTCTTTCCTAAATGGGAGACAATTGAGGTCATGACAGGTGGCTGTTCTCATGCTATAGTCTTAGGGGTGCAGACATAATGGGATAAGTAAATATAAAATTCAGATAGTTGATGAGAAGTAATTGAACGTTAGGAGGGAGGATGGCTGGGAGCCACGCCTCTTGACTCTGTTGGACTCTGCACAGCCTCAGCAAGGCGCGTGCTTCCTGTCCATGGCAGGTTGAGCTCCACCACTCCACCTCCAGCTGCTGCTGAGGATGGTCACAGGTCCAGAGAGCGGCAGAGGGATAGTCCTGACTTGTGTATGTAGTTCTTGTCAGCCCGGCCTCCGGGGGGTTAACCTGCTGAACGTCCTATGTGGAGAAGAGTAGAAGGGTCCGTGGGCCTGCTGGTCACCCCCAGGTCCTGGCTTCCGAGTTGAACGTCCTCTCAGGATAAGAAACATCTATGGATCTTTCTTCCTTTCACCGAGTACCCAGGACGCACTGATGCTCCTGCCATGGGTGTCCGCGTCTTTTCACAACCCTCTCATTGTCACAGATCATCATTCCACAGATCTCCATGTCACCACTGCCACCCACGTTTCCCAGGTGAGAGCAGGAAGGTCAGAGAGGGATGTCTGTTTCCTGGGGTCCCGTGTGGTGTGAGGAGCAGAGTTAGGACTTGAACCTGGGCTTCTGATTTCACACATTTCATACCGGTACTCGGCAGCTAGAGGAGTGGCCTTCATGGTCCAAGATGCTTGGTGGTGTGTCTTTCAGGGACTTTGGAGGGACATGGAAAGCCGGTGGCTAATGAATGGGTGGGAGGGAGTGCGGAGGTGGGGTGGGGGAGGGGAGCTGTAGAGATTCATTCCTTAATGGGATGAGAGTCTAATTCAGGTGAGGGGCCCCCAGGGGCAGTCCAAGGGGATGCTCATAAAACTGAGGTTTTCGGCTCCAACCGTGTGGCTTTCTCAGGGCGGGGAGGAGTTCAGGCTTGTCTGTCTGTTTTGTGGCTCCTGAGCTACTTGCCTTATGAAATGACATGTATGGAGGAATGGGGGTATGGTTTGTGATTTGCCCGTAGCAGAAACAAACGATGCAGAAGACAAAACAATATCTTTGTTTACAATTGTAAATTATTTTCTCACTGTAAATGTAATAAGTAGCAGGGAAAGGTAATAGAGAACTTGTAAACAAACCAGGGGTTTGCAGAAGAAAACAGAAGTCACCTTAAAATTCCATGATGGGATCCTCATTGCTCCCATGTAAAGAATATTTCCCAAAAAATCCAAAGCCATTTAAATCTATATTGAAAGGGTTCGTAAGTCATTCCCTCCTAACTAATGGAAGAAGAGAAATCTAGTCTTAAAAACTATAGAAAAGGCAAGAAAACACAGCCACCCACCACCCCAGCACCCCGAATCCTGGCGGCCATGGAGCTGCTCAGTGTCTTGATCTAGATCTTCCTCTTGTTTATACCCACGTCCTAAGCCTGGCAACCGTGGGGCATCTGTGTGGTCAACAAACACGGAAACAGTCATATTCAACTGGCCCCCGAGGCACCTGCTGTTCTACAGAAGGTCCCAACCAGAGGATCAGCGGGACCGGAGGCTGCGCTCTCCACCAGGGACACCTCAGGACCCCCGCGGCTGGGACAGGCGGGGATACAGAAGGAGGCAAGGTTCCGCCAGAGACAGCTAGGGGCCGCCGGGAGAGGACGCTCTTTTCACAGCAGATCCTAAAACGTGTCTGTGAGCAGATCTTCTCATGGAGAAACCCAGAGATGTCAGGGCTGGCCTGTGGCCCAGGACCCCGGTATGAACTCCCGGCAGAAACTGAGGTGGCCCCAATCCCGGGCTGGGCACACAGGACTCCCTGGGCAGGAATTCCGGACCCCCCCTTCGCCCTCCGTGCCTTCCGTGGTCGGCTCCTTCCATGTCCTTAGACAGACAGGGGTGTTTTCCTAGGTGTGTGTGTGTGTTGGGGGACACTTCGATGGTGTGGAAATCAGCGTTCGTTTTGACCCTTTATTCACAGCGCACACGCTCGCTGGCTCTCCACGTTGGTGGGACTCATGGATAACACCATCACGACCTGGTTTTATCCAGATTTTCTTAAATCCTCACCCGAGGATGTGTTTTTATTGAGCTTTAGGGAGAGAGAGAGAGAGAAACAGGGGTCATTGCCTCCTGTACACACCCTGGCTGGGGATTGAACCCACAACCTTTTTGGCATACGGGACAATGCTCCAACCCACTGAGCCACCTGGCCAGGGCTTATCCCTGTTTGTACGAGGCTCCCAGCGCAAGGACAGGGGTCCGAACCTGCATTCACGGCGGCAATCTGGGGGTGCTCAAGCTCCCTCCAGGCGGGGGGCTCAGCAGAAGAGCCACCGAGAGGGAGGCTTTGTCGTCCCCTGCGGGGCTGACTGTCTGTCCTGCGCATTTTCCTCTGCCCCATCCCCTCCATCTGCAGGCTCCCCGTTCTTATCAGGAGCTGCTCCTCTCCTCCAGACCCTGTAATGCCCATTACCATAGCACCCGGGCACCTGGCACCATTAAGACAATCTCTTTATTAAGAAGTCATGTCTCGGGAGCCTCGGGGACCTGTCCGGGCAGAGAGCGTGGCCCTCACGCCCTGGGGTGCACCCGCTGCTCCGGTGCCGAGACTCTCCAGCCACACCTCACGCCCGGCCTTTCCATCCGTACTGAGCAGTCGCACATGTCACACCTCGCACTGGACACAAGGCTCCCAGGTCCACGCCTTCTTCCAGTCCTCACAGTATCCCCGTGAGCGGAGAATTCGGGGCTCATTTTAAAGGCTGAGGACACAGGAAGTGACAGTCAGAGGGGTCTGAGTGCTCAAGGTCACGCAGTCACTCAGGGGCAATGCTGGGACTCAAACCAGACCCTCACTGTCTCCACACCCACTTCTCTTATCATAGACAGACAGACAGACAGAGGGGCAGGCACACAGACAGAGAGAGGGACAGGGACACAGACAGAGGGACAGGCACGCAGACACACAGATAGAGGGACAGGCACACAGAGAAAGAATTCTATGCTTTATGCAGAGTGGGTGCTCAATATCATTTATTGATGTATTGGACTAAATGTGTCTGCTTTTGAATTAAATGTGATATTACTGACGCACCATCACTGACCTTGGCTGACTTTTCCAGTAGACAAACTTTCCTCCTTTCCTCATATCTTTCTCTCCCTTCCTTCCTTCCTTCCTTCCTTCCTTCCTTCCTTCCTTCCTTCCTTCCTTCCTTCCTCCCTCCTCCCCTCTCTCCCTCCCTCCCTTCTTCCTTCCTTCCTCCCTTCCTCCCTCCTACAGCACTGTAGCACGGTGCTGTTAAGGCCTGGCCTCCTTCGGATACCACCCTGCAAGGCTGCGATTTCCCAGATCTACTGCCCACAGGAGTTGCCTGGGGAGCGTGTTGAAGATACATGGGTCCAGGCATTCTCCAGCCCCCAAGATTCCGATGCAGGGGTTCCAGGCAGGACCCAGGAACCTGTGCTCAACAAGCCCCCAGAGGAGGCGGATGCAGACGGTGCCTGGACCCGAGCAACCGAGCTGCAGGGGCCTGTCTCAGACGCCGGCTCCCTCTGCTGATTCTCCTGTGTCCCATGGGTGATACGGACTGAACTGGGTCTGGTAGCTCTTCTAACCCTAATGTAATACACCGAATAGAGATTTCTCAAGCTCTGAAAAGGCCTGGAGCTTTCTGACCTGCCTTGGCCACACCTCCGGCCCTATGTCTCCTTCTCTAGCTATTTCTGTTCATTTTGGCTCCTGGACAGTGACCCGATGCTGGTGGGGGTGCAGCTCCCACTCCGTTCTTCCCCCGGTCTCACGCTTCCTGGCCTTTAGGGTTGCCCTGCCCGGAAACAGAGGCGCCATACGGCGTTGGGCTTTTGGCGATACGACAACAATGTCCTGGCTGAACACAAACTCAAAGGCCTTTCCCATTCCAGAGCAACCTTTGCAGCCAGAGAAGTTCCTACGTGCTAACTGCCAACTTCCTTTCTGACTGCGCCCCTTGGATTTGGCTTCTAACGATATTTCGACCCGGTTTATAAATAAAAGCCTTGGTAGGCTACCAGGTATCACACACGGGAAATGCCATTGCTGCGGCTTCTGTAATCGCAGGCCCCCCGATGACACGGATGCCTGGGGATAAGGCTGGTCCTTTGTGGCATCTCCACGCTTTGCTCAGGGGTCTTGGCGGAGGGCAGTCGTGGCCTTTGCTGCCATCCGAAGCCCACGCCCCGGACCCAGTCAAATATGACAGACACGTGCTCTCCTGTAAATAGAGCTCACAAGTGTCGAGGCCTTGGGGCTGTGCCCAGGTGGGTAGTGAGGCTCCTCTGTCCCTCGGCCCCACCCTTCTCAGCTGCCAGGACCATGCTCTGCCTGCTGCAGGCACTGGGGTATATTTAGAGCCTCTTCCCCTAGGCTGAGTGGGACCTGAAAATAGATCGCTTGGCCTGTGTGCAGTTGGGCTGCAGCCTCCAAATCTCCACTTGCATCCAGCCAGTAGCCAGCTCAGTGCGGGTCTGCTCAGGAGCATCCGGTGATAGTGGCCTGGTCCTGGGGGCTGGGCTCTGCTCCAGCACTGCTCCCTCCGTCTGGGGGACGTGCACAGGCCTTCCTGAGGTCTAGTGGTGACATCCGCCTCTTTGGCTGGGGCCCCTTGGATCTGGACGCAGTCTGCATGAGAGCGTCCCACATCTGTACTGCGGGCGCCTCTCTGGAAGGGACCAGATAGTTCCCTTTGGCCCCAGCCCTGTTCTCCCTCTCAGTGTGACCACAGTTGCTCTGTATCCTGAGAGCTCCCGTGGGCTTTGCAGCTGCAGTGAGTTGTCTATGATTTTATGATCATGATTGGACTGGTAACCAAGAGATGGAGTTGTCCATGTAAGTGTTCCTTCAAACTTGAAAGTTTTAGGACAACATTGAGTTCAAAGTTAAAGGTAGTTATGAGTTATCCTTAAGCTCATTCCGTGAGAGCAGGGATGAAGCCTGTCCTGCTCTTAGCTGTAATCTCAGCATCTACGCAATGAGTATTTACCGAGTGTTTACTGTGTACAAGGCAAAATTCTAGATTCTTTGGTAATGTAGAGGTGAATATGAGATTGTCTCTACACTCAAGAAAAACATTCCAGTTTAGCAACCAGTTATGATACAAAGGGAAATGAAACTTGTGCTATAACAGATATTTAAGCAAGTTTTTTGGAGAAAGGTGGAAGTACTAGCTTTTTGTAGTGAAGATTGACAGAGGAAAGGGCCTGTAGGTGGTTCTTTGATGCATCAGGTGTTGAGGGCAGGGGGCGGTGTGAGCATGGCATGCTGAAAACACCACGCCAGCAAACCTGGAGCTAATGTACAGGAAGTCCACACAGCAGGCAGCCTCCCCACCACTCTGTAGGCAAGAGCTCCTTGGGTTCATGAGCCCGTGTTGTAAGCACTGGCCGGTGGACCTTGTGGGCCTCATTGGTCCCTTGGAATTATCCTGGGAGGCAGTTGCCCATTGTCTTCCTTCCTTCCTTCCTTCCTTCCTTCCTTCCTCTCTCTCTCTTAAAAAATATTTATTCCAATACTGCCGGCAGTGTGGTAGAGCAGCAGGTCATCCACAAAAATCTGCTCTGCACCCCCCATAAGCCAGCGGCTTATATTGAGTAGGACAAAGATTACATGGGGAAGTAGGCAAAAGGAATAAGAATGGGTTTAATGGTTACAGATTACAGGCAATGCTGGCTAAGGTGGGACTGATTGTTTGGGCAACAAGGTTGTTAATCTTCCATGATAATAGGCAGTTCTCAGGTGAGAATGGACCACATTCTGAGGTTGACTCCCAGATCCAAGATTGACTCCCAGGTCCCAGGGACAAGGTTGAGTCCCAGGTCCCTGGGGTGCACAACTCCCAGCCAGGTTAGAATGTGCTTTCTTTAATCAAAACAAAACAATCATGGTTAACAGAGCATGATTAATATTTCTTACTAGAAGCCCGGTGCACGAAATTCGTGCACGGAGGGGGGTTGTGCCTCAGCCCAGCCTGTACCCTCTCCAATCTGGGACTCCTGGAGGGATGTCCGACTGCCCGATCCTGGGGATCGGGCCTAAACGGGCAGTCGGACATCCCTCTCACAATCCAGGACTGCTGGCTCCCAACTGCTTGCCTGCCTGCCTTCCTGATTGCCCCTAACCGCTTCTGCCTGCCAGCCTGATCACCCCCTAACCACTCCCCTGACAGCCTGTTTGCCCCCAACTTCCCTCCTCTGCTGGCCTGGTCACCCCTAACTGCCTTCTCCTGCAGGGTTGATCACCTCCAACTGCCCTCCCTTGCAAGCCTGGTCCCTCTCAACTGCCCTCCCTTGCAGGCCTGGTCCCTCACAACTGCCCTCCCTTGCAGGCCGGGTGCCTCCCAACTGCCTTCTCCTGCTGGCCATCTTGTGGTGGCCATCTTGTGTCCACATGGGGGCAGGATCTTTGACCACATGGGGGCAGACGTATTGTGTGTTGGAGTGATGGTCAATATGCATATTACTCTTTTATTAGATAGGATAGAGGCCTGGTGCACGGGTGGGGGCCAGCTGGTTTGCCCTGAAGGGTGTCCCGGATCAGGGTGGGGTTCCCTTGGGGCGTGGGGTGGCCTGTGGTGGTTTGCAGGCCGGCCACGCCCCCTGGTGACCCAAGCGGAGGCCCTGGTATCTGGAATTTATTTTCCTTCTACAATTGAAACTTTGTAGCCTGGAGCGGAGCTAAGCCTGCTGCTCCCTCTAGGGCGGCAGCCATTTCTGTGGCAGTTAATTCACCTTCTACAATTGAAACTTTGTAGCCTTAAGCGGGTGAGCCCCGCCAGGGTGTGCGGAAAGCTTTGCTTCCCCTGTTGCCACTGGCAACCCTGGCCTGCTCTCTCAAGCTCCATTCTGCCGCCATTTGTTTGAATTTGTTTACCTTCTATAATTGAAACTTTGTAGCTTGAGTGGAGGCTCAGGCCTGCAATGGCTATGGAAAGCTTGGCTTGCTCTGTTACCTGGGAAGCCTTGCTCTCTGTGGCTGTAGCCATCTTGGCTGGGGTTAATTTGCATGCTCGCCCTGATTGGCTGGTGGGCGTGGCTTATGTAGCAGAGTGATGGTTAATTTGCATATTACCATTTTATTAGAGAGGATAATTACTAGAGGCTGGGCACACAAAATCTGTGCACAGGTAGGGTCCCTAGGCCTAGCCTGCGATCAGGGCCATCTGTGGGGTGACCAGCAGGGCGATTGGGGGCCCCCACTGGTACCCACCTTGGCTGACCTGGGGCCTGTGGGCAGGGGGCAGCTCCTGCATTGAGCATCTGTCCCCTGGTGGTCAGTGTGCATCATAGAGACCCGTCATTCTACCGTTTGGTCGATTTGCATAGTAAGCTTTTATTATATAGGATAGCTAGTCCCCAATATTCTATTTCTGCCCCTAACATTCCCCACTGCTATTTCCATCATCTCATATCTATGAGATGAGCTTTGGGTGAAACTGCGTTTGCTGGACTGCATTTGCGTCTGCCTTGGAAGCAGTTCCAGGGGTGGGACACAGTGGATGCAGACATTGGACACAGCAGCAAGCAATCAGGCTACAAAAAACAGACAGAGAAAAATAAAAGAGAATTCCTACCACCCAGACAGGCTGGGTAGCCAGGAAAAGAACTTGGATAAAATCCTTCTCGTTGTTTTATCTTGGAGATGGTTTCCCTAATTTGTTGAATGTTGTTTTCTATCCATTGTCAGAAAGATTAAGACAGCACATTCCTTTGAATTTTTAACAACCACGGTTATGCGCAACAGCAAACATCCATTGCTGCCCGGTCCTCCAGCACTGCCTCCCTGGCCTGGCTCAGCTCTTGATTCAGCCCCTGTATGGCCCTGGAAGTGGCATTCCGGGCTTTTACCTGCCACGAGCCAGCCGGGTCACTTCTACGTTGAGGGAGCCTACCACTGCTGGCATGGCAAAATGGTTACAGCCATATATTCTGCAGGGCTCCCAGGGGCCGTGAGAAGGTCTCTCCTGGTTCGGAGCCTGTGGTTCCTGGGGCATGAAGATGGTCATTCGTCCTAAGGAGCAAGGCCCTGGAGCTTTCGGCAGGGACATGAGCAGTTACCCCCAGATCAGGAACCAACCGCCAGCAGCTGATGCCATGATTGTAAGGGAGGGTGAAATGACCAGCACAGTTCATGCTGTAGCTGTTAGATACGGAAAGATAGCAACCAGAGCACCCAGAAGTCAGGCATTCGCCGCAGGAGGCGGTTCTCATTTCTGCGGATGAGCCCTTCCCAGCGTCCTGTTGTAGGAAGGTTCTCTCCCCTAAATCTGCACATCAGGGTCACGTGGGCTCTGATAACAGTTCCGAAACCCTGACCACAACCCCGGACCAACGGAATCAGCTCCGGGAGTGGACAAAGGCCTCGCATGTTTGAAGCTTCCAGGGTGACTCAAATGTGCAGACAAGTTTGGGGACCACACCTCAGGGTGAGCTCACCGGCGACGGAGCAAATAGCTCTGACAATAACATCCCTGGTGGCAAAGCTGTCGGCGGCACCTTGTAGACAGAGCATGTGTCTTTGGACACATCTCAGGCCTCATGGAAATGGCTTTGTTTTTTATCCTCACCCGAAGCGATGTTTATTGATGAGAGAGAGAGAGAGAGAGAGAGAGAGAGAGAGAGAGAGAGAGAGAGAGAGAGAGAGAGAGAGAGAGAGAGATGTGAGCAAGAAACATTGATTGCAGTTGCCTCCCATATGTGCCTTGACTGGGGATAGAACCCAAAACCTTTCAGTGTGTGGGGCGACGCTCTAATCAACTGAGCCACCCGGCCAGGCCGGCCCATTCTTCCTGCCAGCTGAGCAGCCGCACTCACAGGCAGCCAGCACTCTTTCCGAATCGTTTCTGTCCTTTGAGGGCCTCGGCCGCCCAGACAGATGTACCGCACCAGCACCAGTGCGAGCAGGTCCACACGGCACCTGTGCTTCCAGGAAAAGGCGCCCGTGAAAACGGCACGTGGCTGTACCACGTGCGGGTTCTTAGGGACACTCACCCCCCACGAGTGGCCTTGGAGATCTCAGCACCATCCATGAACGTTTATTCATTCATTCACACACGTACGGGGTTTCTATTCTGTGTCAGCCTCTATTGTGACGGCTGTTGGGGCAGCAAAAATGACTCTGGCTGTCGCCAGGCACCCACTGTTTGCTGTTCAGTAAGAGGGCTCTCAGGTGCATTCGTGATGACAGTCCAAGGAAGAACATGTGGGGTGACTGGGGCGGGGCCCAGCCACAGACTGTGGGCGTCTCGGGGAGAGAGTGTTCCCAGACGGCCACCTGAGGCCCCTGAGAATGGCTTTGGGGCCTGGGTGGGACTTGGACACAGAGCAGAGGGAGGGAGGGCACCCTGAGCAGAAGAGGGATGAACACACCGGTGAGACGGATCCTGGGGTCACCACTGGGTAATGGTGAGTCATCTGAATTGGACCGGCACGTGAGGGGGGACGAAGCCAGGAAGCGTGGTTTTCAGTGGCACAGAGTTGACTGGCCTAGTGGACACAGAATTATGGTGAGACCATGGCCCCAGCAGCTGCTGACGGTCCCATCTTCTGGAGGGGAGGCCTGAACATTTGCTGCCCTCCCCCCGGCCCCTGCCAATGAACCGAGATCTTCCCCTCCACAGGCCATCAGGCCCTCTGCACCTCCGCCTGGTCCACTCCCCCTCAGACTCGATCCTACTCATCCTTTCAATCTGAGCATAACTGTCATTTCCTCAAAGAAGTCTGCCCTGACCTTTCCATTTAAATTAGATTCCCTGCCATAGTTTCTCTCATCTCATCCAATTATTTTCCTTCCTGGCACTTATGGCTTATAGTGATGTATCTGTGTCTGTGCCTGTGGGCTGCTGTCCATCTCCTTCCCCGACCGAGCACACTCCCTGAGGCCAGGGCCTTGGTGTGTCTGGTCCCTTAGCCTGTCTCCAGGGACTGACATGCAAAAAGCTCTCCGTAAGTGTTGGCTGAATGACAAATGAATGAATGAATGAATGCCAGAAAAGAGGAAAAGTGATTTATAGACCCCCGGCACACACATATATAATAGAAACACAGCAATAACAGAAGGGACAGACACAGTGGCTGAGAGCAAGTGGGGCCTGGCTTTCAGACCCACTTCTGCCATGTCCTGGTTGGGAGAGATCACAACCTAAGTTGCATTTGGCTGCGTAGCCTCTTCCCTTCTCCGCCCTCACAGCCTGGTCGCTAATTCCTCGTCTGTAATATGAGCTGCTACGTCTGCCCTGCTTAAGTTTAGTCTTTGGGGAACCATCAAGCCTTGCGTTCCAGTGCCAGGCAGAGCACCTCCCAGTGGAGACCAGGAGTCCGTGTCAATGCTGTGAGATATTGCACCTAATGCCTGCTGGCCATTATCAAATCGATGACTCTGCTTTTCATTCACATTTGCTGCAAAATATTATTTTCTATTGCCCCTGGTCCAAAGCAAGACAATGAACCCAGTAGCAGGACCAGCGACGAAGTTTCAGTTACCAGGGTAACGCATCAGGCTGCCCCTGCGTCGAACACACCAGCGAAGACGCAGGCAGACCTCTGTGCTCACCAGACGCGGATGGCGTCGACAGAAGCAGAGCGTTGTTTGAGAGGACTAGGTCTTCGGAGGACCCCACAGACATGAGCCCAGCATCCTTGTAAGTGAACATGCTCGTCCCGCCGGGGACCCTGTGTGTTTGGCCTGTCGGCTGACACCGCGTGAGAATTCAGGAACAGCTGGAGACAGCGAGTGACTGACGCCGGGGGCTGCCTGGGAACCACTTCTGGGAGGATCACGTTGTTATGTCAACAATGGTCTGGGACAAGACACAGCGGTGCCATGCAGAAAGCGTGGATTAAAGGCCAAAGCCGCAGTCAGACTTCCTGGCCTTCAGCAAAGATCGCGGCTGGTTATGGGCTGTGAGGCCAGATGGAAGGTGTCAAGAGAGGCCCTGGGATAAGCACATCGAGCATTTCCTAACGAAAAAGTATTTGTCGAACACCTACTCGTGCTTCTAGCATGTACGTGGGAAAACAATTGATGTGGGGCACAGGCGGGACAAGGTCAATGGCATGAACAATGAACCAGAAGTTGGAGTGAACCAACAGTGCTCCCACCGGGAGCGAAGCATCCAGACCAGAAGGGACTGACAGAGAAAGAACCAAGGAAGTATGGCTTCCTTACGGCCTAAGACAAACAAAAACCGCAAACCAACCCCAAACAAAAAACACGCACAGCCATCATCCCGTCTGCGTCACGAAACCAAAACAAACCCAGGGACCTCGGTGAGGCCGTGGCGTGGGTGCTTCTGCGGAGAGTGAGCTCGCTGTCCAAGGTCATGGGCTGGCGAGGTGGAGCCGTGTGTCCGTGGGCCTGGGGGTAGCTGTCCCAGAGCACTTTCCAGAGATGCCAGGACGTGAGTTGTCTCCACGCCAGGCTGAGGAATCTGCTCTTCATTCTGTGGAAAACACACCTCACCGATCAAAAGGAAGAAGACCCGAGTCCACCACCACGCAGGCCATCGTGACATTGACCTTGGACGGGGCCCGGGAGAGCGCTGTTTACAGGATGGTTTGGAGTCCTTGGAAGAGCACTTGCAGCACCGGTTCACGGAAAGGCCAAGTGTGCGGGACAGCGTGCTTCCCCCTCTGCCGGGTGTGCGATGGGAAACGTGGTTTGTGCGTCAGTAAGACTCGTGTTTCCGAGACCTCCGTGGGGAGGATGGACCGCTCTGCCACGGGTGCTGGATTCATTCGAGTTGAACTTGAGGTTGAAGGAGGCTCTAGAACAGTGGTTCTCAAGCTTCCTAATGCTGCGACCCTTTAATAGGAGGCTCTACAGCAGCGGTTCTCAACCTGTGGGTCGCGACCCCTTTCACAGGGGTCACCTAAGACCATCGGAAAACACAGATATTTACATTACGATTCATAACAGTAGCAAAATTACAGTTATGAAGTAGCAACGAAAGTAATTTTATGGTTGGGGGTCACCACGACATGAGGAGCTGTATTAAAGGGTCGCGGCGTTAGGAAGGTTGAGAACCACTGCTCTAGAATCATCCAGCCCTGCTCGGACATTTTACAAATGAGCAAAAGGAGAGAAGGAGTATATGTCAGCGCCGTCGTCATCATGGAAAGAGATGTACGCATTTGCTGTGCCTCTGGTGTATTCTAGGTGGTTAAACGTGTGGACTCATTTGATCCTCATGACAAACCCATGCGGTAGCCGCGGCCCTGGGGACTGGGGAACTGGCCAGGATGGTGAGGCGGTCAGCGGTGGACTGGGACTCGCATCCAGCTGCTGTCTTCCGTGCTGGTGCTTTCTCTACGGACCCAACCTCCAGGCCAAGCCAGTCCAGGGAACATGGCGGGACAGGGCTCCGGCACTGGCGAGTGGACGTATCGGTGGCGGGCTCTAAGACGTGGTCCTTGCTGTGTCCTTTTCGGCATTTGCACCCAGGAGTCGGATGAACTATGGAAGGCGGCTCAGGGTCCTCAGAAGCCACGGGATGGGGAGGCATAAGAAACAGACTGGGCGAAAGCAGCTGGGTCCCGACGGGGAGGGTGCGTGGACCCGGATTTCATGGCAGAGAGTGAGGGAGGTGCCCACTGGCCTCCGAGCCCCCGCCCAGGAATGGGGTGCAGCTGTGGATAAGGAGACAGACCTGGGGCTGTCAGGTTCGCTTGATGCGAGTTAACTGTGGGGCTAATGCCCCCGACGCCGTCCCTGCTCTGGCTCTTTCCTCTTCGTGTTCCTGCTCCTCCCAGCCCTGGGGTCTTGGTTTTCTCCCCGGGGGCCCTGACTTGACCTCCCTCCCTGGCTCGCTCCGTCCAAGGCCATGCGGGAGAAACCCTCGGATCCTTGTTCCAGTGTCAGGGCTCAGCGGACCCCTCGGGGCCTGACAGCACCCCCAGGGCCCTGCCCACACAGCACAAGGAGAAGAGTGTCGCA
Source organism: Ia io (assembly GCA_025583905.1). NCBI lineage: Eukaryota > Metazoa > Chordata > Mammalia > Chiroptera > Vespertilionidae > Ia > Ia io. Next base: position 2,437,823 of record JAJQQW010000022.1, on the reverse strand, counting down.
TCCAAGTCGGGGACCCTGCTCCCCCGGGGGGCAGCTCTGTGAATTAAAGGGCAGCGCAGAGAAAGGAGAGGTCGCCAATGCACTCCGGTGCTCGGGACGATGGGATGGAAGAGATGAGCGTGCCAGGAGGACATAGACTGTAGGCACGAGGTTTGTGTCTGAATTTGCAGAAGATCCCGCCGTGACAACCCCCCAGCGTCTCTTGCGTGGCTCCAGGGAGGTGCCTGGAACCTGTGGGCAGGAGCTGCAGGAGGAGGGGCCGATTTCAGCTCAATAAAACCCTTTCTCATGGTGAGAACTGCCCGGAAATGGAATGGGAGAGGAGGGAGCCCCTCATTGGAGGTGTTCAGGTATAGGCTGAGCTGTGGCTGGTCAGGAAAGCTGCACCCCAGGCCGGACATTGAAGGGGTACCTGAACTTGATTTGTGCATTGGTTCCACCCAAGGGAGGGTCTGTATCCGTGAGGACTCGGGCGCTTTGACGGGATGGAGGTGGGTGCCCCCTCCAGGGAGAGGCCAGCGAATGACCCTTGTGTGGGGCCAGCACGCCCGCCCTACCTGTGATGTGAGCGAGGCTCCTGCTGCACTGGTCTCCCTTCCCCTGTGAGAGCCAGCGCCTTGGCCGGCTCAGGAGAGCCCTCCCGGACCCAGGGCAGCTCTAGCCCGGCTCCCATCGCTCCCCTCCCACAGCCACTCTCAGGTCCCATAGCAAGTGCATCAGACACAGAGCAGCCGAACTGAGAAAATGCATTTTAATAAAACCCATTGATTTTTGTGGGTGCAAGTCAAGGAAAAGGCACCTAAAGAGTCTTCCACCCCCTGCCACCTCCCCCTCTCTCCTGACCTACTGTGGGGCGGTCACACATCGATCGCTTCCTGGATAATAGATCGTGCCACCAGGAGGACCCCTGGGGGCCGCGGGGAGCTGGGAGCAGTGCTGCAGCCCAGCCGAGTTAATCAAACCAGCAACAGGATCTCAGGCGGCGGCGGCGCGGAGGCATTATGCGTGATTACTGACAGGCACCAGCTGCCGGTCGTGGCTCCAGCTCGCTATGCGGCCGCCCCAGTTGAGAGGCGGATTCCTGGCTAATCCCCGAGGGCTGGCCCAGCCCGCGCAGCCGGGTGCGGGGTGGCGATGACCACTCTCGGGTGCCCAAGTTGAAGGGCACGGTGGTGCCTGGGGCTGGGCGCCGCGATCTTCAGAGACCCGGCGAGGACTATGAGCTGAAGAGTAAACATGTACGGGAATTATCCTCACTTCATGAAGTTCCCCACCAGCTTTGGCGGTGAGTGTGGCACCTTCTGGACTATCCTGGGGAGATGGAGGGGACACAGGGACCGCTAACGGGATTAGTATTGAATCCTTTATGTGTACATGAGTGTGCACTGTGCTTGCGTGTCAGTGTGCGTGTGCATGAGACAGGGGAGAGACGGCCGTGGGTGACAGTGCTTTTGCACCTCCAAGTGAGAGCACGGGGGAGTGTGTGCGGGTCGGCACATGGGAGACCAGCTGGAAGCTGCGGATTGTTGCAGCGGCGTGTGCGTGTGTGCGTGTGTGCATGAAAGTGTGTGAGAGTGTGTGTGTGTGTGAGTGTGTGTGTGTGTGTGTGTGAGGTGGAGAGTTAAAGATGACCCAGCTTGCAGTGAGGAGAGGGGAGAGGGAGGGAACGCGTCTGCTAAGGGTCTCCGGGACACCTCAGAACGAGAGCTTGCTGTATTTAAAAGTAGATTTTCAAAAGCAAACGTAACGCTTTGATTTGCACAGTGCTGTCCCTCCTGTGTTCTTGCCTTTTGTTTTGCTAATAGCCCTGGTCACCCCCCTGCTGTCCCCAATTCCTGGCCAGGGTCACTGCCATCACTTCCCTGGGGTCGGCTGGCTGGCGACCATCACACAGCCACACTCCCCAAGGCCCCGGGATTCCGTGACAGGCGCCCCGCCTGAGTGAATGGAACAGACAGCTGACCGGCTGGCCTCTCCCCGTCAGCTGGTGGGGGCAGCGCCGCCCCCGGGCCCTGGAGCTCCTGTCCTGCCCCGGGCTGCTGGCAGGCAGGACAAAGCAGAAATTCTTGTCAAGTCTTGAGAAGGAAAAGCCCCTGCTCTCCTGACCTCTGTGCGGCAGGCGGGCAGCTCGTCGGTGCGGCGCTGGGCAGGACGCTCGTGGGCTGTGCTGGGAACGCGCAGGTGCTGTGGTCCTTCCTGGCGGGCGTCAGGCCGGGGCTGCCCGTCCATTCGGGGGGCACGGGTGGTGGTTCCAAGCCACGCGTGCTGTCAGGTGCCAGAATACAGATGTGCATGCAACACGGTAGTGGCCCCTTGGGTGCATGGGCTCATCACCCAGACGCACGTAATGGTGTGGAGGTAGCCGCCTGGGCGCAGGGGGCGTGGAGGTGGCCGCCTGGGCGCAGGGGGCGTGGAGGTGGCCGCCTGGGCGCAGGAGTCGTGGAGGTGGCTGCCTGGGCGCAGGGGGTGTGGGCTGTGGCGGTGATCCTGGAAGAGGTTGAGTTCGGGTTATTGGGGCCAGTCTTGTGACGGCCAGTGAGCGTGGCGGCCAAGGCTGGGGCCCGGACATCCGATCTCTAGTTCATAGCTGGGTCACTGGCCTGGGTGTGAAACGCCTTCTCAGCTCTCATCCTAGGCCCATCCACAGCCGAGCAGCCCTTTCTCCGTTGCCTCTGAGTTCAGGTGTCTGAAGAACATGCCAACCCCTGAGACCCCCGGGCCCCCAAGTCTGTGAGGCCTTGGCCTCCTGACACCCAAGGAGACCCGTGCGACAGTTGGGGTGAATAAAGGGTTGAAGGAGGAGGGATTTGGGAGAGAGCGGAGATGAGGCTGAGAATGAAGGTCTGGTCCAGAATTCAGTGGGGCCGCTTGATGGTGCTTCGGAGTGCCGGCAGCCGGGGTTCAGAGTATCTCAGCCCTCACTGTGCAGACGTGTGCACGCCGTGTCGAGGGCGGCAGGGAGGAGGCCAAGGTCTGGTGCGGTTGAGTGGGGGAGCCTCCTAGAAAGCCCCTGCTTCACACTTAAATAGGATCCCTTCAATCTGATATAGTGACAAGAGAAGGAAGGAAGGAAGGAAGGAAGGAGGGAAGGAGGGAAGGAAGGAAGGAAGGAAGGAGGGAGGGAGGGAGGGGAGGAAGGAATGAAGGAAGGAGGGAGGGAAGGAAGGAGGGAGGGGAGGGGAGGAAGGAGGGAGGGAGGGAGGGAGGGAAGGAAGGAATGAAGGAGGGAGGGAAGGAAGGAGGGAGGGAGGGGAGGGAGGAGGGAGGGAAGGAGGGAAGGAGGGAAGGAGGGAAGAAGGAAGGAGGGAAGGAGGGAAGGAGGAAGGAGGGAAGGAGGGAGGGAGGGAGGGGAGGAAGGAGGGAAGGAGGGAAGGAGGAAGGAGGGAGGAAGGGAGGGAAGGAGGGAGGGAGGGAGGGAAGGAAGGAGGGGAGGGAGGGGAGGAAGGAGGGAAGGAGGGAAGGAGGAAGGAGGGAGGAAGGGAGGGAGGAGGAGGGAGGGAGGGAGGGAAGGAAGGAGGGAGGGAGGGGAGGAAGGAGGGAGGGAGGGGAGGAGGGAGGGAAGGAGGGAGGGAGGGAGGGAAGGAGGGAGGGAGGGAGGGAAGGAAGGAGGGAGGGAGGGGAGGAGGGAGGGAAGGAGGGAAGGAGGAATGAAGGAGGGAGGGAAGGAGGGAAGGAAGGAACTGCGTTTGGTTCCTAGTTTTCACTGACTAACTGTGTGAGCTTAAGCAAGACATTGAACCTCTCTGAGCCTCAGTGTCTTCATCGGTAAAATGGAGCTTATAATCCCACCCTTAGGATATTGCTGTGAGAATTCCATATGCTAATGCCCGGAAAACAGTTACTGCAGCACTGCCCATATTGGGTATTTAATACAAGTTAATATGTTCATTCCCTCCATTTTACTTAAGTACTAACATGCGAATTAATTTTAAAAACCAAACATCTCTGTAGCAGGATGAACTAGGAATCTGGGGAAGCAGAAGGAAGTGCACGAAGACCCACCGACTTGGCTGGCGGGACGGTCATCGTTGCGGGAACTCCGGGATTTGGCCAATTCGGTTTGAGACAGAAGGAAAGGCAGGGCGCGGGCAGCGGGAGAAAACAGTTGCTTGCAGAGCTGGAGGGAAAGGCTCGCCCGGTTGGTTAATTGCCCCTCTGATGCCACGCTGCCCCTCATGGCTGGGAGGGAGCAGTGATTTTGTTTCGTTTTGTCGCTGTGTTGTGCTTGCTCGGCCGGGAAGAGGCTGCTGAGACAGGAGCCAGGCCGTGGCGCCCGAGGCCTGCCCGAGGGGAGGGCCTGCGGGGAGGCAGCAGGGCTGCCGCGGGACGGGCACACCCAGGGCTGGAGAGGTGGCACTGTAGCCGCCCACCCCTTGGTTCCAGGGCCGAAGCTGTGGGGCAGGGGGCGCTCTCCGTGTGCCCCTGCCCTCTGCACGCCAGCGGTGGAGCCTCCGGCACCTGGGCTTTATGTGGGGATTTCTGGGAAGCCGATCAGCCTCAGGAAACGGCTCCTAGAATTTGTGTCTGGGGCTGTGCTCACCAGCTGTCAGACCATCGTCCTTCAGTGAAGTGACCCGGGTGCTCGGGTTGGCCAAAGGGAGGGGCTGGCCGGGTGGCAGTGGCCCCCAAAGGCCCCCTGTCCCCACTCCGGCCTGCCCTGCGACCAGGCGAGAACCTTGTCTTCAAAGACAAGTCCTGGCTTGCCAGTTGCTCTGGACGAGACTTGTTTGCCTCAGGAGACCGTTGTCACCTCTAAGAAGATGGCACACGGAGCCCGTAATCCCACATCCAATTGTGCGGTAATCCTCAGGGCGGGCAGGCGGGCGGGCGGGGAGGCTCTCATTTCTCCTCCCGCCACCCCTGTGAGTGCCGGCCGGTCAGCTCACTTACCTCGCGGCCCTCTGGGCCCGCCACTTCGTGCTCCTCTGCAGATGAGGGCACGGGGCATTGCCAGACCCCGGAGCTGGCAGAAGGCACGGCTGGGGAGTGCGACCAGGCATTTGGCTGCAGAGTCTGCACTCTGCTGAGCTGCCTCTGGCGGCCTCTCTGGGCCTGGTCTTCCTCTGGGAGCTGCGGGCAGCAGCCCATCCGAGGGGTCAGGAGCCCACCCAAGGGGTCAGGAGCCCACCCGAGGGGTCAGGATCCGGCAGCTTCAGCACTGCCCTCTGGCTGCAGACTCAGGAAGGAAACACAGGATAGCATAGCAGGCCCCCGGGTCACATGACCTCTGGAGAGTTAATTGGTGACTTCTTCTGGGGCCTCCTGATTTGCAAGAGTCCTGACCCTGAGCATCTGTAAAACAGTTGCTTTTCCACCCAGGAATGGACATAGGGGAGAGCTTGAGTTGGAGATGTGTGTGTGTGTGTTTGGTGTATGCATGCATGTGTATACATGTATGCATGTGTATGTGTGTATATATGTGCATATGCATGTATATGTATGTGTGTGGGTGGCTGATAGGGCCCTACTGTGCGAGTCAGTGGTTGGTGGTTGGGGCTCCTGTATGGATGAGATCTAGGAAGGAACATATTTAGTATAAACTGTTTTCTGAAATATTTACAATCTTACCAAGAGGTAGAGAGCAGAGCAGCAAGCAGGGAGAAGCTGCCGTAGCCCTCTGCCTCTTCCTGCCCCTGGTTGTGCAGCTGTGTGTCCACAGAGATCCCCGCCGCCAGCCGGGGGCCGGGCGTCCGGGCTCCCAGAGGAACCTGCCAGGTGAAAGCAGGATGCATGCGGCCTAGGGAGTGCCAGTCTATTTTCTAGAATGCCTGGGCTGGGGTGGCTGTCATGAGACTGACCCAGGTCCCGGCTCGGTGACCTGCACAAGAGCGAAAAAATATCCTGCGTTTATTAGGCCCCTACTACGTGCCAAGGGTGTGACACGCACCATCTCCATGTTCTCAGGACCCTAGGCGGGAGGTGCTATATTGTTAGCACCCCCATGTTACTCAGGAATATCCAGCCATGGGGAGCTTGAGTCACCTGCCCAAGGCCACCCCATTCTTGCTCTGCATTGCTCACAGCTCACTCAGGGGTCATAACGCACCTTTTTTCTTTTGACCATGAAACTTGCAGCAAATGAATAAAATGACTGGGGTGGGGGCAGGGGACTGGGCCCTTGCAGGTGCTAATAAAACAAAGGTCAACTTCTTCCAAGTGGACCCCACTTCACTCTAATACCTGGAACTCGACTTTACCTTTTGGAGCAGGGATCGGCAGACCTTTTCTCTGAAGAGCCAGAGAGTAAGCGTCTTAGTCTTTGCCGACTACAGGGCCTCTGTCTCAACGGCTCAGGTCTGTCTCGGTGTGAACGCCGGCTGTCGTCAACGCATGAAACATACAGCTACCCACGGGCTGTGCTCTATCCCAGCAGTCTGCCGCCACAGGGGATCCTGCTGAGAGTGTTATGGCCGTTTCTGACTGTTCTCAGGGATTCCCGATGCTGGCTGTCCCCAGCTTCCCTGGCACTGACACGTCTTCAGAGCCAGACAGAAGGAGCTGCGGGTCACCTGACCCTTCAGTTACAGACGAGGACACGTGGGAAACAGGTGTAGCTTGCCCAGGACCTGTAGCTTTTTGTGGTCTTCAAACTGGGTTCCCCAGGCCCAAGCCGGTTTGGCTCAGTGGATAGAGTACTGGCCTGTGGACTGAAGGGTCCAGGGTTTGATTCTGGTCAAGGGCACGTACCTCGGTTGCTGGATCCCCAGCCCTGGTTGGGGCAAGTGTGGGAGGCAACCAATCGATGTGTCTCTCTCACATCAATGTTTCTCTCTCTCTGTCTCCCTCCTTCCCTTCCACTCTCTAAAAATCAATGGAAAAATATCCTTGGGTGAAGATGAACAAACTGGGTCCCCTGAGCCCCCTGTGGGCCACCTGGGGTGGAGGAAGAGGAGAGGGGTCTAAGTCACAGACAGCCCCCCCCCCCTCAGCAAAATAGCTCACTACCAATCACATAGGGTCTGGGTACAACATTGGGATTTAATAAAATAAAGCCTGGAAAGTTATAAATGTACAATAAAGTTAGTTCCCATTTTCTAGTTCAGAAAACTCGGAGACCCTGGTGCTAAATTCAGCTAGAATTTTGTTTGTAGATTTTTCTTAGAGGAGGTTGTCTCTTCTGAAGTATGGGGCTGTGCACTCAGAGGTGCTGACCAAATGCAGTGAGGAAGACGAGGATTCCGCACCAGTTCCTGGGAGTTCTGTTTGAACAACTCACCCCCTTCTCTCATGAGATCAGGTAGGAAGAGAGCCGTGACCTGGGACCTCCAACCCCCACACTCTACAGGAACCTGGCCCCCTTATCACAGGCTGTGACTGAGAGACAGCAAGGGAGACAGAGCTCCAGGTTCAAGATCAACTCAGACTCCAGATGGGATTCCAGAAGCCCACAGCTGAACCTAAAAATGGAAAGGCGTGCGATCTTGAATTCAAAAAGCACTTACGGGGAGTCAGAGGAGCAGCAGGCAAAGTGCCTAATAAGTACGCGGGATGCTTCTTCCGGGCTGGCTGCCGGGGTTTTGTTTCTGTGACTCGGTATCTCCTTTGTCCCCCCCTTTATTGGCCACTGTCATAGGGCAGTAGCTCTTGGAGGGGTTGGGGTCTCAGTCCCAGGAATGTGGGGAGCAGAGCAAAGGTTAGAGGTCACCAGCAGGGAAGAAGACCCTAGACTGTCCTAGGAATGCCTGTCAATCAGCCGTTGGGCACAGTGAGACCCCGGGACCCGGGACCTGAGGCCCGTCCTCTGCCCGAAGGGACATACAAACTAGTTACAGGCCTGACGTCTGCAGGACATCTGGAGACCAGTTATTTCTGGAAATGTTTCTCGGGCCTCAGTTAACGTAATGGATCCCAGGAATGTAGGTCTTAACCCGAGAGTGGATGATGCTGTGTGCATTACCCAATGGCGTCGCTGAAGTGGACAGACGTTGTTCACTGTGTTTTCAAATTTACTGATTGATTTTAGAGAGAGAGGAAGGGAGAGAGATATTTATTGTTCCACTTATTTATGCATTAATTGGATGATTCTTAAATGTGCTCTGATCAGGGATTGAACCGGCAACCTTGGCATGTTGGGACGACGCTCTAACAGTTAGAGTCTAACCCACTGAGCTGCCCGGCCAGGGCCCGCTCACTGTGCTTTATGGTGACTGTTGTCCTTGGGAGACAGCCTGTGCTCAGAGCCCGGAATGCACACCTGATCACAAGGTCAGGGAGACAGAGGGAAGCGGTCTGGGGGTCAAGAGCTGGTGTGGACACAAGTGCCGAAGAGCAAGGGGTCACCCTCAGCAAATGCCTCCACCGCTCACTGGCACTTGTCTAGGAGGCCCGACTGGCACGCGGTGCACCACATTGAGAAGTGGTTAAAGGAACAGGGCTGTGTCTTGTTAGGGGCACCCCTGCGCCCCGAGCCTCTTGTGTCTTAGGGACAATGTAACAGCCTCCTGTCCCAGCAAGCCTCCTCATTTGGCTCTTGGGGGCAGACTGCCATGAGTCACATGCAGGAACGCTGACCACTGCGCGAACTCCACTCAGAATCTAGATCCGGAATAACTCACCAGCCCTGGGAAGGGTCACGTTATCACCCGAACCTGCTTCCTCACTGAATGGGGATACTTCCTGACTCGCCGACACTGCGCCAGGCTGAATCTTGAATGACATGACTGTGGTGTCCAGCAGGGTCCGCTACCTGCCAAGTGCCCAGCACGGACCTGGCACATAGTAGGAGCTCAGCAAATACGTTTGGACTGAACCAGAGAATATGGAAACGAGGAGCACGGAATGGAGGGGCTGAGCGAGGGCGAGGCGGCACTCATGGTGAAGGAGCGAGGCCCTGGGGGACCCCTGCTGTGTCTCTGTGGCCACAAGCAAGCGGGCCACCTCTGTGGGATCATTTTCTGTAAAGTGTAGTGGCTCTTCGAGTCCCCAGAGCCTGGCTTCACCCACAGCAGCATGGCCTTCTTCATTCACGACGCACTAGTACTTGGAACCGCGGTTAAATCACCATGGCGAGAACTAGTTTGTATTTGCTCATTTGCCCAAAATAAATAAATAAATAATAAAAATACCCCCCCCCCAAAGGTTTGTGAAGCAAATGAGATTGTCGAAGTCTTGAGCCTATTTAAATTGCATCTGTTTTCAAGCAATTTAAAAAGCATAGCAGGAGTGTCATTAGCATATTAACGGGGTCTTAATTACAAAAGAGTCTTTTAAAGCAGATTTCATAAAATCCCCACTTAATAACCATTAGCTTGTGGTACTTGAAACACAACTCTTCACGTGTGTTACTTAGAAGTAATAAAATTATAATTTAAAAGTAATCTGCCAAGTTGTCAGGAATTTAGACGGGTTTTTCTCTCAATTGATCCAAATGAGTGAGGTTTTGCTATAATTATATATAATGCTGGTAATAATGAGGCTGATTATCAATCTCCTGCTTTTCACTCCCTCCTTCATTACCGAGTGTAGAGGTGGGAGTGGAGGAGGGAAAGGAAGAGCTGCCCCCCTTCCCAGCACTGGAGGCAGCAGCCCTGCCCCCACCGGAGCAGCCAGCAAGCCTGCTCTCCTCTGGGGTATCAGGCTGCCCCTTTCAGCTCTGACAGGCTGGGCTGCTGGTGGGGGCTGCTCGCAGGGGGTCGTTCCATCTTGGGCTCCACCTCTGGGTCCTCTTGTCCTCGGAGAGGCCACGGGGGCTGAGCCAGCGCAGGAGGGTCCCTTCCCTCACGTTCCTTTATTTTCCTGTTGAGAGGCTGCCGATCCCACGAGGCGGCCTTCACTTCTCCCCACTCCTGGGATTCCTCTCGGAGCCGAGTTCCACGTGGGTGAAAAGGCAGCGGCAGTGCCTGGGAAAGTCCTTCCTGTCTAATCTCAGGTGGCTGTGCAACTCAGGTGTTTGTATAAAAATGCTTTTGCAAATGCAGAGAACAAGTCAAATATAAAGCAATGCATGTTGCAAGGCCCTGGCTCAGAGTGGCCCTCCTGCTCCCGGGGAAGGAGGGGAGGGGGCTCCTGAGGCAGGAACTAAAAGCTGAGGTGATTGCCAGGGCCCAGGTCAGGAGCAGGAGGCTCCTAGTCAGAAGGTGCTGCTGTCAAAATCCGGAGAGGACAGGGCTGGCTGGGAAGGGCGGGCAGAGGTCGGGCCAGGAGAGCCAGATGGAGGAGCGGGAGCCAGCCGGCACTTCCCAGGGGGTAAGTGTTGGGATGGTGTGAATTCTGTGGATCCTTTTAATGGAATTCTCAACTTGCGGATTGAGAATTACAAGAGGGAAATAACCCCCCCCCACACACACTTTCTAAATGAAAAATGTTTTATAGTTACTGTATATATGCCAAGAAAACTACAACTTAGGGTTTTGTTTGCATATTTTGGAATGATTTGTTTCTTTTTCTAACTTCTCTCAAGTTTGCAGCTTATATCTCAATAGAACAGAGGTATTTTAAGTCACCTAACTACAGACAAACTGGAGCAACATTGCCTTAAAAGCGCCCCCCCCCCCTTATTAGGTTGTTAATCTATCTGGAAGAAAACAACAGCATTTTGTGTAGGTTTTTTCTAAGGAGTTCAGCATTCTTTGTGCAGCTTCAGATCCTTAGGAGCAATGTCTTTTACAGACGCTGATAAAGGGGACTGAGTACGAGCTGCCAGGGCTGCCTGGACAGTCGGCACCCGGCAGGTGGGATCAGGCCGCGCACCCGCTGCTTCCCCAGGTTCAGACCCGCCTCGCCGTTTGCCAGCCTCTCCCGAGAGCAAGCCTTTTACTCCCTCGGTCCTGGTGCTGCATTTGTTCCGAGCAAGCAGAGCCCGCCTCACCTGTGCAGTGTGAAGTGGGTCATATATGTGAAGTGTTTAGAACCGTGTCTGCTCCTGGTCACTTCACCAAACGTTATCTGCTGCTGTTGCCGCGACTCAGCGGAGGAGGTGACATTGCAGTGCCCTGGGGGGCGGCCCTGGCACTCGCTAGCAGCCGGGCTGTGAGCTTCCCCAGGGCGGGAAGGACAGGAGGCTCTGTGGTCCTCAGGCTTACGCTCCACACCCGCCCTGGGGAAAAGGCGGCCGGGTGTGTGGCTGAGCCTGCGAGGCGGCGGGGCCGGGGCCTGCGTGCTCCCTGGCTCCCATGCAGCTGCGGACTCAGAAGCAGCGGTGTTGACTCCGGCACCCGCCATGGGTGGGTCCTGTTATCCATTATCAGCAACTCGTTTCAAGTTTCCCTCCTGAGCAGCGCTGCTAACAGGACAGCAAACTCTCTGACCCGCACAGTAGCAAAGGGGTGGAACGCCAGGCCATTTGCTCCAATCAGAAAGACCCATGGGTGACATTTTGCTTTGATTGGCTGAGGCTCAGGTTGCTAAGCAACTTCCTCACCTTGGTCAGACTTCTGTAGTTCTAAGTACCCGGCTTCTCTTTCTCAATGAGCCCCTTCAACACCCGCACAGTTCCTCATTGAGAGGTTTCAGAGGTTTGGGTTTGGATAAACATCAGAGACAGATTGCTTATGCCAGTACTTTCTGTTGATGAACTCTATATATGGTTGCATATGTTAATTAGCAAAAAATGACCTCATTCATTGATGAGTCAACCGATAGTTTTTGAGCGTCTGCCACGTTCCAGGCCCCATAGTGCTAGCTGTTAGCAGCAAGGGGTGGAATGAAAATTGTGTGGCAGCCAGTAGGGCATCAGATATTCAGAATGAGGTCAGCAGGGAGGATCTCTGGGCACCAGCCTGGGTTATGAGGGCCCCTTGAGGGTCTGGGGAGGGGGCGCTAGGATGATGGAGGGACAGTCTGGCCCAGAACGATGACTATTTACTAACCCATTCAGAAAATGCAACCTCACCGACACGGGCGTGCTGACCAGGGTATGGTGACGGCCGCGGTGTGGAGCGTTTTCGATGGGCCTGGCGTGGGCTGAATCCTTTAGGCACATGGCCTACAATGGCGTTCAAGCCACACAGCCCTGCCCCCAGCACTGACAGTGTAGTGAGTCATTACAGCTGCCACACGGGCTGGAGGCCGAGTATCTCCACGTGGCCTGGGGGACCCATGCACCCACAGGGTCCCAGCAGCTCTGGTGCCCGTGACACTCGGGAGCCTGCAGGTCTGCCAAGGCCCAGCTGAGGACTGGGCTCCGGGTCCAGGCCCAGACCATCTGGGACCACCACCCGCACTTGCTCTTGCAGATGCCAGTACTGGCCTCTTGCTCATGAAGCTGGGCTGGCAGGGTCCTTGCTGGGAGGGAGAAGGAGGCTGGGGGAGGGGTAGGAGTGTCGAAGGGAAGCGGAGCTCCTGAGAGCACACCAGCCCTTTCCACGGACAGGTTTGTTTTATAGAAAACATCGCTGGGCAAGGGGCAGGGGCTGTGTGGTACAGAAAGGTGCGCTCTGGGCGCCTGGCGGTGGGCATGCAGAATGCAGAGGGCGCAGGGCCGGGGCTGAGGGGCTGCAGAGCCTCGCACACCGGCTGCAGGACCAGAGAGAAGCACAGAGAAAACTTTGACTTTGGGTTTGGGCCAGGAATCAGGTTCCCGGCCATCACAGTGCTCCCGGTACCGGCTGCAGTTCTCATGTGGCTGAAGAGAAGGAGCGAGCGCAAGAGGCTGGTGAATACGTCACGGGCAGGTAAGTGCTCGTGTCCGCTCCTGACAATGGATGGAGTGTCCACTGGGACACTTTTGTCATCAAAGTCACTACTGTCTACCTTTTCTAAGAGCAAAGCTATTTGTTTCTAAGAGCGACTGGGTCACCGAGGAATGAAGAACCACATGCATTTGTGTAAGATGTCCTTGTCCTTTCAAATTTTAGTTTTAAAAAAATGTGGTGATGAATGGGCCACGGACTCCGTAGAAATAAAGCCACGTTTTTAAAGCTGCTGCAAAACTAACTGAACTTGCCGTTTCATTTTCCACTCCCCATGACTAGTTAAGACAGTTTATTATTATCCTATATAATAAAAGGGTAATATGCAAATTGACCCTAACAGCAGAATGACTGGGAAGGACCGGTCGCTATGATGTGCACTGACCACCAGGGGGAAGACGCTCAATGTAGGAGCTACCCCCTGGTGGTCAGTGCACTTCCACAGGGGGAGCGCCACTCAGCCAGAAGCTGGCCCATGGCTGGCCAGTGCAGTGGCGGTGGCAGCAGCGCTAAGGACCCCTTGGGGGGACAGACATCCCCCAAGGGCTCCCAGGCTGCCAGAGGGATGTCTGACTGCCAGCTTAGGGATTGGTGGACATCCCCTGAGGGGTCCCAGACTGTGAGAGGATGCAGGCTGAGCTGAGGGACCCCCCACTCCAGTGCACGAATTTTGTGCATTGGGTCTCTAGTTTATAATAATAAAGACAGTGTACTTAACGTTTCAAATTCTCCCACATCTCATTTTATTCTTAAAACAACTTGTGTGTTGTCCAAAGTCTATATATATATAATAAAAGCCCAGCAACCAAAACGGTGGAACAACCAGAAACCAGAACACCACAGCCCCTTGCCCCAGCTGGCCCCACCCCCCAGGGAGCAGTTAGGGGTGATCAGGCAGGCGAGTGATTAGGGGTGATCAGGCAGGCAGGTGAGTGTTAAGGGCAATCAGGCAGGCAGGTGAGTAGTTAGGAGCCAGCAGTCCCAGATTGCGAGAGGGATGGCCTAAACAGGCAGTCGGACATCCCCTGAAAGGTCCTGGATTGTGAGCGGGTGCAGGTCGGGCTGAGGGAGACCCCCCCTCCTATGCACAAATTTCGTGCACCAGGCCTCTAGTGTGTATGTATGTGTGTGTGTGTGTGTGTGTGTGTGTGTGTGTGTGTGTGTATATATATATATATATATATATATATATATATATATATTTGTGCTGTCAATGTTTCTTAAATGTCATGCCTTTGCAGACTAATTTCATGATATTCTACATATTGACTGTCCTTGTATATTGAGTGTAACTTTTTCTTAGGTCAATTTACTGTTGTTTTTTTTTAAACTTAAATAGCTATTTTTCAGAAGATAATTCAGTGTGAAAATCGAAGCCCAGTTACTTGCTATAAACAGGGAAATGCTAAAATTAAATATAAAACTATTAAAGCTTTTACAAGCCTGCCTTCACCCCAGTGCAGGCCTCCCATAGCGTCCCCACCCACCGATGGCATAGGCTCCGCACCTGGGGACTCAGGTTGGTGAGTGGGGGGCGCAGTCTCAATCCTGTCCATCCTGAGCTCTGGGTCTGGTGTCACCCACGGGCATCCCCGGTATGCAGAGGGGACCGGCGCCGTCTCAGGTCCAGGGGCACAGAGGAGAGGGGGCTGAAGGCCCCTTGTGTGCATGGAGAGCCGTGGCTGTGGGGGACGGTGGGACAGCAGAGTTCATGGATCTTTTTTTTTTTTTTTTAATATATTTTATTGATTTTTTACAGAGAGGAAGGGAGAGGGATAGAGTTAGAAACATCGATGAGAGAGAAGCATCGATCAGATGCCTCCTGCACACCCTCCTACTGGGGATGTGCCTGTAACCAAGGTACATGCCCTTGACCGGAATCGAACCTGGGACCCTTCAGTCCCCAGGCCGACGCTCTATCCACTGAGCCAAACCAGCCAGGGCGAGTTCACGGCTCTTGCCCATCAAGGTAGGTGTTGCCTTAGGGCCGGTCGAGTAGCCACTGGCCTCTTTCAATGTCAGCCTCCCAGGGCTCCAGGAGAGTCTAAAACGGTTCTTCCGGTCATCGCCATGTGGAAGGATGTCGCACTTCCGGCTTGGGTTCCTGCGTGCTGCCCTCAGCCCCATCCGTATGGACTTTCAGCTCGAGATCACTTCCGATTAGTCAGTTTGTGCTGAGTGCTGTGAGGGCGCTTTAGACTTCCTCTGAGTCCTTGGCAGCCCAGGCAGGAGAGCTGGGCTTCAGGCTGACAGTTTGAATCTGGGCTCTGCCCCTTGTCACCCGGGCAGTGCCTGGCACTGTGCTGGAGGTGGGCAAACAGAAATGGACACTCCTCCTTCCTCAATTTAATGGAAGAGACAGAAATAGACTGCTCCTTAGACAACAGAAAAAAAGCATCCAACCAGACCAGACACACCAGGGGGGCTTCCTGGGGGAGGTGACACTTGCGTTAGACTTTGAAGGGTGACTGAGAACTCACTAGGCAGCAAAGGAGGGCACCCTGGAACTGCGTGGCATGGGGGTGAGATGGGCCTGTTTTCTCGTCCAGGGAAGGCTGAAATGACCCTCACAGTATAAATGCGTTACATGTGGAGACTGCCAGATGCTGTTCAGGCCACATAGTATGTGTCTGACCTGTTTGTTTGAAACCCCATGCCCCTCTGAGCACCCACAGCCTGGGGGTCCTCCCTAGCTGTGGGACATGGAACATGGTGATTGGGATTCACCTGCTTATGAGATAATTGTCCCTAACAGACTGAAACTTTCCAGATAGAAAAACTACAATAAGCATGTCAAACTCGTGGCCACGGGCCACATGCGGCCCACAACAAATATTTTTGCGGCCCAGCCAATATAATGGTATGTAAGAAACGTTTTAATAAAAATTTCATAACTTAATTTTTACAATATCCTGTTATACATAACTAGAGGCCCATGCACGAATTCATGCATGGTGGGGTCCAACCAGCCCGCCAGGGGGAGGGGCCATGGGAAGGCCTGTCTCACTCAGTCCCAGTAGGCCGGACCCCAGCAGCAGGCTAACCTACCTGTCAGAGCATCTGCCCCCTGGTGGTCAGTGCACATCATAGAGAGCAGTTGAACGGCCTTAGCATATCATTAGCATATTACACTTTGATTGTTTAAACAGATGACCAGATACTTAGCATATTAGGCTTTCATTATATAAGATTATTAATAATGAACTACAACATTTGCTAATGTGCTGTGCTCAGCACGGCCATGGGTGAACCTGAGGGGGGTGATGAAGGATTAGAAAAGACAGACAAGAGAATAAAATTGGGGCTAGGTGGGACGCTGCTTCTCTGATGGAGAGACAGCGCACAGCCTGCAAGCTGTCTTTATTTTATAGCCAGATTCCATGAGGCAAAGTAAGGGCGTGGTCAAGATGTTTACAATGTTCTCACAGATTTCGAATCTACTCAATTACATGCACCTGATTAAGCTTTGTTTACATGTTGCACCTCCCGCAGCCTACATCACTCAGCCACCTGGGACCACAGGTTCTGACCATAAGGTCAAGCTTACAGCCATAGCCTTTGGCTATAATTGTGCTGGGAGGGCTTTGCCACGAGAGGACCATGCCCTCTCATTAGTCCGAGGCTTGAACCTGTCCAAATGCTGGAGCTGCTCTCCATAGCTAATGACTGATTACTATAATCGTGTTGCATTCACTTACCTTACGCACCTTACGCGCAGGTGCACCATTTCTCTCCACTAATACCAACAGCGAATATTTTAGCAGCCGATTGCCACATCATTAGTCTTGGACTGACTTGTTTGGTGTGCGCAACAGGAAATATTTTGCTTTCAGAGAACAAGAAAAGTAGGTTTATTTGTGTTATGCTTATTTATTTGTGCAATTATTCAGTGTCTGGTAAGTTAATGTTCAAGAAAAAAATATTAATTTTTATTAAAATGTTCTATTATTTTATGTTAAGGATGATTCATTTATTTCAGCCCTTTGTGTTCAGCATGTCTCTATCGAAATAAACCTGCGTTTCTATGAAATTGAAGCTTTTTTTTGCGGCCCACTTAAACTTAAACCTTGTTTATTTGGCCCGTGCTAGCCTTTGAGTCTGACATGCTTGGACTAGAGGGTCAGAACTTCCTTGGGCGTGGGAGTGAGCATGCTCTCCACAGCGAGGCCTTAGCTAAGCGAGCTGAGTTTAAAGAGTTCCGCAGTGGACACGCTAGCTCGAGAAGACGCCTACACAGTGCTCACTGTGGCGTTCCTCCCAGCAGCCTGCGTGTCCATTGGTGGATGGATGGATAAAGATGTGGTACAGACACACAGTGAAATACTACTTGGCCATAAAAAAGGGGGGGATCCTGCCATTTGTGACAACATGGATGGACCTTGAGGGTATCGTACTAAGTGAAATAAGTCGGAGAAAGACAAATACCACATGATCTCACTTATCTGTGGAATCTAACACAAAACAAAACAAAGCAAAAACTGAACTCAGAGACAGAGAACAGGTTGGTGGTTGCCAGAGGTGGGGTGGGGGAGGATTATGATCTCTTGGGCCCTGAATCCCCAGCACCTGGCACCTTAATGAAAGTTCATTACTACCAGAGCGAGGGCATGAAGGTCTTCCGACTCATGTTCTCAAGCGACATGGCTGTGAGGCAGGGAGTGCCAGAGCCACTGGCACCTGCTCGCTCCACCCCTCCCGGGGTGGGTATGGACTCATCTTCCCTGGCTGGCCGGCCCCGGCCACAGCTGCCCAGACCTGGGGACTTGTGGACGTGCCCGTGGCCCTGGCTGATCTGATGCAGTTGAAGGTGGAATGCAGGTGGAGACAGAAAAACATCAGTACAATGTCTCTCCCTCTGCTCTTCGCTTGCCTATAATCTACCAGCCTGTGTGGCCGCGAGCACGTTGGTCCACAGGTGTCAGGTGTGGCTGGAAGGGAGGGAGGGCGCAGGAAACAAACCTGGGGGGCTGCTCCACAGCACTCTGTGTGCTCCCCAGCCTCCTCACCTGTGCTCTCCTCCCACAGGCTCCCCCGGCCACTCTGGCTCCACGTCCATGAGCCCATCGGCAGCCTTGTCCACAGGGAAGCCCATGGACGGCCACCCCAACTACACGGACACCCCTGTCAGTGCTCCACGGACTCTGAGTGCGGTGGGGACCCCCCTCAATGCACTGGGTTCTCCGTATCGCGTCATCACGTCTGCCATGGGGCCGCCCTCAGGAGCGCTGGCAGCCCCTCCAGGAATCAACCTGGTTGCCCCGCCCAGCTCTCAGGTAAGAGCCTGCACCAAGCAGGTGCCTACTGTGTGCAGGTGGAAGGGCCTGGGTTGTCTGTAGACTTCCCTCCTGCAGGACCTCCGTGAAGTGTGTCCTCAGGCAGGGCAGACCCAGAGGGCGGAGGACACCGCACGGTCCGGGAGTCTGGCTCATGCTTCGCAGGAGAGGGGCTGTGAGCTGTGTGTGTGGTGGACCCCACCTTGCTGTTCTGAGGCCCCCAAAGGGTGGCCTGATGCCTTTCACTTCCTCCTAGCAATGTCACACCGAGAAGGCAGCTTGTAGTGGTCGGCTCTTGTGTAATGATGCTGCATAACAACCAGTCCCCAGTGTGTCATGTGTTGAAAAGCACACACATTTTTTTTTCTCACCCTCAAGTTTCTGTGTCAGCTAGGATGGCTCTGCTCAGGTGGCGGGTGAGCCAGGCTAGGCTGAGGCTGGGTCCATGCCTGCCCCTCGGGTCCCAGACTAAAGGCATAGCAGCTACCTGGGGCACCTCACAGGAGTGACCACGTCCAGACAGAATCAGGAGAGCGCAGGGCGGTCTCTGCTCACGCCAGCTTCACGAAGACCCACCGCCTCCAAAGCTCCCGTGGCTGCCTTGGGGGTGGGCTGTGCTATTTCAGGGGGAGATTCTACAAAGAAACAGTGTGAAGGGTGTGAAGACTTAGGAGCGAATCAGTGCCCCTGAGGGTCTCGGGGGCCGTGCCCATTATACAGGCAAGGCCGTGTTGTACGTGCTGTCAGTGGTGTGGCGTGGAATCGGAGGGACGATAGAAAAGGCCCCGTGGCCTCCCAGTCATGGGGTCCAGGAGGGTGTGGGAGGCTCAGAGGAACGTGGACCAGATGGCGGTGGGATGGGCTGTATTGATGCCATGCTCTCCCTGTAACCACAGAGCTGGTGACACCCCCCTTCAGAATGAGAGGTTTGTTGATTTATGTTCTTTCATGTCAGTGGATTCCAGGAAAATAGGCAAAGCCAGTAGGTTAGAGACAGGAAAGTACGTGGAGGTTCTGGGACAAAGCAAACTTTGCAAAGGGAGCTCGTTCCTCCCAATGCCTGTTGACGAGGTCCTCCGTGTGCAGCTCCTCAGCCCTGTCCCGGGTCCTGGGAGTACGCTCTGAATAATGCGGCCAAGGTCTTCCCTGCATGGCAGCTGCAGCAAGCGCAGGACGTAGCCTCAGCCAGCAGCCGTGACCGCCATGAAGAAATGGACAGGCGAGGGGATGGACGGAGATGGGCTGTGGGTGGGGAGGGGCCAGCACCGTCCCCCGACGCTGCTGTAGTCGCCACACTCCGGGCCACAGCGCCAAGATTGGCCCACAGGTCTGCGTCACGGCCGAGTGCGCGTGTGCTGCTGCTCTTGGACCGAATGTCTGTACAGAGGGATTGGGGTTGAAAGGTCAGCTGAAGGCTTGCTCCTGGCCAACTGGGCTGCGTGCAGAAGCCAAGGCCACGCTTGGCTCTGGGAGCTCTGTGCAGCTTGCCAGGCGCTGCGGAGCCTGCGGCCCAGGCACCAGCATGTGGGCTGGGGCTCCGGAACCCACGGCAGGACACTTGGCCCAGTTAGTTAGAGGACACAGGACAGCAAGTGCCCTCAGTGTTGGCGACTCTGAACCATCGGGCGCTGTCCCTGAGCATCCCGGGCTGAGGGGCTGAGAGTGGGCCTTGCCCGGGAACATGCGCCTTCCGTGACGGGTCAGGGTAAGTGCGGTTGGGGCGAGGGGCTGAGGGAGCAGCCCTGTGGGGCAGCAGGCAGCCCCTGCCCGAGCTCTGCTACTCGGGGTTTGAGCTTCTCCTTGCTCTTGTTGGGTCTTCAGTCTTGAGCAGTGAAGGGAACTGGACTGGCTTATGGGGCAGGGGCTGTGCCACCCTGTGCAAACCACGATCTCACCACTTGTCCTCTGCTGTCCTGATTACCTGACAGTGATTTTTATAAAATCAAAGGAGATAAGGATTTGAAAAATCACTTCTTAGGTGCTTACAATGCTCATGACAATCAGAGTTATTACTATTATTCCTAAGCGCTATACCCTGCACCCCGGGGACCCCTGATTCAGATGTCCTCTGTTGCTGGAAGGTTCTAGAGGAGTTCATTTCAGCAAGTGCTCGCTGAACTTGGCTCTGAGATTTGGAAATGTCTGAAATCATCCCTGCCCTGGTGAGAAGTGGCTGAGGGAATGAGCGATTTCTAAAAACACCAAATGTGGATCAGGCCGGTGTGTATGCAGCTTCCAGACAAAATGGTCCAGGCCACCTTTTCCTGGACGTGCGTGTAAGTGAGAGTGTGAGTAAGTGTGCATGTGTGAGTGTGTATCAGTGTGTGAGTGTGTGTCTGAATGTGTGTGTATGTGAGTGTGCATGTGAGTGTCTGTGTGAGTGTGTGAACGTGTGAGAGTGTGAGTGTGTGTGAGTGTGGGCATGCGTGAGTTTGTGTGTGTATGTGTGAATGTGTGTGTGAATGTGTGTGTCACTGTGTGTGTGTGTGTTTATGTGTGAGAGAGTAGTGTGAGTGTGAGTGTGCGTGCTGCACATTGTAAGTGTGATGTGTGCTGGCTGGCCTTGGCACAGGCCTGCGTGTCCTTGGCACGCTCCCTCTGACCCCTCCTGCCCCCGCCCCTAACGGTCCCGTCGCACCTGTTCCTGCCCAGGTGGGCATTGGTAGCTGCCACTCCCCCTGCAGATGTCTGCTCGTTATAACAAGTGCAGGTGTTAGAGCTAGAGCGGATCTTACAGATCCTCTTGCCTCGTGACTAAGGGAAAGTTAGGCCATCACCTCTTTTCCAGTGAAATCCTGTTTGAAAGCCGGATATTCATGCCAAATAAAAACAGGTCTGGCTGAACCCCGGCCAGGATGTGACCCCTTCTCAGTCTACCTCCCTCCTGCTCACCTGCCACCCACACCCGCCGCGTCTGAGCCCCTCTGGCCTGTGTGTAGACGGGAGCCGGAGTCTCTAGGACGTGACCTGGCTGTCGTGCAGCAGGGCACGGTGAGGGAGGGTGGGTCTGGCTGCAGAGCTCCTCTCTCCCCGGGGAGGGCTCGTTCCTCATGGCCTAGACCCTCACCAGGTTAACTGGGCGCCACTAGGAAGGGAGAGCCTTCCTGCAGCCGCTGGCCACACACCTGCCGTCAGTGGGGTCATTTGGGCTGAAAGCAGCTCAGAAATGTGGGCCCCGTGCTCCTCGATGATCCAGGGGGTTTCTATCCCGCTCAGGTGTCAGCCAGAGCCTGGAGCCGCCGCCCCGGTGCCCCTTCAGCAGGGCTGCTCCCGATGGGAAGGGGCAGCGGGGCCAGGGTTGGGGCCAGGCAGCCAATGGCTTTGCGCTCTGCTGGCGGCCTTCCATCTCCTCTCCCCTGCTCAGCGCAAACAACCCCCAAGCAAGACAGGCTGTCGGAGAAGGAGCAGCCTCCTCCGGTCCCAGCCACCCCTTCCCCACCACCAGACTCAGGACGGGTAGGAGAGGGGCTCCTGCCAGGGAGGCGGGCAGGCAGCTGCCAGGGCCAGGGGGCCCCAGGGGCCAAGAGCCATTCCTCCCACCTGCTGGGTCTGGAAGGCACCTGGGCAGGTGCGACCGATTGTGTGTCTCCTCAGGCTTTTCCCGTGTTGCTGCCCGAGGCGGAGGTGGAGGATATTGCTCCTCTGCTCAGAACCTCCAGTGGCTCCTCATGGCCTCCCAACCTCAATCCGCACCCCTTAGCCAGGCAGTCAAGCCCGGGCTCTGTCACAGCCGCCTCCCCCGCGTCCCCATCCATCCACCGGACACACACCGGGGCTTCCTTACAGGCCTGGGTGCTCACAGCCTTTTGCTCATCACTGGCCCATCCTAATCCTGCCCATTGGTGAAGGCTGTCCAGTCCCAGCTCAGATGCCACCTCCTCCAGGAAGTCTTCCCTGATCTCCATTGCTCATGGTCTTTCTTCTTAAACTACCCTGACTTTTAATCTCATTAATGGCTAGGTCCTTGAGGCAGTGCCTGTGTGTCTTTCTTCTTGTGCCCCCACAGGATTTCTGAAAGAATAAATGAATAAAACACGTTAGGGCTCAATTTCCTCGTCTGAAAATAGGAAGGCCCCACAGGGTTGTTGTGAAGATTAAATACTTGATGAGCGTTGAGCAGGCTTCCCAGAGCCGGTGGCACCGATGGCAGCCACCCCAGTGAGTGCTGCTGCGTGATCACGGCAGCCGCAGGGGCGCACCTGCCAGCGGAGACGGGCAGGAGGGAAGGCAGGGCACAGCCTCCCGAGCCCAGGTGGCGGGGCCTCCTCGTTCCCGTGACCTTTCCGCTCATCTGAGGGTTAGGGGACAGGGCCCTGGTCAGCTAGAGGCTCTTTTTGGGGGTCATCTGACCCAAAATGCTCCCATTTCATGGGGTGGACCTACGAGCTCCCGTCTGTTTCTTGAGGCACAAAATGTTGCCCAGAATTTGCCCTGATAGGAAGCCCCCCTGTTTCTTAGAGATCAGTGCGCGCGGAGGTGGGTCACGTGTCCAGAAATAAGAACCACCCAGTGTTATGGCAACATCCAATAGTTTTCTGACACCCCCAGCGAAGAAATGGAATCCTCTGCCCCGGGCACGTGTGGCCTCACGTCACTGCCCGATTCCTGGCACGTTGTGGGATGTGGGCTTGTAATAAACACTCAGAATTCTTGTCTGAATTGACCAGATTTCACTGGAATGATAGTGTGTGCCGGGCATCAGTGTCGGCACTTTGCACCATTATCTCCTCTAGCCCGCCCGCAGCTCCGTTAGGTGTTCACGTGCTCAGTTTACAGACAGGGAAACTGAGTCAAAGATGATTAGGGCCTTCTTTGAGTCCTGCAGGCCATACGGGCAGCGTGGAGGCATCGGGGCCGGAGGCTCCACAGGGACGCCATCCCCACTGCACGGCAATGCTCAGTCCTGGCCACACACCTTTACCCGGTAACTTAGCACAAGGCCATGCCGAGGGCGTGGACCCCCTGGCTCCCAACTCTGGGGGGGCGGTGGGGGGTGGGCGGTCCAGGCGTCTGGTTATTTCCGTGCTCCCAGTGTATATGCAGGGCTTACTGTGTTCCAGGAAACCAAACTGGGCATAAGGTTGAGATGCCTGTATAAAAAGAGGAAGGGGAAGAAGTGGGGAGCGGGGGGAGAGGGGGAGAAAGGGGAGAGGGAGGCGGGGGAGAGAGAAACATCAATCTGTTGTTGCACTTTTGCTGCATTCATTGGTTGACTCTTGCATGTGTGCTGATCGGAGATCGAACCTGCGCCCTGCGGATCCGCGATGCTCGAACCCGCTGAGCATCGGCAAGGGCTCATGTGCGTTAAGTAAAACACTTCCCGGCAACTTCGGTGCAGAGCAGGGGCTGCGGCTGTCCGTCCCGGCCTCCTCGCTGCACCTCGGCCACCTCCTGCGCTCCATGGCTGAGTGACCTGCTAAGCTGGTGGAGGTGGAAGGCGCTTCTCTCGGCTCTGAGTTATGTGTATCCGTCATTCCCTCTGTCCCAAAGGCCTTGACTCAGGAAGAAAACCGCCTTTGGTTGGTGTGAGAATCGCAGTCACTGGGTTAGGCATATGCCTCACAGTTCACATGGACCACACAGAGGTCAGGGACCCCTTCCACCCCCAAGGGGTCACCCCCAAGTGCCTCCATGGCCACTCCAACACCCCCCCACTCAGCCCCACGGCCACTCCAACACCCCTCCTCACCCTTACAGCCACTCCAACACCCCCCATCACCCCCACAGCCACTCCAACACCCTCCCTCACCCCCACAGCCACTCCAACACCCCCCATCACCCCCACAGCCACTCCAACACCCTCCCTCACCCCCACAGCCACTCCAACACCCTCCCTCACCCCCACAGCCACTCCAACACCCCCCATCACCCCCACAGCCACTCCAACACCCTCCCTCACCCCCACAGCCACTCCAACACCCCCCCTCACCCCCACAGCCACTCCAACACCCCCCTCACCCCCACAGCCACTCCAACACCCCCCTCACCCCCACAGCCACTCCAACACCCCCCCTCACCCCCACAGCCACTCCAACACCCCTCCTCACCCCCACAGCCACTCCAACACCCCTCCTCACCCCCACAGCCACTCCAACACCCTCCCTCACCCCCACAGCCACTCCAACACCCCTCCTCACCCCCACAGCCACTCCAACACCCCCCCTCACCCCCACAGCCACTCCAACACCCCCCTCACCCCCACAGCCACTCCAACACCCCCCTCACCCCCACAGCCACTCCAACACCCCTCCTCACCCCCACAGCCACTCCAACACCCTCTCTCACCCCCACAGCCACTCCAACACCCCTCCTCACCCCCACAGCCACTCCAACACCCTCCCTCACTCCTACAGCCACTCCAACACCCCCCCCCTCACTCCTACAGCCACTCCAACACCCCCCCTCACCCCCACAGCCACTCCAACACCCTCCTCACCCCCACAGCCACTCCAACACCCCTCCTCACCCCCACAGCCACTCCAACACCCCTCCTCACCCCCACAGCCACTCCAACACCCTCCCTCACTCCTACAGCCACTCCAACACCCCCCCTCACTCCTACAGCCACTCCAAACACCCCCCCTCACCCCCACAGCCACTCCAACACCCCTCCCTCACCCCCACAGCCACTCCAACACCCTCTCTCACCCCCACAGCCACTCCAACACCCCTCCTCACCCCCACAGCCACTCCAACACCCTCCCTCACTCCTACAGCCACTCCAACACCCCCCCTCACTCCTACAGCCACTCCAACACCCCCCCTCACCCCCACAGCCACTCCAACACCCCTCCCTCACCCCCACAGCCACTCCAACACCCTCCTCACCCCCACAGCCAACACCCTCCCTCACTCCTACAGCCACTCCAACACCCCTCCTCACCCCCACAGCCACTCCAACACCCCGCCCCTTCCCTGCGTTGCGCGTGCTGTCTCAGGGCGGCCTGTCCTGCCCCCTGCCAGGCCTGCCTGCTTAGGAACAGAGACGGGTCTTGTAGACTCTGCCTCTCCCTGCGCTGCCCAGAGGTGAGCTGTGCCCACAGCACCGAGCGTGGCCGGAGGCTCTGCTGACTCGTCCTCTGGGAAGAGCACAGAGCCCTCAGCAGTGGCCCCGGGGGCACAGTGAGGGGGGCGAGGGGGTGCGTGCAGGGCCATGCTCAGACGCTCACATGGGCCAGCTCCCCGCACCTGCCAGCCCAGGGCGGGCGCCGGGAGGAGGCAGCCCAGGACTCTGGCCCCACGGAGTCTGTGCTCTCCCGGAAATGAGAACTGATGCGCTTCTGCCCACTCTTCTCCCAGGGCCCACGCGGCACATGGGCCTTCCCTGCGCTCAGCCAGAGTCCACTCTTAGGCAGACCTGCGCTCCCTGCGGGGCCTCGGCTCGGCTGGCTGCTGGCTCCGTCCGTCACTGTCATTGCTCTCTCTCTCGTGCAGCTCAATGTGGTCAACGGGGTCAGCATTTCCGAGGACGTCAAGCCCCTGGCCGGGCTCCCCGGGCTCGGGAACATGAACTACCCGTCCACCAGCCCCGGGCCGCTGGTCAAACACATCTGCGCCATCTGCGGGGACAGGTCCTCAGGTACGTGCGCTTGGTGGTCGACGCCTGGGGGTTGGGGAGGGTGGGAGGGGTGCTGGCTCTCCCGGCACACACTGGCCTGTGGCTGGGCCACGGGACCTGGAAGGCGGGGCAGGTGGTGATGGAGATTGTTCTGGGTCCAGCAAAGCCACCGCCCAGCAGGCCTCGGGCCGCAGCTCCCGGCCGCACCCCGTGGCGCTAGGAAGACCAGGCGCCGGTTTATTTCTCCCGTTGGCCAGAGCGTGGAGCACGCACGTCAGAGGCCGCTCAGTGCAGAGAGGAGGGTAATGCTTCTGAGAGGGGTCCCGGCGTCTTCGGGCCTCACTCTGGGGAAATGTCAGTGAAGCTGAGGGCCTCCTGCAAGGAGAATAAATCCTTTCACCAAGTGCACTGAGGCCTAATGGAGGCAGAGCGCGCTGTTTCACTAAATACCGAGCTGCGTGATACAGTAAATGCAAACAAAACCTAAGCTTGGAACCTTTCTAATATCGCTCCCGGGATTGGTGGCCCCGAGGGACGGCCTGGAGGGGCGCTGGGACAGGCGCTCGGGCTCAGTGTGGGGTAGGATAGGCGCTCGGGCTCAGTGTGGGACCAGGACAGGCGCTTGGGCTCAGTGTGTGTGGGGGGGACAGGCGCTCGGGCTCAGTGTGTGTGTGTGTGTGTGTGTGTGTGGCGGGGGGGACAGGCGCTCGGGCTCAGTGTGGGACCAGGACAGGCGCTCGGGCTCAGTGTGGGTGGGACAGGCGCTCGGGCTCAGTGTGGGGGGTGGGGGACAGGCTCAGGCTCAGTGTGGGTGGGACAGGCGCTCGGGCTCAGTGTGGGGTGGGACAGGCGCTTGGGCTCAGTGTGGGGTGGGACAGGCGCTCGGGCTCAGTGTGGGGTGGGACAGGCGCTCGGGCTCAGTGTGGGTGGGACAGGCGCTCGGGCTTCTCTGAGGGCCATCTTTGCTCCTTGCCAATGGAATAGGCCAGTTTCCGGGGGCGGGGGGTGGGGGGGACAAGAAGGGGTGACAGGAGCAGGCACACACGTGCTGTTCTCCCCACAGGCAAGCACTATGGCGTGTACAGCTGTGAGGGCTGCAAAGGCTTCTTCAAGCGGACAATCCGCAAGGACCTGCTGTACACCTGCCGGGACAACAAGGACTGCCTCATCGACAAGCGCCAGCGCAACCGCTGCCAGTACTGCCGCTACCAGAAGTGCCTGGTCATGGGCATGAAGCGGGAAGGTGGGCCCTCCCCCGGGCGCAGGCCCAGCAGCACGTGGGGACGCGTGGCAGACGCAGGGCCCCTGGGGAGAAGGTGGAAGGGCGCTGCAATGACCGCAGTCAGATGTGCGTGCTGCCCGAGGGAACGTGTCCCCAGAGGAGGGGCGGGCAGCTTCCTGCTCCCCACGCCCTGCCTCCCTAGTGCTCAGATGATGCCCAGTCTGGACCCTCCAGCGGCAGAGAGAAAATCTGAGGCCCAGGTGTGAGGGGCCTGGCGCCCTCCCTGCAAGGGGGACGGCGGACAGACTGGGTGGGACCACATCTCCCCTCTCATCCTGCCCCTCCCTCTGGGGAAACCGGCCGAGTCCACGCTCTGCTGACAGGTTGGCGGCTGCAGGTCCCCTGAGGTGGGTGTACCCCTGTCTTTGGGTCATGGCATCACCAATCACCAGGCTTAGCTGCCTCTGTCAGGAAGGCTGCGGGCATGCACTTTTAAGCCAGGATGCCTTTCCAGTTGCAGGTGGTCGGCTGCATTGTTGCAGTGAGAAAAAAGTTCCAAAAGTGCTTTCTGTTCATTTGTAAGAGCCACTGCACAGCACAAATGCATTGAACAGGCCACTGTTCCACTAGCAGACCGTGGTACGTGGTGTCCACGGTGACTCCTGTTTCCGTGTGTGAGGCCTGCCTCTTGGAAGCGGGTGTGGGTGTGGGGTCAGTCCCAGTGGCGCCTCAGTCCATGGATCTGCCCGTGAGGAGGGGAGGCCCTGACACCCACGGACGAGGAAGGGAGAGGGTCTGAGCCCCTGCTGAGAGAGGCTGCCAGGAGGACTGAGCTCTGGGAGCCTTAGCGTGTCCGATGGAGAGTCACGTAATCAGCCGTTCGCCGGCCGGGGAGACGGGCCAGTGTGAGCCGGGCGAGGGGAGCATGTCCCAGGCCCCGCCAGTAACGAGCGGAGGGCAGGCCCTCTGTCTCCTGAGCAGGGCTCGCCCTGGGCTCCTCCCTGCCCGGCTCATACCTGGGACCGGATGCCCCGCCCCCTGCCGCCCTGATGTCTGACGATTCTCAGATTGGCAGACCCAAACCTGGGCTCCTGATACTCTGGCCCCCAGTCTCCCCTTTAGAAAATGGCCATTTCCCAGCAGCTCAGACCAGAAACCACTGGCCGCCCTCTTTCTCTGACACACACACTTGGTGGGTGAGACATCGTATCCCTCCCTCAAGCTGGGCCTTGAGTCGTTCTGTTCTCCCTGCTCCCGCTGCTTTCACCACTGTCCCAGCCGCTGGCTCTTTGCAGTCCCGACCGCTCCTCCTCGGGCTGCTCCTGGCTCCCACCCCCGTCCGTGAGGGCGCCCGGAGAGCGAGGCGCACGGGGTCAGGCCCCCTTCCCCTCCAGGCCTCCCCCCTCAGTGGCCACAGGCTGGGAGAGGGAGGCAGGAGCAGCTGGGGGCACTCGGCTCCCCGCTCTCTGTCGCTGCCACTGCCCTGCGGCCAGCACTTGAGACTAATGACCCACAGCACCTCCCACCGGCCAGAGGGCTGGTGTCTGCGGGGCGCTCACCCCCAGGGTGATGAGACCAGTTTCAGGTTGACGTGTTAAGTGCATACGATTGAACTAAAGCAGCAATTTCAACTTTTTTCATCTCACAGCACACATTAACTAATTACTAAAATTCTGTGGGACACCAAAAAAATGTATTTTTTTTTTGGCTAACCAGACCAAAAAAAGGTATAATTTTGATTCATTCACACTGGATAGCTACTTGCGTTTGATTGTTGGGCGTCTGTTGTAAGGCGGGACATGGGTCTATTTAAGGTCACCCAGCACCCCTGATGTGGGCAGCAGCTCAGAGTGTCTGCCAAACAGAAGATGCCCAACAGGCTGGCTCCTCGCTCAGGACGGCATGCTCTGTGGCCCGGGTCACGCCATTCGTGGAGAAGTGGGGTGGGGGGTGGAGCACCCTCCGAGGCCCAGGTCTCTTCCTGTGAGGCCTGCAGGGGATTTTCCTTGAGAGCCTATCGAGGCTCCCTCCACCTGCTTCCCCAGATTTTAACCTTGAAAAATTAATACAAGACGCGTTCAACTGCAACCAGCAAATGCAGCTGATAATGAGTGCATGTGACAGCTGTGTGCTGGCAGTCAGTGAGGACTGGCGGGGCAGGACGGAGGGGAGGAGGGCAGACCTGGAGGAGGAAGGACCCATCAGGAGATGGGACAGGACCGGGCAGAAGACGGGGGGTAAAGAGCGGCAGGAAGAGGAAATACCCACCCTGTGAACTTTTTGTAATTATCTCATTTAATCCTCACCAGACAATCTCAGCCAAGGACCACAGCTCCCCCTTCCCATCCAGGGAAACGGGGGCTTGGCAGTGGAGGGCTGTGTCTGATGTCGCTTAGCCAGAAAGTGGGGCCGTTTTTGAAAAGAGGGCTTCGACCCCAGCACACTGCTTTTCTCCTTCTCTCTCCTGCTCACTCCTCTCCTCTCCCTGCCCTGCTTTGTCCTCTCTCCTTGGTTCCTGGCTCCTGCCTTCCCACCTGGCCCCACCCCACCACTGAAGACCGTTTTCCCAGGGCTGCTTGGTGGGTGCCCCCAGGGGCTGAGGGGTGTGAGACCCTACGCGCTCCTCCTCCTCCAGAAGACCAGGGACCTCGTTTGCAGGACAGGTCAGGGGTCCCGCCAGGGTTCCAGTCCACTCTTCAGCCAGTGGGCTGCCAGCCCCTCAGAGAGGAGCTTGGGGCGTGGACAGAGGCAGGAGGGAGGGAAGCGAGAGGCCGGAGGGGCCAGCGGAGCGGCCACATGAGTCGCTGGGTCCCACGTGAGCCACCAGCTTAGCGACCGTTTCCTTCATCTTGGGCCTTGAGCAGGGCCGCACTCCGCTGTGCTCCGGAGCGAGGAGCGGACAGCAGCACTTTCTGGAGTGGACACCGGCCGACAGGCTGTTCTCTGGCTGGAGGACAGGGCTGTGGGCGGCCTCACCCCACGCACAGACGCAGGGGCGCTGGGGGCGCGGGGCCAGGAGGCTGGAAACGCTCAGCTTGGGAGGTGGGGTCATTGCAGCTCCAGCTTTGCTGGGTTCACCAACACCCCCCCCCCCCCCCCCGCCGCCAATCAGCCTCGGGTCTGGAATGCCATCCGGGTGACTGCCTCCCCGCTTCACTTACGAACCTCCCAGGGCCCCGAAGAGCATCCCTGATGCAGGTCAGGTGACCTGTGCACAGGCCGCCGCCCAGGCAGCGCTGATGGGAGGTGAGGCCAAGGGCGCTGCCTGGGCCCTGACGGGGCAGGAGGGCAGCGTGAGGCGCCTGCCCCTCAGCCCCGCAGCTCCCGGCTTCCTGGAGGGCCGCGGGCGGGCGGAGGGGCCGCGGGGCACGGGAGAGCATCGTGAAGAGAGGGCAGATGGGAGGTGGTCAGAGCTTCAGAGGCAGACTTCCTAGGGTCGTCGCCACCCCGACTGTGGAGG
The DNA here is from genome assembly GCA_025583905.1 of Ia io. Lineage (NCBI taxonomy): Eukaryota > Metazoa > Chordata > Mammalia > Chiroptera > Vespertilionidae > Ia > Ia io. The sequence continues at coordinate 2,407,681 of JAJQQW010000022.1, read as the reverse complement.
ACGTGGGTTCCAGGCCCGTGTAGCCGCACAGGTGTGAGCAGGTAGCCTCTGTCAGCACCACGACACCCCGATTCAGCGCCGAGGTGACGCCCACCTTACTCACAGGCGGCGTAGGCAGGCCGCCCCTTCCCACCGCTCTCCTGGCACCGGTGCCATCTGTGTGTCCTCCGTGTGCCAGCCGTGCAGGAGGAGAGGCAGAGGAGCCGGGAGCGGGCGGAGAGCGAGGCCGAGTGCGCGGGCGGCGCCCACGAAGGCATGCCGGTGGAGAGGATCCTGGAGGCGGAGCTCGCCGTGGAGCCGAAGACAGAGTCCTATGGGGACATGAGCTTGGAGAGCTCGGTACGTGCCTGGGCCCGGCCACTCCCCGGCCTGGGGGCGGGGGCGGAGGCGGTGGTGATGCGGAGGGCGTGCTGGGCCGCGACTCCAGCCTGAGCGTGTCCCGTTCCAGACCAACGACCCCGTCACCAACATCTGCCACGCGGCCGACAAGCAGCTGTTCACCCTGGTCGAGTGGGCCAAGCGCATCCCCCACTTCTCAGGCCTCACGCTGGAGGACCAGGTCATCCTGCTCCGGGCAGGTAGGGCTGTCGGGACAATCGCGGGGCTGCCGTTGGAAGTTCCCTGTGGGACGCTAACCCGCCCGAGCGCTGCGCCACGCTGACGGCGGGATCGCGGCAGGGATGCTCTTTCTCGGGGTGATCCGCAGGCGCTCAACTCGGGGGGCCTCCGCAGACACTCCCAGCCCCCAGGGACAGTCCCTGTGGACGGAGGAGTGACTCTTCCACGTGAATTTTACCGGCTTCGTAGCTAGCGTCTCACTTTTGAAGACAGTTCAGTCCTCTTGGTTGGGGCCGCCTGAAGCCGCGCCCCATGACTGCTGTGAACTCGGAAAGCGCAGTCATTCCCACCCACAGGGAGGCAGGGCGCCACCGACTTAGACGCAGGCGAGTCCCAGATGCACCCGGACCCTTCCTATTTTGAGGTTCTTTGTGCCGCGCTTCCATTTCTGGGGCACGGAGCAGCTGCCACCTGCCAGGTCTCTTCCTCACTGAGCCCGCAGGCGGACGCCATGAAGGCGGGCGGAGGCCGGGAGCCATGTCCCTGTGAAATACGGAGCCCGCAGTGGCCGTGACCGGAGCTCCGCGCCGTGCCAGCGCCGCCAGTCACCCCACAGACACCAGCCCGCTCTGAGCCCCCGCAGTGACAGCTAACACAGTGCTGTCCCTGTTCCATGTTCAGTCCATATTTGCTCATTGACGGGGGAAGTAGAGCCCTGTCCTCACGCTGGCCTTTCAGGCTGCACTGGGGAGACTGTGGGGGAGCCATGAGCCAGGGAACCCCGACATTTCACCTCCCCGGACTTCCGATTCGGCTTTGTCCCCTGGGTGATCTCCATGAAGCGAGACTGGCCCCTCATGGCCTCCTCTCATCCCTCAGGGTGGAACGAGCTTCTGATCGCCTCCTTCTCCCACCGCTCGGTCTCCGTGCAGGACGGCATTCTCCTGGCCACCGGGCTGCACGTGCACCGGAGCAGCGCCCACAGTGCCGGCGTGGGCTCCATCTTTGACAGGTGTGTCTTCTGTGTCGTCGTGTGTGTGCCTTCATATGTGCACATGTGTATGTGTGCATGCATGTATGCACATGTGCTGTGGGCAGTGACGGGATGTGGATGGACAGAGCCCAGAGCCGCCCATGGCTAGAAGCAGAGCCCAGGAGACCAGTGAGAATGTGGGCCTGGAGGCTGAGAGAGGATGAGGAGAAAGGCTGAGACCGCGAGGTGGAGCGGGTCAGCGCCAGAGCAGTCGCGGGCAAATGGGGGACCCGTGACCCCTGTGGGGTCAGAGGAGAGGCTGGTTGTTGGCATGACCTGCTAACTTGGGGGTCGGGGTGTTGACCTGCTTCTCCTCGGGGCAGGATGGGCAGGGCGCCAGGACCGGACCCGAGGAGACAGGCCAGGATCTCAGGTCAGGTGGTGACGGCCTCCGTCTGGGGTTCTATGCCCTAAATGCTGCTGAGGGAGTCAGCCCTGTGCTCAGGGGGCGAGTGAAATGAAAGGTGAATGGCTCAGGTGAGAGGATGGAGGACAGGAGAGAGGAGGTCTCTGTCCAAGTGCAAGGCCCCCCTGACCCCGCCCCCCCGGCTCCATCACAGTCGGTCCATGGCCACGTGATGTCCACCTCCTGTCTCCTCTCCTGTGTCATTCCCACTACGTGGTCCACGCAGACCGGCCTGGTCCTCTGTGGGCTCCGGCCCCGTCCTGGCCTGCAGGCTTCTCTGGTCACTGCGTGCTATCCCGCTGTGTTCCCCACATGCAGGCCCTCTGCTCGGCCTGTTGCATTTCTACTGATTTCCAACCCCAGGCTGCCTCTCCAGCCTGAGTCACCCGCCACCGTGTGCCCTGGACTTGGCGCACGGCCGTTCCTGGCTTTGCATTGCTGTGTGTGTTTCCATGTCTGAGATCAGGGGCCACATCTTACTCCCTGATGCATCGTCTGTCAATGGGGCGGGTGCATAAGAGATGTCACTCGTGCTCACTGTCCTGATCTCATCGTCGCCTGTCATGTTTCCTGGGAACAGAGTCCTGACCGAGCTGGTCTCCAAAATGAAAGACATGCAGATGGACAAGTCGGAGCTGGGGTGCCTGCGCGCCATCGTGCTGTTTAACCCAGGTGAGGCGTGGTGTGGCGCTCAGCCCAGCACCGGCACGCCGGGCCTCGAGCTCAGCCGGGACAGGGACGCAGGGCCCGGAGACTGTCCCGGTGGGGCACAGGGCCAGCTCCTCATGGCCTCCACTCCCAGCGCTGTCTTGGAAAGTCCTGAGTGGGTGTGGGTATTTGGGTGGGGGGAGAGGAGAGATGGCAGTGGCCTTGGGTGGCAGTGAGGGAGGTGGTCAGAGTGATCAGAGTCAGCATGGAATTTCAGGCAAAGCCCACAGGATTTGCTGATGGATTAGATGTCGATGTGCCGATGTGGGAGGAAGAGAGGTGTTAGATATAGTTCTCAGAGCTGTTGGCTTCGTTTCCCTGAACAGGTAGGAAAGTGGAGTTCTCATTGATGGAAACGGGACCATGGGGCGGGGGGTGGGAACCAGGACTTTGTGTCTGGGCTGGTGCCTGGAGGCTGGGGGAGAGGAAGATTCAGAAAGCACCTGAGAAGGGACAACAGGGAGACGGGCAGGAGCAGCGATGGTGCCCTGGTGCCCTGCAGGCAGGAAGAGAAGGTGTCAGGGGGAGGGGTGCGGCTTCCCAGACATCTGTGGTGGTGGGGAGGGGGGAATGGGCTCTGGAATCTGTAGTCGGCGCTCAGTTCACTGATGTGGGACCCGGTCTCTGGCTTTGTACCATCTCATCATTGAGTCCATGCTTAGCACACAGTAGGCCCACACGTGAAGGGACTGTTTCTGGAATGGCCCAGATGAGGTAAAACTCCTCCAGAGAGTCAGCTGTGGGCACCTCGGCCCCTGCAGTCTGGGGTCAGTGTTTCCCAGTTGCTCCCTCCCGTGGGCGTCTGGTGACTGCGGGCTGGGGCCGCCTCTGCGGAAGGCGTCACCAGAGCTTAAATCAGTCGTCTGTTCCAGATGCCAAGGGTCTGTCCAACCCCTCTGAGGTCGAGACCCTTCGGGAGAAGGTCTACGCCACCCTCGAGGCCTACACCAAGCAGAAGTACCCGGACCAGCCAGGCAGGTGAGGCGCGGGAGGCCTGGCCGCACTGACAGGCAGTGGGGCAGGCACGGTGGAGAGTGTTCCCAAATGGGACTTAAGCTCTCGGCAAGCTCAGGGAAGCAGAGCCCAGGCCGTGCTGACACACACGTCCAGGCCGCTGGACGCACAAGCAAGTGCATGAATGTGTGGGTCTCATTATCTCTGATTTCTAACCAGTCACGGAGCTCAGAAAGGTCAGGAGCTGCCCAAGGTCACAGAGCTGGTGTGCGGGGGGGGGGAGGGTGTGTGTGTGTGTGTGTGTGTGTGTGTGCGGGGGGGAGGGTGTGTGTGTGTGGGGGGAGGATGGTGGCTGGACAGGAGCCCAGGTCTCCCTGGTGCCAAAGGGCTGGGATTGCCAGGGACCGCATTGCTCCGCCTGCCCCGCACCCCCGCCAGAGATGGCTCTGGTAGCCAGCAGAGGTGACCTTGGTCGCGGGCTGCCCTGGTGGCCTCCAGCGGGTGCTGGTCTGGGCCTGGGATCCTTGTCTGAAAAGGACGTTGGCCAGGAGCTCTCAGACCAGTTGGCTGTCGCCCATACAGGTCTTCCCAGGTCACTGAACTCTTTTCTCAGATCTTTCCCCCGAAGCACAGCTAAATGAGAGTTCCCCTCCTCAGCCAGCTCTCATCTCAAATCTCACTGGAAACTGAAAGCAAAACCTGAAAAACTGCCCTGAAGACATCAGGTTTGGAGTTAGCATTACTTTTCTAGGCTCCCAGTTCTCCCAGTGACTCGGTGAGGGCTGATTTCTGCGAAGCCGTTTTCCTGGGTCACACGCCAGTTCCTGTCCACTGGCCAGAGAGGCCGAGCCACTGTCTGTCGGAGGCTTGAACTGCCCCGAGCGGTGGGCCTCAGCCAGTGGGCACAGTAACGCGTGTTGGGGGGGTGGGGGGAGCCAGCGCTGCAGACCTCCCAAATGCCACCAGAGAGAAAACCCAGGCTCCATGCTTACTCGCGAATCAGCCGCTGCTGTAAGAGGGGACTGTGCACACCCCACCTGGGCCCAGCTGCTTCCTTCCTGCTCCATGCACCCCAGAACTGTTAGGTCGAGGCCAGAATGGTGAGGGATTATGAATTTATTCAATCATCCGCACACCAGGTGGCTGAGCCTGGATGGCTCCAGCCCCCAGTGAGGGGAATCAGCAGCTTTTAAAGGACTCTTGGCGGGGATTTTTCTGGGCGGAGACTTCTTTGTGCATACCCGGAGGGGAGATAATGGAATATGGTCTCAGCAAGTGAAATGTGGTCTCAGCAAAGGCAATGTCCATAGTGAAATGGCCTGAAAAGCCAGCTCCCGGGGGAGGGGTATCAACTCAAGTGCTCCATCAAACCTCACAGAACCAGAGGTGGGGACCTGCGGGCAGCCCCTCCCTCTGGAAAGACCCCTCCCTGCGCTCACTTCCATTGGTGAAAACTTGGTCACATGGCCACCCAGTGCCATAGCCATGGAGGGAGGGCAGTGGGGGAGGGAGGGCAGGGGAGACAGGAGCGTCTCCTGGGGGCGTGTGGGGGATTCTGCTGAATGCAGCCCTGGGACAACCTACCCATCTGTGAACACACACTGTGGCATTTGTGAGCACACACTGTGTGCAGGTGTTGGGAGAAGCGCACTTGCAGCCCGTTCTCAGAATGGCCCTAGTTGTGTTCTTTATCTTAAACCAACCAACGAAAAAACAAACAAACAACTACCCTAAACCCAACAACAAAAGACAAGCCCCAGAAAACCAAAACTTGCTTTTTCCTAATTATAAAAGCAGAGCAAGCTTTGGTAGGAAACAAGGAAAATACTTTTAACACATAAAACAGGTAGTAAAAGTTGGTTGTGAATTCTGGGGTATATTTCCTTCCAGTCTCCTTGTGTAGGCAAGGAGCATTTACAGTCTGAAGCTCCACAGCCTGGCGGGCTCTCTCCCTCCCAAAGCCATTCCAGGCGTTTCATCAAGTGTTAAAAAACCACGTTATCGCTCCCGACGGTTTTGTAGAGTTTCACAGGGGGGTGTGTCCTGATGTATTTAGTCACTGCCCGGCTTGGCATTCCAGCTGTTTCTATGACTGTCACTTAAAAAATGCTGCAACTTGCCCGTTTTTCTCAGAAGGGGCTGCCAGGGGCCTGGGTTGGGGCAGAGCTTGGGAGTTCAGGGAGAGGTGCAGAGGCCGGGCCCCTGGGTGTCCCTTGGGTGTGGACACACACGGTGACCACCCTGAGGCTGAGCAGCTCCATCAGGGCTGGCCCTGGACTCAGCCAGGAAGGAAAGTGCCGAAGTCGCCTCTGGTTTGCAGAAAAGGGTGGAGGGCATCCAGGGGTGGGGAGGCCTGGCTCTCAGTGGTGCAGTGCTGCCACCCTGTGGACACTTCAGAATACACGCCACGGGGCCTCGCTGCCCGCGGGGCAGACTCCGGAGGCAGGACAGCAGGCAGACCCCTGGCTGTGACTGAGTTCCATGGTCCCCGTCTCAGCTCCGACATCCAGGACAAACGGCAGAGAGCCACAGTACAGCACACTCAGCAGGTTCCAACTGTAAAGCTGGCATTTCTAGAGTCAAACAGCATTTCCAGAGTTAGTCTAACTTTGCACTTTATAGAGAAGCCGTGTCCTTTGCCAAATTCTGTAAAAGCCTCTGGTGCGGCTGCCGGGCTCAGTCTCCCCCTTCACCCAGCCGCCCTTCGCCGCACGCGACACCTTCCACATGCACTCAGGGGCTGTGTGACCACACGTTGGAAGGTTTGTGTTGGCCTTGGTACAGACTAAAGTTTTTCCGTGCTGGTCTATTTTCCTTATGTTGACACATTTCCTTGCAGCATGAACATAGAAACACATGTTTTCAGGATGCTAAGATTCCCATTGGAACTCTTCTCATCGGAAGTGTCCCCTTTAAGAAGATACCTCCTTCCAGCCTTTTCTGAAGCCCCCTGGGGTTAGGTTCTCTGTTGCCCTCATCCCTGCCAGGCTCCCTCGTCCATCACAGGGGGTCCAGAGGCCTGACCCCTGGCCCTGGCCCTGCCCCTGCGGCTGTGCGTGGGCCCTGACCCTCCCGGTCTCCGCAGGTTCGCCAAGCTGCTGCTGCGCCTGCCCGCTCTGCGCTCCATCGGCCTCAAGTGCCTGGAGCACCTCTTCTTCTTCAAGCTCATTGGGGACACGCCCATCGACACCTTCCTGATGGAGATGCTGGAGACCCCACTGCAGGTCACCTGAGCCTCCCCGGCCGCAGCCTCCCGCCCGGCGGAGCTCTGGGCAGGTGTGTGGGGACCCGGTCCTGCCCACGCTCCTGCACTTCCCACCCGACCCCTTCCTGCTCCTGGAATGTGACATTTATAATAAAGAAACCTTTCTACACACAGGCCTTTGGAGGTGGGATTTTGGATGCCAGAGGACAGCCTTCTTTCTCTCTAAGGGGCCGGGACCTTTCCGGAAGTTCTTGGAAAGCTAACGCGGCCTCTGTACATGAGTGGTTTGCATTATTTTTCACTTCCCACGGAAAGCAAAGGGATGAGTAATAACATCACACAGCTGACCTCCGTGCTGGAGCGAACATCCCAGAAGTGGGAGCAACGCCCGGGACGGGCGCGGAGGGGCTGGGCCCGAGGGCAGCCCCTGCAGAGATTGGGAGGAAACCCTGTGTTTCAGAGTCAGCTGGCTTTTCTGTTTGTTTTTTCCTCCTAAGAATAACAAGCAGATAGAGCCTCGTCCGATGGGGGCATCAAGTATAGGCCAAGCAAAGATGGTCTCTTGATGGAGAAGTTTCTTGGGGAAGACCAGAGCCCACCCACTTCAGTTTCCATTATTACCTACCCCACGTCACCTGCTCTTAGAGGGGAAAGAGAGAGTACCTCCCAGCTCTCGCCCTCAGAGCCCTGCTGTGTGCAGACCTGTGCTCCCAGAGGGCAGGGGCTGTCTGCCCGATGTCACAGGGGCCTCCCCCGCCCAGCTTCCTGCAGGAGCCAGGGCTGGGCTCCAGGCACAGCTCCTGAGGCACGAGGCCCTCCTGCCTCCGTGGCGGGCGGGGATGCTGAGGCAGGGCTGCCCCAGCACTTTGCACTCCCCAGGGGGTCACTTACAACGACACTCGCACAGTAATCACTTCCTGGCCTTGACACGTGTGCTCATACCCTCCAGTGAGGCCACCGCCCGGTCCTGGGTTACGGTTTAGGGACTTCCTCGCTCAGCAATTTCCACGACTTCCCTTCGCCTGCTCCGCAGCGGCTCTCACCAGGGGACAGTGCTGTTCTGCCCCACCTCTCGCTCCTCGAAGGTTTAGCAGCATCTGAGGATGTCACCCCTGGGCAGACGCAGGGCCAGAGGGCGTGGGTGCTGCTACACGTCTGCAGTGCGTGACGGTCCCCACCACGGCGTCCCCACACGGCAACAGCGCCGGGGCTGGGGGTCGGCCGCACAGCTTTGTGAATGGGACAGAAAAGGAAGGGGTTCCTCTTGTTTGGGATCTGGCTAAAGCCCCAGGTGAGACCAGGAGGCCCCTCACGCTCCAGACAGGAACCGCCGATGCACCCACGCAGGACGAGGGACATCACGCGTGCATTCTGTAATCGTCCCCTTCTTCACCTCTACCCACAGGAGGCTGAGGTGTAAGGAGAGAATTGCGAAGAATGAAGGGAACTCGGGCCAGAGCTGTGGCTTTCCCCGCCCCCCGGGGCCAGGAGGGAGCCCCATCCCCAAGCCAAATGGGGCCACCACGGAGCCTCCCAGGGCTGGTCGGGGCTCCGGCGGGAGGGGGGCTGGTGTCCCCTGGCTGGAGGCTTCTCAGAGTCCCGAGAGGAGTGGGGGGCCTGCGGGCATAGGGCCCGATGCCCCTCCCGACCGGGATCTCTGAAGACTGGGCCGCCTTGAGGGTGAGGCGGGCAGGGAGAGAGGGCAGCAGTGACTGTCCCCACACCCGCCTCGGTCAGGCCAGGACTGGCATTTCCTGAGGGGCAAGCTTAGAATATCTGAAGGTAGCGAGCCCAAGGGAATGTCCTGCCGGGCCAGGGGACAGCCCGTGCAGGCAGAGGCCGTGGGTGGGACTATTGTGCGCAGTGACTGAGGGGCCCAGCAGAGGTTGCTGTCGTATCAAACACAAGGTGAAGGAGGGCATGCGGTGCCCGCAGCGGATACCTGTGAGGTGCGCCCTTCCGACCGGGGCCTGAATAGCTCACCTGGGCCCCTAACCAGAGCCATCGGGTGGGGACACGTGAGAGGCATTGCTGGGACACCCCCCTTTCTTCCCTGTGGAGGCAGGGCAGTCAGACCCAAAGAGTTAGGAGGAGAGGGGGGAGGAGGAGGAAGAGAGAACTGCCCAGTCTCCTCCTCGGCAGGTCCCTGGGCCCGCGGGCAGGCCCGCAGTTTGAGGCTTTGCAGTCGATGTGAGATGGAAGTTTGGATGCGACTGGACTTGTTAACTGGGGGTTCTGAGCTCCGCCCGGGGTCCTATCCTCAGGGAGGGGGCGGGATACTGCGGAGCAGGCGTGGAGGACGCGGCAGTAGAGAGGGAGCCGTGCCTGTCTGTGTCCCGCGTTTGATGTCCACATACCAGCTGCACTGGTCAACGCGGCCACAGGCGCCCCGACTGTCCCCCTTGGGCACCAGCGCCTCACCCTCCGAGTCACTCGCACGTGCTCCAGGCAGGAGGCCTTGGGGGGCTGCTTCAGCTGCAGTGACTGTGTTTGTCTTCTGAGACAACCCCAGGCTTTCCCGCAGGGAACCAAGGCTCCCCATGGCTGGGCCCCCCAGAACGCACCGCTCCCTCTTTCTTACCCTGCCCAGGGCACGCTCCCCCGCTGGCCCGCTCTTCCTCCCCACCCGCCCACTGCCATGGCGTTGCTCAGGTGTCCTTCCACTCCCACCGGACTGCCACCCGCTGCTCGCCCCCACGGCCAGCTCAAAGCCACCTCTCTGGACTCTTCCTGATCACTCCTTCTGGGTCATCTTATCTTCATTTGGTGCCTCCATTAAAAATTATTTTCCCATTACAACAAAGATACAACACATACTCGTTTTTGTGTACAATGTCCTGATTAGACATTTACGAGCCTTACGAGGGAACCCTGGGTAAGTCTCGTGCCCCCTGGCACCATCCGTGTCATTAGAATGTTACTGGTCACGTCCCCAGGTACCTCTGTTTTGAACACCGGTTTTGCATTAGGACTAGTTGGTCATCCTGCCCACGTTACCAGTAAACCCCCTGGCAGCAGGGGTCTGTCTGCTTCACAGTGTCCCTCCCTCAACGCCCCTTAGGCCAGGCAGGGAGGCTGGCTCGCCCAGGAGCCGCTGTGGCCTGAAGGAAGGAAGGACAGCAAAGCCTGTCACAGCCTGGGAAGGGCCGCTGTCACCCTCTGTGCAAATTGACAGCTTGCGCGCGCGCACACACACACACACACACACACACACACACACACACACACACACACGGCCAGCTCTGGCCATGCTGTGGGCCGGGCCAGGAGGCTCCTCCATTCAGGCAGCTGCGGGTGCGGGTGACCCGCCCAGCCCCAGGGGGACCCTGGGGGCCAAGACTGCTGGGCGTGGGCGCCCTCTGCCGCCAGCCCAGGGCGTCACAGGCACCTTCCTGGGCAGGCAGCCTCTGAGCTAGCTCACCATGGACAACACCGGGCCTTACAGCCCTGTAGCTCTTAGGAAAGACCTGCATTAGCACCTGTTTCCACAAACGGAAGGAAACCCAGAGGTTCCACTTTAACAAAAAAGGCGCAAAGCAAGCACAGCTTCAGCCATGCTGGCCTCCCAGGCAAGTGACCCCAATGCACCTGTGTGATTTCTGCCTCTGCAGCCGAGCACTTCCTGCCCGCGGCGCCTTCGGGTGTGCTGTTCAGGCTGCCTGTATTATTGGGATGGTTTGGCTGGTTATTCTGGGGGCTCTTAGCTCAAAAATGCTTCCCTGTGAATTCAACAGTGATCGCGCCTTCGCACTGCCATTTCGGGTGACAAAAGGTTTCCTGCGAACCTCCACCTTCGGAGGTGAGGGAAACCAGTAGTTGGAAAAATGAGCCTGGCCCTGGCCAGTGTGGCTCAGTGGATAGAACGTCACCCCACAGACTGAAGGGTCACCCAGTTCGATTCCGGCCAAGGACACATGCCCGAGTTGTGGGCTTATTCCCCAGTAGGGGGTGTGCAGGAGTTAGCTGATCAATGATTCTCTCTCATCATTGATGTTCCTATCTCTCTCTCCCTCTCCCTTCCTCTCTGAAATCAATAAAAATATATTAAAAAGAAGAAAAGAAAAATGAGCCTTAAATGGACTCAGTAGGTCAAATAGGCCCCTGACCAGACTCTCGTGCCCAGGAGTATTAGCTTCTGGGAGAGGAGCTCAGAAGAGGAATCTGAAAAGGGAAGGATGGAGTCTGGTGGGGTCTGGTGGGGGAGGGTGGGGAGGATGAGGTCCGTTGGGAGAGGATGAGGTCTGTCGGGGAGGATGGGGTCTGTTGGGGGAGGGTGGGTCTGTTGGGGGAGGGTGGGGTCTGTGGGGGAGGATGGGGTCTGTGGAGGAGGCTGGGGTCTGTTGGGGGAGGATGGGGTCTGTGGGGGAGGATGGGGTCTGTGGAGGAGGATGGGGTCTATGGGGGGAGGATGAGGTCTGGTTGGGGAGGATGAGATCTGTGGGAGAGGATGAGGTCTGTTGGGGGAGGATGAGGTCTGTTGGGGGAGGATGAGATCTGTGGGGGAGGATGAGGTCTGTTGGGGGAGGATGGGGTCTGTTGGGGGAGGGTGGGGTCTGTGGGGGAGGGTGGGGTCTGTTGGGGGAGGGTGGGGTCTGTTGGGGGAGGATGGGGTCAGTTGAAGGAGGGTGGGGTCTGTTGGGGAGGGTGGGGTCTGTGGGGGAGGGTGGGGTCTGTCGGGGGAGGATGATTTCTGGTTGGGGAGGATGAGATCTGTGGGGGAGGATGGGGTCTGTTGGCGGAGGATGGAGTCTGTTGGGGGAGGATGAGATCTGTTGGGGGAGGGTGGGGTCTGGTGGGAGAGGGTGGGGTCTGTGGGGGAGGGAGGGGTCTGTGGGGGAGGGTGGGGTCTGTTGGGGAGGGTGGGGTCTGTTGGGGGAGGATGGGGTCTGTTGAGGGAGGGTGGGGTCTGTTGGGGGAGGGTGGGGTCTGTTGGGGGAGGGTGGGGTCTGTGGGGGAGGATGGGGTCTGTTGGGGGAGGGTGGGGTCTGTTGGGGGAGGGTGGGGTCTGTGGGGGAGGATGGGGTCTGTTGGGGGAGGGTGGGGTCTGGTGGGGAAGGATGAGGTCTGTTCGGGGAGGGTGGGGTCTGTTGGGGAAAGATGAGGTCTGTCGGGGAGGGTGGGTTCTGTGCGGGAGGATGGGGTCTTGGGGGAGGGTGCGGTCTGTCGGGGAGGATGGTGTCTGTTTGGGGATGGTGGGGTCTGGTGTGGGAGGATGAGGTCTGTTGGGGAGGGTGGGGTCTGTGGGGAAGGGTGGGGTCTGGTGGAGGAGGATGAGGTCTGTTCGGGGAGGGTGGGGTCTGTTGGGAGAGGATGAGGTCTGTGGGGGAGGATGGGGTCTGTGCGGGAGGATGAGGTCTGTGGGGGAGGATGGGGTCTGTGCGGGAGGATGGGGTCTGTGGGGGAGGGTGGGGTCTGTGGTGGAGGATGGGGTCTGTGGGGGAGGGTGGGGTCTGTGGGGGAGGAGAGGTTCGATGGGGGAGGTTTCCATCAGAGTCCTGTCTACTCAGATGAGCCGGCTACCCCTGGCCTGCAGCCCCTCACCAGCTGGAGGGCACACAGGCCTGTGACTGAGTCACCGTGTCATGTATGACGTCGAAGGACAGTGCCAGCCACGTTACAGCAGAAGCTCCCAGGGCCCGTGGTAATCAGAGCCTCTCTCAGAGGCAGAGCGGGGCTTCTGAGAGCAGCTGCCTGTGAGTTTTCAATGGGCCGTGGTTTAGGGACACCTTACTGAGGGAAAGACTGTGAGCGGCCGCCGCGTTCTGCGGAAAGGTGCTGGCCGGCCCTGCCCACGTTTGCAGGGTGGATCGGGCCCGCAGGTGAGTGGAAGCCTCTGCCCTCTTAGTTCCAGAGCCTCGGTCACGTGGCCAGCAGAGGGTAGAACCCAAACCCAGCTTGGAGCGCCTCATGCAGGTCACGTACCACCCACCACCCACCCTGGGAGGCAGCGGGTCCAGGGAAAGGGACTGGCCACGTTGTCACATCAGCCCTACCGCCCGCCCGCCGCAAGCTGTGGGACAGAAAGCACAAAACCCAGGTTGTCACTGCTGCGATTTATTTCTGAAATTCTGGATTTCACCCCTTCAGACACTTCCTCCCCTGGAAAAGCCAGTCCCACAGCGCAGCTGACGTGCCGGGACAGCTGTTTTGCCTGGTTCACAGCCCGGGACACATTTTCTTTTCCGCGAAGGATGTTCCCTGCCTGGCCTTCCAGCGCGAGCTGCCCGCTTCCAAACTGGCTGAGCCACTTGTGCTCACATTTGCCAGCAGTTTCACCCCTGGCGGGGGCGAGCGCGGCGGGGGCGGGGGGTGTGGACAGAAGGACGCTTTCGGGGAGGGCAGACAGGAGGTCCCAGTGGGCGCGTTTCTAACCCCACGTCCAGCGTTGGTAGCCAAGTGCCCTCCCAGCGGGCGGTGGCCTCAGGACTGTGTGCAAGCCCCAACTCCCTGCCTGGCGGAGCGGGTGGCCATGGAGGTGGCACGGGGCTGCTGTGCCTGCAGGCGGGCAGAAGCGGAGCCCTCCGAGCCTGCGGCAGGGGAGCCGGGGCCGCAGAGAGAGCCCGCGCTGCCGCCCGCCCTGGCGGTCCTCCTGGCCTCCGGACACAGATAGGTGGGTGGAGGCAGGGGAGGCTTTCCTGCCTGTGTCCATGACGACGGGGTGGCAGCCTTTGAGGCTTTCGGTGGCTAATTTGCAGCGTGACCTCCTGGGTACCCGGGTGTGCTCGCCCCCAGAGCAGCACCTGCCTTGCTCTCTGCCAGGGCGTCTGGCACTAGAGCCGGGCGAGCACCCAGCAGCCCGGCTGTGGCGTGCCCACCGAGAGGCCCCTGCAGCCCTGCCAGGAGGCTTAGGAAACCCCGTCTCCACTGGCTCCCTGGCTGCAGCCCCTCTAGCCCAGGAGCGGCCCTGCCAGGAGCAGGCTCAGGGGAAGCTAGGGGGCGCTTGGAGGTGAGCCCTGTGTCCCAGGCAGGAGCCCGAGGACCCCGCCCCTCCCCCCCCCCCCCCCCATGAGGCCTCTGGTCTAGAAACACGGCCTCCAGAGCAAGCTGAGGTCTGTCCCCAGGAGGTGTCTGCTTAGCCACCTCCCAGTCCCGCCAGCTCTTTGCACCAGAAAGGGGGGCCTGGTCCCCAGTGGTACCCCCGAGAGGCGGGTCGGCACCCCTGGGGTCCCACTGCCCTCTGGGACCTCTGACTGAGCCGCCCGCGGTTCCGGCACAGGCTTCTGACACGTGTCCCGAGGTCCGAGCTGGACACTGGAAGTGGCTAAACACCCTGACCTACCGGGCCCAGCCTCGCCGCTCTGGCGGCCACTGGGTAAGAGGAAGGTGTCCTAGAGCCATTGTCCCGGGACATGAAAGTCAGCCTCTGACTCAGCCCCGGCCGCGGAGTCGGGCCTCGGAGAGTGTGTCTCCCAAAGCTCCCAGGGGGTGCCGGGGGCAGGTCGGAGGTCTAGATGCTCGTTCCACACCAGGCGCTGGGCCCAGTAGGTGACTCACCACCCAAGTCTTCCAGCGCAGGTCCCATCTCAGGCCACCGACTGTCAGCTCCCCCGGCCGAGGCCTGCAGGCCCACGGATGGCGCCCTCAGGGCCCTGACCTCGCCCAGCCACACCCGCCATGTGCCTGCTGAGCCTGCCCTTTGGGGGTGGGGGTGGGGAGTGTGGACTTGTCTCTCTGATCCTCATTGAACCTAAGGCCACGAGGCCACTGGCCACAGCAACCCAAACCTTAGTTGTGGCTCCAGGACAAGGGCTGGGAGGCACGGAGTCTGGATCCTTCTGAGACCTCACAGCCCAGGGCAGGGGTGGCCGTGGAACCGATTCTGAATCTGAGCTGCGTCTCCTGGCCGCAGGGAGAGGAGGCTGCAGTTGGCCGTGAGGTCGCACAAGCTATGCAGGTGGCGACAGCCGCTCTCGCGTGCGTATCCGTCAGGCGAGGCTATGCTTGCTGCTGTAACGAGCTAGACGCCTCTGTGCGTGAACAGCAGCATTTCTCCCCACGCTGCAGGCTCTGGGGACGGCGAGGCGGCGCTGTGGAGGGCAGACGCCGGGGTCCACGCTGGTCATCTCCACGTCCTTGTTGACGCCAGACTTTGGGGTCGCTGTGGCAGGAAGGGAAGCGGGAGACGCAGGCTGGCTGTGAAATGGTCCCTCGGCCACCACCCACGGCCATTGGCCAAAGCAAGGTGCACAAACATCCGACTTTGGGGGCCTCGTGCTCAGAAGGAGCAGCGAATCTGAGACCTGGGTGAGGGCGAGTCGCGTGCACCGCTGCGCGTGAGGATGTGCTACCATCGGTGGCGAGGGGACACCGCCGCCCCAGGCTAAGAGGCCGGGCTCGAGGGCGCGCACCTGGGTCACAGGGCTTTCCTGCTGTGTGAACTCGCCCCTCGGAGTCCTTGCCCCTCCACCACGCAAACGCTGACAAATTCCAATGGGCTGCAAAACGAGTGAGTAGTAGAAACTCTGTGTCCAGCCTTCCATGCCTGATAGTCCCCCCGCAGGGTCCGTGCCGCCGTCATATTTCTAACGGGCTAATGCCTGTCAGCAGCAGCTCTTCCTTCGGAAACGGAGGAATTCCAGGCACGACTCGCTGAAGACCCATCTTGCGACCATCCATCCTTTGACTTGGGGTGTGAGATGACATTATGTGACGTTTTGAGCTGTTATTTGCAAAAACCTCCTTTTTCAGCCAACCTCTTCCAGAAGAATCTTCACCTCCTTAGGAGGGAGCCTGGATTTGGGGGTGTCCCAGCCCTACAGAAGTGGCTGGGGCAGCTGGCCCACCGAAACTCGGTGCATTAAAGTAAAATCAGAGGTTCAGCCGCCCAGCCTCCCAGCTGACACGCCTCCGGGGACCCCACACACCTGGAGGCTCTGGGTGGATGATCATCTCCGCTTCACTCAGCTCTGCCAGCACTCAGCCTTCGTCCAGGGCCCAGGACTCAGAAACGAGCAGAAAAATCGTCTGCTCGCGTGCAGTTAGCATTCCGGGCAATGGAAACCACCGAGGAACCCTTGGGGAACGAGTTCTGTTTCAGGGAGAGGGCGTGAGGGAGAAATTGTTCAAGGAAGGGAAGCGAGGATGCCGTGTGGGGAGGGCATCACCACCTTCAACAGAGGGACTGGGAGGACCTTCTGAAGAGGACCCCCCTAATCAGAGACACGAATGAAAGATGGGCCAGTAATGCGCAGGCCTGGCCCAGTATTCCAGTCAGTGTGTGTGTGTGTCTGTGTGTACATGCACGTGCATATGTATGTGCTCAGAGTATGTGCATGTGTGTATATTTATGCACACATGTGTATGCATGTGCAAGAGCGTGCACATATGTGCATGCATGTGCAAGAGTGTGCACGCACGTGTATGTGTGTGCATGCCTCTGCACACATAGATGTGTGCATGTGTAAACGTGTGCATGTGTGTATAAGAGTGTGTGCATGTGTGTATAAGAGAGAGTGTGTGCATGTGTGTGTGTGTAAGTAGCACTGTTCACAGGCATGGCTGGTTATAGCTGCATGTTCTGTGCTGGCTGGCGCACACCCGGGCACTAAGGTCATCAGCAGACAGTGCGGGAAGAGCACATGTGAAGGTCCCGAGGCAGGATGCAGATGGGTTCGTTGAGGAGCAGAGAGGGGAGCAGTGCCTGGCGCCCTGTGCGCAGCAGCGGGATGGACGGTCCCCGAAGATGGCCTTGCTGCCCACGGTAGTGTCAGGCCTGTGGCTAAAAGACCGCTTCGCCCCACAGCCTCCACCCCACAGCCCGCTCCTCGGCTCCGTGATCGCGGTCCTGGGAGATGCTGGTCCCCGAGGCTCCGGGTCTGGCAGGAGAGCGCCGCGCTCTCAAGGACCTCAGGACCTCCCGGGGAACCCCCGCCACCCCTCAGTGATTGTGAATCCACCTGCTGCTGGGACGTCCCCAGGGCTCTTAGTGAGTCCTGCACTGAGCCCGAGGATTGAGGGAACTCAGGGCCCACCCCTGTTTGGAATGGATTATGGGGCCCTGGGACCCGGTAAGTGGGGGGCCCCGAGATCTTCCAGGAGAGGGTCCTGCTGGTCAGCCCTGAAGGAGGTGGCACCGGAGTTGAGGAAACAAAGCCGTCCTCACCGGCTTATCCGGTCCGCCGTCTGCCCCCCGCGCCCCCCCCACGCCCCCCCGCGCTCCCTCTCGGGTAATTGCTTTCCCGGCATTCCAGGCCAGGAGGTCACCGCAGATCCTCTTCCTTCAAATAGTCTCCCGACATCAAAGCGGAAGGGCTGGAAGGTACGAAGGAGTGAACCGGGGAGGGTGCGCGGCTTCTCCGTGCTTTCATGTCTGGATGTGCAGGAATGCCGGTGGGCACGGCTCTTATCTCCCGCCTCCCCCACGCAAGGAAGGGCGGCGGGTGGGAGTGCGGTCTCCAAACGCAGTCTGGATTGGGACAGACAGCGGGGCAGGGGCTGCATGAAAGCGCGAGTCAAGGGCGAGATTTTTCAAGTTGAGATGGCGCGGTGGATAACAGGGGCGGATGGCACGGGCTGGATAACGTGGGGGATGACAGGGCCGCCTGAGCAATAAAGCATGCGCATGGTGGGGGGCGGGCTGATGGGTGGCAAGGAGGGAGCTCGAAGGGCACAACCCCGCTGAGCTCCGTTTTCTCGCCTGCAAAGAGCATCTTCGAGTCGGGCGTTTCCGCGGCTGAGATCCTCCCGAACACGTCTGGCCTGCGGACAAGGCGTTCCCTGCCGACAGCAAATGGCTCACTAAAGAGCTGAGAGCAGTTTCATGGTCATCGCCGGCCTCAGCCCGCAAAGCTCACCTCAGAGCTCACCATGGGCTGTGGGCCTCCCGGGGAGCCGTGGCAGAGACCACAAGCCTCAGGCGACAAAGCAAAGGCCCTGCGGCGGGCGCAGCGGGGGCCTCAGGAGGAGCCCTGGGTGGGCGGAGAGGACCTGCTGGGACGGTGCCGCCAGGGAGCCTCTGGGGCAGCGAGGACAGATGCTGGCGGCAGAGGCTGGTGCCCAGCCAGGTGATGGCATCAGAGGGCTGGGCAGCGCCCACGTGTGTGTTCCTGAATGAGCCGTTATAGCAGTGGGCACTCAGGGCTCAATGCAAGTTTGATTTTAAACGTTTCTCCGCATCTCCCCCTTTTGAATGAAATTCATATCCTTTTTTATAGTGCAACTTGGCAGTAGGCCTCAACAAGCTTAAATATGGTCACACTTCACCCAGAAGCTTTACTTCCAGGAACGTATTCCGAGGAGATGCAGGCTGACAGCCACCGTTAGCTGAGTGCTGTGCGCAGGCAGGACCACAGCAAAGCCAGCCTATGGTTTTATTTTGTTCTCAGCACCACGGAACGTCTAGGCGGAGGATGGTACCACTGCCATGCTGTGGTGAGAAAGGGGAGATCAGGAAAGGCTAGTCCATTTGCCTGAGGTTGCAGTGAGCAAGGGAGCAAGCCAGGGTTCGAACCCACGTCTCCGCGACTCAAAGCCTATTTCCAGCCCCTTACCATTTCCTCCCTCTTCCGGGACAAAGACGACGACTTATGTTTAAGGATTGATGGAACCAATCCCGTGGTTCCTATGCTCTAAGCGATGAAGACATGGACAGTGAGGGTGTAGAAGCCCGAGTGCCGAGGAAAGCTATTGCGACTGTTACGTTTAGCTGAAGAAGTATTGTGTACAATGCGAGCCTAATTTTGTGAAGAAGTGACAGTGGGTAGGTGCTAACAGAAAACATTGATATGTGTTATGTGTTAGTATTGGAATTGTGGATGATTTTAATCTTATTTATACTTTAAGTAGTTTCAAAATTTTCTTGGTGTGGCTTTTTTTAATCAGAAAAAGTAAGAAATGTCACAAAACAGTTTGCTTCTTATTAGTAGTGAAATTCTGGAGACTCCCTAACAGCAGAGGAAGGAAACACCCCGATCCGGCACCCAGGTGTCCGCACAACCATCCTGGCTGGTTTCCTCTCGGTCCTTCACCTGCGCGAGGCCTGTTTCATGGTTTATTTCAAATGGTGGTGTTCAGGGTTAAATGTGGGCAACGCAGTTTCCGTGGCGACGGGGAGCAAGCGAGTTCATTTCTTGCTCAGCGTCTCCTGCAGTCGGAGGCTGAGACGCGCGCTTTCCTGCTCCTCGTTGTGTTTGCAGCCACGCTGGCTCACTTTATAGATGCTCAATAAATACTTGCGGGGTGACTAAGGGGCGGGGGGGATTGAGTTTTGCATGATCTGAGCCGGAGTTTTGCAGGGATGAGTTTGGAGAGCAGGCGCTGAGGTGGGGGCAGGCGAGATGGGGGGCCGTGGGGGAGGATCTCGCGCTCACGGTTAGAAATTGAGATTTGACATATAAGGCCACTGGGACTGCGTCCGCTCTTCCAAGTGGGGATGTTACATGATTAAAACCAGGGAGCGGAAACACGGTTCTGGCAGCTGTGGGGGTGGAGGCTGGGCCCCAGCAGCAGAGGGAGGGCTGGGGCTGGAGGGACTGGGACGGACGGGCGAGACCCAACTGTGAATCCGGGACCCCACCCCGGGGCAGGTGGGCAAGGACCTGGAGCCAAGCCCTGGGGAGGCCCGTGCCCGCCCCGGAGACAGTGCCATTGAGGCAGTACCCCTCTCCCCCCCGTTCTGGCTGCCGGCTGCCGGGTGTACAGGAACAAATTTGTGGTGTGGAAGAGTTCCAGCCAGTCATCCATCACCCACGGCGAGTCCTTGCTGAGCTCTCATCACACGCTCCAGCCGCGCCCTTTCCAGAGAGAGTTCTGGAGGCGGGCCAGGGGTCTGCCCCGGCCTCGCCAGATCCTCCCCTGAACTTTGCTCCCTCCTTGCTCAGTTCCGTGTTTTCTTTGAATTCAGAAACAGCAACCAGCAACAGCTGGCAGCCCCTCCCTGCTCCGGCCTCGCCCTCCCCGTGGTTTGGCTGGGCGAGCGCGGGGCCCATCCTGGGGAGGGCTAACCTCCCGCTCAGGGCCCGGAGCGGGGCCCCAGCCCTGCCCTCTCTCTGCCCAGGGTTCCCGGGAGGCAGGGCTGACAGAGGACCTGGCTGCCTGCATCGCTCCTGTGCCTGGGGCACTTGGCACAGGGGGGCGGGGCCGGCCCGCACACCCAGGGCACATCAACGACTGTCCTGTCTGAGCCTTAGTTTCCTGACCTGCCAGCCCTGAGTGGCGGAGCCCGGGGCAGTGCTCAGCGTGTTAATTATCCGTGTGTGTGCTTCAACCCCCTTCCCGCATACTGTGCAGCTGCTGAGGGCGGGCTGCACATGCCGATGTCTTCCAAGATTTTGTGGGTGTTTTTTAAATTGTGTTTTGGATGCTATTGCTTGTTAAAACGTGAAGCATTTTATTTTTGTTCGTCCATAATACTGCCAAACACCAATGGAAAACACCATCACAAACCATCTGAGATCCTTGCCTAATTGGCTTATAAAATGTAACTCACGAGACACAGAGGCTCATTGAGAATGGAGAGGATGCCGCGGCACGACTTCATGCAAAGCTGGGCGGGGGGTGGGGGCGTGGGGGGGTGGGGGGGTAGGGCATCATCTCAGGGCCCCGAGGAATCGCCCAAAAAGACCTGGCGAGGGCTTGTGCTGCCAGCACACCCGTGTCTACCTGAGGCGCCCCCGGCACTGACCTGAAGCCCCGTGGGCTGCTGGGGGCAGGGGCTGGCGTAAGGCGACCTCGCAGCCCATTGGGCGGCACAGCAAGTGCCCTTGGGCCCTGGTTGCTGAGTGGGCGGTGGGTGTGGCCGGGATCACAGCGGGGGTGGGGTGAGGCACCCTTTCCCTGAAGGGTGCCCTCTCATCATCCCAGCAGCTTCAGGAGAGTGTACCGAGGCGGGCGAGGCCTTGCTGGGTGGCTGACCGGAGAGGGACCAGGTCTGACGGGGCCAGGCTCGCCCTGTGAGCACCCGGTGGCCCTGGGGAGGCGAGCGCAGTGAGAATTCCGAGATGGTGCTTACCCGTCCTCGCCCAGGACGCCCACAGGGAGCCTGGGCACCTGCCGATGGTCAGACGGGGCTGGGCAACCTGTCAGTGCTTCGTGTGACTGAGGAGCCCACCGGGCTTCACCGGCGCTGGGCTTTCCCAGCTGAGAAGGGAGGCTCCTGCGTCGGGCCTTTGCGCCTCGCTGGGGGCGGGGGCGGGGGGGGGGGGAGAGGAACTTACAACGTCTCGTCTCGCACGGAGCCTTCGGGCGGCGGCGTGGGAGCGGGAGGCTGCGTACCTGGCAGGTGAGGGCCAGCCAGCCAGCGGGAGGGACCTGGTGGCAGGAGAGACATGCCTGAGACAGCACACACAGCCGAGGCATGGGCTCCCGGGAAATGGGCCAGTTTTTCAAATAGAAACATCAACTCTTAAATAATGCTAACTTGGAATAACCGCTAAAAATGCTAACGTAAAGACGGCACATTTCTTTTTATTAAGGACACAGGGTTTTCTTCCCGAAGGTAACGCACAGACGTGAAAAGTGGGTGTCCGCAGAGAAGGAGCTGGAAGGAGGAACAAGTCCATCCTAAGCCACCCGCTCAGCGCTCGCCGTGGCCACGCCTGGGGCAGGCGTCAGGCGCAGGCGCTGGAATAGCCAGGCCGCCCTGGCGGCTCCACACCGAGCCCCACACAGCCCTCACGGCTCTGCCTCTGGAGAGAAGATGGGTAACTTGGTTGGAATAACTTGGGGATCCCTCTGGAGGCAGCAGCGCTCTGGGGAGTGTGCAAGTTTCTCCGGCCCCCAGAGGACCAGCAGGTGCAAGGACGAAGGCCATCTGTCCCCCGAAGGGGCAGTGACCCAGTTCCATTCCTCCAGGGGAATGAGGTCTGGAAGGGAACACAAGCCTCGGAACACCGCCCTCCGTGCCCATGGGCACCCTGAGCAGCCGGGCTCTGGCCCCCAGGACTGCGGTTAGCTCACCGGGCAGTGATGGCTTGGGAGGGGACGCTGCAGTGACCCGGGAGACGAGGCCGAGTGGGCTCCTGCAGCGAATTGAGCCCCGGCCGTCACTTGCAGGGCCTGTGACATGTGAGCGAGGGGCTGGGCTTATGCCGGCTACTTAGGGGCCACACAACAAATGAGGGGAATGGCTGAGGCCAACGTGTGAGTGGGAAGAACTGGGAGCCTCCTCACAAGAATGCCCGCCCCTCCACGGGCCGGACCAGGCCAGGAGGGCTGCTGTGGGTGATCAGGACACGCTAGGCACTGACAGATTGCACGCGTGAGCGGAGAAGGTCGGCTGTTGCACCCTGAGCCTCCAGTCGCCACCCCTGCTTGCTTTGTGGGCGGTTCCTGCTTGTAGCTGGGGGTCAGCCGAGCTCCCTGCCTGGGCACAGTGCCAGCAAGGCACGTCCAAGGTGCTCCCTGCATATATGTGACGGGGACGAGTCCAGAGCTGAAAGCAGCTGGGGCAGTAACTGCAGCTGCCAACACGCCTGGGCCAGGCATCTGGCTGGTTTATGGAAACTCAGACCCGCTGGCGGTGCTCACGCTGGGGTTTCACGGATGCGGCTGCTGTGGTCAGTCCCCCCGTCTCACAGAGCAGGGACACCGCCCTTCCTGGGGTCCCGCCCTGAGCGCCCCGCCCTGAGCGCCCCGAGGCGAGGTGTGGCTTGCCTCCCCTCTGGCCTCTGTTCCGTACAGCACATCCTTTGACCGACGGTGTTTCTAATCGAAGCTGTCACGTCCTCTTCTGTAGTTGGAACTGTCTGAAATGTGTTCCTGGGTCCGCTTTCTCCTTTGTCATGGTACTCTCTATACCTCAGTGTTCTCATCTGTGAAATGGGGGTGATCACAGTTCTCACCCCGTGTGGTTACTCGGTGGGTTACCTAAGTAAAGCACGCCAAGGCCATGGGACCAGAAAGTGCTCAATAGACATTAGTTGCCAATGTCACGTGCTATCATCATCATCACTGCATGTTTCCTGGAGCTCCTCCTGGCGCGGATGCTGGCGGACTTCCCTCCCACAGGCGAGGACGGTCAGCGAGAGCCCCACTCGCTTTTGGTGAGCAAAATGACCGAATCTCAGCAATTTCCTGTGCTGGCTAGTTCTGGCCATTTTCGTCGCTTCTGATGCCTGAGGGACGCCGGTCACTTCCGGCGTGCGGCTTTTCTTGGCGGTGGAGCTGGATTAAGTGGAATGGAGATATTAAGTGTCTGAGTGGTGAATAAGAGGAGCTCCCTGGGCCTGAGAAGAATGAAGGAGATTTGATTAACAATGTTAATAGTCTGGACTTCCCAGGAATTCCCTTTTGCCTGACTTCCAAATAGCTGAGTTGGTGAGGCATTTTATACGTGTTGAGGGTACGTTTTTTGCATGTTTGTAAATATGTTGTCCATCTCAGTGTTTATATCAGTAAAAACAAATAACAATGTTTATATTTAGAGTAGAATGATGACTGTGAACGTTCCTCGAAGCAGCTGTTATGTCATGGGGGTCAGACCTCGCTAGGGGTCGTTCACCTTCTGCCTCTTGTCTGTCCCCAGCCCTCCGCGAGCTGCTGGAGGCTCAGTGCGCCGCCTGCGGTTTCCTTCCGCAGATTCCTTGCTTGTTGATGTGTGGACTCAGGTGCTCATCCCTGAAGCGTGTTCATGGATGGCTCAGTAGGGGCATCAGCACCAAGAAAGCAGCCCCTGACCTCACAGCCCTCCTTTCAGCGGGGCAAACAGAAAATGAACTCGCAGATCACCCAGTGATGACCTGCGGTGATGACGGCAGGACAAAAACGGGGTCCGCAGGTCAGAGTGGAATGGAAGAGAGGGAGGCCGCCGCCCGGAGAGGGAGGGTGCCTCTCTGCTAAGGAAATGACGGAGCAGCAGCCTGAAGGTGTGAAGGCTGAGGCATGTGTGTCCAGGACAGGTGGGACGGGCAGAAGGGAAGCCAGTGTAAAGGCCCGGGGGTGCCATCTTGTTCAAGGGTGTCTTGAAGGACCGGAGAAACCCAAATTTTAAAAAGGGGGAGGATTTGAGATATTGACAAGGCCATAGACCGGGAACCCAGATCTGGAACAGTGAGGTGCCGAGGACAGTAAAGCACACGTTTATGCTTATATTTGTTTTAAGATAGGCCAGGCCCGGCAGGAAGGCTTTCTCTTGCTACCTGATTGGAAGTGGCTCTTGGAGCTCGAAGCAGAGCAGGAATCTGAGCTGCATCTCAGCTCTTCTCTGCCGTGATCAGTTAGTGGATTTGCCACGTCTTCCACGGGAGCGTGGCCTGTGGGCGGGGCAGGGCAGTGTGGGGCCTCTATTTGCCATCATGGAAGTAGACCGGTCCCAAGAGAAACACGTGTCTTACATTCAGTTGTCCTTGGTGGCTAAGACTGGCACAGAGCTGGGAGACAAGCCCCTGCAGTCATTCCTGCCCCCCAACCCTGACCCTGTCCACCCGCCGTGGCCTGGCCTCCTGCACCCCTGCCCTGACCCTGTCCATCCCCCATGGCCTGGCCTCCTGCACCCCTACCCTGACCCTGTCCACCCCCCCATGGCCTGGCCTCCTGCACCCCTGCCCTGACCCTGTCCACCCGCTGTGGCCTGGCCTCCTGCACCACAGCCCCCTGCGCTCTGACAGCTGCAGCGAGTGGGGAGGGCCAGGAAGGTCAGAGAGCTGTTCCAGAATGACTCCCATCCCCCAAGGTTCCTGGGAAGGAGACTAAAGAAGGAAGTTGGATTTTTATTGTTTATTCAGAAATGAAATGAATTATTTTAAAAATAATTTTTATTTATTGATTTTAGTGGGGGAGAGAGAGAGGAAGGGGGAGAGATAAAGAGAGAAACATCGATTTGTTGTTCCATTTATTTACGCATTCAGTGGTTGATTCTTGTATGTGCCTGACTGGGGTTTGAACCCCTAACCTTGGTGCATCGGGGATAATGCTCTAACCAACCTAGCTACCTGGCCAGGGCATGAAATGAATTCTTGAAACGGGGAAGGCCACCACTGCTGAGTTGGGGTTGCCCCGCTGTGGCTCGCAGTCCCCAGAGGAGAGCAGCTGACCAGTTAGCTTCTCTGGTCCTGGGGTCTGTAGCTGGAGATCAGCTGTGGGACTGGGCCTGCGATGACTTGCCGGTGTCGGTTCTGGGTCCTCGCCTGACAGACCTCTGAAACCAGGAAGTCAGAGGGTTGGCAGAGACTCCCTATCGTCAGGCCCACGCACCCTCCAATAGTGCCATCCCTTCCGCCATGACCCAAGGGGAGACGGTTGGTTAAGTGGGCAGTTTCAATCTAAAAGGGCCCCGAGGTGGCCAAGCTGGAGAGAAAAAGCAGGAAGCAATGGGGGGCGAGGAAGCGGGAATTTGCTTAACCCTGTAGGGAAGTGGAAAGAGAACATGAAGATTTGGGTAAAGTAACTTTCAACTCAGGTGGGCCTGGAGGCTGGAAGGCGGCCCCATGCATTTCCAGACACTGACCACCAGGGGGCGCTTGAGTTCACAGCACTGTCTGGAGCAGGTGGGTCCGGTGGTGGCACTGGGCAAGGGACAGAAGTTGGCTTCGGAGACGGAATCCCAGGGAGGTCATCTGGTGACGCGGTGCTCTCCGTGACGGCCGCTATTTTCAAACGCCACGGCCAGCACACTGTCCCTGCGGAGAGGGCCTCGTTGGAGGCTCTGCCTTGGTGAGGCGGGTGGGCGCCTCCCTTGCACTCACCCAGGGCTGCCACCAGACATTTTATTTTTAAAATTTTCACTAGAAAATGATTTCTGCGCCTGACACGAAGGGCCTCCTTTGCAGTTTGGTCTTTCTTCAGTGTGGCCACCGGGCACTCCTGTGAGGTGTCGGCAGTTAGGACGTCTGAGCCCCCTTTCCTGTGTCTAAGGGGGCTCCTCCCTCTCCTCCCAGGCGGGTGCAGGCAGGGCTCTCCGCCCGACCAGACACAGGTGCAAACTGGGCGCCCACGTGGGGCTCAGGCATGGCTTCCTCTGGCTCCTTTGGCTGGGGTTGTGGCTGGTGAGAGTGGGAAGAGAAACAGGTGGCTGGTCCCTTCCGACCCCCCTAAAGGCACAGTCCGGGGCTGTGAACCAGGGCTGAGGCCCAGGGGGTCCCAAGGGTACAACACCTGAGACAGTGGGTGCGGCCCGCGTTTCGGGCCAAGCCCTTGTCTTTCCCAGGGGTACACATCGGGTGTTTGTGGACTTAAATTTCCAGGGGCTCCAGGGGGCCTGTGATCCAGCATTCACAGCGAAATCCCGGGTGAGGTTGAGGCCTGAGAAAAGTTATGTATCAGCCAGAGCCAGGTTCGGGGACGGAAGCCGACCAGTGACTGAAACGGCGAGAATTTCATACAAAGAACAGTTAACTAGGCATCACGCGGTTACCTAGGTCACAGAAAGGCCGAGGAGGGCACCAGGTCATCGTAAATGTAACAGCTGCAGGAGGTCCCCTACTTTAGTTCAACAAAGGGAAGGCGGTGGAATTCAAAAACTCAGGACCTGATGCAGAGGCTGTAGATGGGGCTGGGCTCCGAGGCGGATACCGGGGAGCAGCCACGAGGGGGAAGGTGCAAACGAAGGCTGGGCCAGGAGTGGGCAAGGAGACTTGGGAGGGACCCAACCCGTGTTTCCCCCCTTTCCTATTTGTTATTGTTGATGCTTCAACAGGTTTGATGACCAACCCCCCAGCTGTCAGACTGGCTGCCTGGGTTCCTGACCATCACGCTGGAGAAAGTTCCTTGCAGATGGCAAGCCAGGGGTCTCTGGGCTGCCCTCCACAGGGGAGGCCCCGGGAGCACCTGCCCCGGAGCTGCCACCCTCTTGTGGACACATGTGGTTCTGCAGGAGGGCACTGTGCCCTGCTGGCCGGCTGGGGCTTCACCTGCCGCCCTGAACTTCAGGGTGGCCCTTTGATCCCCTGATCAGATGAAGTGATGATGTCTTTCTTCAAAAGGAATAAAAGTCTCATCACTGAGATCTCTACTCGCTGTTGAGAAAACCTGACGGCCTACGTGGCCAGGAGCGGACTCCACAGCCGGACATCGGCCTGGGGCCGCAGGGCCCTGCTCACCCGGGCAGCAAGCGCTTTGTAAAGCATCAGGTGGTGAATACTTCAATCTGCGACCAGGCCAGCCCTCCTTGCCACACAACCCTGCCACTGCAGTTGGAGAGGAGACATGGGCGGGACCCAAAGCAGAGAGCAGTCTGTGTTCTGATACAACCTTATCACTGAAATTTTGTGCAATTTTCATGTGTCACAAAATATTCTCCTTCTATTTTAAACATGCTTTTATTGATTCCAGAGAGGAAGGGAGAGGGAGAGAGGGACAGAAACATCAACCATGAGAGAGAATCATGGATTGGCTGCCTCCTGCACGCCCCCTACTGGGATTTGAGCCCACAACCTGGGCATGTGCCATGACCAGGAATTGAACCCTGACCTCCTGGCTCATAGGTCAATGCTCAACCACTGAGCCACACTGGCCAGGCTCCTTTTGATTTTATAAAATTAAAAGATAAAAACCGTTCTTAGCTTGCCGCCTTACAAAAGCAGGCAGCGAGCTGGGCTGGGTCTGTGGTGAGTCCACGAGGCTTCGGTCCCAGTCTGCACAGGCAAAGGCACGCTGGGCCGTGTGAGCTGAGCAGCGGTGCACCTTCTGCCCCACCTCGACGTCCCGGGAATGAGCTGTGCCCGTGGGGTCTGGCCTTGGCCAGCGAGCTCTCAGCTCCCACTGGGACAGGTTTCAGCGTTTCTGTGGGAGAGATTCCTGCTCCAAATCTCCCCTCTTCCTCTCTAGACAGGGAACCTCATTGTCATTCAGGTCTGAGTTTCTGGTTCTCTCAAATCGAGGTACTCACAAACCGAACCCGAGGCGTAGGCGAGAGTGGCCCGTATACCATCTCCTCACCACTAAGCCCAGCCCCTCAACCCACTGAAAAGAGGGTGGGTTCAGTGACAGTGTGATTCTGGGGTGTTTTCCCAGGAACTGTCCTTTTCTTTTAAAACTTCACCTGAGGGTGTTTTTTAAATTGATTTTTCTTAGAGAGAGAGGGAGGGGGAGAGAGATGCATACGAGAGAAACATCGATGGGCTGCCTACTGCACCCCCTCCTGGGAATTGAACCCGAAGCCCTTCGGTGCTTGGGGTGCTGCTGCGACCCGCTGAGCGCTGAGCCGCCCTTTAGCAGCAAGCTGCGCCCGTGCTGCCCTGACACGGGGCGCGCAGCTCCTTGTGTCCCGGACGTTCGGCCCACTCGTTGGAGATGGAAGCAGAGAGGGGACATGAGGACTGCAGGGGCTTCAAAGGCTCCTGTGGGGAATGAAAGAGCAGTTCTGAGCAGCACTGCCTTTTGGGTTACAAGCGGAGATTAGGCCTGTCTTTCTGTTTTATTGCTGTGGGAGAAGAAATTCCGGAGGACCTCGAGCACCAGGACCTGGCAGATGGGGAGACGGGCTGCAGGCGGGCGCCGCCACCGCAGTTTGTCTCCCCCGCTTTGAACCCTGTCAGCATCTGCTTTTCCTTCTTCCCTCCCCGCCTGTCAGCAGCTCTGACTGGGCCGGAGCGGACAGAGCTCCGCAGGCACAGGTGTGTGGGCCCGGAGACGGCATGGACAGGTGACGCCACGTGACATACGCCCGGCAGCCCAAAGGGACCCGAGGAGGCCCCCATGGCCTGCTGGAGAGCATAGGAGGAGGGGCAGCAGGCAGGTGGCAGGGAGGGCAGGCAGGTGTGCAGGGCAGGCGTCTGGGTGAGGTCCCCATCACCATGGGGCAGGGTCAGTGCTCGGAGTTAGTGTCGGGGAGAGGGCGGGAGGCCAGAACAATTTGTGTGGCTGGTTGTGAGGAGAAACTTGGACTCTTCTGGGGCCAGGGCTCTGTCAGAGGGCCCGCCCTGCATGCCTGGGAACCTGCAGTGACGATACGATGCGGGACCGCAGGGCGGCCGCCCGGGCTCTCGTCTGTGAAGCAGGGGTTGGGCTGGCTGAGCACAGGTGCCTGCAGGCTGCCTTCCCACCACCGGCTCTGTGTTTCTGCTCAGGAGGCCAGCACCGTGTGAGGCGCTGGGGAGACTGGCTGCCCGTGGGGTTGGGGGGTGGGGAGATGAGGCCACTGCCATGTCTGCAAGTGAGTCAGTGGGAAGCCAGAGCCAGCGCTGGGAGAAAGCTGAGCCGCCAGGAGCGCTGACGGTGTCCTCCCCTCCACCCTGCCCAGATGTTCTGGGAGGTTCTGGCAGGGATCCGGGCACACCCACTGTGTTCGGGCCAGCAGGGCAGGCAGCGAGCTCCACTACCTGGCTCTCAGCTGCTGGCACAGAACCAGGGTGGGGGGCAGTCATGGCGAGGCCTGCGGGCTGCCGGGCGGGCGCCCTGCGGCCAGGACGGATCGGAGGCCAAGCTGTGGTCACGGACACTTGGCAGCTCCAGCCGGACGGAGTGCTTTCGGGCTGACGCTCAGGGCGGACCTCCTCCGCTGCGTGTGAAATCCATGAGCTAATGAATGTGCAAACACTTGGAAGGTCACCACACATCCCTTGCACCATCCCTCCTCTCCCCCTGCCCTGTGGCTGCCCTGCCATGTCCCCGCTCTTGCTCTTCGGCGCCTCTCTCCTGCCTTCCTCCCCCCTCACCACTGCCAGCACTGAGCTTTGCTGGCTGCGTCTCAGAGGTGACTTGTCTATTCCTCCCCGGGTGTTCATGGCTGCTTCCCTGCGCTGGTGCAGGCCCTGGTTTCTGGCTTATGCTAGAGTAATAACGTCTGTCTCTTTAATTGTCAGCCACACGGCGACCAGGTGTCCTCATTGCAGACCACACCTTGTCATCTTACTCCCCAGCCCCAGACTCTCACAGGCTCTCTGCTGCCTGCAGACTAACAAGCTCACAGGCCCAGGATTGAGACCCTGCTTGCCCACCGCCCTGTTGCCAGAGATCCTCGGATTCACCTGGGCTCCGCCCTTTGTGCGTTCCCCGGGCCATCTGCCCAGAATGCCTGATGAATCCCCCCGCCCCCCGCCCATTTTTCAAGGCTCAAAAAGGGTTATAGATGAATAACTCATTGGATAAGAAACATGGGAAGGGCTATATTTTAGATGCATCAAGTAATCCTTTTTCATCATCTCAGTAATGTATTCACACCACAGATATTCATGTTGTGCGAGGTTGTGCTGAGGATTGGGGAAAAAGGCTCAGTTTGCCTAGTCGGCACAGAGGTCTGAAGCTATGGGATTGAGGCTACACTTCCTTTTTTGGCTTACGCAAGCCAATTCACAACCACAGCTCTAATACTGGTGCAACATATCTGTGGAGTGGCTGTTTCCCTTTTTGCTCTGGCTACCAGGAAGCTCAAAGGCAATTTGACTCTCAACCACAGTAACTGTTGGCTCGTGCAAACAGTCACACAGAACAGGTGCCAAGTGTTGTTCAGAACTATGTTGGACGAAACTGTGGTGAGTAAGACGGAGACGTCGCTCCTGCCTCAAGGGACAGGCAGCTCTTAACTCACGATCAGCATATCTGCATTATGTATTTTCCCTACTCCTGAGCCCGTTGTCCTATTTATTGTTTTTTTGTTTATATCTTGAGTTTTATGTTACTAAAATTCTTCTCAGAAGAGGTGAGACTCAGTCACTATATACAGGGCAAGGCAGAGGAGGTTTACAGTTGTGAGTACACGAAACACAGAATTTATTCTTGTATCATTATTTATTAATTATTGTATTATTTTCTATATGAACAACTGTAAGCCTACTTTTGTACACCCTTAAAGGCAAAAATGTCTCAATACTGACAACGAGGTCACAGGTTTCATCTCTATGGTCCCGAGTTGTGTATTTTTGTCCTTTTATTACAGACTTTCTCCTAAAGCCAACTGGACGTACAAATGCAATCAATCCACACTTTGATGTGCGCCTCACAATTGCGTGGGGCTTCCCTTTCCTGTCTCACCTTGTAAACTCAGAGTGACATTTAATATCCGATCACAATTAAATAGTAGCCCCAAGTTATTGTTTTGGGGGGTGATTTGCTTTTCTGTTCCTGGTGTATAACTTTAATTAAAAAATCCATTTTGTATTCATTCTATTTGCATGTCACCTCAAACCCTTTTTGGAAAGTGGGTGGGATATCATCCATGAACGATTATCTGCTGAGTGAACAGGAAGCACCCACAGGCAGAAGGGAGGGGTGTGCAGGGTCAGGGCTGAGGGTGCCCCCAGTGTCCTCTCAGCAGCCACTGGGATTTAATGTCCTTGGTGGGTGGAGGTACAGGTGGGTCCCTTCCTTCCTGGAAATGCCTGGAAGTAGCCTGGGTTGCTGGCGGTGGGCTCCGCATCTGCTCAGCACAAAGCTGCCCCTGTGCTGGGCATTGCCCACGTGGGAGCTTGCTCAGAGCTCCAAGCGCCTCGGGCTGCTCCACTGGGCCTGGTGCCTGGGGACCTCTGCCTAAGCCACCTCCACATTCACTGTGTGGCACTGAGGTGTGGTGGGCACTGAGGTGTGGTGGGCACGAGGACCAGGGCCTGGGGTCCAGATGGTGACAGCCTCCACCTCTTCACACATCTCTCAGTTTAGGGGCCCGGGAATTCACTGTTTGCACCCCCACCCCCATTATTTCAAGGTTCCAGGTATTTGGTGTGAAATGTCACATACAGATGTCAAAGGTGGGGCTTGTGAGAGCCCAGTAGTGAGAGGCTTATGCAGGAAGCCTGCAGTCTGGGGACTTGTTACAGAGCATGTGGGATTATCCCCAAAGAAATTCCTTCACAGTCAAAGACTGTCTTCAATTTGGTTCAATTCCTTTTAACTGAAGTCACAGCTGGACCCCTGCACCTCATCACATATCCGTGCTTGTCCAACGATGATGATGATGATGGCGGTGGTGATGATGATGGTGATGGTGGTGATGATAATGGTGATGATGGTGATGGTGGTGGTGATGGTGGTGTTGATGGTGATGATAGTGGTGATGGTGATGATGGTGGTGGCAGTGATACTGATGGTGATATGATGGCTGTGACAGCAACTGAAGTTCATGGAATCTTATTATGTGCCTATCACTGTGCTAGGTATTTTGTTTGTATTATTTCATTTAATATGCAAAGGAACACCCCAATTATTCCCCAGTTTACTCAATGGGAAAACTGAGGCTTATAGAGGTTAAGGAATGCCCAAAGGCCATCATAAGTGGCGGAGTCCGTGAGCAGCCCCGGGTTGCCTCTAACCTGCAGTGCCCCTCCCAGCCGCGACGACTTTCCTTCAGACGCTGTCCACTCCTTCATGGGGAGGCTGTAGGGGACCAGCCATACATTTAAACATCAGCTTAACCAGATTGTTAGATGTTTCACACCTGACATCTCTGTTATGAGAGAAATACGTTCTTCCTTTCTTGTACATATAAGCAACCTGGAGCTGGAGAGTTGAGTGATTCAAGATAGACAGCAAATGAGATTTTAAGAAATTATTGACACTATTACAGATGTCTCCACCCTCCCCCTTTTCCTGTCTCCCCCGGCCCCCGAGCCCCCTTCCCTCCGGCCATCCTACACTGTTGTCTGTGTCTATGAGTTACGCATATTTGTCCTTTGGCTAATCCTGGATTTGAACTCAGATCTCTCTCTTTCCATCATACCCACGACAGACTGAAATTCAGGGCATTCTCTACTCAGTCATCAAGTATTCCTTGCCTCTCTCCGGTGTGCCCGGTGCAGGTAAAACAGGTGAACTTGACGCTGACCCTTCTCTGAAGGAGCTCACAGTCCAACAGGGAGATGAGTGGGCGGGTAGATGATCCTCCTACAAGACCCATATACGGTGCTTTAAAGGGCGCCTTGGCCTGGCCCATGTCCCCTGTGCCTGGGCCATCCTTACCCTGTTGGCGGGAGATCCACATTTGCCTGACTTCCTCCTCTTCCGGAAGCTGCTTTGGGATGCCTCTGCCTCCAGGAAGAGTGGAGGCACCTGGTCCTCCAGCTCCTTTGAGAGGTCTGACTGCCCACGAGGACCAGGGCCTTTGGCCAAGAGCCCAGAGGCCAGGCGAGTCTGCGTTCCGGTGTGCCCCCGCGCCAGTCCCTGGCCGCCTCGGGAGGGCCACACCACGGGAGGCGTGTCACATGTCTGGTTATTTTCCTCTCACTTGAAATGCACTTTGACATTTTCTAAGAAACCAGTAACACAATTTTCCCTTAATAAAACACAGAAATGAGAGCAAGAAAGGGAAAGTCAAACCGTGTTGCTGTCTTCTCCATCTGCGGCGGCGTCCCTGCTGCCTCCCCTCCAGCATTGGTCTCTCCCTGAATCTCAGCCACAGACTCTCAGGGCTGTTAGTGTCGCCTCCATGTTTGCTGCCTCAGAAAGGGGTGGCTCCATGGCTGGGCTGCACATCTCGGGACCCTGTGACCTGGGGGACCTTTTCAGTCCCCTCCCATGTCATCAAAAAGGTCCAATGATAGTGGCTGAGTTTACGGTGGAAAACCACCAGGCCTGCTCAGGAGGGACTCTGCAGAGGGGACGGTGCCTGCCCACCCCCCGACGTTATGGTGTTGGCTAAAACAGAAGGGAAAGGATATGGGCAGGGGTGGCACTGAGCACCCCCAATACACTGGGAGAGGTCAAATAACCACAGAAGAGAAACCTTTATCGGTTCAGACACATCACTTAGACCAGTCTGCACCTGGACGGATTCTGAGAATCACCTGACGAGGACCTGCGGGTTTCCCTGCACCCCCCCCCCCAGCACTCCCACCCCCTCTCTGCCCACAGCCTGTTTGATTTCACAAACTTCAGACTATGAGGGCCTTACAGACCATGGAGTGCAGCCCCTCATGCCAGGAGCGAATGCTGTTGTCCAGGGGACACGGTGGCCTCTGACTCGAGAGCAGAGCTGGGAATGGAGCTCAGCCCTTTGATTTGGTTCCGGACCCAGCGTGTTCAGTGTGCTCTCACCTCCCTGGCAGCTCCCCCCGCAGCCCCCCGCAGGGAGCATACTGCACACACCAGTGAAACAAACAGTGTTTATTCATCACAGATCCGTGGCCTGGCTCTGCACAAGAACCTGGGCTTCATGGCATGACTGTGAGCCAGTCTCATCCCGCAGGCGCCCGAGGCCCACCAGCAGGGGAAGACGCTTCACCGAACACGGGTGACGGAGAGGGAACATCCCTCCCCTAGTTCAACACGTTTCATCTGTGCAGGACCTTCGGGGAATCCCAAACTCTGCTGGGCACTTACAAATGTTCCTTATGACGGTATGTGCCCTGTCTAACTTCTATTTTATATATTATCCCAAGAGTACTTGTACTTCTTGTTTTTCCCACACCCCACTCTTCCTGGGGTGGCAGGTGCCAGGGGACATGCCACTAGCCACCTGGGCACCTCGAGAACTCGCCCAGCCCTGCGAAGACTCACAGACACACAGGAAAGGATGCTTGTTCTGCCCATGTCAGAGGTTTGCTGGGAAGATGGAGCAACATCGTGCAGTGAAAGGACCTGAAGGTAGAAGCCGCACTCCAATGTAAAGCCTGAAGTTCTTTGACCCTTTCCACAGTGTCTCTGAAGCCATACGTGTGTCTGCTGGCAGGAGGCACGTGCAGTGGCCAGCGGGGTCACCACCCCTGGGCCCCTTGGAGCAAGGGTTGCCAGCAACTTAAAAAAAAAGCTGACCGTGTCCTTGGAGAAGGTAACAGAGCATGTTTGCTAAGTGGCATCTTGCCTGCGCAGGTTCACTTTGCCATAGTGCCCGGCGATTCTAATGCAGTCCTGTCAGCACAGTGAGAGGCCTGGGGAAGCCTGGTGAGCCGGACCTTCCTGGGGTTCTCAGGTGCACCCTGAGCCCCACTCTCCTCACCTGTGATGATTGGGATAATAACTTCTCCACCTCAGAGGGTTGTTGTAGAGATTAAATGAGTTAACCAAGCTCCTCACAAAATAAATGCTGGCGAAATGTTAGCCAGCTTCATGCTTTATGGACTGTCCATCTGGGCCCAGCACCATGCGGGCCTTCTGGACACACAGACCATTAGGACCCAGTTTCTGAGGCTAGGGGTGCATGCCCCCAGATACTTTGCTTCCCTCTTGGGAACATCCCCCTTTGGTTTCGTGCTCCTTCCAGTGTCACTGCAGCTCCTGTCTGAGTCAGATCCCCCCTGGGCTGCCCAGGAGCCTCATCCAGGCTTCCTCATGGATCCCATGGCATCTGCACCAGCCGTCCCCAGTGGGTGAGCGGGTTTCGAGCCCAACCTCGGAACTCGAGGGGCCCTCTGGGTGACCAGACGGGGCTTGGAGAGCTGGGAGCTCATGGGAGGAAACTACGCTGCAAGTGGCCTCCACGCGCGCCCCGCGCCGCCCGCGGCCGGCAGGAGGGCTCTGCAGCTTGCTCACTTGCAGCGGCGTGCGGGCCCGCGGACCCGGTGGCGCGGGGAGCCCGGTGCAGGCCCGCGCGCCCCCAGGAGGCGATTACACGTGGAGGGAGGAAACTTGGCGGCCGGGGAGGTCTCCACGGCCGTGGGGCGCGCCCGGCAGAGGCCTCGCAGCCGGCTCGGAACGGGAGCGCGGCGGCCCCTCCGCGGGACGCGCTCCAGCCCCCTCCCCGAGCTCCCCACCCTCCCGACGCGGCGCTCTCAGCCGCCGCCCGGCCCAGCGGCCGGACCCGCCCGGGCAAACGGGGCCCGACCCGCACCCAGGACCCGGGCCGCCGCTGTGCCGCCCCGTCTCCGAGAAGCGTCGGCCCTCCCTTCGCCTCCAGGAGTGTCTGGGCGGGCGGACGTCCCGAGAAGGCCGCCGCCCGCGGCCACGTCCCAGCCCGGCCCGCGCGCCGAGGAGCGGGCTCCTTCCCGGGCGCGCCCGAGCCGGCCGGCGGCTCGCTGCAGCCTCGAGGGCCTCCGCCTCCCGGGCCGAAGCTGGTCCCGCTCCGTCCGCGCGGCGAGCTCGCCCGTCAGGTAGGGGAGGCGGCCGCGCGGGGCTCCGGCTCGGGCGCGCGTTTCTGAAAGTTGATTTGAAATGCAGCCAAGAGTGCGCGGCCGGCGCGGCTCCGCCCCGAGGCGACTCCTCTGCTCCGGCAGCCGTTCCCGGCACCGGCGGGCGGCGGGAGGACGCCCCGTGCCAGAGTGGGGACCGCTGCTTCGCCGTCTCGGCTGGGGCAGGTGAGGGCGCCCGGGTCGTCCGGACGCGGGCCGTGGTGGAGGTCGTGGTCCCGCGTGCCCGGGCGTTTCACCCCATCCCACCCGAGAGCTGGGTTTCGGGGGGACGCCCCCGGGGCCCACGCAGGGGAGGTTGGGCAGGCTCGGGCGGCGCGGGAACCCGGGCTGGGCTGGGACCGGGTGGGGACGGGGGCAGGGAGGAGGAAGCGCAGTTGGGGGCGGAGGCCTGAGTACAAAACGCGTTGACTTCGAGTGAAGTCAGATCAGTTGGAGCAGTTCGCGGTGACTCGCCTCTCCGCCCACCCCGCGCTCCTCCTGGCGGCCTCTGCCCTGCGGCTCCTGCTCGCCCCGGCCGCTCCCCGCCGTTCCCAGGAGTGCGCGGCGGGTCCCGGGGGCGCGGACGCCCAGCGCGGCGTTTCCAATCCTCCGCAGGTCCCCGCGGCCCGGCCCGAACATGCTGGACGGCCTGAAGATGGAGGAAAACTTCCAGGGCGCGATGGAGACCTCGGCCTCCTTCTCCTCGCTGCTGGGTGAGTGCTCGGGCCTCGCGCCCTCGGCGCCCCGCTCTCCGCCAGGCCCAGGGCTGGAGCCCGCTCGCTGGGACGCGCTGCGCAACCGGGGAGCCAGCGCCCGCTTCCTGCACTCAGCTGAGCGCCCGTCAGTCCGCCGGCTCCAGACCGACCGGGGACTTGGCCTCGCGCGCGGGCACCGCAGTCCCCAAAGCCGCCGCTCGCAGGCGTTTGAGTGACAAGTGATTCACAACAACCAGCGCCGGGTTTTAATCTCGAGCTGATCGACGTCTCTCAAATGCCGCCCTCTCGGCGGCCTGGAGGCGCCGAGGCCGAGGCCGGGCGCCCGGGTTCCAGGAGGCCACTCGCACTCACCGACTGCAGCCCAGGCCGGGCCTCCGCCGGACCACAGGCTTCCGGGCCGGTGGGCAGCGCGGCCCGGATTAGCCTGCGCGGCGGGGCCCTCGCCTCGGCCTTAACTGGAGCCGGAGCTCGTCCCGCTCCCCGGCCCCTTCGGAGGGACCGCGGGGATGGCGCGCCCCGGGCGCACCCGGGACCTCACCCGCCCAGTCCGCCCCTTGCACCTTTCAGGTTTGGGGAGCGGGCGCTTCGTTTGTTGGTAAGGGAGGCGTTTTCGTTTTGTCCTGTACTTCGCGTCACTCGGAACCGCTAGCGCGGGTGAAGGCGGAGAGGAGCAGTTCGGGGGAGAAGCCCATGGAGGGGAGCAGCCCACGGAGGGGAGCCCCGCAGCTCCCCAGAGAAAACAGCCTCCCGCGCCGCGTCCTCTCTTCCAGGGCCCGTCCCGAAACCTCCCGACTGCAGGCGGCCGGGAGGCGGGCAGGGCTCGGCTGGCAGGCCCTGGCGCGGGCGCGCCTCCGCCTGAAGCGGGCAGCGGGGTGCGCCCTGGGCTCCAGGGGCACGTCCCCGCCAGGCGTCGGGCAGAAAGAGTAGAGAACGTCCGTCCTGAGAAGCGTCTGGCCGCTCCGCCCAGCCTGCCCGCTGGGGCCCCGGGCGACCCGGCTCTCCAGCCCGGCGGCTCGAAGGGGAAGCGCCGGGTGTGTAACTGGGAACCGGGAAGGGCAGGTCCTAAGGGACCTCATGCCCAAGGCTAGGTCCCCGGGCAAGGCCTCCTCTCAGCGACCGTGAAATGTGCCAACAAAGGCGACCAAGCCCCCCGCCCCCATCCCCAAAACTAAAGGACCCAAACAGGAGTCCGAGGGGCAGGACCCAGAGGGCCGGGCCGCTGAGTGGGTCTGGGTCGGATCGCTCTCTCCCGCGGCTGCTGAGCCCGCAGGCTTCCCGGATGCACGGCCTCCTGCGGGCAGCACCTCCGCCGCTTCTCCGCTCGGTTTCCCCTCCCCTTTCTGTTGATGCCTCCTTAGGAAAAGCCGTCTGCAGTTTGCACAGCGGCCCGGACGCAGCAGCTCGGGCTCATGGGTTTGAACACTGAGTTTGCCTGGTGTGAGAGGGCGTTTTTCTGTACGCGGGACTTTTTGGGACGAAAAGAAAAAAAAAAGTCAAGTCTTCTCTCAAAAAAAAAAAAAACACCTAGAACTTCGTTTTAGCAAAAGTAAGACAAAAAAAGTTGTTTTCATACACGCAGGTTTAGTGAGAGTCAGTGGAGACTCAGAGGGCGCGGTTTCAGGACCGATACCCCGGAGCCGGGGGCGTCGCTATTCTGTAGTTTCGCAGGACGCGCAAGCCCGGGGAGGCCTGATAATTAAAGCCACTCTGAGACGTCCCCTCCCTCCGCGAGCACAATTTAAACCCTCCGACTTTCTCAGAGGTGTCGCCTGGTTTGGCTCTTCTGTCTCCAAACCTGGCTGCGAGGATCACACGAGGCTTCCCGTGGTGGGGCTCGGGGACCTCCGCGGTGTGAGCGCTGCGGGCGCAGCCCCGAAGCGGCGGGGTGGCCGTGGTCCCGCAGGAGGCTCACCGGGAACCTTTGTCGCTGCTGCAGGCCGAGCGGCGAGCCCCAGGTCGGTGTGCGAGGGCTGCCAGCGGGTCATCTCGGACCGGTTTCTGCTGCGGCTCAACGACAGCTTCTGGCACGAGCAGTGCGTGCAGTGCGCCTCCTGCAAAGAGCCCCTGGAGAACACCTGCTTCTACCGGGACCGCAAGCTCTACTGCAAGTACGACTACGAGAAGTAAGTGCTCGGCGCCCCGCCGCAGCGGGGAGCCCCCGGAGCGCCGAGAAGCTGGGTGCCCGGCCCCCACCCTGCACACTCCCGGGAGGTGGAGAAATGCGCAGCGACACCCCGCCGCCCCTGGACTCGCTGGGGAGGCTCCCCTTTGTGGTCGGCGGGCCCCCTTTTCAGTCCTCTCAGGGCCCCTGCCTCAACTTGGGACGCCCATCAAGCTCGTTCCCTCCAACCCCCTTCCCTGGGGTGCCCTTCGGGCAGCCGGTGTCTCCTGGCCGGTTCCCAGCCCACCTTACCCACCCGTCTGCGCTCCCCACACGCCGATGCCAGGGGCGAGGCTGCTGGATCCCGAGGCCCCAGTCCCCTGCGCGGTCTCCCCTGGCTC
Source organism: Ia io (assembly GCA_025583905.1). Taxonomy (NCBI): domain Eukaryota; kingdom Metazoa; phylum Chordata; class Mammalia; order Chiroptera; family Vespertilionidae; genus Ia; species Ia io. Next base: position 2,368,752 of record JAJQQW010000022.1, on the reverse strand, counting down.
TGCCCACTGGGGTCCCGACAGACTGCGCTCAGACGTGGCGCTGCGGCCCTCGGAGCGTCCGTGCACACCCGTTTGTCTTTCCCCCACTCTGCCTTTCCCCCTCCCGCCGGTTCCGCAAGCCCCTCCGCCGCGGGGCTGCTGGGCCACCCGTGGGCCTGACGCAGTCGGGTGTTCCATCCCGCCTCCTCCCGATCCCCGGGGCGTGCGTTTGGGCCACGAAGCAGGGGAACTTCCCTCCTGCGTACCGGAGCGCCCCGTGTGCTGTGAGGTGGAGTAGGAGACGGAATTTGAGAAAGCGGATTCCCCGGAATCTGGACTCCGTGCTGCCTGAAGCCTGGGTGAGGCTGGGAGTGCCTTGGGGCTGGCTTTGAGGAGCTAAGCGGAGGAGGACTGCTCTCCTGGTCAAAATGGCTAATAACAGGGACGCTGACTTCACAGAGCCTCAGAGGGTCCTGAGGGGCACAACGCGGCTGAGGCCGAGGCCTGTGTCTGTGCCCCGGGCGGGTCTGTGTGGCGCGGGCGCGGGCGCGGGAGCCTGCGGGAGAATTCCACATTGGTCGCTGGTGAAGGAAAGGGCCAGCGCTCTAAGGGTGGTGGAGGGGGTTCGTGTGCTGGAAAGCTGTGGGGTCCTGCTGCTAAAGACACACAGTGAGGGGGTGCGCAGCAGTCTCCATGGAACAAAAGCACCGGGAAAACGAACGTGTTCCTCTCCGTGTCGCCGTGTTTGGGTTTCACTGTGACAAAGCTGTGAAGCCTGTGAGCCCACACCAAATACTTTCCTGCCACTCAGTGCTGCTTCGCATGATACACTTGAGTTCACCCCATGTGGATAGAGTGCAGGGCATTGGATGTGTTTTGAAAAGATACCTTGACATTTTCAGCACTAAAAACACGTGTTTGGTTTGGGGTGAGCTGGACAATGCAGAACAGTATAGAATGAAAGCGCGTGTCTGCGCCGGCGTGGCGGTTATGGTTGGCACTAAAGACGGAGGCCTGTGTCTGTCCCCGCCGTCTGCTCGCTGCTGCAGTGTCTGAGCGAAGGCGCGATGTTTAGGTGATTGAGCAGATTTTGCCCACAGGAGTCTCACCTCCGGAGAAAGCTCCTGTCTGACCTCTCGCTTTCCGCCTGGAGGGGGTGGGATTGTGCAGACCCAATCTTTATCTTTCTGCTTATCGACGATTACCGAAATGTCCACATCGTTGGGCAGAACACTAGCAGATTCAACAGCATTGGAGCTTAGGGAAGGGATTTGGGTTGTGAATTCCTATTCTGTTTGTTAAAAAAAAAAATCAGAAAAGGCTTGAGGGTCAACACAGCTGTGTGGCTGGTGGTCTCCTTTAAGAAGCCAGGCTGTGTCGAGAGGAAGCTGTTGTAGGCCCTTCACACAACCGTGTCCTCCACCTCAGCCCCAGGCTTGGCGGTTGGCTGATTAGCCCACTTAGGGTCCCTTCTCCCCTCGAAAACCGTTTCTGTGGAGAGAAAATTGCAGGATCAGTTAGCCAGCTGTTGGCCAGAGCCAGGAGGCTTTGGAGAGGAGGGCGAGCAGCCACGCTGTTCAGAGAGACGGCGATGGTGCTGGGAGGGCTTCCATTTTAATTCCAACCAACGTTTCGGAAACGCAGATGTCCGAGCCGGGTGCTAGGACGCTGAGGCTCCTTGCCTGTGCCCCGCCTGTCAGTTGCTTTTTTGGATTAATTTTATTCCCCCTGTCCCCCTCCTCCTCTATCCCCCACCCCACTCCCATTCTTCTTCCAACAAAACGGGGTTTTAATATATTTGACCATCTCCATGGTGTTAGTCTGCATGGTGGGAGAGAAGGGAGAGGATTGTTTCTTTGTTTTAAAATTGGTCTCAAGACAAACTCCTTTATTATTGCACGGAGCTGCTTCTATGTGCAGGGCAGGGCTGTGGGTTGGGGGCGGGGGCTGCTGGGGACTAGCCTCAGTCTGCCCTCAGGGGGCATGTAGCCAGCACCTTTCCCATCCTGCCCTGGCCACCAAGTATTTCTGGAAAGCCCTTCTCCTGAGAGTGCAGGCGGGAGCCGGGCGGCAGTGTCCGGATGGCCAGGCACTTACCCTTGAGAGGAATACAGTCCAATTTTAGATACGAGTCACAAAACCGAAAGCTCGTCTCCTCTCTAACACGTGCATTTGTAAACATAATTTTGCTTTTCTTTCATTGGATCTTTTAAAAATTTGAGGCCCGGCCAAGGCAAATGGAGAGGAAAATATGACAGAAGTTGAAGTGGTTCGACATGATGGTGGTGGATTGTGGGGCGCGTCATAGGAAATGAGCATCCGGGAGGTGTCCTTGTCTCCAAACCCATGAACTCCAAATGCTCTTTCTAGACACCACAGTGACGAAGCAGACAGCTGCTGTGCATCCTGGGCGCCATGCACACCACGCTCACGTTCACCAGGCAAGCTTGTCACGTATGTTTCAGCCACTCGTATGTGCATTGCTGGCTGTTGGGCAGTTTTGCACTTGAATTATTAGCTGCCTGTTCCTGGTGTCAGGCAGCCAGTTAAAGAGTGAAATTTCTCCTCTATCAACTAGTCATCACACCTTCTCGATGTCTGATTAAAAAAAGGAACTGACAGAGGTACCTTAGGCGCACGGCCACTCATTTGAAAGCTTCAGGATGCGTTGTTAAATATTTCTGTCCTGCACGAGGACGCCCTGAGGAACAATTCATCTCCTAGTCATCCAAAACAAATAGGCATCGAGAGCCCGGGTGGAGAGCTCTGATTTACGCACATCCAGAAATGAAGAACTGGGCGTGACCTTTGTTGTTCACGACGAGTCACCGAGAAAAAAGACTGGTCCGGTGGGGATAACTCCCAGGATTGGAGAAGTCAGGTGGGTGGCACGTTCACAGGACGCTGGAGGTGTGGGTGGTTAAAGGACCGGACCCAGCCGTCTTCCGTGTTCCCGAAGTGAGCAGACGACCAAAATACTTCCCAGCCTTAGGACTGCTGGTCCCTATGGAACTGAGCCCTGCGATGGGGGTAGTTGGGAGTTTTCCCTAAGTTTGTTCCAAACAAATACTGCAGCTGGACTGAAGTGGAGGCAGGAGAGGCTGCGAGCAGGGGCGTGCGGTCACAGTGGATCCCAGGCCTCTGGAAGGGCTCCCGGTGCACTCAAGTGGATACTGTGTCCTCCCTGCGCCTGGCGGCTCAGCCGTCTGCAGGGCATGTTCCCCTCACCTGTGCGGTTTATCATCCTCCGGAGATTGCACCAGAGCCGTCTGGGATGGAAGTGCTGTCGTCCGGGCTGCTCTCCCAGCAGCATAACCCTCACGTGTCAGTAGATCGCAGGCCTGGGAGCCTCTCCAGCCGACCCCGGGCCTCCCCTTGCTTGTGGAGCAGACCGGCTCTGCCAAGACCGGTGAATCGGGGCTCCGCACACGTCCCTCTGAGAACCTCTGTAGCATCCTGTTTTGGACTTGCTGATTGGCAGCCCCTCGGAGAGGATGGCTGAGGGACTGGCCTCTGTTGGGACCTGAATGAACTAATTGTGAGTTTATTAAGGTCACCGAGGATGTGCAGGGAGGGCGGTTAGTTTGGTTTTGTTACTGGGACACTCTGTGGAGATCAAAATTGGGCCCACAGTTCCTCCTCAAAGGAGCCACCCATGAAAGGACAGAGGCCACTGTTGCAATTTTGCTGGACTTTCTCTGTGGCTGGCCCCGGTCCTGGCATAATAAAATGCAAGGAACACAACAATCAAACACAGCTAGGTCATAAATTGCCGTCTGTGTTAAATTGCTGGGGGCTTAGCCTGGCATATGCAGCGCTATCCCCAGGCTGTGGCCGTGTGTGTGTGTGTGTGTGTGTGTGTGTGTGTATGTGTGTATATGTATGGTGTGTGTGTATGTGTATGGTGTGTGTGTATGTGTGTGTGTATGGTGTGTGTATGTGTGTGTATGTGTGTGTGTATGGTGTGTGTGTGTATGTGTGTGTGTATGTGTGTATGTGTATGGTGTGTGTGTATGTGTATGTGTGTGTGTGTATGTGTATGGTGTGTGTGTGTGTATGTATGTGTGTGTGTGTGTGTGTGTGTGTGTGTAAGACATCCTTCGTCTTTTATTTAGTGGGTGATTGGAAACAGTCCTTGCTCAGAGGTGTTTTCTTTTTTGTACGTATTGGTCCCCGGGCAGGACTTTCTTGGAATCTAAGACTTAAAATTCTGAAATAGGATCAGAGAACAGGCGGAGATATTCGTGGAGTTCTGGGACCTCGAGAGGAACGTCGCCTGTGAGAGGGGCTTGTGGGTTCCTCTGATTCTCGTGTAAGTGGTGCGCACTAGGAAGGGTGATGGACCCGGGCGTGCGGTCGGGGACCTTGTCGTCCCCCTGGCTACGCTGTGCCTATTGCTCTTCACCATTCAGTGGCAGGAACTTTTCTGACAGTTCGCTGTTTGTCGGGCTTTTTAGTTTCATTTTTCCTATTTATGGTTTTTGTATTCACCAAAATCCTGTTGGTAATTCTAGAGACGCGCCCTCGCTGTCCCTTCTTAATTCTGGGAGGTTTTTGCAGATAATGAAGATGTGGTGTGTCTCCAGTGAGAACAACTTCATTTATTAAATTATCAGCTAATTACTGTTTCATGGTCTAAGAAATGTTTTGGGTCCTAGTATTTAGAAGTGAGAAAATAAACAAGGATTTAGAATACTCATGATATTACCAGAAATTTAGTAAGGCTTCTTAGACTAAATGCATACATAAAATGTCGTTATTGAATTATATCGTTTAAAATACCCCCTATCGAGTCACGTTAACTTGATTATTAAGCTCAGAGTTACAACACATGGCAATGAATTATGGGGAAGTGCAGTCACAACCACTGTAGAAAGAGTTAAAAATCAGTCCTGCCTTCACTCTGAACTCGTACATAGCTCTCCTTGAATGCTTTTCAACCTTTTTTAAACATCTTCCTACCGTGGATTTTTAAGTGCCTTTCCCATCTTCAGAGGGGACTCCTGGCGAGCAGGTGAGCTAAGGAGGTGGGGCTGCATGGGACACTGGGCCTGTCCGCTGTGGAGCCCCCGTGTCCAGCACGCCTGTCTTCCCCCCAGGAATACCCGTGTGTTTTGCTGAAAGTCTCTTAGCGACACGTGGAGCAGTGTTCTGCCAGCAGCCTTCCGGATCTGGTTGGGAGGTTGGTAATTTCAGGAGCGAAGAGTAGAAACGTTCTGGAGGTGTCGTTAGAGGACAGAGAGACGAGGCGTGTCTGCTTCTGTGCTGCTTTCTGGGACCACAGAGACCGTGGCTGGTACCTCTGAGGTCTCACACTCTCTCCTCGTCTTTGCCTAGTGCACCGGGGTGTCCCTATCACAGGTAGGAGTAGCTGTGTCTTTGCTGACCCGTGTCGTGGCAGCTCCGTGTCCCTGTCACATATGAAGGGGAACCTCCCCAACCGCTCTGCTGAAATGAAGCGAACACCTTCCAAATGTCAAATTGTTATTTTAGTCAAGCACGCTCATCTGTGTCTATATTTTTAACTGAGATGAAATTAATAAAAACAGCTATGGGCCTGGCATTCATTAGCAGGAGGATTAGAGCTCCCTTGGCTGAAAAGGGGGTGCAAACACTTTAATCTTGCTACATGTTTGCTTTCTCACTCCTGGAAATAAATAAAACCCGACTTAGAACAGGGATCACGTTCCCTCTGGCTTAGTCCACAGGCGGAATGCCGCAGGAACTTGGAGCCTCGGTGAGGAGGCTATGGAAGGAATCACACTGCAGTCCCACACCAGTGCCCGCCTGCGGGTACACCTGGCCCCGTCACAAATAGTCTGGGTAGTTACAAAAGGTTTTTTTTTTTTTTTTTTGGTTAATCCTCACCTAGGATATTTTTTCCATTGCTTATCAGAGAGAGTGGAAGGGAGGGGAAAGACGAGAGAGAGGGAGAGAAACATCAATGTGAGACACAGGGATTGGTTGCCTCCCACACGCAACCCAACCAGGGGTGGGGAGTGAACCCACAACCCAGATACACTCTTAACTGGGAATCAAACCCAAGACCTTTCAGTGTGCAGTCTGATGCTCTAACCACTGGGAACACCAGCCAGGGCACAAAAAGATTTTTAAAAATATATTTTTATTGATTTCAGAGAGGAAGGGAGCGGGAGAGAGATAGAAACATCAATGATGAGAGAGAATCATGAATCGGCTGCCTCCTACACGCCCCCTACTGGAGATCGAGCTCACAACCCAGGCATGTGTGGGAATGGAACCATGTCCTCCTGGTTCATAGGTTGACGCTCAACCACTGAGCCACACCTGCCAGGCACCAAAGGGGTTTTAAAACCTGTGTCTGCGCAGTGCGTTGCCATGGTGACCCTCAGCAGCTGAGCCGAGCTAGAATGAATGAAACTGTGCCAGACCCCCTCAGTGCCCCATCACGTCACGACTACAAATACGCCCCGCACCAAGCTTTTCCTGGCCCGCTAGCTGGAGTCACGTGAGGGAGCCTGGTCTCCTCCAGTCCTCCGAGATGCCAGTGGGGACCCTATTTTTGGGTAATAACTGCCTTTTCTGTTTCTCCTGTCTCTGCAGCCTCTTAGATTGGGGTTTCACCCTTATTACTACATAATCGATGAGCCCTGACCGATGCCTAGCCACTGTGGACTGGACTACCTGGCACACAGGCCCAATGAGGCTCTATAAAAACAGCCTTTGCATCTGGCATCGCTGGGAGTGGGCCCTGTGCTGCACAGGGTGGACAGGAGCAGGCTCACAGTTATTGGTACGGACAGTAACACGATAATTAAATGAGAACACATGAATATGCTCTGTGTGTGTCAGGCACTCGCACTGTAACCTGCTTCCCCGCCCCGTCTATCTGGAGGGTGTCCCTGGCCCCTCCCGTCAGCCCCCTCCCGTCTATGGAATTCTATTTACTTGACTCACGCAGCCTGGGGTGCCTCCTGCGCTGCCTCGCTTTCCCCAGCCTGCCTGTGGACGGCTAGTCCTCGACGTCCTTGCTTGGATGGAACAAATGAGTCTTCAATGCGTGAAACGATGGCCCTCCCTGTCCAGGGCTCAGCTCAATAGTTGCTGAGGCGTTACTCTCGGGTTTGCAGGATCCCATGGCCATGACTCGGGGTGACCTTTAGGGGCCCTGGATGCCTTTCTGAGTGTGCCTGGTGCCTTAGCAGGTACGGGGTGATGTGCTGCCCCGTAGGGGTGATTTTTGACGCGTTTGAGAAGTGCCTGTGTGAGGCCATCACCGGAAACCAGGAGGCGCCGTCCTTCGGTGTGAAGCCTGGCTGGGCTCTGAGAGAGGGAGGCATCCCTACTCTCCCGCCTCCCTGCTCCTCCGGCTGGAAGACCAGCCCTGATCTCTGGAGCCCCGGGTTCCACGGCTGCAGTGAGAAGGGCGCCATGGAGCGACCAACTGGTCCTCACCCACCTCCTTTCCCACCTCCTCAGGGATAGCAGTTACAATTCCCCGGCCTCCCCTTCAAGCCTCAGGGGCCTTTAAAAGGATTTTCCAAAACACAACACAACACCCCCCCCCCCCCGCCCCCCGACTCTAGATTAGCCTCCTAAGCACCTGGAAGTTCCTTTAATACCCAATGCCGGGCCCCTGGGGACTGTCCCCAGCCACACTTCATTCCTCACATTGTTGTCACTCCCTGGGAGCAAAGGAAGGCCGCTCCCTGGCTCAGAAACGCCGCTCTCTGCAGGAGGACCTGAGTGGGAGCTGGTGCCTTGGCCTTGGCCCCAGCTCCAGCGGGAGAAGAGGTGGGTGTCGTCGGGGCGGAGGCGGCCCAGAAAGGGCAGCAGGCAGTGAGGGGGAAGGTGTGGCGTGTACAGTTGGGGAGTGTGGTTGTCCCGGACCCTCTGCCAGGCTCTGGGGAGAACCCAGAGTAGCAGGGGCTCCGATTGGTTTAAAGGTCAGTCCTTGCTCTGGGGAGGCCTGTGGCTTTGGGGGCCCTTTTGTCTGGGGACAGAGACGTGGGAGGCCGGTTTCTGCTCGTGCCCAGGCATCGCTGGCCTGCACGGTCTGGAGATGGATCCCTGTGGCCACATTTGCCTTCTGCCTGGTGTGCTGTCTGTATTCTGTCCTCCTGCATACATCCCACCCTCCGTCTTTTCCGCTTCCTGCCCCAATGCCGTCTCCGGGCAGCCTTCTCGTTTCCACCTCAGAACAAATCCTTTTAGCCTAACGACCTAGAGTTCCCCCTGCTGCCGATCTCCTCTCCCTTCCCCTCCTGCCCTCACACGTTTTCTGGGACAGGCTTTCCTACTGTGCGCGCATCCTACCACCTTCATGGGGACACACTGCAGTGCCCTGAGGCGGGCTTTGGCAATCCAGAGGGAGGGAGGCCCCAGGGGACCCTCCCTGCTGTCTCTGGCTGGGGTGTCCCTGGTCCCTGCTCCCATCTTGTCCCTGGGGCTCCCAGCCCCTGCACCCCTGGATTCAGCCCCAGCTTTCCAACCCCACGCTCAGGATCTCACCTCGCCTTCTGGCTTGCCTTATGCAAGGAGCCCATTCTGTGACCTTGTAAATTTCAGGTCGCCCTGTGGGCAGGCCGGAGCCGGCCTCAGCCAGCTGCTGCACTGCGGAGACGCTATGAACTAATCCAATGGGACGCACGTGATCATTTGCTTTTCTTCCAAAGATACTTTTTAACTGAGGGCTCCCAGACTGTTCACTCAAAGGAATGACTAGCTCATGACAGAATGTAGGGCCTAGGATGGGCCGGTGAAGGAGATGATTTTGGGCAGAATGCAAATGTCACTTTGTAGGGTGCTCCCCTGATTGCATCGCTGTGAGGCCAGCGGTTCCGCACGCTCGCCTCTTCTGGGTGTTATTTCTTGTGTGCACTGTTGCTGGTTGGGATCTTCGTTTCAAGAGTCACAGGTGGGAGGGGTTAGATGGGGCTGTGAATAATTTGGGATTGCACAGCTCTGTGCATTATTAGAAAAGTAATGTGAAATGCACATCCAGAGATGTCCATACCACACTGTGTTCACCTATACAAAGGAGTAGAATAACAACCTCCCTGTAGGGCTGTTGTGACAGTTACATAAGATACAGTCTCTGTGGAAGATGGAGAACTGAACAGGGCTGGTGCTGGTGCTGGTTTGTTAATGCGAGCAGAAGAAGACTCTTCTCAGGAGCCACGTGCGGTGACAGTGCCGTGGTGGAGAGCGTGGGCTCCGTGTCTGTGACCCAGGCCTTGCTCTGGTTTACCAGCTGTGTGATCGTGGGCAAGGGTCATACCTTCTCTGTGCCCGTTCTCTCTCTCTCTAAAATGGGGACAGCAACAGTCCCCCCATCGGGTAATTTTGGAGTAATACTTGTAAAGTGTATAGATCATTGCTCAGCTCATAGAAAATGCCATAAAAGGATTTGCTAGGAAAATTATCCTATCTAATAAAAGAGTAATATGCAAATTGACTGTACCTCTGCTACACCCACAAGCCACACCCACCATCCAATCAGGAGCGAATATGCAAATAAACCCAACAAAGATGGCTGCAGCAACAGAGGCTTGGGTTTCCCCAGCAATGGAGGAAGCTAAGCTTTCCGCTTGCCCTTGCCAGCCTAGGCCTCCACTCAAGGCTACAAAGTTTCAATTGTAGAAGATAAATAAATTCCAGATAGCAGGGCCTCCGCTTGGGTCGCCGGGGTGAGTGGCCGGCCTGCAAACCAACACAGGCAGGCCCCTCACCCAGGCTGCCCCATGCCCCAAGTGAACTCCCACTCTGATCCGGGACACCCTTCAGGGCAAACCAGCTGGCCCCCACCCATGCACCAGGCCCCTATCCTATCTAATAAAAGAGTAATATGAAGATTGACCATCACCCCAACACACAAGATGGCTGCCCCCATGTGGTCAAAGATCCTGCCCCCATGTGGACACAAGATGGCCACCATAAGATGGCCAGCAGGAGAGGGCAGTTGGGAGGGACCAGGCCTGCAAGGGAGGGCAGTTGAGAGGGACCAAGCTTGCAAGGGAGGGCAGTTGGAGGTGATCAACCCTGCAGGAGAGGGCAGTTAGGGGTGACCAGGCCGGCAGAGGAGGGAAGTTGGGGGAAAACAGCTGGCAGGGGAGCAGTTAAGCATCAACCAGGCTGGCAGCGGAGTGGTTAGGGGGTGATCAGGCTGGCAGGCAGAAGCGGTTAGGGGCAATCAGGAAGGCAGGCAGGCGAGCAGTTGGGAGCCAGCAGTCCCGGATTGGGAGAGGCCAGTCAGACATCCCTCGAGGGGTCCCAGATTGGAGAGGGTGCGGGCTGGGCTGAGGGACCCCCCCCCCCCCCGCCCCCCACTCCATGCACGAATTTCATGCACCGGGCCTTTAGTCCTATCTGATAAAGAGGGAATATACTAATTGAACATCATGCCCTCACAAAGATGGCGGTGCCCACAGCCAATAAGGAGGGAATATGCTAATTGACTGCCCCGCCCTCCAAGATGGCAGTGCCCACAGCCACAAGATGGTGGCACCCTATCCCTTCAGCCCCACCAGGGCGGCAGGCGCACAGCACGGCCAGGCCTGCCCCACGTGCCTGCCTCCAGAGTCCCCCAGTCTCCTCAACCCCCACCCACCCAGTGCTGGCCCGAGGCACAGGCAAGCCTCGGATGGCGGCTGCCCAGCCGCCCAGGGCCAGTCAGTCCAAGGTGCAGGCAAGCCTCAGATGGTGGCTGCCCAGCTGCCCAGGGCTGCCCAAGGCTCAGGTAACCAGGGCTGGCTGAGGCTTGCACTGCCGGCAGTGGCAGCAGCAGAGGTGTGATGGGGGCATCACCTTCCCCTGATTGCTTGGTCACCTCCTGCCCCAGACTGTGAGAGGGGGCAGGCCTGGCTGAGGGACGCCCCCTCTAGTGCATGAATTTTCATGCACCGGGCCTCTAGTTTCCTTTATAATTTTCCAAAAGCCTTATACATGTCATGTCCATGGGACCTCACACACATTTAACAGTTAGGTAAGCACACCATTTCCCTGCATTTTGTGGTTGAGGAAAGTGATGCTCAGAGAGGTCCCAGGCGCTGCGGGCCGTCCCAGCCACCGGCTCAGGTCCAGTGCCTTTCTGCTCCTCTCCCATCTGCTGCGTGAATTCTGGTGCGCACAGCCCGAGAGGCACCGTTGCCAGTCTGTCCTGTTGAACCATCTCTCAGACAAGTAGTCCCACCCACCAGGTACCTGCGTGGCCAGCTGCTCAGGCCTGCGGTGTCGGAGGAAGGCCATGGCTGTGGGGTGCCTGTGTGTGTGTGTGACCGCTGCCATGCCTCCCATCACTCCTGCCTGTCCTGCCCATTCGCCCCGTCCCCCGCCGTCCCTCATCTTGGCTGCTCGGCCTGCCGGGAGAGTGACAGCAAGGTGGCGGCGTCCTTGGTCCTTCTCTCGGTTCCCAGCATTTGCCGTTGGCGACTTGCCCTGGAGCCCCTCTGCACATTTGGGGGAAGGGCTGTGAAGTATCAGATCTGGAATCTTTCAGAATAACTTCCCCGGGGACCCGGATGAGGCCTGTCCAGGCTCCCTGGGGACTGGGCTGGGTTGCAGACAGGCCCGCCCAGCGAGAAGGTCCCCTGTGCCCGGGGGACTCATTCCAGGCTGTGGATTCCGTCTTACTTATTGCTTGGCCTGGCTGGATTGGCAAAGGGACAGTGGGGCCTTGGTAGGTAAGGAAATTAAGTATTCCTGAATTGTGTTATTTCTCTCACCAGTACTGACACTTGGTTCTCTTAGTTCTGGTCAATTTAAGAGAGATGAAATGTCTGGATGAATTTAATCTCTGTAAACTGGCATTTAATGAAACTAGCGACTTTGGATCATACTTCCGAAAACGGCGATGCACTTGACTAGTTGTATGTGGATTTCTCAAACTGAGACTTCCCTGGATGCATATACAGCTGGTTCATTAATGAGATCACCCACATCCTCATCAGACAGACCTCGTGGCTCCCTGCCGGGCCTGGTCTATAGGAAAGAATAAACAGAGCACAGGTGTGCTCTGAGCCAGGAGACTGCGGAGGGACAGGAAACAGGTGCTCAAAAAGAGTAAAATGGTTTAAAGGAGGCGTGGCCAGGGGACCGAGACCAGCCCTTGATTGCAAACCCCTGGGCTCTGTCTTACTACGGGCTGCTCACTCTCTTCCCTGTGCTCGCCGGGGTTTGAAATACATATTTATTTGTTGTTTGTTGCCTGTCTGTGTCACTAGATCAAAAGCTCTGAGTTCAGGGACTTCCCTGCTTCTGTACCGTTTAGTTTTGTTTGACGCCCATATCTCCAGCGTCTTCACGGTGCATGGTGCATGGTAGGTATTAGGCAAATGCATGTTGGTCCCGTGGGTAAGCCAATCACGGAACGCTTATTGTTGAGAAAGCTTCACAGAAGCGGTGACAGACAATGAACAACAAACACAGATGCATTCCAAACTGGGGCGGCGCTTCAGGTGAGGCTGTCCTCTGGCCATACGGAGGGCGCCCCAGGGTACCCCGCAGGCTGAGAAGAGGGCCGAGGGCAGGCAGCACCAGCGCTCAGGGCCCCGGGATGGGCGATGGTCTGGGAGGGGATGACGCAGGCAGGGGTCTGGAAGACGGCAGCGGCGGGGACTCTCAAGAAGCATGGCCAGCTCTTTGCCCTTGGACTTGGCAGTTAGTCATTGGCAACCTGATCCAGAGTCCTTGTCAGAGGCACGGAAGGGGCAGGATGGTGTTTTAATGGGCTGGACAGTCCAGAGAACCAGGGAGCAGAGAGAGGCTGTATCCAGCTCTTCTGAGAAGTCGGGTTGGAGGAGGATGAGGCCGGGTGGGAGATGTTTTAGAATGGAGTAGTGTCAGCTTGCTCAGTGGCTAAGGCAAGTCTGGCCAGGAAAGGAGGAGGGTGAAGGCCCAGGAGTGAGGGGACGTCTACTTGCTAGAGGAGGAGCCTGGGGCGGGTCAGGGACAGCTGGCACAGGCTCTGCCCTGTGTGGCCTTTCCCCACCAGGCATTGCTTTGTTCTCTGCTCTCTGTGGACCCGCCGGAGCTGGTCACACTGACGGGGCTGGCGGGGGTGGTCGGCTCTCCATGGCTCTACGGGGCCTCCCTGCTGGGGCCTCCTTCCGGGGCCTCTGCAGCTTCCCACGGGGCTTCTCCCCAGGGTCGCCCTGGTTCCCGGGTGGCAGAGCGAGGCTCTGTCCTGAGTCCTTCAGATGCTAGTCTCTGGGTGAAGCTCACTCTCCACCCTCTTCCGTCCCTGCTCCTCCTCCGTGCAGAGCTCCGTGTGGTCGGAGCATGGTCCCAGGGCCCCTGAGTGGCGACTCCAGAGGACAGAGGTGCCAGCCCCCGCAGGCCAGGAGCTTGGCCACCAGCTCACCTGCATGCCTGTAAGTTGACAGGCTTTTGCTGGCTGTGACACTCAGGAATTCTGGGAGAAGGAACTCGCACGTGGGGACACGGTCCTGCTGCTCACCAGACCGCAGTGGCTGCTGCCACTCATTTTGCAGTCTTGTCCATGCAGGAGGCTGGTGACCTGGCAGATAACCCAGCATCAGTCCTGCCTCTCCCTCGGCTTAGCCGGCAGACCCAGGCGAACATCTACCCTCTGAGGTTGTACCCCTCCCCACCCAGTGTGAAGCATTAGGGGATGAGGGGGGCAGTGTGTGGTTGGTGGGAACAGTCCCCTAGGTCGAGGGCTGTCATATCCATGTCGCCGTAGGAAAGAAAAGGTGACAGGTCACAAGCACCAAACCTCTGAACTTAGAAGGGAATGAACTCAAGATTGGTGTTACCAAGGATGCTGTGACCGCACGTTCAGAGGGAAATAGGTCGATGATGGGTTATTTGACACCATAGACACCCAGCTGATTCATGAAATGAATTTTTCTACTTGTCGACCGGCAACAAGAGTTTCGATCGAGCTCAATGGCACAAGGAGGGAGACTATAGTAGAGGCTGCAACACTTAATGCTGCATTACTTCTCAGTTTCCCTGCTGACAGTTAAAAGAGTAAGGGCAAATGGACTGCCCCCTTTTAAATGGCAACACAGACATGGAGGGGCTGTCGGAGAGGCATCAGGAACGAATCCTAGTTAACCTCAGCTCAGCCACATGGTCTCCTTCCCTGGCCCTGTGCCCCCAGCTCAGTTACTAAGTGGTTAAAGGACTTCCCGGGAACTCACTTAAAATGCCACGGAGACCAGCCTGGCAGGGCCCAGCTCTCCTGGTCCAGCGAGGCCAGCTTCGCTCTCACACTGCTGGTGCGTCAGGGAGGAAGGAAGTTCAAAGCTCACCTCACCTGCAATGAGGTAAGGCCCACCATCAGTAAAGTCACGTGCCATGGAATGCAGGGAGTTCCTGACTTTTTATCAGGTTGAGCTCTTTCGTGGGACAAGATGTGAGAACATGCCCGGCCTGGGGCCCTCGGTCAGTTGTGGCCTCTGTCCTGACAGTACTTATTCTTTGTTATGACTGGACAGTGCTTGTAGAAGGAGCTCAAGGAGAGCCGGTACCCAGGGCCTTGGCTTAGTGTCTCGGGCCAGTGGGTCCTCATCAGGCACGTGCAGCCTTGAGCAGGAAGCATGGCGGCGAGTTGCCACTTTTGGGGGTAGAAACACACACACACACACACACACACACACACACACACACACACACACACACACTCTCTCTCTCCCTCTGTAACTGAGGGTATGTAAATGTGACATCATTGAGCAAGACCAGAGGTGTAACCTGTCCCCAGAGAGCCGAATCCATGCTCCTGGTTTCCATGGGGACCAGTGGTACCCTCAGACTCACCAGCACCGAGGAGGGGTAGGTAACTGCTAATCAGCCACAGCCAGCCCGGAGTCCAAGGCCAAGTGCCTGGGTGTGCAGGTCTGCACTGGGGCGCAGCACAGTGTGGGGTGTGGGAATCATCGGTTTCATCAGATCCTGGAAGCTTGCCTGTGACCCCAAAGCGGCTGAGTTAATGACCCGGAAGAAAGGGACGGGATTAAGCACACATCGCATGGAGAGTGTAGCGTTGCCAGGACGGATGGCAGAAGACAGACGGACAAGGGTTTAAGGCCCAGCTCTGCTCTTCGGCAGGTTAGCCTCTGAGGAGTCTGCATCCTGACTTCGAAAGGCAGACGCCATCCCTCCACGTGCCACAGGGGTGGGAGGTGACGCGAGTCACACAGCGTCTAGTGAAGAGCCTGCAGATGGCAGCTAATTATACTAATAATTTACTGATGCTTGGCGATGCCGCCAGTTGTAGATAGCGCCCACATGGGCACTTTCCTCCTCATACCAGTGGTTTGTTTCTCTCATTCCTTTTAAACCTCAGCATGACTTTTCTAAGAATTCTCAACAGATATACCTAACACGTTAAAAGGATATGAAAGCAGACAGATTGCCGTGAGGAGTACAAACACACATCCGATGCACGGAGGAAACCCGGAGTCAGAAGCACTCTCTCTGCGAACAGGAGCTTTAAAGAAACCAGAGAATTTGCTCGGCATTGTGGTCTTATGGGAACGGACGGGTGGACTTAGCTGCTGACATCCGTTACTGCTGGCTGCATTGATCCTGAACTGAAAAGCAATTAGCAAACTTGTTAAGTTGCCTCGTGTTTCCCCGTCTTTGCCAGCAATTACGATCATTTGTTGGCATGATCATACAATTACACAACCGGCCTTCTGATTCCCTGACAGAGGGAACTGCGATGGAGGACGGAAGCAGCGGTGATGGAAGCAGCTTGGCAAACGGTCTCTGCGAGGTTTGGGCACATGCACATTTGACCATAATAGCGTCCTGAGCATAAACAACATTTACATGTTATATATATGTTTGTGTCTATGTGCATATCCACATAGACATGTGGAATCATTACATTTTTAAAGAAGGAAGGTACTTCATTGGTGTGGATATCATAGTAATGAAAAATGGGACAGATTGCCTGATTTCTACTTATTTTGAAGTATAACCCTTGTAGACAGCGTCTAGATGAGTCTTGCTTTAAAAAAATCTGACAACCTCTTTTAATTGAAGTGTTTGGTCTATTGGCACTTAATGTAATTATTGGTGTAGATGAATTTCAGACTACCATTTTGCTATTTTTATGCTAGTTTTCCTTTTTTCTTCCTATTTTTGTTCTCATATTTTCTTTTTGCTACATGGATTATATTTTCAGAATTTAATTTATTATTGGCCTTTTAACTGTCTCATGTTATTATTAGTTACTATTAGTTTTTATTGGTTGTTCTCAGCATTACCATATGCATATTTAACTGCCTGCAGTGTACTTAGAGCTAGTACTGTGCCCCTGCATGTAGCATGTAGGAACCTTGGAGTCTATACATCTGTTTACTTTCTGCCTTTGTGTTTTTTTTGCTTGGTTTTGTTTTATTTTTGCTAGTGTTATTCTTTGTTTTCTGTTCTTCAGATTGGATCATTTCTATTGATCTGTCCTTAAGTTCATCAACACTTTCTTTGTCATTTCCAATCTGCTGTTCAGCTGATCTTAGATATTGTACTTTTGAGTGCCAGAGCTGCTCTGCCCAGTACAGTAGCCACTAGTCACATGTGGCTATTTACATTGAAATTAATTAAAATGGAGTGCAATCAGAAACTCAGTTCTTCAGTTGCACTAACCATGTTGTAAGCACGCTGTGGCCACATGTGGCTAGTGGAAGGGTAGTGGGCAGCAAAGAAGTGACAGTTCCTTCATTGCAGAACGTTGTATCAGATGGTGCTGTTCCAACTGCTCCAACAGTTTCAATTGGATTCCTTTTTATAGTTTAAATATCTCTTGTGGCATTTTCCATCTTTTCATTCTTTTTGAGCATGTTTGTCTTTACATCTTTGAGCGTGGTTATAAGAGATGGCTTTACATTTTTGGTTGGCTGATTCCAACATTTGGGTGATTTGGGGGGTTATCTCTGTTGATTCTCTTTTCTCCTGAGTTTGGCTCATGTTAATGACTTTGCATTGTATCCTGGTCGTGATACATTGTAGATAACCTGGATTCTTGTGTTTCTTTAAAAAAACATTTGTGTTTTAAGACATTTCGAGTAGGCAAGTCCACTTGGCTGAACTCAAACTGTAAACTCTGTCTTCCCTGCCGTGGCAGCAGGTAGCATCTCAGTTCCATTCCTTGACCCTCTCGGGGCAGGTGGGGCCCACCCGGCACAGGTGCGGTCCAGGGGCCAGCGGAGAGCCGGGCAGATATGGGGCTCCTCCTCGCTGCGTCTTCCAGGTCTCGGCTCTCCTTTTTGGCTACTGTGGTTGCCTTACATTCTGTCCTCTGGTCTTCTCAGCCAGGAAGACTGGTTTTTCCATTGGAGTCTCCTAGTTACTCTGAGTAAAAGCTGTAAAAACAGGAAAACCACCCATCTCTAGTCCTTTCTTCCCCGTGCTGACTCCCTTTCAATGTCTGCCTGCGTTTGGTCATTGTCTGGTGTCCTCACGTTGTTGTTTTCTGTGTTTTGTCTAGAGTTTCTAGTTTTCTGTTAGAGGGCTGATCTGAAAGGAGCTACTGAGTCATTGCTGGAGCGGGGACCTTACTGCCAATCTTGCTGCTGCCTTTTGAGCCTCAGTTCCTTCCTCTGTACATGGGAGTAGACCGCCTGCGCTCAGGGTTGTTGGGAGGGTGGCATAAGTGCACTTAGACTTTTTCCTGGCAGGGTCACTGCGAGGCAGTAGGTGTTGTTAGTACTGTTCTGAGATCATCTTCTCATTTTGCCTACATGAGAGTCACATGGCTGGTTGGTGGCAGGGCCAGCATCGGGTCCCTAATCCCCCGCTGGGCTGCACGCGCGTGCGCGCACACACACACACACACACACACACA
This sequence comes from Ia io, assembly GCA_025583905.1. Lineage (NCBI taxonomy): Eukaryota > Metazoa > Chordata > Mammalia > Chiroptera > Vespertilionidae > Ia > Ia io. Next base: position 2,350,979 of record JAJQQW010000022.1, on the reverse strand, counting down.
CACACGAAATACGCCTGTCTTAGAGACAGCTGTTGGTTAGTTGTAACACATTCTGGTTATTTGATGTGACTGTAGTTACTGTGTTTCCAGGGGACCTTCTCCGTCAGTCTCCACCAGAATTCGTGTGTCCTCCGTATGTTATCCTTTCTTCACCTGCATCCCCGTCAGGCTCTGGGGGGTAATTTTGACAAGAGGGCGCTGGCCGCCTTCCGCGACATTGCTGCTCTCTTTTCTACTTCGTGGGCTGTGCGGCCTCGCTCCCTGTCCTCTGGGCACGGGTTAGCCTCCGGACCCTGCAGCGCCGGCTGCTGCCCTTGACTGAGCGGCCTCTGCGGTTGCAGGGCTTGGGGACAGCGAGGCCCAGCCCCGCTGAGAGACCCAGCCAGGTCTCAGCTCGCTGCACCTCTGCAGAGGCCTGGGTGGGCGGCCCTGCAGGGCCAGCTCAGGCCTCTGTCTGGACCAGGTGTGCCCGGCGGCGCCGTGAGGAGCCCTGAGCACTGCCGGTGTTCTGAGATCTCTGCGCCTGAGAGGCGGGCTTCGTCTTCTCTCCTGACCGTGCATCCGGAGCCAAGGCTGCCGTAGGAAACCTTATTCTCTCCACGTGGGTGTGAGGTGGAACCGGAGCCCCAGGAGAGTGAGGGGATGGGGCACCCACTTCCCTCTGCTGTTCAGCAGGAAACCTGGAACTCTGGCAAGTGAAGGTCTGCCTGACTTGTCTCTGGGAGTGTGACAGGACTGCATGGAGCCAGATCCCACGCGGGTCCACTTCCGAGGCTCATGCGCACGGCTGTGCCTCCAGCAGGATGCTGGCCATCATGGGCATGGGCGCCAGCCCTGCCGGTGGCCCCGCGGGTGGGTCACCTGTCACAGGCTGGGCCGGGCACTGCGAGGTGCTGGGGCAGATGTGTGCTGCGTGGGAGCTGGCACAGGTCTAGCTGGGCTCACATCGTGCTCACTTGCACCTGCCTGTTAACCCTGCGGCCTCCGAGGTGGTGCTGCGGGGGGACGCTGCCGCCCAGGGACGTATGAGAAACGGCACCTGCGTGCCCTGCCTCCGTCACGCACCGACAGGCATGCTGGCGCTGGTGCTGGGACTGACTTCCATACGGTGCAGGAGAGACCCTCGGCCCAGGGGCCGCCGTCAGAACACACCGGTTTCTGTGTGAAATCGTGAGGCCACAGGAGGGCACCGCGTGGTGTATGGTTAATGAGCTTTGCTTTCTCCCGGCTCCTGGCGTATTCTCCTCTTCCTCCACGCCCCCTCTCCCTCCCGGGTCTCCCTGGAGCCGCATGAATGAAGCGTGCAGGGTCCAGGCCTCCACATTAGAGGGAACGATTTTCCCATTACGGTTCCTTGTTGGACTCTGATAGAGGTGCTGGCAGGGCAGCTCTGGGCTCCCCACCCCTGAGAATTCCCAGGAGAGGCCTCTTAGCGAGAAGGATTTACAGCCGAGACAATGCGGCTCTCACAACCTTAATTACACGGCCTCGCCCAGGAGCTGCCCCTGCAGGACTGCGTTGCCCCGAGCGGTGCAGGGGCTGCTCCGCCGTCCCCCACCCCCCCCCCGCCCCCACCCCCCACTGTGCATCCAGACCCCAGCACTCCTGGGTCCAGCCCGGGCTTCCTGCTGGAGGCAGAGCTGCGGGGCAGGAGCTGGAGCTGGGCAGTGGGGAGGGGCTCCTACATGGAGTCAGCCCCAGGCCACGGCTGCCCGTGTGTCTGGAGTCTTGGTTGGTGCTGGGACAGGCTCGGGTTCAGCGCTCGGCCCGCACACCCAGAGGCCGGTGGGACGTTCACTGGTTCTTTCGCTGAAGTCAGGCTTGACTCTGGCAAGGTCAGGGTGACCGGCTCTTCCTGGGAACCCCCTCTGCTGCGGCCGCCCTGGAACATGGCGTGGCCTGTGCGTGGCTCTGATGGTGTGAAAGGTGGCATTGGCCATGGTCTGGCTTGAGTTGGGTCTTCTCTCCTTGGGACTTCCTCTTCCTCCGGCTGGTCCCTCTGAGGTCCTTTCCCGTCATCCTCTCCTTAGCTCTTGCCTGCCTCCTCCAACCAGTGAGGCACCCGCTCCCTGAAGTTCACCTGCGTCCCTCGACCGTGGCTTTGGCCCCAACCCGCCAAGCCCACCTCTACCCTGGACTCCAGAGCCCTGCTTCAGCTGCTGGGCGAGGACAGAGGGGGTGCCTGGGTTTCTCCATCTCCGCGGTGCTGTCACTGGAAGGAACCACAGGGACTGAGCTGGTTGGGGAATGGATGCGTTAGGGTTTGGAGATTTGATACCAGGAAGCAGGGTGAGGGGGGGCCTGGGAAGAGCCAGGGGAGAAAATCCCTACAGAAAGCACGGGGACAAGAGGCCAGGGCCCGCTCCAGTCCTCCTAACTCGCCGCCCCTCACGTGACTCAGTCGGGTTCATCCATAAGATGGGAAGCTGGCCAGGCCCTGCTGCCCGGGGACGCCTTCTCCACGCATCCCAGACCACCGACCAGCTCTGCAGGCTGCTGCCCTCCTGGTGGCACTGGTCCTTCAGGGAGAACCGCGGGCAAGGAGGGCGCAGAGAAGCGGGAGCTCAGAGGCCCTCATGGAAATCTGAGCCTCTGACTGCTTGGCTCCTCCCAAACCAGCACCCCTGCCCAGCTCTCTGCCCCCCCCCCCCCCCCCCCCCCCGCCTTCATCAGCATTCCCAGCCTGCCTCCTGCCTGTTGGAGAGATGGAGGCCAGTGGCGGATCTGACAGAAGAGCGTGTAATGTAAAAGGGCAGAGCTGAGCCCGCAGGGACTGGCGGCCGAGCGCTCCGATATTGTTTCCTCCGCCAGGGCAGTGCGGAGCCCGGGGATCACTCACAATATTGCTGCCCCGCTGGGAGGGGAGGCGCGGGCCTGGAGCCCGAGGAGGCTGCGTGGAGGCCGAGCAGGACAACAGCAATATGGCGATACTGCAATCACAGTGGAAACAGTAATCACCGCATGTTCCGGGGTTATTAACTTTGGGAAGCCGGGTTTATTAACTCTCGCGGCTTATTAACTCGGCGAATCTTTGCTCGTGGCAGCGTGTGCCCGAGGCTTGCTGGCGGTTTGAGTTCATCAGTCTCAGGCCCTCCAGGAGGAAGGGGCACGGGAGAGAGGGAGCAGCGGTGATATTTGAAGTAATTAGAGAGGCTTTATTGAAATCACATGCACAAGATGTGGCAATTAACAGAGACGAGGCCGCCCTGCCCTCCGAGGACCGCGGCTGTCACAGGCAGCCCTCGTCGGGGGCCGGGGCCGCGTGGGAGGTGCCGGGAGCACATGCTGGTTTTAACCCGGAGATCCGAGCTGAACTGTGCGGGGAGCAAGCACACTTCTCCCCGTTACCACTGCTGCACCACACAGAAAACGAAACGTAAGACAGGGAAAGGCGGAGGGTGGAACTGGAGGTTTGAGTTCCGTCCCTGAAGTTATTCGCAAGTACAGAGAATCCCAGACTCTACAGAGAGGACCTTGCTGGTGTGCGGAGGCCAGGCCAATCCGGGGAGGCGGGCGGCTGGAGGGGCCAGGCCAATGACTTTTTTTTAAATAAAGAAGACCCTGGCGAAAATATTCCAGGAAACACATGTAAAAAAAAATGTTTTTATTGATTTCAGAGAGAGGAAGGGAGAGGGAGAGAGAAATATCCATGATAAGAGAGAACCATTGATCAGCTGCCTCCTGCACACCCCACACTGGGGATCGAGCTCCAAACCTGGGAATGTGCCCTGACTGGGAATTGAACTGTGACCTCCTAGTTCATGGATCAACGCGCAACCACTGAGCCACACCAGCAGGCCAGGCTGAGAACGTGTGATGAGATTGGTGGTGAGGGGCAGGGTCGTGGGGGGATTGCAGCATTTCAGAGGTAACCTGGTGGTATTGGGATGGGCATGTCTGGGTCCCCCGGGTCCCTTGGGGCTGTGCAGTCGCCTGGGATGAGGGCCGGTGGCCTCCAGGCTGAGGATGGGACGCTGTGTGGAAAGGCGCCAGCTCCGCTAGCAGGTTTTCTAGCGACGCTTTTGAACCTGGAGTGAATCCTTTATGTGATGATGGCACAGAAGATGTTTAAATCCTTATGTCAAACACCTATTTGCTGTCTCCCGTGGTCCCGCACAAAGAAGAAAGCGGGCTTCACCAGCTGACTGAGATCAAAAGAGCATTGGATCTGGGAGCAGAAGCCCCAGGTTGCGGACACTTGAGCCTGGTTTTTATGTGACAAATGGGGTGTCATGTCACGGGCAGGCTGTATGAGAATGCCGGAGACGGACTCTGATGACGCTTGTGGACTGCAAAGACCGCACCTCGAAGGTTCCAGACAATCACCGTGTTAACCTTCACTGTTGCCCAATGAGCATGGGGCCCAGGGCCGCAGCTGCAAATGCTCTCTCGCCGGCATCTTGGCGCCTCTGCTTTCCCCTAACCCGCAGGAGCGGACGATAAAGGGCCGCCCGTCAACACTGACACAGGCATTGCTCAGTGTCTGATGTACTCACTCAGCGTTGCACCCCAGCTTCTGTCGTCGGGGCTGGGACTCACGGCCAAGTGCGCGGTGGACACTTCTAATTAGGAGAGTATCATGCTGGGACCCGGGCCGTCGTCGGGCAGAGCCTCTCTGGGCCTGGTCAGAGGAGGTGGGTCTGGAGCCCTGGGCGAGCTGTGTGGTCCCGGTTGCTCTGGAGCCATGGGTCAGCCTCAGGTGGCCTTGGTCCTCCCGCACTGACCGGCTGTGCTGTCTGTGACCTGCAGGGGGTCTGCAGTCACACCTTCTGGGCAGTGTCCCACCTCAGCCCTCATTCCCCCAAACCTGTGGGCCGAAGGCTGTGTGCCTGGCACGAGCTTCACTCAACAAGCGTCCTGCTCACCGAGGGGAGGGTCTGAGTCATGCTGCGGATGGGCCACGGGGAAGACGAGGAGGTGACACAGGCGAATTTCTCTCTACCGTCAGGAGGGAGGTGACCAAAAGGTAACTGAGCATTTTGTGGGGGGCACCTTTCATTCCTGAAACGCTCACTCATCAGCACGTGCTTGCTGCACTGTAGCTGGCCCATGGAGGGAAGAAGAGGAGCGGGCGAGCCCTGGCCCTGCATGGCTTAGGGTTCTGTGCAGGAGTTTGAAGCGCAGGTTGGAAAGTGTTGAGGGTGGTGAAACCAACAAATGCAAAGTGGTGGAGGGTGAATTCAACATCCGGGCTTGTCTTGGAGGAGCAAAATGTTCCGCAAAGGAAATCAGGGAAGGCTTTCGAGGGAAGGCAAGCTTCCGGTCAGGCCCATGTGAAGGCATGTGGCAGAGGTCAAAGGTGTGTGGCCAGGGGTGGAGCAGGAGGTGGTTTACCTGGCATGTAGGGGCACATGTTTTAGTGTGATATCGGCATCTTCACTTCTAACAGGTATCAGAAAGGGTAACACCAAAGCAGCAGGCATGGTAGCGATAGAACGTTTCTACTTTCAAATAAGCCTGTTTAAGCGAAACGAGTCCGTGGATACATGGAACAGGTTACCATCGTCCAGGTGGTGACACGCTTGGCGGAGAGCATGCCTGTGACGTGGAAATGTCTGGAGGTTAGGAAACGCTGGTGTACCGATATTCTCATCTTACATAGTTTGTGGTACTTCATAGTTTGCAAAACATTTTCATATGTGTTTTGTGATTTATCACTATTACCACCCTCTGTGGTGGACTGCATGGTATTATTACCCTGGAGAAAATTATAATTTTAGCAGGTATATTTTTTCATTGAATTCTGACCAACCCATTTTACATCTAAGAAAGTGTGGCCTGGAGAGGTTACCTTACTCAAGGTGAGCCATGGGCTGGGGTCATGCCTGGGCCTCCTGATCGGAGAGGACCTCCCTGGGGAGGAGCCGGAGGAGTTCCAGCACAGGGCAGAGCACTGAAGTCATGGAGCTAGAATTAGGAAATTGTGTCCCAGTGTAAGAGGTACAGCTTAGGACATGGTTACATGTGGATTGAAAAGCCAGGGAAGACAAGGGTGGGGATCACTGGAAAAGGGCTTCCAGTTACATGTGGATTGAAAAGCCAGGAAAGACAAGGGTGGGGATCACTGGAAAAGGGCTTTCAAAGTCTCTGTGTTAAGGAAATATGTGGGTGATCATGATGATGATGATCATCATCATCATCAAGACCACATAACATGAAATTGACCATTTTTACCATTTTCAAGTGCACAGTCAATGGCTTTCAGTTCACTTACAGTGTCAGGCTGCCATCCCACCATCTCATTCCAGAACCTTTGCGTCATCCCCAAAGGAAACCCTGGACCTAGTAAGCAGACGATCCTTTGCCCCTTCCCCCCACACCCTGGAAAACACTTCTCTGTGGATTTGCCTGTTCTGGGTATTCCATATAAATGGAGTTATACAGTATGTGAACTTTTATGTTGGCCTTCTTTCACATAGAATATTTTCAAGGTTCATGCCTGCTGTGGTGTATATCAGTACTCCATCCCTTTTCATGGGTAAACAATATTCCATTGTGTGTCTATAACACATTTTGTTCCATTCATCAGTAGATGGACATGTGGGTTGTTTCCATCTTTTGGCTATCTTACCTAATAACAGACAAATATGTAAATTGACTGTACCTTTGCTATGCCCACAGCCAATCAGAGTGAGGGAGTATGCAAATTAACCCAACAAAGATGGCGGTTAATTTGCATACGAAGGCAGGGTGGGCAGCACCATGGCCTGCTTCGGGGGTACGGGTCCATCGGAGGCGGAGGAGGCCCTGAAAGCAGCGCCAGACACCACCCACAAGGTACCAGTTCATCGGCAGGGGAGGCAGTGGGGTGGGCAGCGCCAGACGGCACAGGAGGGGTCCGGGTCCATCGCAGGCCCCAGGAGGGGCAACGGCCTGCCTAGCCACTCCTTGAGGTCCCTGGGAAGATCGTGGCCCAGGGGAGGCGAGGCTGGACCCGCCTAGCTGCTCCCAGGGGCCCCTGGGATGATCGCGGCCCTGGGGAGGTGAGGCCGGACCCGCCTAGCCGCTCCCGGGGGTCCCGGGGAACAGCGCCGCCCTGGGGAGGTGAGGCCGGACAGCCTAGCTGCTCCTGGGGGTCCCTGGGAAGATCACGGCCCCGGGGAGGCGAGGCCGGACCTGCCTAGCCGCTCCCGGGGGTCCCTGGGATGATTGCGGCCCCAGGAAGGCGAGGCCGGAAAACCTAGCTGCTCCCGGGGGTCCCTGGGACGATCACGGCCCCGGAGAGGCGAGGCTGGACCGCCTACCAGCTCCCAGGGGCCCCTGGGACGATCGCGGCCCCGGGGAGGCGAGGCCGGACCTGCCTAGACGCTCCTGGGGGTCCCTGGGAACAGCGCTGCCCGGGGGAGGCAAGGCTGGACCCGCCTAATTGCTCCCGGGGTCCCTGGGAACATTGCAGGCATGGGGTTGCTGAGACACAGACGTGGGCCTCTGGCCACAGATTCATAGCTTCGCGGAGACCTAGGGCAGGGATCTGCCTCATCTGCAGAGAGACAGAGGTTCTGCAGTGCCCCCAAGACGTGGGTGGGCCCATCCAGGGATCAAGGGGCATGTAAGGACTCCCGGGCAGAGGGGCAAGGACCCTCACTCCTGAGGCGGGGTTGAGGGGCGGTGCCACCTCAGTGGAGGGGTGCTGCACTGCAGGGTACTGGACTGACTGATGTGATTCAGAGAAGCTCCCAGTGCTAACGGGCCTCGCTCAGGTGGCCTTCACACTTCAGAGGCAGTGACTCCTGCTCCTGCCTTGACCCAAAAGCAAGCCCACGGTGCCCTGCCCCATGGCAGAGCATGCCTAGGCAGTGAGTGCGAAGACTTCCACCTGCTCCGGAGAAGTGGGGGCAGTAAAGAATGGGGGGAGAGGAAAGAATGTGGAGCATCCACAATGAAGAGGTGCTTGAGAAAGAGGCTCAGAAGCCTGACTGGAAGGTTTGTTCTGTTTGCCGGGCGGCTGCCCCTTAGGAAGCGCAAAGAGCATGGCTCTGAGGGCTTCCAGTGCCACAGCCAACTGGAATTGGCCTCAGTTTCCTGGTCTGTAAAATGGATGAAGCGTGTCCCAGTGCCTTCACTGAGCTTTTATGGCCAATTGAGATACTATATAAAGAAAATGAGGGAAGAAGTGAGAAAAAAAAGGAAGGACTAGCAACACAAAAGAAAGACTGAAAGGAACCTGTAAACCCATTGTCACTTAAATAGGGAATATAGTCAATAGTGTTGTAATGATGGTATGATGCCAGGTGGGTACTAGAAATATCGGGGAACACTTTGTAAAGTATATGATTGTCTAACCACTATTCTGTAACTAATATAAAACCTGAAACCAATACAAAATAATGTTGAATGTAAAGAAATGAAAATTGGAGTGAGATTTTTATAAATTTCAAAGTTTAAATAAAAGCTGTAAAGGAAGGAAGGGGAGAATAAAAATAGTGTTTTTCATTTTACCACTTCATTAAAAAGACAGTTGTCTTTATACGGTGCTTTTATACTTTTATACTTTTCTAAGTCATTATCTCATTTTAATTTCCGGGCAACTTAAAGACAAGATAATTATTCCCTCCACTATTCAAAGAAAAGAAATCTTGGTGTCTGGTCCTAATGATTCAATCGTCAAGCCCTTATTATACAGCAGGGTTAGTAAAATTTTCTGTGCAGGGTTATATCTATACTAATAAAAGCCTTGGGGGTGATCAGGCCAGCAGGGGAGGGTATTTGGGGGCAATCAGGCCCGCAGAGGAGCAGTTAGGTGTCAGTCAGGCCAGCAAGGAAGCAGTTAGGGAGCAATCAGGCAGGCAGGTGAGTGGTTAGGAGCCAGCGGTCCCGGATTGTGAGAGGGATGTCCAACTGCAGGTTTAGGCCCGATTCCACAGGGATCGGGCCTAAACCTGCAGTTGGACATCCTCTGAGGGGTCCCATATTGGAGAGGGTGCAGGCTGGGCTGAGGGACACCCTCCCCAGTGCACGAATTTCGTGCACCAGGTCTCTAGTTATGAATAAGACTGCAGTGCACATTCACGTACACATTTTGTTTGAACACTGGTTTTAATTTTCTTGGGTATATGCCTAGGGGTGGAATTGCTGGGTCATAGGGCAGTTTTGTGTTTAACTTTGAGGAACGGCCCAACTATTTTCCCCAGCGGCTCTGGCATTTTCATTCCCACCAGCAGTATGTGACGGTTCCAGTTTCTTCCATCCTCACTGACACGTGTTATTTTCCACTTTCTTTTGACTGCAGCCACCCTAGTGGGTGTGAAGAGGTATCTCGTTGTGGTTTTGACTGATTCTCCTGAGGACTGATCATGTTGAGAATCTTTTCCTGTGCTTATTGGCCATTTGTCTGTCTTCTCTGGAGAAGTGTCTGTTCAAGTCCTCTGCCATCTTTTAACTGTGTGTTTCATTTTTTGGTGGTTGAATTGTAAGAGCCCTTATATATTCTGGACAGTAGACCTTGATCTATTTGAGTTACATGATTTGAAAATATTTTCTTCCATTCTATGGCTTGTTTTTTCATTTTCTGGCTCCCGCCTTTTGATGCACAGAAGTTTTTAATTTTGATGAAATCTAATTATCTGTTTTTCTAACTTTAAAACAAGGGGCCCTCAGGACTGAGTGTTGAGATGTTGTCATGGTCAGAGACGTGCTTACCGGGGAACCTTTGTAAGGTCTTAAAAATATAAAGACAATAAAAATCATTCATGACCAAGGGTCACAGGTCACCCCTCAGTATTCTGCTGTCTTTCTAGAATTTTCTTCCCTTTATTCATGTGTGTTTCTGTGGGTCTGCCTTTTGTCTGCTTATTCTTTTTTAAAATATATTTTTATTGATTTCAGAGAGGAAGGAAGAGGGAGAAAGAGATAGAAACATCAATGATGAGAGAGGATCATTGATCAGCTGCCTCCTGCAGGATTTCGAATTGAGCCTGCAACCTGGGCATGTGCTCCGACTGGGAATCAAACCTTGACCTCCTGGTTCATAGGTCAATGCTCAACCACTGAGCCACTGTGGCTGGGCAACTTTATTTATGCTTATAAATATTTTCATTGACATTGTGTGTCAACATTTTTCCATATTAGTCTTCGGAAGTATGGTTTTATTGGTTATGAAAATTAATTATAGCATAATTTGTTGAACCATTTATATTATTGTAATTACTTAGATGACCTTCCTGATGATACATGTTTTATTACCTCTTGGATTACTTTCTTCGATTACTGAAGGAAAGGATTATAATATAAAACATACTAACATTGTTTAAAGTTCTCCAGGACTCTTTCTTTCCTCCTTTCTCTCTCGTTCTTTATTTTTCCCTTCCCCTCCCTCCCTCCCTCCCTCCCTCCCTCCCTCCCTCCCTCCCTCCCCTTTCACCTTGAAAGGAGCCTTGGCAGGTTGATGTATCAGTGATTTCTGTTGGAAGCCATGCTAAGCTGGGGCAGGGCCTCAACCGTGATTGGCGTGGGTTCAAGGACATCAAAAAGGGGACGCTACTTTGACTACCTTCCCTGCCTGAGTCAGGTGTGGTCACAGAACAGTTCAGTGGCCTTGGCCTCTGTTCATCCTCATGGTTTACCGGCCCTTGAATAGGAGCTCTCTTTGGAGAACAGACCTGGGCAGGCCAGTCACTTCTGTCCCTCGCACCTCTAGGTCTGAGTCACAGGATCGAGAAGGCGTTTCCTCCACCTGCCTGTGCCTCTCCTCTCACCGGGCATGTGTTAGTGACAGCTGCATACTGTAGGGCTGTTGTTAGTTTTTTGCTGAAGTGTTTCTTGGATTTGTTTCTGTTTTTTCTGGAGAAATAGTTCCTAAATTGCTGACCATGCTCGTTGCTCTTTGCTGCTCTCTCCAGTCCTTCCCGAGCTTGACCCGTTCTGACTAGTTACAGCAGTAAAGCCAGTCCAGCCCACCCAGTTCAGAGCCCCGTCCTGCCTCTCTGCTTCCCACATGAGTCCCTTGTCCAGAGCAGGCGGGCAGGGCCTGGTTTCTGCCCGCCCTTTAGGGAAAGGTTCTATGCTATGTATTTTCAAAGTTAGGATGTCATGGATATTAAGTTACCTTACCGATTTAATGCACCTTTTTCAAGGAGAAACAATAAACAGAAAGGCAGGCTTGTTTTGTTTGTTGAAATGGAGATCTGTTTCCGTGGTGTTTTCTGAAGATTCTCCCAGCGTGCACTGTGTGTGCCGAGGTGGTGTGGAGGTTTTCCTCCTGGCCTCATTCGCCATTTACAAACGGCTTTTGTTTTTAGAGCAGTTTTAGGTTCTCAGAACAGTTGAGAAGAAGGTTTCCCATACACCCCCTGCCTGACACTATCAACACCCCCAGCCGAGGGGACCGTTGGAACTGATGAACCGACGTGGACACGTTGGGGTTCACTCTGTGTTGTACATTCTGTGGGTTCAGACAAATGGATATGGCAGGTGTCACCATTCTAGAAGGTTCACTGCCCTGACACTGTCTGCGCTCTGCCGCTCACCCCCTCCCATTAGCCTCCGGCAGGCGCGGACCTCTTTCCTGTTCCCTTCCTTCGCTCAGCGATGCGCAGTCCCGTTCCCTCCATGTGTTTTCGTGGCTCGATAGCTCCCTCCTCCTTGGCATTGAACCCTCTCCCGCTGTCTGGATGGACCACAGTTTACCCGTTCACCGGTGAAGGACCGCGTGCTTGCTTCCACGTTCTAGCGACCACGATAAAGCTGCTGAAAACATTTCTGCGTGGATTCAAGCCTTTCTGTCCCTCAGTGAGGTGGCCTTGTCATCCTCATAATTCAACATATTATTAAATCTTTTAAAAAAATCCTTACCTGAGGATATATTTTCCATTGATATTTAGAGAGAGTGAAAGGAAGCGGGGTGGGGGAGGGAGAGAAAGAGAAGAACATCAATGTGAGAGACACATGGGTTGGTTGCCTCCTGCCTGGGGCTGGGTTTCTAACCTGCAGTGGAGGCTCATGCCCTGGACTGGGAATTGAACCCAAGACCCTTTGGTCTGTGGATTGATGCTCTAACCACTGAACAAACCAGCCAGGGACCACAGATTACTTTTTTTTTTTTAAAAAAAAATATGGAATGCTTCATGAATTTGCATGTCATCCTTGTGCAGGGCCATGCTAATCTTCTCTGTATCGTTCCAATTTTAGTATATGTGCTGCTGAAGCGAGCACCCACACGTTATTTTAAGGGTTATTCCTAGATATTGTCTGCAGTGAATAAAATCCCTCTTTGTACCATAAACTTTGTCACTAACATCATAGAGAAACTATCAATTTTTACATATGATCATGTGTCTACATTTTACTGAATCTTTTAATTTTAAGAGTTTTTTGTTGTTCTCTTGGCTTTACTAATTTTCAAATAAGGACTATTTGTCATTCTTCCCAGTAGGTTTATGTCTGTCTGTTTTTTTGTTTTGTTTGTTTTTTCAGATAGGACTCTTCAGTATTTAGGTAGTGGAGATAATAGGGAAAGTACCTATCTTCTCCCTGGATTTTAAGGAGAAATGGTGCCTTTTGATTTTTTAAGTTTGATGTTGGCTGTAGGTTTAAGATTAATTTCTTTTTCATGTTAAGCAATAGCTCTGTTTCCTAATAAGAGATTGGTAGGCATTGGTGTGTGCGAGAGAGAGAGAGAGAGAGAGAGAGAGAGAGAGAGAGAGATCTCAGCTGCATTCATTCAGCTTCAGTTACAGAAAGCCGAGCTGCCTTGCTGGGAGCTGGTAAACGAAGGGGTTTGTTTCTCCAAGTGATGTCTGGGTGGCAGAAGAAATGGGGCGGCTCCTCGATGCCATCCGCTTTCTGTGATCCTAGTCCCCATCCTCAGCACCAGGCCCGCGTCTCCCTCATCTCCATCCTGATGCACCTGCCCGGTCTCCCTTCTCTCCATCCTCGGGGCGTCTCCCTCATCTCCATCGATCAGCCAGGCCCGTGTCTTTCTCTCCATCCTCAGCCTAGGCCCGCGTCTCCCTTCTCTCCATCCTCAGCACCAGGCCCGCGTCTCCCTTCTCTCCATCCTCCAGGCCCGCATCTTCCTTCTCTCCAGCAGCACCAGGCCCGCGTCTCCCTTCTCTCCATCCTCAGCAACAGGCCCGCGTCTCCCTTCTCTCCATCCTCAGCACCAGGCCCGCGTCTCCCTTCTCTCCATCCTCGGCACCAGGCCCGCGTCTCCCTCATCTCCATCCTCAGCACCAGGCCCGTGTCTCCTTCATCTCCATCCTCAGCACCAGGCCCGCGTCTCCCTTCTCTCCATCCTCAGCACCAGGCCCGCGTCTCCCTTCTCTCCATCCTCAGCACCAGGCCCGCTTCTCCCTTCTCTCCATCCTCAGCACCAGGCCCGCATCTTCCTTCTCTCCATCCTCAGCACCAGGCCCGCGTCTCCCTTCTCTCCATCCTCAGCAACAGGCCCACGTCTTCCTTCTCTCCATCCTCAGCACCAGGCCTGCGTCTCCCTTCTCTCCATCCTCAGCACCAGGCCTGCGTCTCCCTTCTCTCCATCCTCAGCACCTGGTCTTTGTCTCCCTCGTCCCCATCCTCAGCACCAGGTCCGAATTTTCATGGCCAAGAGCAGTGGTCAGCAAACTGCGGCTAGCGAGCCACATGCGGCTCTTTGGTCCGTTGAGTTTTTAGCAAAGGCCAGCTTAGGAGTACCCTAATTAAGTTAATAACAATGTACCTACCTATATAGTTTAAGTTTAAAAAATTTGGCTCTCAGAAGAAATTTCAATCGTTGTACTGTTGATATTTGGCTCTGTTGACTAATGAGTTTGCCGACCACTGGCCAAGAGGATGCAGCCCAGCCTCCCAACCCCATCCCAGCAGGAAGAAGGCGGCAGGAGCTAAGGTGAGGGGTAGAGGGCCTCAGGGTCCCAGCAGCTGAGTGTGCTTCTCTTTAGGCGGCTCTCCAGGAACCACCAGGGCCTTCCACTCACATCTCCTACAGGACGCACAGCCCTGGGGCGGCCGTGGTCTGAGAGCAGGGCCTGCAGATGTGGGTGGGTTAGCCGCCTGCTGCCTCAGCCCCTGGCGGAGGCAAAGGGCTTGGAGGCCTGGAGAAGGAGCTGACCTAACTCCTTAGCCGACACTCTGCATAGAAAGCTGAGGGTGTCTGTGGTTTCAGACTTGCCTCTTGACCCTCGGTGCCCACGCGAGTCACTTAACCTCTCTGCTCTCGGGCTGCCTGGAGGGGCTTGTGGATGCAGATCCCGAGGGGGCTCCAGTCGCATTTCTGCGTTTGCAATGGGATGTTTTCTTGGTTTAATGAGTAACTGCTCTTTGGCCCTGATTTTTATGGGGCTGTTATTAAATTACTTCTGCTTGAACACAGCCGTCAGGTGAGCAGGATGTGGCAAAGGTGGCGCGTGGATGCTGTTAGCAACAGGAACGCTGCTTCTTCACAAGGAAGCAGGAACAGGTGATGAGGAGAAAGCCCGAAAGTCACCGGCACTCCCCAGTGGGCCGGGGGCAGGGACAGGAGCCTGCCATTCCGTGCGCCCTGTCTGCCTGCTGTGCCTACCTCTCGCCTGCAGGAAAAGGCAGTGCCTTGCTTTGCATCTTGTTGGGAGAAGCACCCTCCCCCAGGCTGCTTTTGTGGCAACTATTAATTGCTTCCTGCGTTTATGCCACGGAAAAAAGGCAGTTGCCAGGGAGTGAATTACCCCGCGGATAAGTGGGGGGTCATTAATGCACTGTTGACCCTGAACCCGAGGATGACGTGCGGTCCGCACGAGCTCTCGGAAATTTACCAGAACCCACTTCAGCTGGAGGCGATGTGTTTTAAATCCCCCGTAATGCACCGAGGGAATCAAATTAGATAATAGTTTGCAGAAATCTCTGGGCCGGGAGCCCCAGGGTTGTCACCCTCAGGCTGCGGCCCTGCCTGTGTCCCGTGGGACCAGATGGCTGTTTCCCCCTGCCCCGCCCCCCCCCCCGAACGGTGGACCCCGACCCAGCGCGCCCGAGTGCGCGGCATGCAGCATCCCGGTGTCCCGAGTCTTCATGGCTGTTTTTATTAATAAGTAACTTCCGATTCTGCCGTGGCCTGAAGCGCGGCTTTAACTAGGCTAAGGGGTAGGTTCGGTGTGTAGGTGCGTTGGTGCCACGGCCCCCTAGTTCTCCTCCAGGAGAGCCCAGGTGCGCTCCGCAGGTGCCTGGCAGCTGGGGTGTGGGGTATGTGCTAGCTGTGGGGGGTCCCTTCTGTGGGTTTTGACAGTAAGAATGGGAACTGTTTGGGGTGCGTCTCTTCACAGCCCTCATCTGAGCGGGGTCCACAGTTCAGAGCACCTGTGGATGAGCAGAATCACTAACCAGTGGACGGCTCCCCGTGTGTGATGTGTGTGCGGGTACTGTGTGTGTGTATACTATATGTGTGTGTGTACTGTGTGTGTGTGTACTGTGTGTGTGTGTACTGTGTGTGTGTGTATACTATATGTGTGCGGGTACTGTGTGTGTGTGTGTATACTATATGTGTGCGGGTACTGTGTGTGTGTGTGTATACTATATGTGTGCGGGTACTGTGTGTGTGTGTGTGTGGGTACTCTGTGTGTGTGTGTGTACTATATGTGTGCGGGTTCTGTGTGTGTGTGTACTGTGTCTGTGTACTGTGTGTGTGTGTGTATACTATATGTATGCGGGTTCTGTGTGTGTGTGTACTGTGTGTGTGTGTGTGTATACTATATGTGTGCGGGTACTGTGTGTGTGTGTATACTATATGTGTGCGGGTACTGTGTGTGTGTGTGTGTGTGTGTGTGTATATTATATGTGTGTGGGTACTCTGTGTGTGTGTATACTATATGTGTGTGGGTACTGTGTGTGTGTGTGGATACTGTGTGTGTGTGTGTATACTATGTGTGTGTACTGTGTGTGTGTGTGTATACTATATGTGTGCGGGTACTGTGTGTGTGTGTGTGTGTGTGGATACTATATGTGTGTGGGTACTGTGTGTGTGTGTGGATACTATATGTATGTGGGTACTCTGTGTGTGTGTGGACACTATATGTATGTGGGTACTCTGTGTGTGTGTGTGTATACTCTGTATGTGCAGGTACTATGTGTGTGTGGATACTATATGTATGTGGGTACTCTGTGTGTGTGTGTGTGTATACTATATGTGTGCGGGTACTGTGTGTGTGTGTGTGTGGATACTATATGTGTGTGGGTCCTGTGTGTGTGTAGGGGGGTGTTCAGAAATATGTGAAAAAACTCACTTTTCTGGCATTTAAAGTAAATTTCACAGATGCTCCTATGGGTCGTTTTGGTTTTGTTTGTTACAAACTCATGTTCGGGACCCTGCTCCTGACCAGTGTGTAGCCCGATCCTGTTGCCGGGGGTCCCTGCAGGGTCACCCTGCCCCCGGGGAAGGTGCGGACGCTGGGCTGTGCTCACGCTCTCCTTCTGCGTTTCCTTCTTTCCTTGTGTTCTGGAAGGACCCCAACATGCGCTCTGCCGCCAGCTCTCCGAGTGGCGCAGGCGTCCCTGGCCCGGGTCCGCGGGCTCCTGCTGCGTGTGCGGCCGGCCAGGCACATTGACGCAGACCCGCCCGGCGCCGGGCCGCCAGGACCTTGGCGGTGTGCACACCTCCCAGCCCAGCTGCCTCTGCAGCGGCTCTGCCTCCGCGTCGTCCAGTCTCCACACAGAGTTCCCGCCCTCTCTCCTTCCCTGCTCTTCCCGCCCTGCTCGCTGCTCCCGCAGCTGGAGGGAGAGCCGTGGCCCTCCTGCCTGGGGCCTCCGAGGCTGCCGTGTGCCCAGGGGAAGGCCCGGCCTCAGGTGGCCAGGTCCAGAGCGCTGGTTCCGTGCGGGAGCTGGTTCTCATCTCCGCCCCTGGGCCCGAAGCAGCCTTTCCTCTCTGCCCTCGTCCATGTCCCGCCAGGTGCTCTCAGAGCAAGTTCTGGGCTGGGAGGGCCCTGCTCTGTGCGGTGTCTACCTGCCTCTCTCAGACCCGTGTTCTCTCCCTCCCTTCAAAACACACACACACACACACACACACACACACACACACACACACACACTCAAGATAAAAAAACCACGGTGGCTAAGCTCTCCAACTGAGAAAGAAAGCCGTCCTCCTATCAAGAAATGAAATGGCCTGGCCACCACGTCACCCAAATAATGGGCGAGGGTGTCTGTCCGCTGACGGCCGGACTTTGACCCCAGCCCCCTGCTGTGGAGATGGCCAGTGGGTCCTCCCCGGCCAGTGTCTGAGGCCGCCCCGCGGAGAGCCCGCCCGGGGCCACGAGGACCTCAGGGTTCAGAGCCCTGGGCGCCCCAGGAGGCCTGTTTCAGGCAACACCTTGGTGAGGAGCGGCTCTCAGCCACTGGGCCAGGCTGTCCAGGGAGGGCAGGGTGTCCGGAGGGTGCCAGGCGTGCGGGCTCTCCGCCTGGGCCATGGCTGAGTCCTGCCAGGGCCCTCCCGGCTGCAGGGCCCGACCGCGAGGCGTGGGTCTGGCTGAGGCAGGACTGCGTCGGACCAACGCGCCAGGGGGACAGGACTTAGCTCACGGTGCTGGGTGAGGGGCCAAACGCGAGATGACGGGGCTAATTTCCTCTCCGCGGCCCTGAGCTGCAGCAATCTGTTCCAGCCTCCTCTGCGATGCCAGTTGCAGCTGCGCGCACACTTCAAAGCGCCGAGCGGCGGGGCTTCCGCGCGGTGTCCCTGGGCTTTGAGCCAAGGCTGGAGCCAGTGCCGACGGGGAAGTGGGCTTTCCCCGGGTGTTCTTGGTCGGGAGAGGCGAGGAGGTGGCCTCGGTGACATTGCTTCCACAGCACAGAGGCTGTGGCTGCCGCTGTCAGTAAAGGGGACAGAGTGAAGGGGAGGGAGCGGCTCCGACAGAGCTCGCTGACACGGCCTGTGGGCCTCACCACCAGGCACGAGCAGTGGGACCCCCAGGATGTCTTTCTCGGGCAGGTGTCTGACCGTCCCCTAACTGGCGGGGAGACAGGACAGGGCGCTAAGGCGCCAGCCCGCCGGGAGCCCTGGGGCCCATCTCCAGGCGTCGGCCGTGATCCCTATCCTTCCAGCAGTGGAAAACGGCCCCATGGACCATCAGCTGCAGCGGCGCCCTGGGCTGGTCCAGTCATTGTCATGGTGGCGGGGAGTCTGTGCGCGGACAGGCGACCGCCGGGCTGCTGGACAGGGTGGGAGCCGGCTCTGCTTCGGGCAGAAGCTCCTGGAAGTCTGGGTGGAAGCATGCCGTGCGCGCTGTCTTTTCAAGCAGAGACTAAAGCGAAGAGGGAGCGAGTCCTTGGACTGGGAGGAGAAAAATAAAGGTGTTGGAAGAAAATACCGTTTCTAAAAGGTAGAGGCAAAACAAGAAGAAACGAAACGAGGAGAAAGAGAAGCCGAGACACACAGCAGGTGAACAGGTGACGGGGACCAGCCCGAAAGGGCAGCCTGTTCCCTAACACGGGGTCCCCGCCCCCAGCCCCTCGTCTGGTCTTAAACCAGGAGAGGACGACCTGAGACGTCACTGCAGAGCCTCGCACCCCCACGAAGCGCTGGCGTGAGAACAAGTCCTCCGAGACGTGGGAAGCCTCCTGGCCGGAGAGGCGGGCTCCGTGAACGTCTGTCTCCCTTTCCACCCGCTGCCGTGGACTGCTCTGAGCTCAGAAACCCACCCGTGATGACCCCCCTGCAACCTCCCCCCACGCGGCTGAGCAGCCGTGGCAGCTTGTGGAGGTGCCGCCGCCTCGGGCGGACGCTGAGGCCGCGTCCCGCTCGCTGTCAGCCCCTCCTCGGTGGGACCAGGGCTGGCCGGGTTCTCACTGCCACTCCCTGCCTTGTCACTCGGCGGCCAGTGTAGCCCTGCTTTCTGAGGGTGGCTGGGGACAGGGCCACGGGGGACCCTCCTGTGACGCGGGCTGTCTTCCAAGATTTTCCAAGAGAGCTTTCCCAGGGCCTTCCTGTGGTGACCCGAGGCGGGTGGGGCGTGGGGCTGGGTGTCCACGCCCCTGACCCCTTCCCTGTGTGGCCCCGTGGGGGCTTGGTCCTTTCACGGCAGCCTGAGCTGCTGTCGGCTGTCATCTCTGCAGTAGCTGCTCCCGACCCTGTCTGCTCAGGCCTGGGTGGGACAGCGGCCCCCAGTCCCCAGCCCTGAGATCCTGTGCCATCTTTGATGCTTTCTTCAAACCCCACCCACACTTTTGTGAATAGTAAAAAACTCAATGATCCAACACAACCACAGCCACAGCCACAGCCACAGCTACAACCCCAACACAACCACGGCCATAGCCACAGCCACAGCTACAACCACAACCCCAATCACAGCCACAACCACAACCACAGCCACAGCCACAGCTAAAACCCCAACCACAGCCACAGCCACAACCACAACCACAGCCATAGCCACAGCTACAACCACAACCCCAATCACAGCCACAACCACAACCACAGCCACAGCCACAGCTACAACCACAACCCCAATCATAGCCACAACCACAGCCACAGCCACAGCTACAACCCCAACCACAGCCACAGCCACAACCACAACCACAGCCATAGCCACAGCTACAACCACAACCCCAATCACAGCCACAACCACAACCACAGCCACAGCCACAGCTACAACCACAACCCCAATCACAGCCACAACCCCAGCCACAGCCACAACCACAGCTACAACCCCAACCACAGCCACAGCCATAACCCCAGCCCTTAGCCCCAGCCCCAACCACAGCCACAGCCCCAACTACAGCCCTAGCCCCAACTGTAGCCACAGCCCCAGCCACAGCCACAGCTACAACTCCAGCCACAGCCATAGCCACAGCCACAGCCATAGCCGCAGCCACAGCCACAAGCACAGGAGAGGGTACATATGTGACTAAGTATGAAGTTGGTCATTGTTTCTACATGTCCATGGCGTGGGGCTGGTGTTCTCCCCATTGTGTCTGGTGTTCTCCAGTGCACACGGCAGGGTGGGTGGAGTGAGGAGCCGGGGAGGCAGCTCTCTAGGGTAGGGTGTGTGTGCCAGTGACGTGAGCCACCCGGCCGTCGGGCTGGTGCAGGGTGGCTTCCTGGGAGTGTGGTGTGTGGTCTCCCGGAGCCCTGTGCTCACAAGGGCCCCAGGGTTGGCTTAAGTTTCTGCTGCCCCATCTTCATAGTTCTTAAATTATTAATTAACAATTAGTTTAAGTCCGTGGTCGGCAAACTGCGGCTCGTGAGCCACATGCGGCTCTTTGGCCCCTTGAGTGTGGCTCTTCCACAAAATACCACGGCCTGGGTGAGTCTATTTTGAAGAAGTGGTGTTAGAAGAAGTTTAAGTTTAAAAAATTTGGCTCTCAAAAGAAATTTCAATCATTGTACTGTTGATATTTGGTTCTGTTGACTAATGAGTTTGCCGACCACTGGTTTAAGTGATTAATTATGGAATTTTTAATAATTTAATATCATTATTAAATTGTAATTCTTAATTTCAAGAAAGGATCCTGCATTTTCCCTTTCTCACTGGCCCCTTAGGTTCTGCTGGTCCTGCCGGGATGGACTTGCCAAGGACCATCTTATTCCCACCTGGCGTAAGCTGTGCATGAGCAGCCTCGGGCCATGATGGGCTAGATTCTAGCCGCTAGAAGGTCATTTGCGGAATGGCGCTCCTCAGGGACTAGTTTTCTGGTGCGCAGCCTCTGAAAGAGCTAGCGAGCAGTAGTGGGAAGAGAACTCCTGTATTTGTTCAGTTCCCTTTTCTCCACCAAGTCTGAACACAAGCTCCCAGCATGCCCTGCCCCCCCCCCCCCCCCCCCCCCCCCCCCCCCCCCGGAGGCAGTGGCCGGAACCGCAGCAGCTGTGTGTGTGCTGAGGCTCTGCAGTTGGCGGGGCTCAGCAGGGATGGCTGGTTGCTTCTGAAGCCCTGTCAGCCCGGTGGCTCAGCCGGGACAGAAGGTCTGTTTCCATGGTAACTCACACATGTGCCTGGCAAGTTGGTCCTGGCTCTGGCCTGGGATCTCGGCTTGGCTGTGGCTGGGGGTTTGGGCCCTGTCCCTGTCGGCCTGTTCACGGGCTGCTTGAGCTTCCTTACGGCATGGTGGCTGGCCCAGGACACAGGAAGGGGAAGCTGCCAGTCTGAACACCTGGGCCCTGATACTGGCCCCGCCTGAACCTGGCCCTTCACCCTCGCACCCTCACCTAGATTCACCGTGAGGGACACAGTTGAAGACTGCGCTCAGATGTCTTTAATTCGTCCCAGTGAGCACACTGGCGTATGTGGGAAAGGTACGGCAGGAACGCCGTGGAGTCTCCGAACAACGGGTGCTGGGCTCGGTGCCTTGCACCCTCTGGCCTCCCAGGCCGCTCTGTCCAGCCTGGCATGCTGCCGTCTGCACAACTAACACAGCAGCTCCTCTCCGTCCTCAGGCCCCGTCTCCCACTCAGAGCCTTCAGCACGGTCATAAGGCAGGTATTCCAGCCCTTTAGCACCTGCTGGACTCGAGTCTAGGATTTGGAAAACAGGAAAAGAGCAGACGTAGCGAGAGAAGCCACTCTCCTTTGTCGTGGGGGTTAGGGATGTGGGGACACAGCAGTGCGTGCCGCCTCTTCTAGAGGGAGAGTGGGCAGCGCAGGGCCATCTGCTTGAGTGGCACGCTGGCACCAGGGGCCCCCTTCTGGGTCACTTTGAGGCTATGAAGATTGGAGGCTCTGGGAGCTCTCGGCCCTCATGAACGGCAGGCCCCCCGTGCCCTCTGAGAAGCTCCTGGGGGCCTGGGTCTCACAGCGCCAGCGCCATCCTCTTTCCGGGACCCCGCAGCGGTGTGCAGGGTGTGGGGGCCTGAGGACCACGGCTCACCTTGGCGGGACCCTCAGGGTAGCACCCCTCTGTCTGTCCCTCAGTCCAGCCCAGGGTGCGGCCTTGCCTTTGGTACAGTTTGGGTAAGAGGTCAGAGATCTTCAAAATCGGGAGCATCGGGGCGTCCCATGGAGTCCCCGTCCTGTCTCCAGGCCTGTCTGTCAGGGACACAGGCCGTGAGGGCCAGGCAGGGGACAGGGTCTCCATGCCTGTCGGTGACCTCACCTGGGGCGGGATTCTCCTGGGCTTGGGGATGTCCGGTGGTTCCAGAATCTACTTCACAGGAGGCTTCTTATCACACACCCCCACTGGGAGCTGGGAACGCACCAAGGCGACCGGCCAGGCCGTCCTTACATCAGGAGGTCATTTTCCACGGGGCTGTGAACCTCCAGCGAGGCGTGCGTCGCTCCGGGCCTGCGTGCCCCTCAGAGGCGCGGGGGAGGTTGTTCCGACTACTCTGACTCCAGTGCCTTCCCCGGCAGCGGAGGGGGCCCCGGGGAAAGAAAAAGGTGGGTCCCGTTGACGGAAATGCTCGATCTTGGGATTCTGTCCCATCTGCGTGTGAGATTCCAGATAAGCCTTAAACTTCCTGGCTGTGAGAACTGAAAGAAGTGG